>JANUYF010000004.1:143204333-143819056 GCA_026167975.1 Phrynosoma blainvillii
TACCTGGTTTCAAGTACACCAAATTGCTTTTGCATCACACCTAGCCTCAGCAGGAGAACCTCCACGTCCACTCTCCTTTTTTGAAAACTTTTGTTTGAATTCCACTTCTCATACTAAAGGGACAATGGCAGCTATCTACAAATATCTGCTGGAACACACATATGAGAAAGGCTGATATATGCACTCAATTTGGAAAAAAGAATTGAAAACCACGATTTCAGACTCTGCATTGGCTCATATTTGGTCTTCACTCCTATACAAATCCCATTCAGCATCTGTGAGAGAGATTACTTTGAAAACCATCCATAGGCAGTATCTCACACGTGTAACACTGTCTAAAATGGTTAAAATGCTCTCTCCGGATTGCTGGAGTGGTTGTAAATCTAAAGGCTCTTATATACATGTGTGGATTGAATGTCCTAAAGTGAGAAAATTCTGGGATGCAATTTTCTATCAAATTTCATGTATCAAACTGTAAATTTCTGTCCAATTTTACTTTTGCTTTCTATATTTGTTAAAAGAAATTCTAACTTGAAACATATGAAACTGATAATTTTTCTTATTACTGTTGCGAGATTAAAAGTAGCCAAATGTTGGAAGTCAAGTGACCTCTCCATTGAGAACTGGTGGCCTAGAATCTGGGATATGTGGTTGATGGAACACCTGTCTGCTACGACAAGGTTTTGCATTGATTATGTCAATCATCACTCCCATCAGATCCAACCTTCTACTTCACAGATGGATCTTTGGACAGACACTCTACACTTTGACAAGCCAGACTCTGGCTCTTTCTGAGAACTAATTTTTTGATTATGCTGCAGAATAACTACTCATCAGATTCATACCTTGGCCCTTGTATTTAATTGTTGTTGTTGTCATTGTTCTACAGATGTTATGTGCTTTATTGTAAAAACTCAATAAAAATTTAATTAGAAAGAAAGAACTTCCTTTTCTTATTTGATTTTGGTGTACAGTCAGGAATTTAGTTAAACCTTCCACACCATTCAGGACACAACTGAATACATTTTTATTTCTCTACTTTAAATTGATAATGCTTGCCTAGATAGCAATGTAAAATGCATACTGCAAATTTACATAATGCCCATATAAGACTTTTGTTAATGAATCAAGTCCTAAATGAAGAGCACCATAAATACATTAGTAATCAAAGAGCAAGGAAGCCCAATGAACATATCTCTGCAGAGCAGTTGTTGAGATCCATTTCCTACTGTCAGTGTCAATGCATGGAACACAGTCCTAATTAACATGTTGAATTTAATGTTTAAATTTTAATAAATTTAAATGCAATGAAACACTTTCATTCAGGGCTATAGTTCCTTGAAACTAATAATTGCTTTCCTCTGATGTACAAAAAGCATATATATTGTTTTATTGAAAAACCGTGGATTTTGCATACTACAGTATCAGCCAGCTGAGATCTTGCATTTCTCAGTTCAGAAGCAGCTTGTGGAAAAACCAGCAAGTGTGAAAAACAGAAGAACAAGGCTGTATTAGTTTTGATCTTCAGATGTTTTCTAAGAATCTTGGGGACTGAGCCAAGCCATCTAATGCAAAGATTTTATTATCGTTCCATTTCAGAATAGCTTTGCACATGTTCCTCAGGAACTAAATGCTGCTCATTTTCAGGAACATCACTTCAGATGGGATAACAGTGGTGCATAGAACCAAAATATTATGCTTAAATACTGATGTTCAGATAACACCGTTTTTAGAGTCCTTTATTCAATGCATGTGGAGGACTGGCTCAATCCAAGTTCTGGATTAATACAAAAGTATGCTTTTTATCTAGTATATTTGTACTTTTCCCTTGATGTAAGGAGCTGAGAGTGGAATGCATAAGGTTATCACATTATATCATTAAGACAACTTTGTGCTAAGATATAGCAACTTGCCTAAGATCAGATGGTTGGCAAATGGGGATTGGAATCAAGGTCTTGCAGGTCACAGTCTAATACCCTAGTAGCCAATATAGCACAGCACTCTTATGTTTTGTAGCTCATGACCGCTGGCATACAGCTGAACTGAATTTCATTCAAGGCAACATTTGATGGTTAATTTGAACACTTCTGCTTGGGAGAAATATTTCCAGAATTCTGAGAGAAGTAAAAAGCCTAGATATAACTTGATGAAGCTTTGCTAGCCTGATAAAGCTTTGGAAAGGCAGTGGCTCACTCAGGTAGGTTCCACACATATCTACTTGGGATCCACAGCCAGCTTGAATACAGGACATGCTGTGCATGCTGTTGGCTCTCACTAATACTAGAACGCTGCCTTTTTTGAAGCCTGGAGCAAGAAAGGTCTCTATGCAGCAGGACCTACTGAGCAGGGTAAGATAATACAGTCTTGAACTAGTTATCAAGCTGGATTTGGAGAATTTGACCAGGAAAACCACCTGAGGAAGTTTGAGAATTTTAGATAAGACTACAGTAGTCCTTCCAGATTCACTGGGGTTAAGTGAAGGACCCCCGTGAATGTGGAAAAAACGCAAATAAAAAATAAACCCCACTATTATTCTTACCTAAGAGAACACTTCTTTAGGAATCTCCAGGTTCTCCAGTGCAACTCTATGGTCAACATCAGCTGGAGGACCTACAAATGACCATAGAACTGTTTTTTTTCTAGGAAATTCTATGTCAAATTCTCCAGCACAACTCTATGGTCAACTTCTGGCAGAGCTGCACTGGAAGACCTAGGGGGGTTGCAGACTGCCAGAAATAGTGTGAATTCAGTCCACTTTTAGGGTTAGGGTTAGAATTAGGGAACCATGGGAACTGTATTTTATTGGGGCACCAGAGTTGTCTGACAGAGAAGGCTCAATGTCTCAGAAAAATAACAGTTCCCATGATTCCCTAGCACTAACCCTAACCCTAAAAGTGGACTGAATTCACACTATTTCTGGCAGTCTGCAACCCCCCCTAGAGATTCCTAAAGAGAAAATATTAAATCCGCAAAAAATCAGATCCTCAAAAACCAAAGCAGCAAATGTGGAGGGCTTAATGTAGTTAAATTTCTCAAGTGGAGATGGGATTCTTTAAAGGAACACACACACACACACACACACACACACACAGACCTATGGGATATATACAACAGAAACATTAGAAATAGCTCAATTCAATTTTATCAGCATTCTGAAATCCAGCATTTCTTGACACTGCAAGGCAGATAATAAAATATATTTAGAAAACTACCCCATTTTTATATATCTGGGCACTGGTGTGGTTTGAACAGAAACAGAACATAAATGAGTGGGCACTAGCCCCCCTCCCCAAATAATCTGGAATTGGCACTGCCAGATAATAAATAATGAGTGCTTGTTCTAGACTGTATAAACCTGAGAAGTTCTCTATTGAACAAAAAAGGAATTTACTTACTGTGAGCTGACACAAAGGTGTCACATTATTCTGTACGTTGCAGTCTAAACCATTTATTACATTTTATATATTTTTTAAAGTATGTATATGTTTTTGAGACAGCTATACAGTTAAATAAACTGGAATATAGAGTCTAAGAAAATCTCTGCTTAGAGCAAATTACTGCTACATGTTCTCACAGTAACAAAAAATGAAACATGAACATACAGGTGGCCATAATCCCATGCAAACACACCATGGATTTTGTACACACACTAGTTTGTACCTCCTACTTTGTTACTAAAAAGTGTAAAAATGATAGACCAAGAAATTTAAAACACTGTAAACTTTTAGGATGGGAGGAATAGGTAACACTTTTCAAAGACTGTATGTGGAATGCAGGACCAGATATTCACGTCTTTGTTCCCTATGAACAGCTCCTCGCTCACTTCCCTAATCCAGTTCTTCCCTCCCTTTCCCATGTAGCTGCTCCTTAACTTGAAGAAACCATGACTGTGTATGGATCTCTTATACCATATTTATTTTTTATCTCCAAAATGCATATGTGGTGATAGGTTGATTTGGAAGATAGGATGCTATACAGGCCCAAGGTAAGTGTGAAACACTGCATTAGGTGATCAGTTTTGGAAATCACTAAAAGGCCTGCAAGTTGATTTTATACTATTGTTTACTTACTTGTACAATTCTAATAAATAAATGCAGCTAATTCTAAGAGGAACCAGATGGTGGGTGGGACTTGGCAAAAAATGTGCAAAGCTTTCAGCACTGCAGCATTGCACTATAGTTTTTATCTCTTTGTGCTATTCTGTCCCTTCTCTGACTCTCTTGTACATATACACATGCACACATACACAGGGCAGAGAGCCAGATGACACTGAGAACCATATGACCTGAAGCCAAGGACTGTATAGGGCCCATAAGCCACAGGTTTCCCATCCCACACCTAGAAAATTTTACTCACTTTCTACTTTACCTTGTCAGGCATCAGCCTTGGGTCTTGAATGGGGGAAATTATGTATACTGTACTTCCAACAATCTGGGAAACTGAACTGTCCATTGTATTTGGAGAGCCCATCCCATATGCTGTGATTATGTTACCATGTGTTACTAATCCTCCGTTTTAACAGCAATCTATTTTTAAATTAATCACTAAATGGGTCCTCATGGGTATCATTCAACCTGTCTAACAGTCCAGAGGTAGGTGTGCCTAAGTAAAATAAATGGGCTTGGAATACTAAATTCTGGATAGGATCAATATGTAAACCTCAATAGTTTCAACAGAAGAATTAAGCATGTACATCTTTCTGCATTTTTTTTAAAGAAAGGAAGATATATTACCTAAAGTTCTTTATTTGTTCCCATATAATAGGGTTTGGTACCCAGGTCAGCCATGAAACGCATTGGGCAAGACACATACTCTCAGTCTCAAGGGAAGGCAATGTTAAACCACCTCTGAAAAACTCTTGCCAAGAAAACCCCAGATTAGGTTTGCCTTAGGGTCTCCATAAGTCAGAAACAGCTTGAAGGCACATAGCAACAACAATAACAATAACAGTCTACTGCAGGGGTCGGCAACATTTTCCTACCTGAGGCCGGTCACTGGTCCCCAGGTCTTCCACTGGGCTGAGGGGGGGGGAAATGGTGCTGTGCGCACATGCACGCGCACGCTCACTCGCGCATGCTCACTTGCGCATGCACAGTACTTCTGGAGTACTGCTCATGCGTGAGCAAGTCGCGGCTGCCATTTTGTTTTCCAAAATGGCGGCTGCGGATCGCTTGTGCATGCGCAGGAGTACTGTGCATGCGCAAAGGAGTCGCAGCTGCCATTTTGGAAAACAAAATGGCAGTGGCGGTGTGCACGGCAGTGGCAGGGGGCAGCGGCAGAGGCTGGATCCGGCCCCTGGGCCGTAGGTTGCCGACCCCTGGTCTACCGTTTCTTCTACTGCCGTAATGACTTCATGATTTGCAGCAAACCTTAGGATACTGTTATATCCAAATCATTAAACTAGAATTTGTGTTCGCCCTCCAAACAAGTGTTGCAAGCAAGTTTTACATCTATGGTTTGTAATTCTGGTTTGGAGAATGCCCATAAACCCTCTTTCGCTGGTTGAAATATAATGACAACTGTGGTATCCTACAAACCCAGGAACAATTAATCAATGTGACTGCACAGGAGTTGTTTTAAAGCACAAAACCACAATTTGACACGAGCTGAGCATGATCATGATCATCATGATGATAAATACTTTTATTTCTATCCCACCTTTCTTCCTGAAATAGGCACTCAAGGCAGCTAACAGCAAATTAAAAACCATACAAAAACATTTTAAAAGTATAAATACAACATTTAAAACTAAACAATTTTTAAAGTTAAAACCATTCAGCATTAAAATAGTGAATTGTAGTTAAAATATGAATCATACAGCATTTAAAAGACCAACCCTGGTCAGTTTGAAAAAGCCTGATGGCACAAAAATGTTTTTACCTGTCGCCAAAAGGAGAGCAGGGATGGGCCATCCTGGCCTCTAGCTCCAAAGGCTTGGAGAAGCCACCAAGAAGGCCCTCTCGCTTGTTCCCACTAAGTGAACCTAATGCTTAATTCTTCTGTTGAAACTATTGAGGTGGTGGGACAGTGAGAAGGGCCTCTTTGGACAATCTTAGAGCTCTAATTGGTTGATGGCTGATCTATACTATATTTTTGGAATCTGGTTTTAACTGAATACATACCAGTCCTTCTTGAAAAATAAGATATGGTATATTGTTTGTTTTCTAAAAGTTATTTCTGCAGACCTATGAGACAACCTATAAAACAGATTGTTCTTTGTTTTAAAACTTCAGACTCCACCCTTGAAAGAAGATTTGGCTTTTCTGACTATGGAGGCTTTACACAGCAGGGTAAAACATTTCCTGAATACAGACGTCTCTTGTACAATGAAAATATCAGGACCATGGATAATGGGTAATGTGATAACAATATCAATAAATCATGAATAAATTATCTTCCTATATGTGGAGTGTGTCAGGTTATTTTCTTTTATGTTGCCACTTGGGTATATGTCTCACTGGGTTAAACAAGTGCAACAAGCTTTAAAGGGTTTGAAACAAAAGAAGCATTTGGACTGTCCATGGATCTTATTGTTAATAACATGGGTGTAAAATAAAAAGGAAAATTGCTGCAAGGAAGCCAGACAATGGTCTGTCAGTGAGTAAAACAACTGATAGCCCACCACACCTGACAGTTGAATTGCCACCTGTCACCTTTTTTTTGGGGGGGGGGGCGGCTTCCATTTGCTTCCTGAAGCCCAGATGGTAAATCAGTTTCCCACCTGCAGTTTCACATTAGACCCTATTCAGGTTGTCTGTCTAATTTAAAGCTGTTGTCAAAATTACTGAAGAAAAAAAGAGAGACAGGCAACTAGAAGTCAGTCCAAAGGTGGTGTGTGTATATATAGAAAAACTGCTCTCTGCCATCTTCAGCTTTGTTATAATCAAATAAGATCTCAGACTGGAAAACCCTGTCCAAATTGGTCTGTATAGCAAGTTTTCACTGGCTTCTAGAAAGTATGTGATCAGGTCTGCAGAGATTACTTTCCCTTCATGTCCATTCATTAAATATAATACCAATTTTTATTATTTTCTCAACTACCCTTAAATAGCCATCTTATGCAGAGGCAAAGGGGTCATAAACTAGAAGCACAAAAATGTCCCTTGTACTGAATCAGACCATTGATCTGTATAGCCTAGTACTGCACTTGTGGGTGTCAGCAGCTCTTCAGGGGTTTCAGGCAGGATGCTTTCCTTGACCAACCTGGAGATTCCTGGTATTCTCTGGTGATCTTACATCCAAGTACTGGCCAGGTCTGATCCTACATATCTTCCAAAATGATGTAAAATGGGATGTTTTGGGTTGAAGTTATGTTGGTATATCAACTTACTCTTGGGACCTGTTGAGCCAAAGTAGAGGTAACATGGGTTAGAATCCAAGCCAAGTTAAACTGTTTAAAGTTAAATTAATAGATTGTTTCATCGTTCCAGATCAGTGAGGGGAGCAACTGATCGCTCGCCATACCTGACAGTTGAATTGCCACTTGTCACCTTTTCTTTGGGCCTTTCCTTCTGAATATTGGCTGAATTGATTTTACCAGTGAAGCAGCTGCTCCCATTGAAATCAGTCAAAAATTGAAATATGAAATTAATCTAACTTGGGTTGGATTATGTCCTTTAGTTGCATTATGCCACTGAAAAATATATAAATTATACTATTTAGAATTCCCACTCAGAAGTTTCAAGAGTCCCTGGACTACAACTAAAGCATGAGGTTCTTAGCTGAGAGCAACCATAGAAGTATAATGTCTAGACCAGGGGCCAGCAACCTACGGCCTGCTGGCCGGTTCCGGCCCAGGTCCCCATACTTACCTGCCCAGATGGACCGCCACCGCCGGGCGTTTTTGCCGCCATGCGGCCGTGCACGCCACAACCACCATTTTGGAAAAGAAAATGGCAGCCACGAGTGGAGGCCGCCATTTTGGAAATCAAAATGGAAGCCACGACATGCGCGGAGGTGGCTGTGCAGCGGCGACAGCAGTGCGCGTGGGAGTTTGCGCCCAACGGGAGTGTGCGTACGTGCCGCCATTCCCCCCCTCGGCCCAGCGGAGGGGAGGACTTCAGGGGACCAGCCCCCGGCTCAAAAAGGTTGCCTACCCCTGGTCTAGACTGAGGGATGTAATATTACCACTCTATTGTGCTTTGGTCAGGCCTTACCTGGAATACTGTGTCCAGGTCTGGGCACTGGAGCATGTCCAGAGGAGGGTGACCAAAATGGTGAAAGGTCTGGAAACTATGCCCTATGAAGAGCAACTTAGGGAGCTGGGTATGTTTCACCTGGAGAAAAGAAGATTAAGAAGTGATATGATAGCTCTGTTTAAATATTTGATGGGGTATCATATTGAGGATGGAGCAAGCTTGTTTTCTAGTGCCCCAGAGAATAGGGCATGGAGCAATGGATTCAAATTACAGGAAAAGAGAATCCACCTAAACATTAGGAAGAACTTACTGACAGTAAGAGCTGTTTGACAGTGAAATATGCAGCATTGGAGGGTGGTGGAGTTTCCTTCTTTGGAGGGTTTTAAACGGAGGCTGGATGGCCATCTGTCAGGAGTGCTTTGATTGTGTGTTCCTGCATGGCAGGGGGTTGGACTGGATGGCCCTTGGGGTCTCTTCCAGCTTTATGATTCTATGTACATAATGATGTTGCATGTTTAATACATGTACTTTAGCAATGGTTTGTTATTAATTATAGGTTTCTATTGACTGCTGCCATTGCACATTACAGCAGAAATGACTTCAGTAACACATTCTTCCTTGCTTCATATAATAACAATGTTTGGAAATAGTGTTTTAATGTCTCAGGAAGGGAAGGACAAGAGTAAATAGCCCCCAATATCTTAGGGCCTTTACAGACTGCCAGAAATAATGCAACTTGAGTCCACTTTAACTGCCCTGGCTCAGTGCTAGGGAATCATGAGAACTGTAGATTATTGTGGCACCAGAGCTCTCTGACATAGAAGGCTCAATGTTTCAGAAAAAAATACAGTTCCCATGATTCGCTAGCAATGAGCCAGGGCAGTTAAAGTGGACTCAAGTTGCATAATTTCTGGAAGTCTGTAAAGGCCCTTAGGGGTTCTACAGACAGGCGGTCGTGTAGAAGTGATATGATTGCTCTGTTTAAATATGCCCCTAGAAGCCGCATATTGGGACCGAGGCTGCCCCACGCCTTGGCCCCGATCCACCCTTATGGCGCCTCTGAAAAAGATCACTGAAATAGCACTCCTTTCAGAGGAGCCAAAAGGGGCACCGGAAGAGGCGCCGGGCTTCTCTTTCACGCTCCTTCCAGCTCAGCATGTCTGGATGCTGAGCCGGAAGGACGTCATCAGAGCGCTCGCCATCTGCAATGGCGAGCACTCCAATGATGTCCTCGAGAAGGGGTTGGGGAGCCCGGTGTCTGGCTGCCCCTCCCCTTCTCTAGCTTCAAGATGGCACTTTTCGCCATCTGCATCCCCCCTTAGTTTCCTGTTCCTTCCCAGCTTGATCCTTTCCTTTTATGTACTTTCCAGACAGACAGAAATGGTTAACAGGCTGAACCTCCAGAGCAAGATCTTGAACAGTTAGGAATATTTTCCACTGGAAGCAACTGTGAGAAGAGGACTTTACCTAGCTGAGGCAAAATAAACTCTCTAATATTCCTCCATTAGAATTGGGATTCACTCATTCTCATTGACACTTTGTTAAAATTTGGTTTCAAACTGGTGAAATGTGAGGCTACCTGGTTGAGAATCTTCCACTAGTGCAAAATCCTGAGACCCAACTGCTATGAGGTACACAGCAGGGAGAGCCTATCATCCCAGTTCAGTAGCTGCTGATCATCTTCTGGGCCGGGTTCAAAACTCTGGTGTTTGCTTTTAAAGGCCTTCCACAGCCTGGACTCAGCATAACATAGAAAGGCCTCCTCTTACCTGAGCAATTTCACTCAGTCTCCAAATTTTCAAGAAATGTATTGCTCTATATGAATTCCTCCCTTTTATGAATTGAGATTTGCACATAGCAGCAAATAACAGCCACTGTAAGTAGGTAACCTACCAATGACAATGTCATTCACCAGTACTTTTTCTTATCAGCCATTCTCAGAAAGCACTAACAAACATGCAGCAATATCAAGAGCCTGGGACTGGTATTATCCACCCCTTCACTACCCCATCTCACCCAGACGTATGAGAAGGGTACTAGAAAGTAGAAATACACACTTGCACCACAGTAGTTTGCACAACCCAGTAGTAAGGAGGATGGCATGCCAAAGCTGCAAACATGCCTTGGCCTGTCCCCTTGCTGTTGTTGTTGTCAAAAGAGTCAGCTTCATGGCCCTAAGAATGAGAGATTTGCAGGAGACCTTATTATTAAGAACTCTGGCATTCAATCCCACCTTTAGCCCCATATATTCCAGAACAGATTTTAAAAATGACACAACTAGTATTGGGCATCCATAGAACAAGTACCACTGTGAAAGAATCTGGGTACAGCAGCAAAGGAGTTAGAGCAGCCATTGTGAAAGCAGGTCATACTAACTCCCCTTCCACAAGCTTATGTCATGGAGGAACGCAGACAATTCATTCAGATCCACGGCTATCACATACGTGCTGTCACATTCTGTATTGTGCTCAACTAATATACTGTGCCAGACCCAGCAGGGAATGAACAATTATTCAGTGGACAACTGCAGGAACGTAACAGAGAAGAAGTGATAGTCACCATCTGATTGAAATAAAAACAGTCTTCCATGATGGCTTCAAGTGACTGGTGAATCTGGAATGGAAAATCTGGGACTGAGTGCAGCATTTGGGGACTACTGTGGCTCATATGTCCCAGATGTGCATATGCTTTTGATTTTCCTTTTGCATACTGAAGTACTTAACATGATAGACTATAGGCAGCTATAAGGAGGCTGAAGGCAAAGAAATCCAGGGAGCCAGAAAAGAGTTGCTATATTGAGAAGAAAACCAGCATCTACTCTAGAGATCAACTCTAGGAAAATAGATATTTAAAAAAAAAAAAGAAGAAGCTTCTTGCAGAATATTTATTAATATCATTTTCTATACTTCAGAATCATATACAAGATGAGTGATATATTAATGGTCATAAAAGCAGTAGGAAACAGTGAGATTAAAACTGCATCTAGAAAGTCCTCCTACCCCCACCTCAGTTTCTGCCTGGTGCTAAAAAGACAGTAGGGTAAGAGCTAGGGAAGCTGCTCTAGAAAAGAAATAATAAAAATCCACAACTGGGTACCGCTACTAAGAAGGCCCCCTGAGAGTCACATGCCTTGCTTTAAATGGGAGGGACATCCAAAGTTCAAAGAACATTGACATTCTTAATAACAACTGGTAAGTAGGTGCCATGGGTATCTAACCTGTAAGAATTCAATGACAGCATCTTGTATTGAGCCCAGAAATCCATTGGGAGCCAATGCAGCTGAAATTGTTGTTGTGTACCTTCATCACTTCCAATTTATGGTAACCCTAAAGTGACCCTATCACAGTTTTCATGGCAAGATTTGTTCAGAGGGGGTTTGCCTCTGCCTTCCTCTGAGCTGAGAGAGTAGGGGGCTTTACAGACTGCCAGAAATAATGCAGCTTGAGGCCACTTTAACTGTCCTGGATCAGTGCTAGAGAATCATGGAAATTGTATTTTTTTCTGGGACATTGAGCCTTCTCTGTCAGAGAGCTCTGGTGCAGAGTGACTGGTAGAGGAACTGATAGCCTGACTCTGATAGTTTTCTGCTATATTCAACCTTATCACTTTTTCTCCGTCCAGCAACTACAGTTCCCATGATTCCTTAGCACTGAGCCAGGACAGTTAAAGTGGCCTCAAGCTGCATTATTTCTGGAAGTTTGTAAAGGCCCTAGGTTTCCATAACTGAGTGGGGATTACGAATCAGTCTCCTAGAGTTGTAGTCTAATGTTCAGACCACTACACCATGCTGGCTTTCTGCAACTGAAGTAGCACAGGCATACCAGGATCACCAAAGCCAGATTAGGGTAGTAATATACCAGAATCTTGTAGGCTTCTAGAGGCCTGGCTTTCAGCACCCTTCCATCTCTGTACATGGAACCTAGCACACCCAAAAGTAAAGATGCTCCACTGGGAAGGATAGTTCAGTGCAATAGGAATGGCTTTATGTACAAGAAATGCCAGATTCAACTGACACTACAGACTTCTAAGGGAAATTTCTCAGAAGGATTTATATATGCTTAAGTGCAATTCTATACCCATGCAGAGTAACTGGTAGAGGAACTGATAGCCTGACTCTGATAGTTTTCTGCTATATTCAACCTTATCACTTTTTCTCCGTCCAGCGACACCTCACCCATGTTCATTTGGTTCCTTGCCAGTATCTGTGGCTGTTGCATGCTTACGTGTACACAGAGAGACTAATATGTCTGCTTCTTTGACTGAATGTAACCCTCCTCAGAATAAATAAATAAATCCAAACATCTCACACAACTATTCTATTATTTTCTGGTGCTCTTTACTATTTGAGGGCTTCTGCTCAATGTATCATACCAACCGTAACCATGGGGAGAGTGAAGGACAGCAAACTCTTGGAGTATATTTGATTATGCCTATTCCTTGTAACAAACAAAAATGCAGGCTGGTGGACTGGTATTGTAATGGTGGCATTCCCATTGTCTATATTTTTCATTGCTGATCACATCTGAGATGAGATGGGGGAGGGCTTCCTACCTGCTAACTATTGCAGGAACAGAGACACAATGCAAACATCCAGAGCCTTTACTGAACATCATCAATTGCAGGTGAGTTGTGGCAACATTGTATGGGGATAGGGTTACCAATTGTGCTTCCTTACAAGGTCTCCGTTCCTTTGAATGCTGCTTAACAGACATAAATTACAGACACTTATTTCCCTGTCACAGCATCTCCATGCAGAGAAGACCTAAAACTGTCCAGTTTCTTTGTCCTGCATCTGTGAAAAGTACTGTGAAGGACAAGATGGATCAAAATGTTATATAGGAACTATGAATTCCCCTACTGGTCATTGCTGCGAGTGCATTCTCTTATGATCTTCATGGCACCAGGTAGAAAACAACTTTGCTTCTGGAAATATTGTATGATGCAGAGAGACAAGGAAAGCATTGTATCAAACAGTAATCAGGAGCTGAAACAGTACCAATGAACAAGTGTACTTTAGATCGGGATAAGTGAATCACTGAGAAAATATATCACCACCCTCAAAAGTATTTTCTATTGAACTATCCATTTATATATTTATAGTGTTTATTAATTAACAGTTGCATCCATTATGTATCTAAGGTCATATGGCACATACATAACACACTTAGGGGGATGCAGATTGGCACTTTAGGTCAGCCTGGGGGTGGAGTTGGGGTGAGGCGACTGCATGCTGGCCGCCCCGACTCTGCCCCGAAGCTGCGCACCCAACAGCATGGCGTGTGACATCAGGGTGCCCTCTTGGCGCAATGTGCAGACACGCTGCATCAAAGGGGTGCAAAAGAGCTGCCGCCACGGCTCTAGAGGCAGCTTTTTGCCACCCCAAAAAGGAGTGGCATTTGTCCATTCTTTTGGGGGCAGCAAAAAGGAGGAACCTTTTTGCTGCAGCCCCAATCCACTGCTCCCAGGGGTGGCACAGAGCTGTCCCTTACAGGCCATCTGCATCAGCCCTTACTATGGCATAATGTTTTAGGGTTCACAGGACTTGCTTTCATGACAACAGCAATTCCCCAATCTTTCTGAATGTCTTTTTTTTTAATTTTTAAAATGTTATTACAATACATATTTCCTTTACATAACTATCTATATCAATCTTTCTGAATGTGTGCTACTAGAAAAAGGAGTAGAATATTCAGCCAACACTAAATATGTGCTTACTTGTTCCCAGAAAATAACAGAATCTATAAAATGCTTCATTTTGGCTGGATCATGCCCATAATTTTTTGACCTTTTTGAAATTCCTACTCCTAACTTTCACTGGCCGATGTTAACTAAGGAGAGGAATAATAGTTGCCAAGGCCAGAATCAGAAAAAAATATTCACCAAGTTGGAACCTTTATGAATAAACATCATTTACCACTCTTCTGAATTAAAAGTAAACATTCCAAAATTATAAAGAAAGGGTGAGATAGGGAGCTTTAAATCGAAAGGAGCAAGGAAAAAGACAAAAAGAAAAAGAACCGACTCATACTTAGTGTTTATAAAGTGGATTTATTTATTTAATCATTATACCAAGCAGCAAAATAAGCCAATATCATTGTAATCCTGTGCATGGAGAAGGCCTAAGAATAGTAGGTTGCCTAAGGAGGTCTATTGAATGCTTGGCTGGAAATCATTATTAATGCTGTTGTTGTTGTTGTTGTTGTTGTTGTTGTTGTTGTTGTTATATTTCTATCCTTATACAATTTTGTATCAAAAGATACAAGTAAAATCAATACCAACAGATTAAAACAATTTTTTAAAATAATTTAAAATCAGTTTCAAGCAGAGTTTTTCTGGCTCACAGCTAAAACCTTTTTGATTAGGTAGGGCTCTGTACCCAGACTTAGCACAGATGTGTGTACTCATTAAAATATAAGGTAAGGGATTTGTGTTTAGTTGGTGTGAAAAGAAAGCCACTGATAATGTTGCTGTTTAAGGGCAGAGATATGTTGAAGAATGTAATTTCTCTACACAGGCTCACTTGGTGAGGACTCAGGAGGGCCTCCTCCGTAGTTGCTCTCAAAAAAGACTGGGAAGTCTCCCACCCACTGCAGGCACAGACCTTTTTATTTGCTTTTGGCAACTGATAGACTGTTGAGAACAGGGTTTTTAATTCTGGGTGCTTTTTCTTTTAATTGAGATGTATAAATATGACTATTTAACAGTAATAGCCCAACTGTGTTTTAGTTGTGTTAGTTTTTTTTAATGATTTTGTGAGCTGGCTTTCATCCCAGTATTGAAAGAAAGGCAGGCTATCAGTAAAAATTAAATCAATCAGTCTTCTACAACCCCTTTTGGTTTCTCTTGTTCACACATAATCAAGAATAACAAGACTCCAAGGAATGATGATGTTGTTCCTGAATTTTTTAACAGTGATTTAAAAAAAAATTAGACAAGAGATTTATTTAATAAATGATAAACATGCAACTAACTTCACTCCCCCACTTCACTCCTATACCTTTACAACATGGGACAGTTGGTGGTCAAGGATTACTGAAATCATGTGCATGTGAAGGATTTCAGGCTCTTATAAAGGCTCCATATAAATGAAACGTGTTGTTGTTAATTAACCCAATGCCAGGGCTAATGGGAGTTTTCTACACTGGCAAAAGAAGAGCAACAATCTAAAAGATGTTGAAAAAGCAGAAAAGAGGCAGCCCCAGTTGAATCCAGCCTTATCCTGCAGGGTAAAGGATGCCACTCCTTGCTTTCTTGCATGAAACCCATGAAGGTGGTCAGTCCCCATAGTTCTACAATACACCTTTATAATAATTGCAAAAGGCCAAAATGAGCCCATGAGCAATATGATTAAACATTTTATATTTTGTACCAATCAGTATTCAATTAAAACCAGATGGAGATCTTGGAAATTTCCTTTCTGGAGAGCAAAAAACTGTTGTTTCCATCTGCATAACTCTGGAGACACCTTCTGTGAGAAAGCACTCTACATAGTGGATGTCTTGGGTCTTCTAGCTGGAGAACCTCCTTAGCCAATCTTGTCCTGTCAAAGCAACCAACAGATAGTGAAACTACACAAATTTTGGGCCCATTGGCTCTGCCAGGTTCTCCAGGGGCTAAGAATTGGATCGGCAAGCATCTCCCACATCAGTCAGCTCTGTGTGTTTGCACTGCTTCGCCTCCATATCTCCCTGGATGAAGCTCCCTGGGAAAAAACAACAACACCATGCCAAGTAGAAGAGTTCAGAAGAAGCTTGAAGATACTTTTAGGAAAAGAAGAAGGGGTTCCAAATGGTAGTTTGGGGTTGGCATGGAGGAACAATATCTGTGGGTGGTGTATTGAAAGAAAGGAAGGCTATCAGTACAATTAAATCAATCAGTCTTCTACAACCCCTTTTGGTTTCTCTTGTTCACACATAACCAAGAATCGGGTCATTTCTGACTAATGGCTCCCCTAAGGTGGACCTATCATGGGGTTTTCATGGCCAGATTTGTTCAGAGGAGGTTTGCTATTTCCTTCCCCTGAGGCTGAGAGAGTGTGACTTGCTGAAGGTCACCCAGTGGTGACTATGGCTGAGCTGGAAATCAAACCCTGGCCTCCAGAGTTGTAGTCCAACACTCAAACCACTAGCCACGCTGGCTCTCTGGGCAGAAGCAAATCAGTGCCTTGTGCCTTGTTGATCTTGATGTAGATGCCCTGTCCCTAGGAGCTTACAGTGTTAATTCTCGCCAAAAGGGAAAGGAGAGAGGGAGTAGAAAGGGGAAGATATGGAGGGAGTGTTATGTGCAAATGCCTTTTGACACCTACAGTTGGGCCTAAGGAGTTAAGGCTGTGGCTCCACAAGAGAGATATTCCTCATACTTTCTTTCCCTCTGCCTTGGTGACACCAGGTGACAGTCTAAGAGGGGGGTGACACCACTGCTCCCCAAACATCTTTGGGCAGAAACAGGCTGTGGCATTCCCCTGTGTCCCATTAAAATGCTGAAGAGGCAGTGGGAGTGGGGTGAGGCTCAGTGGGAGGAGAAAGGAGAGGCCCTAGGTTTGTTTGTTTGTTTGTTTTTTTTAAAAAAATAAAGTTTCAAATAAAAAAAAATTAAATTATTTGTAAAAACTTTTTTTTAAAAAATCACATACCAAATTTTCACTTTAAGCCCATGAAACTATGGGCCTTTGCAGACTGCCAGAAATAGTGCAAATTGAGTCCACTTTAACTGCCTTGATTCAGTGCTAGGGAATCATGGGAACTGTAGTTTATTGTGGCACCAGAGCTCTCTGACAGAGAAGGCTCAATGTCTCAGAAAAACAACAACAACAACAACTACAGTTCCCATGATTCCCTAGCACTGAGCCAGGGCAGTTAAAGTGGACTCAATTTGCACTATTTCTAGCAGTCTACAAAGGCCCTAAGTATATGTAAATCCATTTAGGCTGTGTGTATGATACTGCAATTTCAAAGGACGGGTTTTTGTTTTCCTCCCTGGGCAAAACTCTGTTAAATGGTCACCAAAGTCCTCCTTGCCCTTTGAAACAGGACGAGGCAACCTTTCCTCAGTGGACGAAGCTCCTGTTCTGTAAAATGGGAGAGCAAATGGATCGCTCTCCTTTTCCTTCCAAAACCACATTTCTTATGCTGAGATTATTCAGTCAGGTGTGAGTGGATCCAGGTAGGTCTCCTTTGCTTTTGTAGCTCTACTGTCTGTATGGTTTTTCTCTAGACTGAGATGTTCTGTTTTATTTTCATGTTTGTTTTTAATGGGAACACAGTGTGACCAGATGCCCTAACCGCAGAGGAGGACGAGGCATCGCCAGATGTAGGACACTCGGTGGAAAATGTAGGACGTGACCAAATAAAAACTGTTTATTTATTATCTATTCCATGTATATGCCGCCTTCCTCCCAAGGAGGGACCCGAGGCGGCTCGCGTTGTAAAATTTCCACTTAAAGTCAAACACAGTTACAATAATCGAGGAACAATATAAACTCGCATAAAAACATGCAAAAGTGAAAAGCATGACTACAGTAAAAACACGATCCTAAAGGTAAGTGCCTGCTTCTTAGACCTGCTCAAAATGGAGGACAGTTTGACATTCCTCCCCGGATAGAAGGTGGAAATGGAGGACGTGTCCTGGAAAAGGAGGGCACCTGGCCACTCTGTGGGAATGGCATCGCTCTTAAAACTCTTGCATAAAGCGTCCTGGCCCTTCTGTGGAGCTCCAGAAAGAAGCAAGGAATCCGCTTCGGGTGTAAACCGATTGGCCCTTAATCCGGAACTACTCGGTGGGATATAATCCGGTTTAAACCCCTCAACGTGAAGTGCCCCCCATTTAGATCTATGCTTCGGATCTTGGCCTTATGGAAGTGGCAGCCATAGATAGATCTCTTTCCTGCAAATACTTGAACGGTGAGTTGAGGATCTGATGGAGGGAGAACGCTTCTTGGCTTCCATTTCAGGAAGATCCACTATAAAAGATTCATTCCTTTGCAGGCATAAACGTTACTCACCTTTCTGGGGGGTTTCAAGCTCCTACTTCTTTTTGGCTTCCGCTGTTCCTGTTTTGTTTTGGGTCGTTGTTGTTGTTTTTTAAAACAAAACAAAACAAAACAAAAAATCAGGCACTGACGTCCCTATTCAAGTGAGAAAAGAATGGAAAAGTAATTTCTATTCTAATTCTAGTGAGAAAAGAATGAGAAAATAATTGCTATTCTAATTCTAGTGAGAAAAGCATGAGAAAGTAATTTCTATTCTAATTCTAGTGAGAAAAGAACGGGAAAGTAATTTCTATTCTAATTTTAGTGAGAAAAGAACGGGAAAGTAATTTCTATTCTAATTTTAGTGAGAAAAGAATGAGAAAGTAATTTCTATTGTAATTCTAGTGAGAAAAGAGTGGGAAAGTAATTGTCATTCTAATTCTAGTGAGAAAAGAATGGGAAAGTAATTGCTATTGTAATTCTAGTGAGAAAAGAACGGGAAAGTAATTCCAAGTTCCCCCGTTTAGGACAGGTGTCAACAAGCAAAGGAGAGAGTAACAACCAACAATCCACTTTTGCGGAAAGATGCCCCGGGAAAAGGCTTTGTTTCAGTTGTGATGGTGCTCTTGTCCCAATTTTAATATGCTTTGTTTTCAATTAATTCCATTAAAATTAATGGAAAGGGGGTGGGTGTTGATTCCAGGTATTAGGGAAGGGGGTTAGGAAATCTGAGGGTACTTCCGCACTGCAGAAATAATCCAGTTTGACACCACTGCAATGGCTCGATGCTATGGAATTCTGGGAATTGTAGTTTGTTGTGGCACCAAGAGAAGACAGAGAAGGTTAAGTGTCTCAGTGAAGGTTAAATGTCTCGGAAAACGACACTTCCCAGCATTGAACCATAGCAATTAAAGTGCTGTCAAACTGGATTATTTCTGACGCGTGGATGCAGGCTGAGACAAGAGCACAATTTGTTTTCCACTTCTATCAGAGAACTGGAAATACTCCGGAATCTCAAAGTATATACAATGATGGGTAATAGGGAGAGCATCTTGAAGAGGGGAGTCATGTCATGGGACCCCACTGGGACCATTTTCTGATCCGTAGGAGGGGGGGGGGGATTCTAGAAGAAAAACACGAAATCTATACAATAACACCACCACAACCACAATAACAACAGTCAACAACTAAATTCATGGGGAAAGCGATTCCCAAAACCTCACTGGAATGAATGACTGCTGAGCATTTCCCATTCAGCTCGATGATGTCTGGGCCAGACAATTTCCTGAAGGGATTGCGCACCGGTTTTTTAACACTGCGCCCTGGGATTCCGGGGGAAAAGATACCAACTCTCCACTTTGTGTATTTCCCTGAACATACAAACAAGACGGTAATGCCAAGTCCTTAAGGATATTAGTAGAGATCAGGACACAAAATAAATAAATAAATAAACAAATAAATAAATAAAAATAAAATGATATTACTTTTTTAAAGTGAGCGTGAAGGTGAGTGTTATATGTAATACGTAATTATATTAGGAATATACATTATATTAGGACTGTCGGTGCAGGTGGATCCGCTAGCAGCCTTGATGGTTTTATTGCCTGCCTCTCGACAAGGAGGAGAGAAACAGAAGACGATTGTCCTTCACCTAAATGTGACCCTCAACACAGAGTTATGTCTACACACATTCACATTCACAGAGCCCAAGAGGAACAGTATATAGGCCTAAGCAGACTGCCAGAAATAGTGCAAATTGAGTCCACTTTTAGGGTTAGGTTTAGTGCTAGGGAATCATGGGAACTGTATTTTTTTCTGGGACATTGAGCCTTCTCTGTGAGAGAGCTCTGGTGCCACAATAAATTACAGTTCCCATGATTCCCTAGCACTGAGCCAGGGCAGTGCCTCAATTTAATGTGCACTATTTCTGGCAGTCTGCAAAGGCCCTAACTCTCTTTTTACAAACACCCTCCTTCGTACAGATGCCCACCGTGTTTCTCTGACAGGATCTCCGTGGATGGAGGCGCAAAACGTTGAGACCTTTCACTACATTGCAGGGATTTCCATGCTAAAAAAGAAAAAGTGCTTAGATGGGGAAAATCCGTTCAAGGAGGAGGGAAAACCTCAAAAGTTCAGACTCCCCCCCCCCTTTGTTTAAAGAGAGCAGGGAACACAATTGCTCTACAATCCGTTAAGTTCTACAATTCTGCCAGAATAATTAGAGATGTATCATTAATTTACCAGATGTGCCCTTTGGAAATGCCGCAGAAACATTATTAAAACTGTAGTCAATGGCTGCGTGCGCACTGGATAAATAATCCGTTTTGAGCCCGCTTTAGCTGCCATGGCTCAAGGCGATGGGATTCTGGGAATGGTCGTTTGTTGCTCTGGTGCCTCAGCAAACAACCGTTCCCATCTCTTTGAGCTGTGGCAGTTAAAGCGGGCTCAAAACGGATTATTTCTCTAGTGCGCACGCAGCCAATTAAGGCTTGCTGAAATGTTGGACAGCTCCCCGCCAGAGAAGCCGGTTAAGCAGACGAAGGCGGCTGTTTTCAAGTGCCTCCTGGAGGAGAAAAAATCCTTAAATCAGGCTGAATCCATATTCTAGTTAAAAATCTGCATCCAAAGGCTACGAATATTGTCCAGTATTGTCACTGGGCTTATAAAGAGATGTATTTTTTAAAGGCGCAGGACAAAAGCGGATGAAAGAACTATTGTCAAACTACTATAGTGGATGTGTATCTGTTGACCCTCGATGCACTCATTACTATTTTATTGGCTGGTATTTACTTACCATACAGTGAGAATTGTTTAGGCATTCTTTGGATTTCCTGTAAAAATAAAAATACCTGTGGGTTGTTTTTTTTTTTGTGTGTGCCTCTGCCCTAGAAGAGAGACAAGAGAATCCATCCCCTAGAGTGAGTTTTTTTTTTTTTTACAAATCTGTAAGATAAAGGATCAATATCTCATTCAAATTTTTAAAACAAAGAATGAAAAAATAATCTCAAACTCCCTAGGCTGCCCCCACACTCATCCAGAGGCTAAATAATGGACCGATGTGGCTAAAAACAGACATCCTTATTTATGACTTTGGGCTAGTTTGAACCTTCATATAGGAAAAGGGTATTGCGTTAATTCAAGAAATCACGCCTCTTCACCTTTGTATTAATTTCAGCCTTTTATTATTATTATTATTATTATTATTATTATTAGCAAAGAAAAAAAAATTATCCTCTCCATTTCTTTGCTGGTTACACGACGCCAAAGGTCGGATCCCTTGACAACTTTCCAATAGAAAAAGCGGCCTAAAAGGTTTTCCCCGCAAAAGGACAAAAAGGGACGAGTTGCTTTCCTTGAAATCGCTTTAAATGAAATCACCCCAAACTAGAGGATATACTTCAGCGAGGGAGATAAAAAAATCACACAGACGAGGAAGAGAAGTCAGGGAATCAATTTATCTGGCTGAAACGCCTGTGGCCGAGGTCTCTTTTTTTTGTATCATTATCCTCCTCCTCATCATTATTATTATTACTGATCACCCACACATATACTTTCTTTTCCTTCTCTCTCACGCAGATCCAGACACACACTCCCCTTTCCACTGGATGCCGTTTAAGGCCAAGATTGGGGATAATGGAAATATCATCAGGAAGACAATTACCCCTTTTCAGCGCCGTCACTTCTCTTCACCAGGCACTGTCATTTCAGAAATAGGATCATTTGATTTCATATTGCACTAAATAACACCCAGCCGCCTCCAATTGCCAGCTTCTGAAAAGCCAGCCCTCGGAAAAGGAAATGGAAGGAGCCTCGACCTGCTCCTGTCCTTTTTTTTTTTTTAGGCAGAGAGGATGCCACTCAGGATCAGATCCTATTCAGGATCAGGATTCAGAATTTTTTTTGGGGGGGGGGGGCAAAAGAGAGAGAGAGAGAGAGAGGAGACCCTCACCCATCCCACTTCCAGGGAGGCCAAAAGGGAGGCGCAAAAGTGTCTCACCCCGAAAATGCCCTCAAGGAGCCTCAGGAAGATAACCAGAAAGAGAGAGAGAGAGATGTTTCCTGGTAGGAAATGGGAAAGGAAAGTTCGGACTGGAAGAAGGGGGACCCTCGGGACCCCCAAAATGGGCTCCTTCGCTGCCAGTCCAGTCCAGTCCAGTCCAGCCAGCCCCTTCCCTTCCCCTCCCCCCCCCCGCTTCCTGGCAGGCCGAGCAAGATGACCAGCTGTCCTCACCTCAAAGGAGGACAAGGCACCGCCAAAAGGGAGGAAAGAATGGGGGACCTGGCCCAAGAAACGCTCAAAACACTCGGACAGATGTAAATGCATGCTTCTTAGTCCTGCTTCAAATGGAGGACCTTTTCGGAATGCCTCCTGGACAGAAGGTGGACATGGAGGACAGGTCCGGGAAGAGGAGGAGGAAGAGGACCTCTGGGCACCTGGACCTGACGCACACAAGCATCGCCGGAGGTCGGCTTCCTCGCTCGGGGGCCTAGCCCCGATCCTCCGCCAAGTGGGCCTCGCTCCCCTCGACAGAAGGACAGAAGGACAGAAGGACAGAAGGACAGAAGGACAGAAGGAGCGACCGGCAGCCAGGGAGGGAAGGCTTGCTCTCTGTGAGGGTCCCTCGGCGGTCAAGACACACGCCTCCTCCCTTCCCTTCCCTTCCCTTTTCTCCTTTCTTTCTTTCTTTCTTTCTTTCTTTCCTTCCTTCTTCCTTTCCTTTCCGTCTTCCTGTCATTTCTCTTTCTATCTTTCCCTTCCTTCCTTCCTTCCTTTCCTTTTCTTCTTTCTATCTTTCCTTCCCTCCTTCGTTTCCTTTCCTTTTCTTCTTTCCCTCTTTCCTTCCTTCCTTCTCCCTTTCCTTTCCTTTCCTTCTTCCTGTCCTTTCTATTTCTATCTTTCCTTTCCTTCTTCCTGTCCTTTCTATTTCTATTTCTATTTCCTTCCTTCCTTCCTCCTTTCCTTTCCTTTCTCCTTCTTTTCTTCCTTTTCTTCTTCCCTTCCCTTCTCTCCGTTCTTTCTTTCTTTCCATCCTTCCTTCTTCATTTCCTTTCCGTCTTCCTGTCATTTCTCTTTCTGTCTTTCCCTTCCTTCCTTCCTTCCCTTTTCTTCTTTCTATCTTTCCTTCCCTCCTTCGTTTCCTTTCCTTTTCGTCTTTCCCTCTTTCCTTCCTTCCTTCCTTCTTCCTTTCCTTTCCTTCTTCCTGTCCTTTCTATTTCTATCTTTCCTTTCCTTTCCTTCTTCCTGTCCTTTCTATTTCTATTTCTATTTCCTTCCTTCCTTCCTCCTTTCCTTTCCTTTCTCCTTCTTTTCTTCCTTTTCTTCTTCCCTTCCCTTCCCTTCTCTCCGTTCTTTCTTTCTTTCCATCCTTCCTTCTTCATTTCCTTTCCGTCTTCCTGTCATTTCTCTTTCTATCTTTCCCTTCCTTCCTTCCTTCCCTTTTCTTCTTTCTATCTTTCCTTCCCTCCTTCGTTTCCTTTCCTTTTCGTCTTTCCCTCTTTCCTTCCTTCCTTCCTTCCTTCCTTCCTTCTTCCTTTCCTGTCCTTCTTCCTGTCCTTTCTATTTCTATCTTTCCTTTCCTTTCCTTCTTCCTGTCCTTTCTATTTCTATTTCTATTTCCTTCCTTCCTTCCTCCTTTCCTTTCCTTTCCTTTCCTTTCTCCTTCTTTTCTTCCTTTTCTTCTTCCCTTCCCTTCCCTTCTCTCCGTTCTTTCTTTCTTTCCATCCTTCCTTCTTCATTTCCTTTCCGTCTTCCTGTCATTTCTCTTTCTATCTTTCCCTTCCTTCCTTCCTTCCCTTTTCTTCTCTCTATCTTTCCTTCCCTCCTTCGTTTCCTTTCCTTTTCGTCTTTCCCTCTTTCCTTCCTTCCTTCTCCCTTTCCTTTCCTTTCCTTCTTCCTGTCCTTTCTATTTCTATCTTTCCTTTCCTTCTTCCTGTCCTTTCTATTTCTCCTTCCTTCCTTCCTCCTTTCCTTCTTCCTTTCCTTTCCTTTCTTCCCTTCCCTTCCCTTCCTTCTCCGGTGTCTCCTTCCCCTCAGAAAGGCTTCCCTTCCCTCTCCGCGGGGAATTTCCCAGACCGGCGCCCCTCTCTCTCAGGGGCTGCTTGCCCTTTGCTCCTTCCCGCGCTTTCCCCTCCTTCCTTGTTCCGGGACCCGTCTGTCCTTGGCGTCTTCTGGGCGCTCTTCCCTCAGCATCTTCGGAGACCCCGAAAACCTCCGGCGGCGGCGGCGGCGGTGGTGGCAGGGAGGGTGTGTGTGTGTGTGTGTGTGTGTGCGTTAGTGGGGGACACAGAGACCCCCGCTTCCTCCGGAGAGGGGCTTCTGCTGCTCTGAGCCTCTAGACTTGGGGACACTCCTTTGTCTTAATGCCCCCCTCCCTGCGCGCCGCAGGGCTAATTAGATGGAGGAGACAAAACAGGCGGGAAAGGAGGCGACGGGAGGGTGTGTGGGGTGTGTATGTGTGTGTGTGTGTGAGAGAGAGAGAGAGATCAGTATTTCCCGCTCTTGAAAAAGTAAAGATAAGGACGTGACTGGAGCAACCTTTGCTGGAGCCTGAGCCCCCCCCCCCCCCATAATAGCTTAGAGCACAGGAGGAGGCTGTAATGCCTAATGCCTTTGGAGCGCTGCCCTTACGCAGGAGCCCTTGGCGACACTAAAGTCATCCCTATCCCCCCCCCTTCTCTCTCTTTCCTCGACGGAAGGGAGCCCTAACATCCAAGGACGGTACTTGGATGTTAGGGACCAGCGTCCTCTCAGAAAAGAGGTTCTGGTCCAAGCGACCCTCTGAGGGCTCCTGTGTCCATCTATCTACTCCAGGGGTAGGCAACCTTTCCTCTTTAAGGGCCGAGGGACTTCAGCTCCCAGAATCCCAGGAGCTATTGGCCAACATGGGACTATTGGCCAATATGGCTGAGGCTTCTGGGAGCTGAAGTCCCTCGGCCCTTAAAGGGGAAAGGTTGCCTACCCCTGGTCTACTCAGTCTGAACCCAGGGTCCTTTTCTGGGGAATAATCCTCCCCGGTTTTAGGGGTGTCCCTGAATTCCCTCTCACTGGGCCAATGCGTAGGTACCACCATTGTGAGCTCTGTCCCTTTGAGAGGCAGCCGATAAACTGCATGGACCTTGCTTACTCCCTGAGAAACACACTGAAAATCGCAGCCTCCCGAGGGCTGGACTCACACTCAAGCCTTAGAGACTCAAGCCTTCCTGGGCACGATCCAGCCAAAGAAGGCTTGGCTTTGGACATCAGAGGCGCTCATCTCCGACTAAGGAAGGCTACACAATTTTATACAACCTTCCTTGAGTTTCCCTGACTTCACTCACGGCTAGGATCTTGCTGCCTTTAGAAGTGGAGAGAGTAAGGGGGGGGGGGTTGCAGACTGCCAGAAATAGTGCAAATTGAGTCCAATTTTAGGGTTAGGGTTAATGCTAGGGAATCATGGGAACTGGGTGTTTTTTTTTTCTGAGACATTGAGCCTTCTCTGTCCGAGAGCTCTAGTGCCACAATAAACTACAGTTCCCATGATTCCCTAACCCTAACCCTAACCCTAAAAGTGGACTCAATTTGCACTATTTCTGGCAGTCTGCAACTCCCCTAAGAAAACTGTCCCCTCTCCCCAATTCCTCCTTGTTTTCTTTCTTTCTCGGCAGGAAATATTGAAAAAGCTGTGTGTCCTAGGTTAAAAACCTTTAACATGGATCTCAACATGGATGAGGGCAAATCCCAAATATCCAAGGATAGTTCATTGGAAACCTCGCCGGAGTCTTCCTCATACTTGATTTTTGGAACAGATCCGTATGGGGGAAAGTGTCCCTAAGCAGCTGAACCGTGGCCCCTGCTTGGAAAAGGTGGGGTGCCATCTTGTAGGCACTTAAACCGAGGGGGACAAGCCCCATTGAACGCAACGCATGAGAAAACAGGCACAGAATTGCTCGGTTAGGAGCTTAAGACCTTCTTTCTAGGTTGATCAGACTGGGGTTGCAGACTGCCAGAAATAGTGCAAATTGAGTCCACTTTTAGGGTTAGGGTTAGGGAATCATGGGAACTGCACCAGAGCTCTCAGGAAAAAAAACAATTCCCATGATTCCCTAGCACTAACCCTAACCCTAAAAGTGGACTCAATTTGCACTATTTCCGGCAGTCTGCAACCCCGCTAAGTCCGACCGAGTTCCCCCAAAGAGTTTTCGCAGCCCCACTTTAGTCCCGCATTGACTTTCCAAACCCTGCTCAGGATAGGAAATAGAGCGAATTGTTTAAAGGTGGAATAACTGAATGGGTTTCTAGGGGCATCAACGAAAATGTAAATAAAACTGCATCCAATAAATGGAAAGGGGAAGAAACGGGGGAAACCTTGGCTTGCTTGATCTGGGCAGTGAGGGTTTGAACACAAGGTTTTGAATGACTGCGCCTAAAAACAGCATTATCAATCCCAGTCTCGGTTCATTTTTTGGTCTCCGATTCTGTTTTGAGCTCTCGATCTGTAAATGCTGTGATCCAAAGACGGACCGGCTCCCTAGTAATCCACTCACCTGCAAAAAGCGGCCCTACTCTGGAAATATTCCTTTATAAAGCGGCCTGACTCTGGAAATATTCCTCTATAAAAGCCCAATAGGACTCCAGAGCCATTCATTGCCTTAAAGATGACCAAATCTATTACTTTAAAAAAATAAATAAAAATAGAGCCAACTGGGGTTTGGGGATCGATTCCCAGCTCGGCCATGAAAGCCACTGGGTGACACACACACACACCCCGAGCAAGTCACACTCTCTCAGCCTCAGGGAAAGGCAATGGCAAAACCTCCTCTGAACAAATCTTGTCAAGAAAACCCCATGATAGGTTCGCCATAAGTCAAAAACTACTTGAAGGCACACAACACACACACATATAAAAACCCATCTTACAAATGTAGTTGAAAACACCGTTATTAATAACTAAACAACCATTGCAACTTATTGAATCAAGGGCCTTTATCTGCTTCGTGGTTGCTTAAAAATCACGTCTTAAAGGCACACAACAAAGGCTACTGTGATATCATTTGTGAACAGCGGTATAGAACAATTTTTTAAAGACACATACTTTAACGATGGCCCTGTAAAAACGGTTTGGTAGGACTCTGGTCCCTATTCCTGTTAATGGGGCCTGTTAATAGTAAAAACTCTTCTTGAACAAATCAGAACCGTGTTCCTGCGGCAGTAAACTTCGGCTTCTAATTCTGCATATGCCTTTTAGACTGCATCCACACTATAGAAATAATCCGGTTTGACACCGCGTTAACTGCCATGGCTCCATGCTCCGCAGCAATCAACCATAATTCCCAGAGTTCCCTAAGCCCTCTTTCTTCAGAAAGGAAAAATGTTTCCTCGTCTAGGAAATCAGCACAATAAAATATCATCACAATATCACTGCTGTGTACATAAATGTATTGAGACAGTCATGAGGTTAGTGTATATATTTTAATTATTATTATTTAGTTGAGATATTACATTTTTTCAAGTCGCAACCATTGCAACCTTGGAGTTATAGGTATAGCGACCCTAAGGCAAACCTATCACGGGGGTTTCTTGGCAAGACTTGCTCGGAGGAGGTTTGCCATGGCCTTCCCCTGAGGCTGAGAGAGTGTGACTCACTCAACGTCACCCAGTGGGTTTCATGGCCGAGCCGGATTCGAACCGTGGTCTCTAGAGTCGTAGTCCAACATTCAAACCACTAGGCCACGCTAAAGTACTTTAATCATTTTGGCTTTTCTGGACGTAAGGGCACAACAAAACCAAAACTTGCTTCAAGATTAAGCATGGACACCCATAGCTTTCAGTCCCTAAGGGCTTGGGAGTGAATCAAAATCTTTTCGACGGTCCTTCTCCCCCCATATCCATCACTTTCCCTGCCCCCACGAATTTCAATCTGATCATACCAGCAAATAAGATCCTGCCATTTATATGCAAGAGAGCTCTATTGAGTTCAATTTGGCACCTTTGTTGTTGTTGTTTATACACTATTTTCCCCGCTATTTACTCCTTTGTTCAACAATATATCCCGTTCCTAGGACTGCAGACTGCCAGAAATAGTGCAAATTGAGTCCACTTTTAGGGTTAGTGCTAGGGAATCATGGGAATTGTTTTTTCCCCCCTGAGACATTGAGCCTTCTCTGCCAGAGAGCTCTGGTGCCACAATAAAATACAGTTCCCATGATTCCCTAACCCTAACCCTTAAAGTGGGCTCAATTTGCACTATTTCTGGCAGTTTGCAACCCCCCCTTTGGCTTTAAATCCCAGTGCACTGAGCCTGGCTGTTTTTGTCTGGTCTCCTCTGTCACAACTGTGTGCTTCCTTCATTGAGCCTCGGGCAACCAAAAGGGAGGACTTTTGGCTGCATCCACACTGCAGAAATAATCCAAGTTGACACTGCTTTAACTGCCATGTCTCAATGCTGTGTAATCCTGGGAATTATAGTTTGTTGTGGCACCAGAGCTCTCTGGTAGGGAAGGATAAATGTCTCACAAGACTACAGTTCCCAGAATTCCCTAGAATTGAGCCTTGGTAGTTAAAGAGGTATCAACCTGGATTATTTCTCCAGTGTGGATGCAGTTTATCTCCACTGTGAGAACAGTGTGGTGTAGTGGTTTGGGCTATGACTCTGGAGGCCCGGGTTCGAAATCTCACTCAGTCATGGAAACCCATAGGGTGACCTTGGGCAAGTCACACACTCTCAGCCTCAGAGGAAGGCAAGGGCAAACCTCCTCTGAACAAATCTTGCCAAGGAAACCCCGTGGTAGATTCGCTTTAGGATCGCCATGGGATCGATTTGAAGGCACACAACAAAATCTGCTTCGGATTCGAGACGGATGGCCCAGAGAATCTCGTGGTTGAATGAGAATCTGAACCTTAAAAGGAGGAGGATAGGTCCAACAAGCCAAGTCTGGATTTCCTAAAGTACCAATGAAAGTTTGTTCCCTCCAACAAGCATATTCCCCTTTCCCCTTCCCTAGACAGGGAATTTAGAGGGATTACAGTGCACTTGTCAAAAAATTTCATACTCAGCCTATAGATTAAAAAAAATTGTCAAAAATTTCATACTCAGCCTATAGATAAAAAAAATTGTCAAAAATTTCATACTCAGCCTATAGATCAGATGCCCAAACTGAGGCTGTCGTACTTTGGACACATCATGAGAAGGGAGGACTCTTTGGAAAAGACAATAATGCTGGGAAAGATGGAGGGAAGTAGGAAGAGAGGAAGGCCACATGCCAGATGGATGGACTCTATGAAGGAAGTCACAGGTATTAAAGGATTTAAGCAGAGCAGTGGAGGACAGAGGGTCTTGGAGATGTCTCATCCATAGGGCCGCCATGGGTCGAGATCGACTCGAGGGCAGTTAACAACAAACAACAAAATAGATCAGGAGTAGGCAGACAACGTGCACCTCCTAAATCAGGGGTAGGCAACCTTTCCCCTTTAAGGGCCGAGGGACTTCAGCTCCCAGAATCCCAGGAGCTATTGGTCAACATGGGAGTATTGGCCAACATGGCTGAGGCTTCTGGGAGCTGAAGTCCCTCGGCCCTTAAAGGGGAAAGGTTGCCTACCCCTGCCCTAAATGTTAGACTGCAACTCTTAAAGGATGTGGGGCGACATAGGAAGAGCCAGGCGTCGCCCCTGTTTGCTCTATGCCAGTACCATGATCTGGCAGATGGAAGACCAAAAAGTCTGGAAGACTTGCCCAGAAGTCCTTACCGGAGTGGCCAGCAGTGGTGTGATTCTTGAATCCGCCACTCTGCGATACTGTTGCCTTGCTTAAGGATTGGCGAGCAAATACTCCAAAAAGGGCCGGAATGGCAAGAAACAGCTCCCTAGAAGCATGGGAGGTAGAGTTGTCTGCCCTTGGTTATTTCCAACATTTGGGAGACTTTAATATGGTCCAAAACACACTGCAGAAAGAACCCAGTTTGAGACCGCTTTAACTGCGGTGGCTCAATGCTAGGGAATTCTGGGAAGTGTCGTTTGTTGCGGCACCAGTGGTGCCGCAACAAACGACACTTCCCAGAATTCCCTAGCATTGAGCCACCGCAGTTAAAGCGGTCTCAAACTGGATTCTTTCTGCAGAGGCGCTTGGCAAAATGGTAAAGTAAGCCGACGCGTTTCTCTCCATTCTTTTGGAAAGCGAAATCGACTGCTCCATGAACTAACATGGAATAAACACCGGATTTCTCTGACTCCTAGCTGAACTTGGCATTAGCTCCGGCTGGAAAAAAAATAAATAAAGTAAAATAACCCTCAGACCGCATTGTAGCAAACAGGTAAGTGAGAGAACAAGGCTGCAGAAACAAAGCAGTCTGACACCCCTTTAACTGCCATGGCTTTGGAATTCTGGAATTTCTAGTTTTGGGAGAGATTTAGCCTTCTCTGTCGAAAAGCTCTATTGCCACAATAGGCTATACACATCCCAGGATCCTATAGCATTGAGCCATGGCAGTTAAAGCGGCATCAAACGGCATTACTGTTGCAGTGCGGAGGCAAGCCCAAGACGCCTCTCCAGAAAAACGCGATACCTTATTGACCACCCCAAAGTGGACAAAATACATGTTGTAAGCTTTAGAAGCTTCACTGGCTTCTTCATCAGGGGAAGATATTTAAAAAACCCATAAAGGAGACGGTGTTAGTTAAGAGTCACAGGCCTACATGTTGTCTCAGATATTATTACTTCTGTTGTCTGTCAAAAGGATCCGGAGGCAGAGTCCACTCTGCTTCTTGGCCACGTAGGGATCTGCTGTTTCTTTAGATCTCTCCTGAATTTCATTTTTTTGAATTTATCTCTCCTGACTTTCCAGGGTCCTTTTACACACGTTCATTCAGAAATGCAACACTGGGCTTAGTGGGAAGATTTCTCCAGCAAAGTCGGAGTAAGATCCACAGTTTCAAAATATTAGGTGGCTTGGTCCTCAATGCAACATCCACCCCAAAGGAGTCCTCCAAGGGACAGAGGACGCCTCAGCCCCACACCCTGTTCTCTAACCAACTCCCAACACGAAAATTAAAACAGTGGCATAATGTTCACCCTTGCACTGGATCACTGATACTATGGCTTACTTACCCTTGCTTTGCAGAAGAGATAATATATACTACACCTGAGATAGAGATAATATATATATATATATATATATATATATATATATATATATATATATTATCTCACCTATATATATTATACACATAATATATATTATACACTTGAGATAGAGATTATATATATATATATATATATATATATATATATATATAATATAGCGATAGTATATATAATATATACTACATCCTGGAGGGCCTTTGTCAGATTTTTTTGGTTTGCAATGAGAATCCAATATTACTTACCTGTCTGAGAAGGACAAACTAAGGAGGACTGCCACCTAGGCATCCTGTAAGCTATATATATATATATATATATATATATATACTTACAAGCCACCACACCTTGCAGCAACAGACCCTGAAGGGAAGTCTGTTTTCTAAAAACAAATTCTAGGATAATCGATGGAAGGATCCAGCAAAGGAAAAACACTGCAGGATCCGCTCACTGAATGGGGAACAAGTTGTAAAATCATCGGGGAATCTAGATTCAGAGCAGCCCTGCTATCTTTCCCTGAAATCCAGGAGGGTTTCCCTACAATAAGAGGCAGTTTCCACTCATGGCATAACAATCTCAGGTATATAGTACATCTAAGAGAGGTTTACACATTCATTATAGGAGAGGGAGAGAGGTTCCCAGAAAAGGATCTCCATTATGGGCCTGTTAATCACCCAAAAGGGGGAAGAGTCTTGTCTTAAAGGCTGACATTTATTAGGACGTAAAATTTAGTGGATTTTAGTCCATGATCTCTTATGACATTAAAAACGGGCAAGTATTTAAGGAGCCCTAGGGTCGTGTTTGCTTCCAGTGTTCTTTCACAAAGAAAATATTTAGGTTTCTGGGTTCCTTTTTGCTCTGCATGGATCGGTAACATACCAAGGGCTGCCGCCTGCCCTGCTTGGCTGTTTGGGCTCGTCTTTGAGCAAAAACGACATTGTTTTTCTTGCTTTCTAAACCCACCGTATATACAGCGACATCGTGACTGCTACATGTATGCAAAGAAGACTCGAAACATGTAAGAACCGGTGTCGATCCGTATCAGTTGCAAGCCACTTCTGATAGTTTTCACTTTTCACCTGGAGCGGAACAGGTCTATTGGAAAGTGCATCGGTCTGCATTGCCAAAGGAAGACCCCAAGCCACTCCAAAATATTTTCTGCCACACCAAGGGTAGCTCCTAAGCCTTTGTTGTGGGGAAAAACACATTTCTTCTCCAACTGCTAGCGGATCAGAATGGTGCAACAGTGTCAATCTTGGACTAGGGCTACATCCGCATTGCAGAAGTAATACAGTTTAACAACGCTTTAGCTGCCACGGCTCCATCCTAGAGAATCCTAGGATTTGTAGTTTGTTATGGCTCCAAATATCAACAAACACTCTGACAGAAAAGCTCACAAAGCTACACTTCTCAGAGTTCTATAGCATTGAGCTCTGGCAGTTAAAGCGGTGTCAAACTGGATTGTCGCCTGCAGTGAGGATGCAGCCTAGGACTCTGGGAGACCAGGGTTCGAATCCCGGTTTAGCCGTGGAAACCCACTGGGTCACATTCTCTCAACCTTAGCAATGGCAAAACAAAAACGAAAACAAAAACCAGCAACAACCCCACTGAATCAATCTTGTCAAGAAAAGCCTGTATTCTTGCCCCAAAAGCTGGGAGTCTACCTAAAGGCACAAGGCAACAATAGCAGCTTCTGCGAGGGTTTCAGCTACCTTCAGAGGAGATAGAGGGGTTTGGGGAGATGGTGGCATATGAGCTCCACATCCATAGGGCACCACTAAGTACCACCATCTTTGACACGTACCACAGGGGCAAGCCACACAGAAAGGAGGATCGCGGGAGAGAGACCATTTACTTCCAAAAAAGTGATTCCTGCTTCTTGCAACACATAAATCCGAAGAAGGGGGCAGTCAATGAGGGAATGACTACCCTTCATTCCATATCCTCAGCCAGATCCACACCCAGAGGGAGGGCTGGAACAGAAGCAGTTTCCCCTCTTTGGCTAAAAAGCAAAGAAATTGGGCCAGTTGAGGCCATGAAATCCACATTTACTCCGCTCAGGGTTGTGATCCAAGGACTCACTTATCTCTGAGTAAGTTCCACCAAAGTCAATGAAATTTACCGGGGTGCAGACCTTTATAAGGTTGGATTGTAAATCTGGCTCAACAGTGAAAACCCATTGGCTCACCTTGGACAAGTCACACTCTCTCAGCCTCAGAGGATGGCAACGGGAAACCCTCCCCCACCCCCGAGGAAACTTGTCAAGAAAACCCCGTGACAGGATCGCTTTAGGGTCTCTATAAGTCGGAAGGGACTTGAAGGCGCACAACAAGAACAACAACATTGTAAATGGGTGTGGGATCTGAATCACAACTCTGTGTCTGTTTTTAAAGAGCCAGCATGGTGTGGTTTGAGCGCAGAACTGCAACTCCGGAGGCCAGGATGGCCCCGGAAATCCATTGGCTGACCTTGGGCAAGTCACATTCTCTCAGCCTCAAAGGTGGGCAACCCCATTCTGAACAAATATTGCCAACAAAACTCAAGAACATAGGTTCGCCTGAAGGTTCCCCAAAAATACAGTTCCCATGATCCCCTAGCACTGAGCCAGGGCAGTTAAAGTGGACTCAGTTTGCACTATTTCTAGCAGTCTGAGCGCCAGGGCCGTTAAAGCGATGTCAGAGCGCCCGATCTCTCCCGTGCGGACGCCGGCTCCTTTCCCGACAGCCGCTAATCAAGTAATGTCCCCCTGCCAGCCCCATCCAATTGCTCTTTAGCTGTTGAACTGGGGAGTTTTGCTCGGCTTTTCTCATGCTAATCGCCCCTATTCTGCCGCTCTCTTTGAGGCTATTTGTAGTGGAATAAATCGCCTTGTTTGCCTGCCGCATGATTAATTGATATTGTGGCAGAATCGCAGAGGAGGAGGAAGGAAAGAAGGAAAGAAGGAAAGAAGGAAAGAAGGAGGGGGGGGGAGTGAGCTGAAAAGGCAGCGCAGCCCTGGAGCCCGGAGCAGTTTTGCCCCATTGCCGAGGTCTCTCAAAGGTCCCCTGCTTTGGGGGTGGGGAGGGGGTCCCGAATAAAAGGATCGCGTTTATTTGCTTCTCTTTATTTACCCCTTAATAGAGGAGGCGAGGAAGGGCAGGGAGGGGGAGAGGAGGCAGGCAGGCATCTTTGGCTAAACGCCTCTTAAAAGACGTTGCCAAGGCTGGGGGGGGGGTCCAACAATAAACGATAAGCACCCCCCCCCCCAAGAGATCCCTCTCCCTCCCTTAGAAAACACAGTCCCCTCCTCTCCCCCCCCCCTTTGGATTTCTTTTTGCCTGGAATGACATCATTGTCCTTACAATGCAGACCCCCCCCCCCCCGTATTTTTCTTTGAAAAGCCAAATAAATATTAGCCTCTCCTTTTAGGTTTGTGGTTTGTGGTCTTGCCTGCTTTCCCCTGCTTTTGTCCTTCGCCGAGTAAAAGCCTCGGCTGGGTTTCTTCCTGTCGCCCTTTGTTGGGACTCTGGTCCCAAACACACTGCAGGAAAAAAAATAATCCAGTTTGAGACCGCTTTAAACTGCCCTGGCTCAATGCTAGGCCTCCATAAGTTGGAAAAAGGGACTCCTGCTTCTTGCAACGCATCGTCCTGGGAGCTGTAGTTTTGTCAGACATTTAGCCTTCTCTGGGGGGTTGCAGACTGCCAGAAATAGTGCAAATTGAGTCCACTTTTAGGGTTAGGCTTAGTGCTAGGGAATAATGGGAACTGTAGTTTATTGTGGCACCAGAGCTCTCTGACAGAGAAGGCTCAATGTCTCAGAAAAAAGAACAAAAACAATTCCCATGATTCCCTAGCACTAACCCTAACCTTAAAAGTGGACTCAATTTGCACTATTTCTGGCAGTCTGCAACCCCTTTTTGTCAGAGAGTTCTGGACAAACTACAGTTCCCAAGATAGCCTAGCACTGAGACAGAGTAGTTAAAGGGATCTCAAACTGGATTATTTCTGACTGCAGCGTGTTTTGGACCACTATTGAATAAACGCGAGGGGAAAAAAAGGCATGCAGAATTAGGAAGAGATCTGCTCGGCCATTTTTTATTTTCCTTTAAGAATAGCAAGGGCTGCATCCGCACTTGAGAAATAATCTGTTTCGGTACCACTTTAATTGCCATGGCTCAATGCTATAGAATTATGGGAAGTGTAGCTCTGGTGCCACAACCAACTACCCTTCCCAGAATCCCACAGCATTGAGCCGTGACAGTTAAAGTGGTGCCAAACCGGATTATGCCTGCAGTGCGGCTGCAGCCAAGGACGCATCTGGAAAAACAACAACATATAACCTCTTGAACAAACCTTCTTTCCCCTAAACCTCGTAAGTGCAACTCGGCGCTTCCATTAAACAATCCTCTTCTTTGCTTCGGGCTTCATCGCAACCATTTTCCCTTTTAAAAAGAGAGAGAAGGAGAAAAAGAAACTGTTTTCCTTTCTTTCTTTCTTGGGTCCCCCCTCCCTTTCCTCTTCGCAGGGTAATTGATAGGCTCTAGGAGAGGTCAGGATTAGCATAAGAATTAAGAGCAGTAAATTAATTTAATATTCCATGCACATCTTCAATTATTCCTCCAGACCTTTGTCTCCGCGGCTGGCAGCGAGAAGGTTCAGCTGCTCTTCAGCCAAACAACATCTGTGCAGTTAATAATTTGATAAATAGCTCAGACAAATAGTTTCTGAATTATCTGCCAAGCCGAATTATCTGCCGAGGGAGGGTGGCAACGGTGCCAAGGCTGCCAGGCCGCCCGATGGGCTTCAAAAAGTAACCCATGCGCAGCCCTTGATCTCCAGGGATGGGCGAGGGCTTCCTCTAAGGCTGCATCCGCACTGGGGGAATAATCCGGAGCGATACCACTGTAACTGCCATGGCTCCATGCTATGAGATCCCGGGAATTCTAGTTGGTTGTCGCACCAGGGCACTCTGACAGAGAAGGCTACATGTCTCACAAAACATTTCCCAGAATTCCAAGCACTGAGGGCCTGTACAGACTGCCAGAAATAATCCACTTTGAGACCACTTTAACTGCCCTGGCTCTGTGCTAGGAAATCATGGGAACTGTAGTTTATTGTGGCACTAGAGCTCTCTGACAGAGAAGGCTCAATGTCTTAGGGGGGGGGGAACCCTACAATTCCCATGATTCCCTAGCACAGAGCCAGGACAGTTAAAGTGGTCTCAAACTGGGGGGGGGGGGGGTTTGCAGACTGCCAGAAATAGTGCAAATTGAGTCCACTTTTAGGGTTAGGTTTAGTGCTAGGGACTCATGGGAATTGTGTTTTTTCTGAGACATTGAGCCTTCTCTGTCAGAGAGCTCTGGTGCCACAATAAAATACAGTTCCCATGATTCCCTAACCCTAACCCTAACCCTAAAAGTGGACTCAATTTGCACTATTTCTGGCAGTCTGCAACCCTCCTGGGTTATTTCTGGCAGTCTGCTCAGGCCCTGAGTCATGGCAGTTAAAGTGGTATCAGACTGGATTATTTCTACAGTGCAGATGCAGCCTAAGAAGACCCCCGGAGAGCAGGGGTCTGAATCCTCGTGGAACCCCCCCTGGGTGGCCTTGGACAAATCACACTCTCTCAGCCTCAGAGGAAAGCAATGGCACCCTTCCCCCCCCCCAAGAAAAACTCAAAACCAAGCGTGAGAGGGTTGCCTTAAGGTTGCCATATGTCGGAAATGACTTGAAGGCATACAACAACAATTTTTTACAGGCACAAAGCTGAACGATCCCTCCGCCTCTCCTGTTGGAAAGTTGTCCCTGAGGATGAGATGCTCATTGAGCCCTCCATCGCCTGGTGCTTGGGACACCTTGCACGTGTGAACGAGCCTTCACGGGTGTCTTGGCCAAAACAAAAATGTCCTTTCTCCTCCTTCTCTTACTCCTAAAGGTGTACCATTTGCCAATTGCCTACCAAGATACTGTGACTGCTTTTATAAGTCTGACAAAATGGGGTTCAGTATCCAGGAAACATATGCATCAATATATTCTTTCTTCCCACAAAATAAAGATACTGTAAGATTCTTTATCATTTTGGCTGCAACAGACTTACTACCATGGCTGCCTCCTTTCACAGATGAAACACCACAAACAAGGAGTGTGCTGTAACCTACAGCAAAGCTTGGAAAAATTACTTGTTTGACTTTGCTTCTCTGAATCTATTGTCCATGTTGGCTGGGTGAGTCTGGGAATTGTAGTCCAACACCCACCCACCCCTTTATGAAACTCAGAGGTTGGTGACACTCTCTGGTGCTCTTTGTTTTATAGTGAGCATTGGCCACATTTCTTACTCCTTGGAAAGGACGCTGGCACTTAGGAGGAGTTAGTCACTGGGAAGTAGACTTAAGTCTAGGAAAGCTCATGCTGCCAACTTCTTTCTTTCAATTAGTCTCAAACGGGCTACAAGATCTTTCTACTCACTGGTAATCAAGTGATCAGAAATGAATGCATGTTCAAATTTGGATGACAGGCCAACTAATGCACCAGAAAGCTTCCTTGCCTTGTGTGTTTGTATAATGTTTAGGGCTAGGAAGGGACAGTAACCCTTGGTTTGGTTCTCCCACTGTTTTTTTTTTTTTTTAATGCATTGCTCATGGAGGACTGCAAGGTCATCACTTGATCACAGCTGCCTCCCATGGTGATTTTGCCTGGGGTGGCAAAGCTGTGCCACGGGCCGAGGTGTGGGGATACCTCTGCCCCGATCCGCAGCTTCCTGGGGCGGCCCACGCCCGCCCGTCTGCTTCCTCCCTTAATCTCTTCTTCCCCACCCCAGTAGAACAGTGGACCTAATACCAAGAAATAGGCATGGGGGCACTAGGGCTGTCACCCAAGAGGAAAGGGGCAATAGTCTGAAAAAGTTTGGGGATCACTGTGTTAGATGATGCTATATCAGACAACATCGCTGTAATCCATGCATAAATCAGTTTAATCTCTTTGAGAGACACAAGAGAATTTACATTTCTGTTGGAACAAACACTGTCACTCTTCTAGAACTTTTCTCATAACATAAAGAAATCACTGAAAGTGTGCTTTTATACAGAATTAACCAATTAAGCAATCTGAAATTTCATTATTTTAATAGGAGAAAGCTAACCATGTTTTTAATTCTTCCAATGAAATTGCCAAAACTTCAAAGTGCTTGACCTCCAGCTAAACAATCTCTTAAATTTGTCTGCTGATATTTTCTTTGGCTATTTCTGTATCTGTCTGAGATGGGCATATGAAAACAATTTCCTTTCCTTCTTAAATATGGCACCAACTAAACAAACACTTGAAGTCATTGAAAACTACACCCCGGATTCAGAGGAGCCTTGAATAAGAAGTAAATAAACTGGATGTCCTTGCACTTTAATGAGAGCATGGTAGTGCTGATCCTTAAATACTGGCAAACATTCTTCAAGACCCTAATAACAAACCACTTCCCAGACCTCTTTTAAAGAGATCATACTGTCAGGCATGTGGTTGAATGAGAGAAACCTAGCTTATTAGAGCTGGGTGAATATCACAAAACAAAAAATTGCCAAGAGTGTTCACTTGAATTCAGGATGATGTCCTCAATCTCTCTTTTGTATTCACTCACTGCTGATGTTGGAGAAGGAAAGTTCTCATCACACAACTCTTGTGCAAAGCAAAATTTGAGCTCTTTAAGATTAAGTGCCATATTTGGGCTAGAAGCAACAGATTGTGTAGAGAATGGGAAATGGCAAGACCCAGCAGTGGGATATATTTCCCAAAAGTCCTCTTCCAAAGCCTTAGTACACAGGCAATTAAAAAAAAAGAAAGAAAAGGAAAGGCCCTGACCTGCCTTATTGCTAGCAGCCCTGGCAGTTAATTCACTTGCTTTGTCTGAGTGTGAAAAGTGCTAGTTAACTAGTTATATATGATATTTGAAATGATTTAACCCATTTTGCAGTGGTCCTTCTTGTCTAGTAATATCTGGAAGTTCACAAGAGGACCTTTTTGCTGAGGAGTTAAGACAAATCACATTGGAACTTCACACTTTATGTGACTGTTTCTTGATCACAGAGTAGAATAGTGACATGTAACAACACAGGGCCTTATTTATGCACAAGCTCAGTAAGCTATAGTTTAGGGCTTCAGATTATGAGGGGCCTCTAAGTACAAGAACAAAAGAAATGTACAAAAATTACAAAATATACAGCTTTTTTTTGGGGGGGGGTTAATACTTGTTGCTAACTGCCCTCAAGTTGACTTTGACCCCTGGCGACCCTGTGAATGAGGCACCTCCAAGACACCCTATCCTCAACAACCCTGTTCAGTTCCTGAAGATTTAGGGCTCTGTCATCTTTGATTGAGTCTATCCATCTGGTGTGTGGTCTTTGTCTCTTTCTACTGCCCAAGCATCATCATTTTTCCTAGTGAGTCATGTCTTCTCATAATGTGGCCAAAGTATGACAGCTTCAGTTTAGTCATCTTGGCTTCTAGGGAAAGTTCAGATCTGACTTGATCTTGTACCCATTTGTTTGTCTTTTTTGCCATCCATAGTATCCACAGAATTCTTGGGTCTCTTAAACCTAAGCCCCAGCCTATGTAAATTCAGCCCTGTAACCCCACTTGCTGGTCTCAGGAAATATATGGCAGCTCCATAGGAAAAAAATGATTAAAAAGGAAGTGGAGGGGTGTGTGTGAGAGAGAATCCAATGAAATGAGACAGTATGCTTTTGTTTGTTTGTTTGTTTGTTAACTGCCTTCACATTGATCTCAACCCATGGTGACCCTATGGATGAGACATCTCCAAGACCCCTGTCTTCTACTGCTCTGCCCAGCTCCTGAAAACTCTTATTCATGGTCTCTTTAATAAAGTCCATCCATCTGCCATGTGACCTCCCTCTCTTTCTACTTCCCTGCACCTTTCCTAACATTATTATCTTTTCCAACGATTCATGCCTTCTCATGATGTGTCCAAAGTACAACAGTCTAAGTCTTGTCATCTTGGCTTCTAGGGATATCTCTGGCTTGATCTGTTCTAGGACCCATTTGTTTGTCTTTTTGGCTGCTCATGGGATCCTCAGAACTCTTCTCCAGCGCCACATCTCAAAAGAATGGATTTTCTTCCTATCATCTTTCTTAATTGTCCAGCTCTCACATCCATACATGGCAATAAGGAATATGATGGCTTGTATGATTCTGAATTTTGTGCTGAATTGTATGTCTTTGCATTTTAAGATCTTTTCTAGTTCTTTCATAGCTGCCCTCCCCATTCTTAATCTTCTGATTTCCTGACTGCAGTCCCCGTTTGGATCAATGTTTGATCCCAGATATGAGAACTCTTTTACTATTTCTGTTTCCTCATTGTCTAGTTTGAACATGTGTAAGTTCTCTGTGGTCATTATTTTTGTTTTCTTTATGTTCAACAGTAAGTCTGCCTTTGCTCTTTCTTCTTTGATCCTCCTTAGTAGTTGTTCCAAGTCTGTGAGGTTCTCCACTAGTATTATGGTGTTGTCAGCATATCTCAGATTGTTGACATTTCTTCCTCCTATTTTCATTCCTCCCTCTTCTTGTCTAAGCCTGTTTTCCTTACAATATATAAGGAAAGTATATAAGTTGAATCGATAGAGTGATAGGATGCAGCCTTGTCTGACTCCTTTCCCAATTGGGAATCATTCTGTTTCTCTAAGTTCTGTTCTGACAGTTGCTTCTTGTTCTGAGTACAGATTTCTCATCAGGACTATCAGATGTGTTGGCACTACCATTTCTTTAAGGGCATTCCATAGCCTTTCATGATCTATGCAGTCAAAGGCTTTGCCATAGTCTATAAAGCACATGCTGATATTCTTTTGGAACTCCCTGCTACGCTCCATTGGCCATTGTATATTTGCAATGTGATCCCTGGTGCCTCTTCCTTTCCTGAACCCTGCTTGGACCTCTGGGATTTCTCTCTCTATGTGTGGTTGGAGTCTGTGTTGCAGTATTTTGAGCATAATTTTGCTTGCATGGGAGATTAGTGCTATGGTTCTATAATTGTTGCACTCTCTTGTGTCTCCCTTTCTGTGGATGGGGATGTATATTGATTGGTCCCAATCTGTTGGCCATCGTTTTGTTTTCCATATCTGTTGACATATGTTGGTTAGCACTAGAATTGACTCTGTCAATGTGGATTGCAACAGTTCTATTGGTATATCATCTGTTCCTGGAGTCTTGTTTTTTGCCATTTCTTTTATTGCAGCTTCCACCTCAGTTTTTAGAATTTGGCGTTCATCTTCATATGGCTCTTCCCTCCATGTGTCCTTCATTTTGTCATCTCTTTTGTATAGTTCTTCTGTGTATTGCATCCAACGTCTTTTTATTTCTTCCTGGTCTTGAATTATGTTATTTTTATTGTCGTAGAGTGCCCCAATCCTTGATTTGAACTTTCCCTTGATTTCTTGAATCTACACTAGTTAATTTCTTTTTCTGTCTTGTAGATCAGGGCAGGAATTATGTGGCCCTCTAGATATTGCCAGACTGGAGCTCTTTGGCTGTGCTGGCTACAGCTGCTGTGACTTGCAGTCCAACAACATGGCGGGGGGGGGGGGGCGCACTGCATAATTCCCACTTTTTTTTGTGCTCATTCCAAATAGAATGTTTTACACTTAACAGTTTGTCTGGGAAATGCACAACTTCTGCTCTGTGGTGGCAGAGGTAGCTTTATTTATGTAAAAAATAATATCCCTGCCTTCTGCCTAAAGAATTCCCATGGAAGCTAACAAGCCTATTAAAAGCAATCATAGTTAAATAATATAGGCTTAGTTTTAAAAACTCAATCAATATGGGGGGGGGACATTTTTCTGCACAAGCTGATGGTCTCCTAAGCTCCTAAAGAGAGTGTAATCATATGATAAGATGCTGTGCTCCCTACTAATAGGGGCAAAAACAAGTCTGTTGATTCCTATAGCCCCTCCCCACATGCACATTTAAATTTTATAAATTTGATAGATATACAGTAACATAAAATATTAGCATCAAAAAGAGGACAGGAAAAGGAAGCCATAGGTTACATCTACTAAGCCTTAGTGGTGAAGGACATGTGTTTGTTGTCTTGGTTTACTCAGATGGCCCAATCTTTTGCTTCAGCAGCACTGAGAACAGGGGAGGGCACTAAGAATGGCTGGTGGATTTTGCCAGACATGTAGCAGATAGTAAAACACAGGGTCCAGTGCTGTTGCTGTGGTGGTCATCTCTCCCTTCTTCCTACTCACTCTTTTTCTGCTCTGCTCTTCCCACAGATTCAAAAAATTCTTTCCTCATCTCTTCAGGCTTTTCAAGAAGTTGAGCAGCTTCTTGCTATAGTGCTCAATGTGATCTGTTCTATGCTTTCCTACCCCGCATGTTTGCATGGAGGAAAAGAAACTTTCTTACCCTGTTCTCATACTGACCTGTTTAGATAATGCTTAGAGTTTAAAGGGGTGAAACACAGGTCCAATACACAACCCAGGGTGATTCCCAGGAATAAAAAGAGTTCTCATTTGCTCTGAATCAGGCTGGAAACTGCAGAGAGAACCCTCTGGGGGCTGATAGAAACAGCCCATTTGGGGCAGCTCTCAGCAACCGCATGCCATGGCCCCGATCCTCCTTTTTGCCACCCCCCAAAGAGCAGCAAAATGCCACTTCTTTTGGGGATGGCAAAAGGCCACCCTTTCAGCAGCTGCTGCAGTTATTTGGTGCTCTTTTGGTGCAGTGTGTGCACACGCTGCGCCGAGGGCATCCTGATGCTGGGACCAGGATGGAAGATAGTGTGTGTGAACAGTGCTGCCAGTATTGGCCTGTTGTGGGTGCTAGTTGTGTGGACATCTCCTCCTCCTCCTCGCAGATCTGGATGTCCAACTATCTTTAAACTTTGATATGCTCATATAGAGAGATACAGTCTTTCAGATAGCATGGGCCTAAGACTTTACAGGTAATAACCAGATTATGGGAGCTCTGGTGGTGTAGTGGTTAAATGCCAGTACTGCTGCCACAACGTGAGTTCAATCCCAGGGGCCCAGGGTTGACTCAGGGCCTCTGCAGACAGGCGGCTATGGGCCGCCCCAAGAAGCCTCGGATTGGGGACGAGGATGCCGCACACCTTGGCCCTGATCCACTCTTTTTCCGGCCCTGGAAGGAGTGCTAAAATAGTGCTTCTTCCGCAAGGCATGGAAAGGGTGCCGCAAGAGGTGGCGCATGCTTCTTCAGTGTCTCTTCCGGCTCAGCGTGTCTGGACGCTGAGCTGGAAGGATGTCATTGGAGTGCCCATCGTGTGCAACAACGGGCGCTCTGATGATGTCCTCAGGAAGGGTTTGGGGTGCCCGGCGTCCAGCTGCCCCTCCCCTTCCTGGGATTGAAGATGGCACTTTGCGCCTTCTGCAAAGGGGGTCTGTCTTCTGTCCTTTCGTAGGTTGGTACAATGAACACCCATCTTTTGGGGGCAATTTGCTTACAGATTGTAAACCACTTAGAGAGTGCTGAGTTCACTATTAAGCGATATAGAAATGTAAATGCTATTGCTATTGCTATAACTAGCAATTGGAATTCTGCCTGGAAATCAATTGTCATGCTCCCTATAACTAGGTCTGGTCAGCAATTTAGTAGCAGTCTAAATAGGTCAATAAGATATGCAACTACAAAAATTATAGTCCTAAATCCTGTTAGTCCCAATTAGAGTAGCCCCATGGAATGATTTACCTATGTGTTGACTCACCATTCAATAATTGATTCAAGTGGGTCTACTCTAGTTGAGATTAAACAATAGGAGTCAAACCATAGTGTTCCCAATATTTCATATGGCTACATCTTCCCTTGTATCTTCATAGTTCTTAACATTACAAGTAAGGACAATTTCTTTTTTTAAAAAAACCAACAACCATGAAACTATGGTCCAAAACACACTGCAGAAATAATCCAGTTTCAGACCGCTTATCATGCCCTGGCTTAATGCTAGGAAATTTAGCCTTCATTTAGCCTTCTCTGTCAGAGAGCTCTGGTGCCACAATAAACTACATTTCCCTGGATTCCCTTGCACTGAGCCAGGACAGGTAAAGTGGTCTCAAACTGGATTATTTCTGCAGTGTGTTTTGGGCCTCTATTTTACTTCTCTAATCTTTATCATTTTTTCAATTAAATCATGTAGATCAGACCCTTGTCATCCTTGTCATCCAGTCCATTACTAAAGGAGTATCTTGTTCTTTTCTTTATAGGTGATAGACATCCTAATCAAAATAAACAAGTTTCGCTGACCAGTTCTAACACAACTTGTAGCACAGAGCAGGAAAGTCATAGCTAAGTACATATTTTATAGCCTTCCAAATCCTCTTTGAACTATATTATTTTGGTAATCAGAAGTTTAATCTTGTATGCTGCCTTAAAGATTATGGGCCGATGCAGATTGGCCATTTGGGGAGGCAGAGAGCAGCCTCGGGAAGTGGTGGATCAGGTCCGCGGCAACTCCACGCCGCGACCCTGATCCTCCCTTTTGCCACCCCAAAAAGAGTGGCAAAATGCCGCTGCTTTTAGGGGTGGCAAAAGGCTGCCCCAAGACCCAGCGCTGTGGCTCTTCAGTGCCCTTTCGGTGCAGCGTGTTTAAACGCTGTGCCAGAATGGCATCCTGATGCTGCATGGCATGCGTAGGGCTGTGCAGCATCAGGATGGCATTGGGGTGGGGTTGGGATGGCCAGCATGAGGCTGCCCCGCCCTAACTCTATCCCCAGGCGGGCCCTTTGGGCCGGTCTGCAATGGCCCTTTGTTTCTCAATCAAACTTGGATGTGTCTGCAATCTGAAAATACTGACACTATGGTTTCTCTGCAGATCTCTGAGGCAGGAACTGGCAAAACCACCTATGTACCTTATCACATGGGGCCAAATCCTGACAGAATCCAAAAGGAATCCCGACCTAATACATATTATTTTTCCGTGTTTACACACGACGTCACACAGAACCCCGACAGAACCCCGACACAATGCAGCATGATCCGAGTTCTTTTGAATTTCGCTTTCTTCAAGAAGTACAATTGCGCAACGGGATTAATATTGCTTTTGCCGTAAGTATGGTCACCCAATACGTATCACCAAATACGTATTGGGGAGCATTTCCCCGTAGCGCTGCCTCTCCAAGGGGACCTCCTCGGAGCCCCGTGCTGAGGCAGGGCCGGCGCTCCAAGGAGGACCTCCTTGGAGTGCCGATCTGACGCAGGGCTGGCGCTTCAAGGAGGACCCCTTGGAGAGCTGGCCCTGCGTCGGATCAGCACTCCAAGGAGATCCTCCTTGGAGCGCCGGCCCTGCGTGGGTTCGGCGCTCCGAGGGGTCCCCCTTGGAGCGCCGGCCCTGCATCGGAGCTGTCACTTGCTGCAGCTGTCACCCTTTCCCAGGTCGTCCTCGGTGCAGCCGGCCCTCAGCATGGCCGGCGCTCCAAGGAGGACCTCCTTGGTGAATGCTGCGGCAGGAGGTCCTGCTCGGAGTGCCGGCTGTGCGGAGGGCCGGCTGCACCGAGGACAACCTGAGAAAGGGTGACAGCCATGGCGAGTGAGTGACAGCCACGACGAGCATAGTGCGCATGTGCAAGAACATCATTGCTTGTTCATGTACGGGATTTCCTCGCTAGTGTGTGCACAGCAGATACATATTTCCTTAAATGCGCGATGATGCTAATTGCGTGTGATAACCATTTGTGTAATGAAGGTTTCTTTGCGGTTTCTTTTTGGGTTTTGTCATTTCAGGATTATTATCGCTTTGTGGGCCACGTGTGATAAGGTCCTATGAGTATTTCTTGCCTAAGAAAACCCTATGAAACTCATAAGGTCACCACAAGTCAACAGGCAACTTGAAGGCACACACACACACACCCTCATTCACACGAAGATACTGAAGATATTTAAGGACATCCCATCACATATTCTTCAAAGAAGGAAAGATTATCAAGAACTAGTAAAGTACTTAAAACAGGAAAATATAAATTATAGATGGGGTAGGATAGAAGGGGTAATATTTTCACTAGGCAAAAGAAAATATGTGATAGATTCTCTAAAGAAAGCAGAAGAGTTCTTAGCAAAACAGGAAACAGAGACCAAAATTCCCCAAAGTGGGGAAGAAGAGGAAGTTAAGGAACAGTTAGATCAGGAAAATAAACAAAGTGATTTATCAAAAGAACAGAATAACATAAAGCAAAAAGGAAAAATAGGAACAAGAAGAAAGAGCTTTAGAAGTAAGTTGAAATACGTCCATTCGGACACAGATAAAACAGATACGGAGGATGAAGAGAATCCCGTTCGAGATTTAGACAATTTAAAGATGGATATAGCAACAGCAGAATTCAAATTAAAGAATGAGATATGAGATAAAGAACAAGATAAAAAAGAGGATAATGAAAGTTTGGATGAGGATGTCCCCTCTGAGGGGAAAAAAAGAAAGGGAAAATAAAAGATTATAATAGACAGGTCATTATCAATACTAGAGTAAGGAGAGGTAAAAGGCTTTCTCGTAGATAAGTCCTAAAAGGAAGGAGAAAAGAAAAAAGAGAGAAAAGAAATAAAATATGTCAGTTAATTTAATGACGTGGAACGTTAATGGTTTAAACTCTAAAGAAAAAAAGGGGGAAAATATTTCAATTTTTGCAAAAACAAAAAAATGACATCATTTGCCTTCAAGAAACTCATATAATTAATAGAGATGTACACATATTAGAAAACAAAAGGCTAGGCAAGTGTTACGCAGCTTCAAATACGAATCATAGACAGAAAGGAGTGGTAACCTATGTAAAGGAGGAGTTAAAAGCTAAAGAAATTTTCAAAGATAAAAAAGGTCTGTATATAGCATTAGAAATACAATTAGGAATTGAGAAAATATTATTAATTAATCTGTATGCTCCGCAAGAAAATAAATCTCTTTTTTAAAAAGAACTTAAAAAGAAAATTAGAAAACAAAATATGAAAAATTATTATTAGTTGGCGACTGGAACGGAGTGATAAATCCATTAGAAGACAGATCGAAATATAAAGATAAACAGCAGGGGAAACTCCCAATCTCAGCATTTAAACTGATAAAAGAATTTAATTTAATAGATGTATGGAAAGCTTCACATAAAAGAACTATAGACTATACATATTTTTCTGGAAAATACAAGACTTGGTCTAGAATAGACTTAATATTTGCATCAAAGCTAATAAACACCAAAATATTAAATACTAATATACTTCCAAGAATTTTCTCAGACCATTGCCCTCTAACAATCTCCTTTGCTTCAAAGAAAAAAAGAATTTTCTTGGAGATTGAAAGATTAAATATTAGCAGACGAGGATATTGTTACAACGATTAAAAAAGAGATCAGATTTTTCTTTCAAGAAAATCGGAATAAGAGAACACCTAATTTTATAGTATGGGACGCATTCAAAGTGGTTATAAGGGGGATGCTCATACAATAAGAGAAAAGGAAAACATACATGAAACAAAAAGAAGAAGATACTGAAGATATGAGATTTTATAAGAGACCATAATGTCAGTTAAGTCATCATATTATTACATCATACCATAATAAGTTATCATTGTCCCACAGCTGCATTTCTGTATAGTTCTGTATGATGTCATTTCAAAGACATATGGTATTTTAAAAAAAGAAGACAGTTTTGGAAGTGATGTAGCCAATGTGAAATACATTTTAAATGCCATTAGTTATAATGCAAGATTCTAAACTCCCACTGAATTGTTTGGAGCTTCAATGTACTGAATCATAGTATTATCTTGTATCAAGGGTGGGCAACCATGATGGACCCAGTGGCCAATTTTCTGCAAAAAATTGGTTTGTGGGGACCAAGGGTAGAAGTAGTCAGAAGTCCACTTCTGGTTCTGATAAGTTTGTTTGTTTGTTTTTTAATGCTAAATAGCTTCATTGTCTCCAACTCTGTCTTAAATCAGTGAATTATTACCCATGTATTCCACCTCCACTTCCTCCTCCCTGTTCCCTGAAGTGTCAGGAATAAGAAATCAGTTCATTCTGTTCTAGGTGGATAATACTGCCGATCTTCTCCCAGATCACTGAATTTTCATCTGTCCCTTCAAAGAGAGTCTTTATATTACATTGTAACTCCAGGTCATATAATCAGCATCCAGAATCTGCCTAGTCCTCATTATATTGCCTGCCCTTCTGAGTCTTTCCTTTCTTCTCTTGCTTATCAGTTCACTGGAAGAGACACTTCTATTTAAGTCTGCTACATAGTCCACATTTAAATCCCATTGAAACACTGTGCTAGCATAAAAATCATTTATAAGCAATTGTGCTTTCTCAGAGATTGTGCAAGTGTGGTCCCTAGTGTGCAGGCACACACACAACCCCCTCTCTCACTTTTGAGCAGGTGGTTAGGGAGCTCATTGTTGGTTGTGCAACAGGTGAGCTGAACTTTTGGTGTCCATTGTGAAATTGGCTGTGTGCCTGAGACATCCAGTATAACAACCTGTGAGATCTAGCATAACAACACTTGTGTGTTAAAGCTATTTGGCTCAAATATTTTTGCTTAGTAGCTTTATGTTTGGCAAAAGCACACATCCTTTCTATTGCCTGTCTCTGTTAGCTTCCAGGATTCATATCCATCCCAATAGCTTTGCTGAACAATTGCATTGTATAATCTACATCTCAATGTTTCTAAAGGTATTCTGGAGGTTAAAGTCATCCTAGCAGACTCAAAAGGCATATATTAATACTGTATTGTTGTACAATTGTCTTTAGTCACTATCGTTCCTAGAAATCTGGATTTTTCCCAAGGCCACCAACCTTTGGAAAATAAATTGGGCAAGCATGGCTGGTGTGTGGCAACACTTTAGACATGCTGGTAGGAGGGGACTTTCTATGCAATTCTAATTGTGGTTGCTTGGAAATATCTCAATTGAAGGAAATTAAAACTGTTAAGTTTGGCAGTGGCAACACTAAGGTTGGTGTCACCCCCCTTCTCATTGAGCTGCTCCCATACCATACTATGCAGAAGCCTTAGTACTAATTCTTTGTACTAATGTTACTCATAAATCATAATTCCCATATATCACTGAATGTAATGGCAATAGTTGTGACACAAGAACTAGCAAAGTTAAAAATATACTTCAAAATTACAATATCGTAAGCACAGCACAGATGTATTTACATGTACATAGTTTCATGTGGTTAAATTGAAATTTTGGTAAGATGTGATATTTTTAAAGCAAAAATTAAAAGACTAAAATTAAAAAAAACACCCAAAGCTTCTCTCCTCCCCCCCCCCCACTGAGCCTTATCCCATTCATACCATCTCTTCTGCTGAACTACAACATTTTAAAGAGATGAAGGTGAAAGTCAGTTTCTCCCAAAAGGCAGATGTTTGGGGAGCAGTGGTATCACCCCCCCTTATCACCCCCTCAAACCACCATCATGGTTTGAATCTCCACTTGGCCGTTGTTGTCTATTTAAATAGAGAATCACTATCCCTGGAAGGTTCTAGGAGAGGCAACTCATCCATTTCTTTTGGCCAGAAAAGGGGCCATCCAGGGAGCCATCTGGGCATGTGTTGATCACCTGCAGTTCCAGGACTGAATTTTGCCCACTTCTGGCATGGGTGTGGGTGAGGGGGGTGACCTCTCCCTGCTGTTATTGTGCCCCTGTAACTGTTGATTGCTCTGCAAGAAAAATCTATGGTGTGTGTGCGCAAGCACACATGTCTTCCAGTTGCCTGTCAGCATAACCCTATGAATTTCATAGGGTTTTCTTAGGCAACGAATACTCAGAGGTGGTTTTGCCAGTTCCTTCATCTGAAATATAGCTTACAGCATCTGGAATTTATTGTTGGACTCCCATCCAAATACTAACTAGGTCTTACTCTGGATAGCTTCCAAGGTCAGATAGGATCTGACCTTTTGAGTATGATAATCAATAATAAAAATGGCATGGGACATGATGGTTGGCCTCCCTCCAATTCTCTAGCATTTCATTTCTAACAGGAATCCTGCTTCTACAGCTGCTTTTGTTTCATTTCTAGAAGTTTTTGTTCCAAAAAACAGGAACTAAATGCTTAGTTTAATTTAGCTTTTAGAAGAGAGCAAACTGGCTGTCAAGAAATGGCTTCTTGTTTGCTGAGGCCAATGGAGCTTGAGGCTTGTCCCAAATTCTTCCTCAGAAAGGTTTTGCTTGCTTATAATTTATTGTCAGAAAATAACAGTAGGGATTTTGCAAAGCACAAAGTTTGGTGTTTGGACTTTGTGACATAGTTATGGGTAACTCATTTAGGCAAAGTCGCTTGTATACCTCAGCTATTACACAATCAAAAACCTTTTAATTGCATCCATGGAATTTTCCTGATGGAAGAGTGTCTATACTGAATGTACACTAAGATGAGGTGTGTTTCCATGGATACAGTTGACTATTTCTTTAGTTTTATGTTGGCTAACAGATGTAGGCAAAAGCACAGGTTAGTATGATTTTCAATTCCTTCTGGTGAATGAATATCTATTATTTTACTAATTTTATGCATAGAATTGTAAACTTCCCAAAGAGGTGGGGGTAATCCTGTAATAAAGTGTAGTTCTGAAATACTATTTGAGGGAGTGGTTCTCATCCTTTAGCTCTCCAGAGGTTTGAGGCTTCAACTGTTAAAATCCTTTAGTTAGTTATACTGTCTGTGACTTGTGAGAGCTGGGTCCTAAAATCTAGAGACAACAAAATTTGAGAGCCACTACTTGAGGAATATATTTTACAGATTTTTTAAAAATGCAGCAAATAAATCAGCAATATTTATGGAAATATTTAATTATCCCAATAATATATATCATTGTTTTTGTGGAAATAAGTAATTGGAGCTGAGAAGAAAAATTAAGACAAATTTATGAAACAGTAGGAAGAGAGTCAGAGGGAGTATAATCAGCAGGGCTGAAGGATGGTTAAATTGAGTTTAAATAAATTAACTTTGAGTACTCAGGCTCTGTTTTAATGCCTGGTGGAAAGAGAAATCTTGAATGATCTTCAAAGAGCAATTTCTAAGTGAAAAACATAATGAAAGAGGTAGTATGTGTAATAGGTAAAAAACTATGGCTGCAGGTTTATGCACATTTACCTGGGAACAAGTCTCATGGAATTAAGTGGGACTTACTTCTGAGTAATAACAAATTATTGACCAGGACATCCTTATTCAAATGTTGCATGAGCCATGAATTCAATAATGATATAATCATTCTCAGAAGGATGTAGATCTGAGACCATCTCTGAAATGATCCAATAATGTATTACTGAATAATATGGTAGATGTATGTTGTTCTTCATTTTATTATTTGTAATATGACAGGCTGTAGAAACACCTAAGCGTTAATTTGGCTAGATAGTTTAGTAGTAGAGGTGCCATGGCCAGAATTCTCCCCTGGGATGCATGCAAGTTTTTTAAAAATTGACAGTATATGTGCTCCATTGTTTTTGCAATTACTTGTCTCACTGAGCTGTAGTCCGTCCGCTTGCTGGCTCACCACCCTCAAGTAACTGCAAGTAATTGCAAACACAATGGAGCGTTTTATATATATATAAACCTATGGGCATTATATATATATATATATATATATATATATATATATATATAATATATATATAATGCCCATAGGTCACATCACAAAGCACAAAGGCAGTGCTGAAAGGGGGCAAATGGCAGACAGTGCTGAAAGGGGGCAAATGGCAGATTTCCCCTAAAACTGGCGAGGGATGTGCCACAGTAATCCTTCCCCTTCAGTTTGATATTACTCAGGTCCATTGTTCCCACTTGCTGAACATGCTTGCTAATCACTTCTTTTCAAAAGGACCGGCAAAAAACTAGTGTCTGAAAAGAGTGATTTTAAAAATTTTTTTGCATTTGTCTTGCTTCAAAGTGAGTTCAAATGATCGCAGTCACATCTGAAACCATTTCAAATGGGGACGAGCCACATTTAAAGCAATCAGCAAATCAATGTAAATTATAGTGGGAATGAGCCTTCAGTGTATTTTCCAACTGGTAAAAAGATGAGAGCCAGCATGGTGCAGTGGTTTGAGCATTGTGCTGTGACTCTGGAGACCAGCGTCTGAATCCCCACTCAATGATGGAAACCCATTGGGTGACTTTGGGCAAATCACACTCTCTTAGCTATGGCAAACCCCCTCTGTACATGTCAAGAAAATTCTGTGATAAGTTTGTCTTAGGGTCATCACAAGTAGGACATGACTTGAAGGCACACAACAACAAAGATGAAATTTAGTTTTTGAGAATAATTTTTAAAATTTGAAAAGGATTTATTTGTATAACCCTCATTCAAAATTTGCCTCACAAATTCTACCAGTCTGATAGTAGCAATCAGCTGAACAACACATTTTACTTTTGTGGCCCTTTGCTGCTCTCTGTGTCTAGCTGACTAGTACAGTTGTAGAAGGAGATCTGCTGTTCCCTTGGCTCTGAGACCACCATTTAACCACTGCTAGTAGCAGACATGGGAGTGCCAACACATCTGAAAGTTCTGATGAGGAATCTGTACCTAGGACAAGAGGCTACTGTCAGAAAAGAACACGGAGAAAAAGAATGGTCCCCAATTGGAAAAGGAGTCAGACAAGGCTGCATCCTATTACCCTACTTGTTCAACTTATATGCAGAACATATTGTAAGAAAAGCAGGCTTGGATACAGAAGAAGGAGGAGTGAAAATAGAAGGAAAGAATATCAACAATTTGAGATATGCTGATGACACCATAATACTTGCAGAAAACCTCACAGACCTGGAAGAATTACGAAGGAAAGTCAAGGAAGAAACTACAAAGGCAGACTTACTGTTGAACATAAAACCCCAAAAAATAATGACCACAGAGAACTTACACGAATACAAACTAGGCAATGGAGAAATAGAAATAGTAAAAGAGTTCTCATATCTGGGATCAAATATTGATAGAAATGGAGACTGCAGCCAGGAAATCAGAAGAAGATTAAGAATGGGGAGGGCAGCTATGAAAGAACTAGAAGAGATCCTAAAATGAAGATATACAAATCAGCACAAAAGTTAGAATCATACAAGCCATTTCATTTCCTATTATTATGTATCGATGTGAGAGCTGGACAGTCAAGAAAGAAGATAGGAAGAAAATCAATTCATTTGAGATGTGGTGCTGGAGAAGAGTGCTGAGGATTCCATGGATAGCCAAAAAGACAAACCAATGGGTCCTAGAGCAGATTGTTAGTAAGAGTCCTCCATTTTTCATATATATTTTGACTATGCGGAGTCCCTTATGACCCCAGCCTGACCCCTGGGAGATAGAAGCCATAATCCCCTAGATGTGAAGTCATGTAAGCAAGTAAAGTTACAAAAGACCACCGGAACAGGCAGGCTATGGGAGTTGCCTGAGGGAATATCTCATTATGTTGGAAAAGATACCTAATGGTGTTTGTTTGTCTCAGTCTCACACTTGATGAGACAGTGATTAGATTTGATGGCACCTCCTTTCTCTAGCTTCCCTTCCTTGATAGTTTTGAAACCAAATGCATTGTTTAGACTATGCCCAGACTTAAGTAAACAATAGTAAACCACTCAAGCCTTTGTCCACCTATTGTCTGGCCCATGGCTAGAAGGCAGAATTTCCCTATAAGAACCCCTGGATTTTAGCAGACCTCGTGCTACCTTGGAAGTGCATGCTGAAACTCTGTTGGTCTGTACTCTGAGATAGTTCCCGCGACCCCCCTCTTGCCAGTCATGCCTCTTCCACGGAACTCATCTTCATTCGCCGCCAAAGCCCAGAGGAGTCGCTCGGGTGTGAGTATATCTCCCTCTATCCTGGTTTCCCTCTTTGCCTTCCCCGCTCTCTCTCTCCTCCCGCTTATTCCTCTAGCATGTGTGTGTGTGTGCACTGCATTTGGATGTTTGCTTATTGTTGCCAAATAAATATTTTAGACTTTAATTGGAGCCTGGTCCATTTCAGTGTCTTCCCAGCCAGAATTCTTACGTCTCCCGTAGACAATTGGATAAGGTCCTAGAAGCGAAGTTGGGCGCTTCCCTCTCATTTGAGCTAACTATAATTTCCCCAAAATTAGGTCTTGGCTTCCCAACAAGATCAAGCCAGAAATCTCCCTGGAAGCCAAGATGACAAAAGTTATGCTGGTGTACTTTGGACACATCATGAGAAGGGAGGACTCATTGGAAAAAACAATAATGCTAGAAAAGATGAAGGGAAGTAGAAATAAAGGAAGGTCACATGCCAGATGGATGGACTATGTTAAAGAGATCATGATTATGAGTTTGCAGGAGCTGGGCAGAGCAGTAGAGGACAGGGGTCTTGGAGATGTCTCATCAGTAGGTTCGCCATGGGTTGAGATCTACAGGAGGGCAGTTAACAACAAGAAGCAGCAGTAGGCAAACAGCAAATTAAATGGAGATTGTTAAGAGATAGGAGAGGATGAAGTGTGTGATGTGTAGGGGGAGAGAAACAGTGTCTGTGCTCAGGTGTTCATGTAAATCAGAAGGTTGGTTTATGTGCAGCCCCTGGCTTTCTAGCCAACACTGGATTTGATCCCAAAAGATTGTGCACATCAATTTTACACCATTTAGAGCTGTAGAACTCTTTCCATCACAAACTTTAAATGCTTTTCAATCATGGATTGTGACTTAAAGTGATGTGATTGCTCTGCTTGCCAGTGCCCAACAAGCATGACAAATATCAGCTCTTACTTTTTACAGTGATTTTTCTGGAGATCAGAAAAAGTTTTTTTGGGGGGGGGCGGGGCAGGCTGTAATTCTTAGTATCCTAGCATGAAAAAGGCTAGTAGTCATATTGTTTGAGAGGTGGGATGGGGACATTCTAGGAGTTGGTGTCTAAAAAATTAACATGTTCAAGTCTTTTAAAGCAATGCTCAGCACTGCTGTTGCTGTTTTGTATCTTCAAGTCATTGACTCACCATTTAACAATTACAGAATCATAGAATTATAGAGTTTGAAGAGACCACAAGGGCCATCCAGTCCATTCCTCTGCCATGCAGGGATACACAATCAAAGCACTCCTGACAGATGGTCATCCAGCCTCCATTTAAAAACCACCAAATAAAGAAATTCCACCATTCTTCAAGGCAGCATGTTCCACTCTCAAACAGCTTTTACCATCAAGACGTTCTTCATAATGTTTAGGTGTAGCTTGAACCACTTGCTCTGTGTCCTAATCTGTGAAGAAGCAAAAATTGAGCTTGCTCCATCTTTAATATGACATCCCTTCAAATATTTAAACAGGACTATCATATCACCTCTTAACTTTCTCATCTCCAGGCTAAACATCCCCAGCTCCCTAAGCCATTCCTTATAGGGCATGGTTTCCAGAACTTTCACAATTTTGGTCACCCTCTTCTGGACACACTCCAGCTTGTCAACATCTTTCTTGAATTGTGGTGCCCAGCATTGACACAATATTCTAGGTGAGGTCTCACCAAAGCAGAATACGGTGGTTCTAGTACTTCCTTTGATCTAGACACTATAATCCTGTTGATGCAGCCTAGAATTGCATTTACTTTCTTAGTTGCTGCATCACATTGCTGACTCATGTTCAGCCTGTGGTCTGCTAAGACCCCTAGATCCCTTTCACATGTACTGCCTTCAAGCTAGGTGTCACCCATCCTGTATCTGTGCATTTCATTTTTTACTGCCTAAGTGTTGTATCCTACATTTCTCCCTGTTGAAATTCATTTTGTTAGTTTTGGCCCAGCTTTCTAATCTGTTGAGGTAATTTTGAATTCTAATCCTGTCTTCTGGGGTATTAGATACCCCTCCTAATTTAGTGTTATCTGCAAATTTGATAAGTGTGTCCTTTATTCCATCATCCAAGTCATTGATAAAGATGTTGAATATCACTGAGCCCAGGGCAGAACCCCGTGGCACCTCACTAGTTGTTTATCTTCAGAATGATAAGAAGCCATTATTGAGTATCCTTTGGGTTAGTTGGTCAACTAGTTATATATCTGCCTAACTTCTAGCTCACATTTTACTAGCCTTTTTGCCAGGATATCATGGGGGACCTTGTCACAAACTTTACTACATCCATAGCATTCCCTTCATCTATCAAGCTTGTGAGTCTATCAAAAAACTTGATAAAATTAAACTGGCATGACTTGTTTTTGAGAAATCCATCCTGACTTTTGGTAATCATGTCATTCCTTTCTAAGTGCTTACAGACTATCTGTTTAATGATCTGCTCTTGAATCTTTCCTGGTAATGATGTCAGACTGACTGGGCAGTAATTATTTGGATCCTCTTTCCCCCCCTTTTTGAGGATGGGGACAATAGTTGCCTTTCTCCAGTCTGCTGGACTTCTCTGTTCTCCAGGAATTCTCAAAAGTTATTGACAGAGGTCTGGAGACTACTTCTTCCAATTCTGTTAATACCCTTGAATGCAGATAATCTGGTCCTGGAGACTTGCATTCATTTAGAGCAACCAGATATTCTTGTACTATCTCTTATTCTTTGCTGCAATTCCCCTACTGCATTATCTTCTCCATTTCCCCCAGGATGTGCACTGTTCTTTTCAGAGTTGGTGGAGGCAAAGAAGGTCTTGATAGTCCTACTTTTTCTTTGTTCCCTCTTAGTATTTTGCCATCTTTTCCATGCAGTGGCCTTACCATTTTCTTGTTTTTCCTTTTGCTATGGACATAACCAAAAAAGCCCTTTTTATTGTTTTTAATCTCTCTAGGAAGCCTGAGCTAGTTTTGTGCTTTAACTTTTCTGACTTTCTTCCTACACGAGCTGGCTATTTGTTTGAATTCCTTGGTGATTTCCCCCTTTTTCCATTTCTTGTACATGTTGTTTTTGAGTCTTAGCTCAGTTGAAAGTTCTTTAGATATCCATCCTGGTTGCTTAAGATATCTTCCATTTCCCCTCCTCATTGGAACTGTTTGAATTAATGCCTTCAATACTTCACTTTTAAGAAACTCCTATTCCTTATGACCCCACCTCTCTATTATTATTCCTGACCATGGCATCCCCACCAGTATCTCCCTAAGTTTACTGAAATCAGCGTTATTAAAGTCTAGAATGTGTGTCTGTCTATGCTTGGCCTCCCCTTTCCATGGTATAACAAACTCCAGGAGAACATGGTCACTCCCACCTAAGGATCCTGTTACTTCTACTCCATTCAACAGATAATCGCTGTTCATTAGGATCAGATCTAAAATAGCTGATTCCCTAGTTTCCTCTTTCACCTTCTGGACAACGAAATTGTCTGTTAGGCAAGTGAGGAATTTGTTGGATTTTTGGCAGAGTTTGACTTCCAATAAATATCAGGATAGTTGAAATCCCCCATTACTATCACATCTGTTTAGTGTTTAGTGTTTAATAGAGCTCGGATGACCCAAGAAGCCCTTTGACTCATTGAGAGCCACAAAAGCCCAAAGTGTTATAGAACCCCAAAGGAACAGCCCTCAGCAGATCTTCAATTCAGTCATAATTTTTAATGCCATGCAAACTGATATTTTCAGCATTAATTCCACCTGGCCCTGGAACCTGATTATGTGAAGTGATAAAAGTGATTTCAACTCTCTTCTGACCACATGATAAATTGAAAGACACCCCCCGCCCCCAGCCCTAGACACCATCACTCTTCCATGGGCCTGCTGCTTGACAGACAAAGAAGAATGAAAATAAACATTTGAAAAAAGCCAAGCAAAAACAAACCAAATATACTAATTGCCCCAATGCCTTCCAAGAAAATTACTCTCTTTATGAAAGGTTTCCTCAGGGTTGTTTTTTTTTTTTTTAAAGACTCTGTGGAGCATCTCCTCTTGTAGCTCAAATTGGAATCAGGATTTAACACTTGTACATTTATCTTCTCCACCTCCCACCACTGTTTGGTCTGCTGCATGACTCCTGGGATCTTCCAAGGAACTGATTGATACTTGTATAGTCAACCATCTATTTCAGTACCCAGTGAAAATTTTTCCCATAGCTTGAAAACAGAGCCCAGTTTTCACAAAATCTAAGCATGATAAGGTATACAAGGGCACAGGGGGAACATTATTCAAAGTAGTTTGACTTTATTGTTGTTATGGAGAAGGGTTCATATTTGAAAGTTTTTGCTTGATTTAATAGCAGTGTTGATCATTTTAGCAATGTGGTTTCTTTTAAAATACAATTGCCTTCTGAGAAAATAATTTGTAGTTGATTAAATGTTTGCTATTTAAGCAAATAATTGAATATATTTGCATATTACTAAAACCTCAATTGAGTTTATAAGAAATCGCAGGAAAAGTGTGAGAAAAATTTACAATTTAAAGAACACTTAATTAATCATGCTGAACTAGGTCATATGTGGGTGAATGAATGCTCAGGATGATGTGTTTACTTGTTCTGTCTTTTCTATGGCTACATTTCAGAGAATGAAAAGAACTATATGGTGCAGTATGGCTTGGCTTTTGAAAGGCTCTAGCAAAATATCCATTGTTTGAATTGGAAGTATTTGCATGGACAGTGGATTTGTATACTGTAGGTCTGTGGGGAATTAAATGGGTCTATGTGTGCATTTTACTTTCTTTTCCCTTGCGTGAATGGAAACTATTCCTTTACATGAAAGAAATAATAAATTGTATTCAAGGATATACTAGAAGAGTGGTTCTCCAGGTGTTTTAGGTTTCAACTCCCATAATCCCTGGCCATTGGTCATGTGGGCTGGTCTAAACCAAACTTCCTTGTGTCTGGATTGAGATGCAAGTCACACCCCAACCACAGTTTTACTGACCTCGCACAATTCATTCTGTTTATTCTGTCCCAATTCCAAGGATTGGGAATTCCAATGAAAAGGTTGTAGGTGTCAGAACCCAAAAGGGTTTTGGTTCTGTCATTATGGATGAAGTTGGGAAATGTATATATAAAATTTGTATTGGTTGTGTTGTATGTATATATATAGAGATAAAATGTGTTATATGTATTAGGCGAGTTTGAATTTTGGCGTTGTTTTCAAAGAACAGTTGGGAGGAGTTTTATTGCAGTTGCCAGGCAGAAAACAAATGGTTACATTGCAGTTAACAGGCAGAAATCAAAATGTTACACTGCAAACAGGTGGGGCTAGGTGGCGCCAGTCCATATATAGCGACAAGAGGGCAAGAAAGGTTAGTACCAACTTAAACTCTGGCTGATCACTATTGTCCTAAGTTTGCAATAGTCTTTTTGTTCTTTCACCAAGACTATTGCTGGGGTCCTTGGAACAGAGCTGATTGGTACTGATAGTAAATTGGTACTCCTAAATATAATCTCGTGTGATGCAACAACATTCGGACTGAGATGAACCCTTCATAGAAATGCTTCTGGAAGAGAGGCAAGAAGATGACCAGGGAGATGATGACCTGGAGGAAAAGATGGTCCGTGGCCTGGGGGCCTGACCTAGAAGAGCCTGAGGTGTCGAGGAGGGTGTGGGGCTGAGACGGACTACGTAGAAAAGTCTGGGAGGAGACACTGGCCCATGGGGAAGAAGATTAATGGTTTTGAACTGTGGTCCCTACCAGAGTCCAGGAGCAACGTCAAACTGAAAGAGTGTCCACTTGGGTGAGGCCATAGCAGGACCACTGGACCAGAACCCCCAGAAGGGGGAAGACTACTGGGTGCAGATGCAGCAAATGCAAAAGGAGATGAAATCAATGTGTGCTGCCTTAGCAGAGATGGTAAACATGCTAGCCAGACTGACCACTGAACAACCCAACCACGGTGAGATGGGAGCTGCCGGGACAATGACAGCAGTGATGGGAACTTGGCAGTGCCAATGCCAAGGAACCAAGACCTGACGGCGTGGCACCTGGGAGTGAAATTCGATGGAAGGACAAGTCAGTTACCCTACTTCTTGGCCCAAGTGGCTGGTCACATGAACGAGTGGGGTCAAACCTTTCCAAACAAAGGGGCCAAAGTGAGGTGTGTGGTGGCCTACATGGAAGAGGAAGCAACGGACTGGTTGATGCATCTGTATGACAGTGGAGCCATGGAACTGCAAGACTCACGGGCCTTCAATCCTGAATGTCAGGAATTCAGCACTGATCCAATTTTAAAACACCCAGACCCTGATTTGTCCTTTGTTGTGCAAGCGTTGTGGCATTGGGAGCAGTGCTACTGCAGAAAGACATTGAGAGAACCTTAAGGCCCTGTATCTATCTATCTAAAAAGTTTCAAGGGTGGATCTGGACTGGCTACTTGGAGTGGGAGGCTTTTGCTGTAAAGTGGGCTCTGCAAACTTGGTGCCAGTTTTTGGAAGGTGAACACCACCATTTCAAGGTCTGGATGGACCATCGTAATCTAGATGCTTTACAGACCCCAAGAAATTTAAGCCCCAAGCAAAGCAGGTGGGCCAGGTTCTTCTACCGGTTCAAATTCAAGCTGAAATTATTTCCAGGAAATCAAAATGTTTAAGCTGATGCCTTATCGAGGTTCCCACAGCATGGCAGTAAGAGAAAAGCCCCTTTAGAGATGGTGTTCACCCCTCAGCAATTGGGTCTTACTGTAAACACCCGAAGTCAGTCCCGATGGGTGAGGCCTTAACCCCAGACCCAGTACACCAAAGGTTTAGCAAGGCAGTTATTTAGGACCAGTGGCTTAAAAAGCATGCAGGTACACTAGTATCCAAGTGGGAGCTATGGTACAAAGGGGACAGAATCTATGTTCCTGAGGAACTGAGACTGAAAGTTCTACATTTGTGTCATGACACCGAAACAGCGGGTGATTGGGGTTTCTTGAGAACCTGGCACATGATACGCAGACAGTATTGGTAGGATGGCATCAGACAAGATGTTGAAACATCTTTTTGGTTCTGTCATTATGGATGAAGTTGGGAAATGTATATATAAAGTCTGTACTGGTTGGGTTGGCACTATTTTCAAAGAACAGTTGGGAAGAGTTTTACTGCAGTTGCTGGCAGAAAACAAAAGGTTGTACTACAGTTACCAGGCAGTCAAAATGTTACATTGCAAACAGGTGGGGCTCCAGTCCATATATAGTGACAAGAGGGCAGGAAAGGTTAGTACCAACTTAAACGCTGGCTAATCTCTATTGTCCTTGGGCTACAATAAAGTCTTTTTGTTCTTTCACCAAGACTATTGTCTGAATCCTTGGAACAGAGCTGATTGGTACATGCCTTGCAGGACAGTGGCTGGAGCTACAATATTAGTTGGCCTGGGGCTTTTAACATTACCATTGTGGGCATATACATGAAACATATTTATTGGTTCCCATTCCATGAAAATATAAGCACCATTTTATGTGATCTTCCATCTAAAGGAGCTGGAGGTTGAGGGACAGATCCAGGTAAGTGAGTGAAATGGACAAGGGCATGACCTCACTGCCCTTTGATTGCAGTGAGCCCCATTATTGCATGAAGGAGATGTCAGAACAGAAACTCTTCTGGACAAGACCCTGTCTTCTGCTTATTTCCAGCAGGACAGATATTTTAGGCTGTTAGAACAGAAACAACAAAGAATCCTGTGGCACCTTGAAGGCTAACACATTTTTCATAGTACAGTATGTATTCTCATGGACTAAATCCAGCTTCATGAATGATTCTGTTATTTTGCTTAACTCTGTAAAGCATCTTATATTGCAGCTTTGAAAATTAAGCATGTGTTCAGCTGACAATAATGCAGAAAATCCACAGAGGCTGTAAACCCCTTTTTCTGTCTGATAAGTTATTGAACCTTTAGAGCCAGGCAACCAGCAACTTGGGGAGACTGTGGTGGCGGCAGCAAGAGGATTTTTTTAGTTTCTTCCCTGTCAGTAAATCAATGGCTTGCAGGGCTTTCCAGGAGCAGCGCCTGAATAAAATATGACAGGTCTCTCTCTTGGGCCTATATGTGTGGCTCTGTAACAAGTCCCATTACTCTCTCGCTATGCATACTGACTGCAAATTGTGTAGGTTATCATGAGCCACCATAAAAAAAAGACGAATCCTTCCCCCAACTGATTATGAACCTCATGCATAGCAAATGATGTCACAATAACGCTTCTGATTTCCCTTAGCGGAGGTAAGAAAACAAATTTACACACTGACAGGCTAATGGATACTTTCCCAAAGAGCGGTTAGAAAGAAGTAGTAAATGGGACTGTGCTGATGCAGGGCAGCAGACCCGGTCAAGGATCATGACACCCAGCAACATATCGGATAACACATAATTGGCAGGTCACATCCAAATGAGTGCAGTCGTGCATCATGTGGATGGCTTTTGCCAGCGATAAAGACACTTGTAAACAATTCAGTCACTGAACATGGCAATAATATGTTGATCCAGCATGTAATGAGGTGTTCCTGGAATCAATAAACTAGTCATGAAGAGCAGGGAGCAAGGTCAGTGTCTGCCTGTTTGATGACCTTTCCTTGCCAGTAAGGACATCATATACTCTGAAGAGGCCTTTTTCTCATATTGCAGGGAAAGCGCCCGAGTGTCAGAACTTTCATTCGCAGCAAGCAAATGAACAAGCAGGCTCTGCATGCTAATGAAGTCCAGGCTATTTCCCACCTTTTCATCTGCACATTATGCTCTTGACTTTGGAGAAGGTGGGAATTAGGTTGGACCCTGATGTCAGGCTGCCTGATGGCTTGGCTCCGGGAAAACTGGTAATTGAAGCTGATGACTGATGCGGAGGAGGCCTGAATTTGGAAATAAACAGTTTCAAGCACTGCATGTCATTTCTAGAGAGACTGCTGAGTGAATGGAAATGAGCTGTGTCCCTTGAATCTAATGCAGTTTCTCAGCAGGAAAATCGCCATCTTTTAGACAACAATGCCCGTCATTAAGATTTAAATGTTCGGGTGATAATGTAAGGAATAGCTTCTGCTTTGACAAACAGCAGCACTTATGTAAATTCCCTTCACTTCCAAGATCTGTATTTAATCCACACCCAAGAAGACAACACTGTTTTGGAAGAAGAGAAAGGGGGGGGGGGAGGAAACACACCCTCCAAATATCCTTTCTTGGAAGCAAAAAAAACAACAGCCACATTATTAGCTATTTCATCAACAGAGAATGCAGTCTTTGTGCCTCAGAAAACAGCCAGAGCATAGTTTCCTTGTGTGTGGGGAGAGAATGTGCATTTTGTTGGGCTACATTTTATATTACGATTTTTAATGCTTCTTTCAAAAATCTATGCTCCACACCCTCCACTCCACATACGGATGGGAAGGGAATGTGTATCTGGGGGGCATATCTACAGTGGAGCTGCTTGGATTTGCATGAACTGAGGATCAGGCCATTGAACCCAAAGGCTACAGCAGAACACTAATCTCTGAAGACTGTTTCTTGATCCTTAAAACCTAGTGCTCTCTGACTAGGGAATGGATTATATTATCTGTCAACTGTCTCCAAATACACACTGGAAATGTCATAAACTGTTTTTAAATCTTATCTGATCATGTGAAACTAAATCTAATGACTTGCTCCTTTATGCAGAAAAAGGGAGAGTATAATCCTAGCCCAATTTATATTAGAGATTTGGAAATTCTCCTTCCAAGATAACTATTATGCACAAATGTTTTTTTTTCTTCTGTAAGAACTTACTAGTATGAAAGCATTTATTTACTTGAATAATTGCCAATTAGCTAGTCCCCCACCCCCCCAGCATCCAGAGTAGTGTGGGGCTTCTCTTAAACAGAGGAAATTGTATGATCAGACCCTGTGAAAAGCAACCTCCTGATAACACAGCTGACACGCGAATCCAGCAGTGTTATTGTGTGATTCTAGTTTTACAACAGGGAGACACCATGGATTTCTATAGAATCTAACTGGCATGAAATTAGAGTGATTACATGGTAAATTAGCTCTATAGTTGCCTGACTAAAAGGCATGATTTAACAAACCGCACTTCCATTCTGGCTCTAGGAGGGGCTGGTAACAAATGGTTTACAATTTCAGTGGGAGCTGGATCAGGTCCAAATGTATTGCTCCTATACCCACAAAGGCTTAATAAAATAATAATTCCCTTTAATGACTAGGGAAGTGTGGGGAGGTCCATTTATCATTTACTCTATTGTCTCATTCTTGTATATTTGGATCATTTCAGAATTCTAAATGTTTTGGCTGTGCCTCAGCAGAGAGCATAAGTTCATTGAAAGCAGTGGACTTCTAAGTGTGGTTAATTCAATGTGACATTTGTATTCACTCCCTCTTAGCTCAGAATCCTGTGTGTTGTACAAAGGAATAGCGCACTGTTGTGTGGGCTTCATTGACTTCCATACTAAGGGACAGCCCCATGGAAAGGAATAGAGGAAACTTTGTGGTTTGGGATTCTTCATTGCACTCAGAAGGGATTAGAGCAGGGGTAGGCAACCTTTTTGAACCGGGGGCCGGGTTGCTGTCCTTCAGACAATTGGGGGGCCGAAGCACCAAAAATAAATAAACAAACAAATAAATAAATAAATAAATATTTTTTTTAAAAAAAATTAAAAATATGCATGCACACTCTCTCAGCCCCGGAAAAGCCATGGCAAAACCCCTATGGAGATTTTGCCAAGAAAACCCCAAGAACAAGTAATAACAACAATAATATCATCATGGCGGGCGGCGGCGGTGGGGGGGCGGCGGCGGCAGGACCAGCCTGGGGCCGGTCCAAAGGCCTTGCGGGGCCGCATCCGGCCCCCGGGCCTTAGGTTGCCTACCCCTGGATTAGAGGATAAAGGCAATGCAATAAATGTGGGTTGGAGCCTGCCTAATTTAGCTGAACACAGGTCCCATTAATTTCAACTGGGTCTTAAGTCCAAATGACTTAGGCTGAATCCAAGCCAGTGTATTTATTACTAACCACTCCATTGTCCCATTTACCAATTTTGCAAATTCTTTCTCATGCTAAACCATGCTATTCCAGTTCAGTCTTTTTATTTTAACAGCATGCCTGTTAGGTTCAGTCTTTTTATTTTAACAGTATGCCTGTGAATTTGCTACAGATTCCAGCCTCTGTTATTATGCAAACATTATATTCCATATGCTCCATCACTTTCTGCTATGATCCTCATACATCTCTCAACAGTAAATATTTGAATCTTATGAAACAACACAAAAATAGTGTAGAAAATGTGAATTTGTTTTGACTTCTTACATGTTCATTAGTTTCAATATATGCTGTCATTAATATACAAGCTATGTGGCAGAAGAAGAAAAACAAATACAGGGCCCTGCCTCAAGGACCGTACAGTGTAAAGTTTAACAGTGGGGAGAAAGCAGAGGGCTGGGATAAACAAAGGTATTAAGGTATACATTTGTGCAAGCCAAAGACAACAATGGATGAAGTCAATAACAAGCATGTTTTTTACTACCACCACCACATCTCTTGACATGAGTTTGTTGACAAAGCAGCCTGGATTTCCAATCCATAAAATCAGCTAAGTGCTTAATATTCAGCACCAATTCAGCTGCAAGCATTAGCACATGCATGGACCAAGTGCCAGTGTAATACCAGCTAATCACATAGGGACTTTATAGACTGCCAGAAATAATGCAGCTTGAGACCACTTTAGCTGTCCTGGCTCAGTGCTAGGGAATCATGGGAATTGTATTTTTTTTCTGGGACATTGAGCCTTCTCTGTCAGAGAGCTCTGGTGCCACAATAAACTACAGTTCCCATGATTCCTTAGCATTGAGCCAGGACAGTTAAGGTGGCCTCAAGCTGCATTATTTCTGGCAGTCTGCAAAGGCTTATAGTCATGATGCAACTATCACATAGTCAATGAGGCAAACAGCATGCTGGGCATAAACCTGGACAATTTCAGTGCAAATCATCACTCAACCATGCATTTTGGTAGCTGGTCTTCGATTTGCAACTCTCTCTCTCTCTCTCTCAAAATCTAACCTACCTTAAAGGGCTATTGTAAGATTATAGGGAGAAACCATGTATACTGTGCTGAGCTACCTCTAAAGTTGGGATAGAAATGTAGTAAAAACAAATAATTTGGATAACTCCGATATACTAATTGCCATTTTAAACACTCTTTGGACATTGGTGGGACTTATATGGTAATATACTAAAGATTAAAGAGTGTTGAACCAATGAAACCAAAGTTGAGGAACATTGTTGCTATTTTCAGCAGCATTCTCCAATGCTAGTTTAAATCTATTTTAGCAGTTTTGTTGATCAAGCACTTAGTGCAGTGAAAGCCACAGTACATGGCTCTTTATCAGTGCTTCACAACCCTAAAGTTCCTCAGAGCAATATAGTATCAAATGGGATTTTGGGTTTTTAAACGGGATTTTGGGTTTTAAAACACAAATGGACAAGAATTGGAGCAATGTCATTACAAGGGATTCTGACTGCTTAAGGAGTGCTTCATTACAGCCTGAGCAAGTTTGTTAAATTGGAGTTAATTGTCCTATATCTTTAAAAACATACATTGGCTTCTAGTTTCTAAAAACAATTACTATTGACTGCTAGGATGGTAATTTTTTTAAAAAAAAATCTGAATTTTGAAGGAAGGAAAAGAAAATATTGATCTCAGTTGCCATTAGTCATATTCCCCTGCTATTCACAAACTGTATTTTTTCTGTAATGTAACTTCAATAGCTTTCTTTTGTTTACCATCAATCCAGTTATTTCCAGAGAATACAAATAGGTCCCTGCTTCCCTTGAATAGTCCAAAATAGATTCTTCTATGTTGAATGGAAAATATATTTATCTGATTCCTGAGGATGTTTGCTACTTGATAGAATTTCATGCAAAATAAGTAAAATGAGCATTGATCCACTCATGATAACTGATTTATTACAAGAGGAAGGAGGAACAGTCACTTGGGGGACTACCTGACAAAGGCTGCTTGATCCATTGAAATCAGTGGAAGTGTGCACTGAATTCTGTAGGAATAAGTTTGCACCAGACAGAAGGGATTTTAAAATCACTGTTATATGTTAAGCATTATGAGCAAAAATATAATCAGCACAGTATTATCACTAACTATGAATCTCTCTTGTTTTAAGTATATTCTTTTTTAACAAACAAAGACTTCATGTGAGATGATGGGAATAGCTCTTAATTAGACCCCACATCTCTCAGTAATATTCCATAAATTTTGGTAATAATGCTCCCAGGAGCCATTTCCCTCACTATATACTTATATTTTCTTTCAAAATCAAGTATCCTCTTTGTGAAACATATATTTTACCACAAGAATTTTTGGGGATATTTTAACAGTTGTATGGCATGAAATACTTCTCTGGTGCATAAGAATTATTCATATGAATGAGTTTGCTATCTTTGGAGTATTCTGTGTCTGCTTCCCAAATCATGTGGTTTGAGATAATGCACATTGTGTGTATGTGCTTTCAAGTTGCCTGTCAACTTATGGTGACCCATTAAGCGAGGAATACTCAGAGGTGGATTTGCCAATTCCTTCCTCTGAAATATTCAGCACATGGTATTCCTGGCAGTCTCCCATCCAAGTACTCTTGCACATTATTGATTCTCAATTTCTTCTGGTGTTTATGTTGTGATTGTAGAGTTGTTCCAAGATACAAATGCTATATATACATGTTGCATCCCCTGTCCCAATGCTTCTGGAGTGAGCCTGCTGCCATGAGGAGGCTGGATACATATCTCTTGGCATTGTTCTGGGTGAATGACCCAGTAGTCACATACAGTATTTCAGTAACGGAAATGTGACCATACTTACCGAATTTAACAAGTTGTAAAGCTCTTTGATCATTAAGTTAAAATCCCAAGAGCACACACAAAACACACTAAATTCCACAAAACCCAGCAGGACTTACTTCTGAGGGGTTATTCAGATTTTTTAGCGTGAATATCCGAATTATCGTACTCACACATTCTGATTTTGTTGTTCACACTACTTTTTATTGGAACTGCATCTCTGTGCATCTCTGCAAGTTCTGTTGCTCACACATGTCTCCCTTTGAATAAAGATGAGGTCGATAGTGTGGATGTATTCAAAACATGTTCAAGCCATGCAGAGTTTTATCCCATTTTATCCCTGGTCCATTCGCATCAGTTATTCACACAGCCAACAATGCAAATATTATAGGAAAACTTGGAAAAACCCCTGAGACTGATTATCCTGGATTAAGTGGGTTTTTTGGCAGTCCTCCCATAGATACTCAAATGCATTCAAAATACATGTGAATAAAGATTCAGCCCTACCGGGAATATTTTCACTGTCTGAATAACCTCTGAGTAGACATGTAACGCCACAGTGCCTTTCTCTATGCTAATACAGTTGATCCTCCATACTCATGGATTCTGCATCCATAGATTTAACCATATACAGCTTGAAAAAAAAAATATTTTTTAAAAATTGAAAAAGTATACCTTAATTTTGCCATTTTAGATAAGATACAAAATTTTAACACACCATTGCATTTAATGGAACTTGAGTATCCAAAAATTTTGATATCTGAAGGGGGGGTGTCCTGGAATAAAGCCCCAGTGGATACCAAGAGTCCACTGTACAATCAGAAAATTATACAGACTAATTATATTTCTATATTTCTTTACGAGTTGAACAGACTAATGACACAAACCAGCAATTAGCATTGCACACAGAGGAGTCAGCACCAATTTATTATTTTTTATAATAACCCTTTAAAAATCAAAACAGCAAAAGCCTTATAGGCAGTAGGTTCTCATTAAATGCAGCAGCTCTTTAAAAGGTGGGTTCTGCTGTTTATTTCCTTAAAACAAATGTTTCTGACCTGGCTTTGCATGGTTGTTATCCTCCCCTCCCTGCAATTTTACACTGTTTTGGCAGCTAGCTCTTTCTTTTCTTTCTGCCACATTTGTATTGTAAATGAAAGCGAAGTGCATTTGATATGTGCATCACAAAAAAAGAGAAGATGATGAAGTCCATAAATCAGTGGGGCTTTGAGGTTCGTAATGAACAACATGTATATCAAGAAAAAATCTGTGTGAGACTGAGGAGAGCCTTTTTTGCTTTTGTCCATCACATACATAAAAACCTCTTCATGGTCCCCAAACTTCATTAATAATGCCCTTCTCTATGCTAATACAATCAGAATATTATGCAGACTTGTTATATTTCTTTACAGGCAGAACAGGCTGATGACACGAATCAGCCATTAGCGATGCACATGGAGGAGTCGCCACTAATTGTGCAGAATGTAATTAGTGATTATGTAATATCTAAGCTCTTGCAACTGTCATTAATGTCCACTATTCACCAGAGATAGTTCTTACTGAATTAGAGAATGATTACTGCATGCTAAATCTACTTAATCATAAATATGCTAATTAACACTAGATGCACTTTAGCCAGTGGTTAAAAGCACTAGTCACCTCAAGCAAAAAAAATTAAAAAAATCGTAGCAATGAATTTTCCTTTAAAAGGTAAATGTAGTTAATTAAATGGTTTAGTAAACGCTAAGGCAGGACTATTGACTACTGCAACCTAAGTGAGCCTCTTCTGTAATCGATATTGTTAGGCACTGCTGGTTAAGTGTAGAAGCGTCTTCTCTCCTTTCAGTTTGGGTTAGAGAAGCAGCAGTTCAGCCTTCTGTGCAAACAGCAGCCATTTTCCAGGCTCCCCATCAGATGCTCAGAGATGAGGAACTCTCATGCATTTGAAGCCAATTGTTCATATACTGCATCCTTAGGTAGTAAAATACAAAGCAAATGTACATGGAGACAGAATAGCTTTGTCCATAATTTATTTGTATTTTAGGTTAATTTATATGGAGTCAGGTTTTAAATGTTATATGCCGAGTGAATGGAACAAATGCAACAATCATCCCAGTTTTTGAAATCTTCTCCCAGTGCCTACATTAGTTAATGTATTCTGCTTTTCTATATAAAAAAAGATATGGCTGTCATGAACCTCTAGAATAATACTAGCTTGTGATTTATGACAACTCTTCCTGCTTATATATTTTGTATAAATAATAAAAACTCCTGTGTGTATCACACGGCACTCATTCATAATCAAAAGATGCTATAAAAAGTGTTTTCTTAGTAACACATTTAAAAATCATCATGCACAATTGGATAACTCATAGAGCTGGCGCAAAATAAGTCATAGTAACAAATATACCAGCAAGAAAATTAACATAAATATAGCGCCTACTGTTCTTTTATGTACAGGCCAAAATAGCAAAGAAGGAACACAATTCACTGGACAGTTCTGCAGCTAAAGCTCTGTAGAGATTAATAAGAAGTGCAAGATAGGAAGAGGTCCTCTTTCCCATCTAATTCCAAGGAAGCCATCTCATTGCTGAACCCATGGCGGCTGTCAATAATGGACTGAGTGAGGACGAACAAATTAAAACTTAATCCAGACAAGACAAAGGGGCTCCTAGTCAGTCATAAGGCAGATCAGGGAATAGGGAATGAGCCTGAGATTGACAGGGTTACACTCCCCCTGAAATCTCAGGTTCACAGCTTGGGTGTACTGCTGTACTCACATCTGAGCCTGGATGCTCAGATTTCTGTGGTGGCTAGGAGTGCATTTGCACAACTCAAAGAAGTGCACCAGCTGCACCCATCCCTGGAGAGGGTAGATCTAGGTGTGGTGACACATTCTTTTACTACATCCTGTTTGGATTACTGTAACATACTCTACATGAAGCTGCCTTTGCAAATTGTTCAGAAAATGCAGCAAGATCAACATGCTGCAGCCAGATTACTGACTGTTGCTGGTTATAGGGAAAATATCCTATGTGGAAACATTTTTTTCTGGCTACCAGTTAATTTCAGGACATAATTGAAAGTAGTGGTTATGACCTTTAAAACCCTACATGGCTTGAGTCCTGACTATTTTAAAGATCTGCCTTCCTATACAAACCAGCCTGAATTTTAAGAGCTTCAGCGGAGGTCTTTCTGTCAGCTTCACCACAATAACAGGCATGTTTGGTGAGAACACAGGAGAGAGCTTTCATGGTAGCAGTTCTCAGGCTGTGGCACTGTTGGGGATACTGCAACTCAAGCATGCTGAATCTTTCTAGGAACATAGATGCATGTCTATGATAGTTTATTGTTTTATGACCCCTCATTTCCTCCTTCTCTAAGAGCACACCTTTCTTTGTCCCTGGAGAGATCACCTTATCTTCCTTCTTCCTTTTGTCCTTTGACCAGACAGCATGACTTCCTAGCCTGCTGATATGAAACTTTCTTTGCAAGCATGTTAATCCTTCATTCTATCTTATTTTTTTTGCAACATGAAGTTTTAACTGTGTATGAATATGCACATGATTTTGTAAGTGAATTTACCTTTTTATATTACTCTAACTAAGGACTTTGTTTTAGTTCTTTATTGGAAGACACATGGGGGCTGGGAGAATAAAAGTGGACTAGTTTGTTTTCCACTCATGCACTTTCTGCTGTGTTTACTTTACTGGTGAGATTAAATCAATCGCTCCTATTTTCCTGAGATTTCTAATGAATCTCAAGAAAAATTCCATCATGTTATGGGTCTCAGACACTTATGAGCAGATGTGAACAATTTAAAACTAGATTGTTTGGGTTTTGTTATTATTTGTTGCATTCCCCCCCCCCCCACACTTGCTTATGTCTACCAGAAAGAGAGTTTTTGGTTTTGCTTTTGAGCTGCTGTTGTTTTGATGCTAAGGTGTTTTGTTTTTTTACTTTTTTGAATTTTTAAAACTTTGATTGATTATTTTTTAATTGTGAACCAAGCAAAAATGTCTCTGCAATACTCCAAGCTAAAACTAACTCCTCATAACTATTCAGAATGGAAGCAGAGATTGAATGTATTTTTGCAAGCTCATGGCATTTATCATTGATTAGAGTCACAAATGTCAAATGAAGAAAAGCAGAAATTAATTTGGATGAAGGAAAATGCTATAGCAATGCATATTGTTCAGGAATCAAAGTAAAGTCTCAAGCCTGTGAAAACTCTGACAGGTGCAGAGTTTGTGTTGAACAAAAGGCAGTAGATCATTTAGACCAAGTACTGAACAGAGAAGCTGTCAAATTCTTGACATCATACATTCAGATATTTGTGGACTGTTATTTGTACTTTTCTCTAGGTGGAAATAAATATATATTAATTTTTATGGATGATTTTTCAAAGTATTGTGTCACCTACCTTCTAAAACAAAAGAGCCAAGCTCAAGAGATGCTACAAAAATATGTTGCAATAGTGACAACGAAATTCAAAAAGACACCTAAGGCCATCCAGACAGACTGTGGAAGTGAATATTTGTCAGAATACACCCAATCTTTCTTAGAAGAACATGGAATTCAACACTGAAAAAGTGTCCCATACACGCCCAGCCAAAATGGGTTGACTGGACAAAAGCTGAGGTCTCTATTGGAGATGATGAGATGTTGGTGGACACAGGTCTCCCAAACCAATTTTGGGGAGAAGCCATCATGATGGACACGTATCTCCAAAACAGATTGCCAACCAAAGGAACTACACAGACACCATTCCAGCTGTGGCATGGCAGAGTGCCAAACATGAAACACATTATAAATTTTGGCAGTCTTGCATATTCTTACATACCCTCACAAAGGAGACATAAGCTAGACGCCAGATCAGAACGAACTATCTTCACTGGATATGCGCCTGGATCCAAAGGATACAAAGTGATGAACTTAGAAACTGATTATTTGCAAAGCTCATGGCATTTATCATTACTTAGAGTCACAAATGCCTAATGAAGAAAAGCAGGAATTAATTTGGATGAAGGAAAATGCTATAGCAATGCATATTGTTCAGTTGACAAAGCTGCTGCCAGAGATGCCTTCGAAAATCTACAAGTCAAGATGGGGCTGATTGGGTGCATGCTCAAGTTGAGAAGGGGTGCTGGTGATACTGCAACTCAAGCATGCTGAGGCAGGGTTTAAATTAAAGAAATAAATACATAAACAAACTTTCCCCCAGTTCTTTATTTTTTTATTTAAATTCAAAGGGGATCTTAGTTGCACACAGTAATGTTCCAATATAAAAAAGCAGGAAAATAAAAACACAAAAAGAGGAAAAATAACCACATCAGTCATACATTTTTATAAAAGTGGACCAAATTTCCAAATATGTCTATTTGTAAATTTTGCCCCTACTGCATTCTTTCAAGTGCTGCAAGCATTGTTAGATCTTCTATCCACTGAATCACAGGTGGAGCAAAATTATCTTTCTAGTAATGATGTCTCAATCTTTTAGCAGTCAAAAGGATATGAAAAATCCACTTTTGTTGGCCATTTGTTAATTTCCAAGAGAAAGGTAAATAATTAAAAAAAACAACACAACACCATGCACACCCCTGAATATCAAAGAACTTTCCAAAACCAAATTTACTTGTGCTGTTACTTAATCCCAAAATGTAGCTATTATGGGACAACTCAAAAATATTTGTGTTAAGGAAGGATTAGCAGTATTATGCCTCTAACAATTGGCTGATTTAGGAAGCCCTTTCTTGAACAGATGCTGTGGTAACCAAGTTACCAGAAAGAGCAATTTCTGTTATATAAGATGTAGCATGAGATCTATAGCCATACCAATTATAGATGTTAAAACCAATGTCCATTGATTAGTCAGAACTGGCTATTTCAATTCTCTATTCTGTTCTTGCTGTAAATCTCACATAACATTTATTTATAGGTAACAGAAATGTGTATATGGAGTTCATCACACAGGGGAAATCCTGTGCGGAAACGGGGCTTTAAATTAAACAAAAGCTGCAAAAGCAGGTGTTTTTTCAGATGATGTCGCTGTTAAAAGGAGGTTAATCCGAATGGAAATTAGACAAAAACTGCTTCTTTTTACTTTTGGAAGATCCTGAAAGTAAAAAGAAGCAGTTTTTGTCTAATTTCCATTCGGATTAACCTCCTTTTAATAGTGCTTTTACTTTTCACACAGGGCAGAACGGGAGGAATCCCATTCATTAAAAGCTTCCGCTTTTGGGTTTTTTTTAAAAAATTTAAACAGCGATTTTGCACAGGGCTCCCGTGTGATAAACTCCTATGTGTATATAGGTAAAGGTAAAGGTATTCCCTGTTGTCAAATCATGTCAAGGTTGTCAAATCGTGTCTGACCATAGGGGGCGGTGCTCATCTCCATTATTAAGCTGAAGAACCAGTGTTGTCAGAGACTACTCTGTGATCACACCTAAGTACTAACTGAGGCTGACCCTCTTTAGCTTCCAAGGTCAGATGGGATCAAGATACCCAGAAGGTAAGTGTTGCCAGTATGACATCTTTCAGGTATAGCAATCAAGCCTGCCCTCTTGCTGCCCATTGTAAACAGATTCCCCACAGCATCCTACTGTATTTTTGTTTCTGTTATGTCTAATCTTCCTTGTCTCTACAACCACTGCCTTCTCTAGAAAATGCTTTTTTCTATCCACAGACACAAATATAGACCTGTTGTCTGCAGTGTTCTGAATGCTGGTTTGGATTCTAGAAATCTGGAATTCTATTTTTGGACTACAACGCTTTCAATCTCCTAGCTAACATCCCTGACTATCTACTGGCTAGCGAGTTTAACTATTTAACCATTTGAATTCAATGCTCTTGATTTGTTGCTGTTGTTGTGTGCCTTCAAATCATTTCTGACTTATTGTGGCCCTAAGGTGAACCTACCAAGGGGTTTTCTTGGCATGTTTCTTCAGAAGTGGTTTGCCATTGCCATCCTCTGAGTCTGAGAGTATGTGACTTGCCCAAGGTCATCCAGTGGGCTTACATGGCTGAGTAGGGATTTGAACCCTGTTGTCCAAAGTCACAGACCAAAACCATGCTGGTTCTCTAGTATGTAAGCCATACTGATTCCAGCAAGTAATTATGCTTGCTGGAAAATTATGTTAATCACCTCAAAGTTTAACTCTATTTTTGTTATCATCCAAGTTCCAGTTGTAAGTTTCAAAGTGAAATCTTAAAAGGAGGGCTTCCCAGAAGCAAAAGGAGGGCCTACCACAACTTATCAAGGCATTTTGATAGACAAGGGGTAGGCAACCTTTCCCCTTTAAGGGCCGAGGGACTTCAGCTCCCAAAAGCCTCAGCCATGTTGGCCAATAGTCCCATGTTGGCCAATAGCTCCTGGGATTCTGGGAGCTGAAGTCCCTTGGCCCTTAAAGGGGAAAGGTTGCCTGCCCCTGACACTTCCAAATTTCAGAGTTTTGGGTAGTTGCCCATGTTGCAGCTGCCAGTTTCAAATTAAATTCTAAACATGGGTGTCCAAGAGGCAAAACAGGGAGGCAGCTGCCATAATTCAACATGATTTTTGAAAGACTAAAAACAGAGGTGGGTTCTTCAAAGTACTGCTGCAAACATTATTGGAGCAAGGCAAACTGGCAGGGAAATAGAAGGTTAAGGAGATGAGTCCTCCTTAGAGGTCAGAAACCAGGATGACAGGCCCTTGCTCAAAAAGCTTGCATCAGAGGAAGAACTGAAGGCTCCAGTTATCAGCCTCCTCTGTGACCTCTGGAGGCCAAGGCCAAGGCTGGTCTGGTCAAAGCAGATCTCCCAGAAGATGGGGGGGTGGGGGAATGGAAGCTGTTTCTGAAATAGAAATGTTCCAAGCCCTGGGAGAGAACAGCATTTTATGTGTCAGAACATTAGGATCCAGGTGAAGTAAAGTAAAAGGCTCTGACAGAGGATGGCTTGGGAGTAATCTGTCAACAGCAACAGCCATGATAAAGTAACCCAAATATAACTATATGTACAAGTGTGCTCTCTTCCAGAAGCAGTTGTTGCAAAGACACAAATCTTTGCCAGGATTTTTCCTCTACTCTCAGCACTTTTTGAATTCCTGTTGACAGATCTTCTGGCTGACTGACCTGGCACACTCCACTGACTGCTTTTCTGGCTATGCCTTGCATTAATGTATACCTTGATAGGAACCTTCTGTATTAAATTGACTTGGCTTCTATCCTGACTACATCCTTTGCCTCCTTCTCCAAACTATTGCCGTTTCTGTTGACGCTCTGTTGATATTCCCTTGGAAATGTTGAGTGCTTCATTAACTCCTTGGGTCTGTTGGGCACTCTGCCATAAATTAGGACATAAGACACTGCTGCTAAAATTCCTAAGGTTTAAAAAGGAATCAACATCGAAGAACATTTTCTGAGACTCTGCTGGTAAAATTCCTAGAGTTAAAAAAAGAAAGAAGGGAGGCAGGGAAGCAGAAGGCCTCAAGGGCACCCTTTGGGTTTATTAGATACAGACCAGGGCACAGTGCAGATACAGTTCAACAAGACAACAGGAGAGGGCTCTCTGAGACATTGCTGCTAAGATTCCTGAAGTAGGGGGAAAGGCAGAAGAATCCTTGAGTTTTAAAAATGGGTAGAAAACAGAAAGAGCTTCTTGGAGCTACTGGCATTTGTAAGACAAACAGTGTAACAGGTACAGAGCCAGGCAGTACGAGGTACTCTTCAGGAAGTATGTGTACACTTGTCCCTCCAGATTCGCAGGGGATCTGTTCTGGACCACCTCCCCAGTGAATTGAAAAAAACACACAAATACTCAAACCCTATCAATTATAATGGCCGCACTCTCTCTCTTGCACACGCCATTTTGTCCCTCCTCGCTTGCCATACGTGAAGGACTGAAGCCGTGGATGGCAAGTCTGCAAATGGGGAGGGATGAGTGTATATGTATATATGCAATATATGTGGGAAACCACCCCCAATCTGTGCATAACATTCAAGAATCCCAAGTCAGCAATCACCACCTAAACCGTGAAACAGATTGTTGCTAAACATTTTAATTCCAAGGGACAGAGCCTTTCCAACACACCTATATTTCCAATAAACTTTGTGATTCAACCATGACTCTGAAGAGAGAAAACATCTAAATCTACAGAGTTGATATCTTGTAGATATTGCATTGCCTTAATGCAGAAGACAACACCACTGGATAACTGTCTCCAGAAGCATCCTTTGACTTCCATGTCTAGACCCTGAGAATTCTATCACTGCCAGGGGGTGCTGTTCATCTCTCCCATTCTAACGGACATCATGTAGAAAGATAGAAGCTGAAATGTTTTATGCTTTTTATAAATACCTGTTTTCAGTAATTATATTAAATTTGATTAAATCTCCTTCAAATTTTATAGCATGCTTCTGAGGTCCACATTCTATCTGAAAGCAGTGGTTTCCATCCTAACTATAACTACATACATAAAGTGCAGTAGGTAGATTTTGACTCCATTGTAATGAGAATATTTTTTAAAAAAATTGTAAGTCAGATCAGTATGTATGAGTGACAACTATATAATCCATGGATTTAGCTGTCCCTGTTTATTAACTTTCAAAAGGAAGCCACTGCACTTGAAGGAAATGTAAATGAACCTATTCCTTATTAGGTTCCTGAATAAAGACCGGATCCTAAAGACCTTTCAATCAATAGTGTAAATAATACAAGACCTGACTTTTCAAATGCATATTCACTTGAAGAAGGATCTCCAACAAGATCAATTTTATGTACTTTAAACTGTCCCTGACATATGCAGCTGCTTTGCAATTGCTTGCCAGGAGTATGGGGTGGTAAGTTTTAACTCCAGAAATCCTTACATGTTGATCAGCCTTTCTGCATCACAAAGTGCCCCTCTACATGTCAATTGGATGTGCCCCCCCAAATGTAGTTGCTCCTCTCCTTATTGATCTGTCTTCTCAGTATTTTGTTTTCCTCTTGATTCCCTTCTTATTTTCTGGTGGTACAGTGGGAGTCAGTAGCTGGAAGAACTATCTTCAAAATGCAATGGCACCATAGCATCTACTGTGATCTTGAACACAGGAGGGAAAAGGATGAGCTCTTTCCTTCCTATTTTTCCAACACTGTAATCAGTTGTATCAACAACTTACTTTTAAAGACTTTAACAAGCAACAGGAAAGGATCAGAAGGTAACTAGCCAGGCTCTGTGAGACACAGAGATCACAGAGAATCCTCATCACACAGCTGACATTCCCAAGGGGATTCCTTTCATTCATCCTCCTGAAAAGGAGAATGCTGCAGCTGGAGGCGTTGTATGGTGAGGGACAGTTGGTGGCCCAGTCAACCTTGCTGGGGAATGCAGGGAAGGGACAATGCCCTTCCTTTCCATCTTGAAAACAGCTGCCAGGTTGCAGAGCAAAGGGCAGTATTTACCAGATTCCCAGACTCACCCAAAACAAAAATAAGAAATCAAATGGGATCTGGGTTAAAGAGGGAAAGAGGAAAGGCGTAGAAGCATTCCTAAAAGACAATCCACACGAACTTATTTTCCTACCTTGACAAGGCCCTTCCTTGCTTGTGTAGACACAGTCAAACAGCCACTTTCCCAACCAAAGCCTGGCAGAGTTACCTTTTAGAATTCCTGGGGGACTCTGGGAGTTGTAGTTGAGAAGAAGTAACCTTAGGTTGCTCTTTTCCCAGCTGTATATTTTCCATTGGACATCTTTGGTGGTACAGCATGCAGTTTAAACCAGCAGAGTATGCAAAGTCTGGTGACCTCTGGTACAAATCTTGATTCAAACTAAGTACCATCTGGGTAAACATCTCCTGTTTCATCTTGTCTTAATCCACCCATGAATGAAACATAAAGCCTTGCTGGCTTAAACCAAAATAGGATCTCTCTTTGGCCTTTTGCGCTGGCTTAACTTTACTGCTTTAGAAATATTGTAGTATCAGATTCACTTTTAAAAACTTTATGTTTTGCCTTGAACCAATAAAAATGTGATTCTTAATTTACCAAGAGAAAAACAAGGAGTGGTGTCTCTAGTGAAGACATTGTTTCAAAATAAATGCTCCTCCCTCCAAAAGGATGCTGGGATTAATCATGTGTAAAAACCCACTGGAAAAGAAATTGCTCCCTTTGGCTGTAGGAGCATCTGCACTGATCTGTGAAAGCTTTTCCATTGTCTCAGCATGCCCCCAACTGGCAGACGGGTTGAAGGAATCTGGGAGGACACCAGCATTCTAGACCTTACATATAATATCTTGCAATAGGCACACAAATGATCACTCCAGCAGGAAAGATATACTGCAGCATGTTGACTATTCATTATCAATTCCTAATTAGGCTCTGCTTCTATGAAATAGTAGTTTCTTTTTTATACCGTGCTCGGAGACCAGGATTTCCAGAAGGGCTTTGCATGCTGCACTCCTAAGCACGTTTCCTTGAGAAGAGTCATAACCACCAAATGTTTATTGCTTAACCCAAGATTATCATAATGGCAAGAAATCAGAGCATGAAGTACAGGCAGGTGCAAGCATGACTGTGGCATAACTCGAGAGCTCTGCTTTCATCCAGGAAAACATACAAGCACACAAAAATTAGCTGATTGAGTACTGGCACGGATCACTAAAATCTGAGCTTTAATGTGACATGAAACAAGGATCTCAGATTCCCAGATCGATAAGAATCTGCAATCAAGTACTACATTGCAATCAAGTACTATGAAAATGTAGGTCTAGGAAAACAGGATAAACCATTAAAGATGCAGAGGTAATTATGGCCTAATCTGCACTACAGAAATAATGCAGTTTGACAGCGCTTTAACTGCCATGGCTCAATGCCATGGAATGCTGGGATTTATAGTTTGTTGTGGCAGAGCTCTCTGACAGAGAAGGCTAAATATCTTACAAAACTACAAATCCCAGCACTCCATAGCATTGAGACATGGCAGTTAAAGCAATGTCAAACTGCTATTATTTCTGCAGTGTAGATGAGATGCAAGCTTTTCTCAGCAAGGAAATTACTGCAAGCAAAGCAGGGCAGGCTTCAGTAAAAGATCTCACTTTTAGTCATACCCTCCAACATTTTTACAGATGGAAAAACAGGATACTTCAAGCCAAGCAACATCAGAGTGTTGTCAAACTGGCAAAAGGTAGGACTGAGGAAGAACACTCCAGCTAGGAGAGCTGCAGCAGTTTGCTTTTGCTTGAGCCCACCGAGAAAGACAGGATTCTTCCTTCTCTACCTCCTTTCCTCTCCTCTTTGCTGAGTTAATTAAGTACAAACTAATTTTTCACATTGAACTCAGTTTGCACAGGCTAAAGAAACTTGAGGACAAAGGGTGAAAACAGAGGGAGAGGGAGAAGGATAGCAAAACTGGTACATTTTAAAAGCAGCTTAAAATGTAGGATGACAAAGAATTAATTGGAACCGTCCCAGCCTAATCAAGACTGTTTGAGGATGCTTAAGTAATATTTAAATAAGGTACCTGTCAGCTTGGTGTTCATGGTGAAGTATTTGAACAGGGAATCCTGTTGCATTGGGAAAAGGACGGAAAACAGAGTGGTATCCTGACTTTCAATGGACATTGAAGGGGCCTGTTCTGCGAGCGTGCACTACTGTTAAGCAGATTCAGCCCTCTGAAATATTGGTAGACCTGAAATCTGACTAAAGAATAGACACTAATCAATACTTAAAGTATAATGTACATAAGTTTGCCTGTAAATAAAAAAAATCTATATTTTTAGCTAAACAATCTTTTAAAAAATTTATTTAGTGGGACATGTGTATACAAAAAAACCTGTGCTTTGAACAAACAAATAAACAAACAAACAAATAACAAATCATACTTGAAGGAATACAAGCACCAGGGAATCCTTATGTCAGTTCTGAATGCACAATTGGCTCTCTGTATCCACAAATTCTTTATCCATGGATTCAACCACCCATGGCTTGAAAATATTCAAAAAATATATAAATTCTGAAAAACAAACCTTGATTTTGTTATTTTATATAAGGAAGACCACTTTACTCTGCCATTGTATATAATGGGACTTGAGCATCCACAGATTTTGGTATCCACTGGGGTCCTAGAACCAAACCCAAGCGGGTACCAAGGACCTACTGTAGTACTAATCAATGTCCCTAGAAACACACACATCTTGTTATTAAGGGCCTTTACAGACTGCCAGAAATAGTGCAAATTGAGTCCACTTTAAGGGTTAGGGTTAGTGCTAGGGAATCATGGAATTGGTTTTTTCCCCTGAGACATTGAGCCTTCTCTGTCAGAGAGCTCTGGTGCCACAATAAAATACAGTTCCCATGATTCCCTAACCCTAATCCTAACCCTTAAAGTGGACTGAATTTGCACTATTTCTGGCAGTCTGCAAAGGCCCTAAGACTGGGCTGAGCAAAAAGAGCCCATGAACCACTTAAGTACTCCCAAGGGCTCTAGTGTACCCCTAATCTCTCCAGCGCTCTCCCTTTTGAATTTTTTTAAAAAAACTGGATGAAAAATACTCCCACATGCTAGATCACAGAACTGGTAGCTCATCAGAACAGGAAAAATAATTAGCTCTTGAACAGGACACACCAGGCCACTTGCCTATGCCCTGAAAGGGAAGGTGTCCTGCCTGGAAAAGCAATGAAGCTGGCAGGGGCAGATTGGGTAAGTGCTGGCCATCAAAATCCTCTGCTGTGGACCTCCAAACAGCAGCAAGTCATCCTGATACAAGCAGAAGAGGGTGAAAAGTCTACAGGAAGAGGCAAGGTTCTGAGAATTTCAGAAGTTGAGCAAAACTGAAAACTATGGGACAGGGCTGCTAAAAAAAAAAAAAAAAAGGTTACCAGGTGTCCATTCTCCTTTTCAATGAATTCATCAGTGGAAGGTTCTTCCACCAGCGTTCAGATTGTGCTGAATGGGATTGTTTTTAAAGAAGGAAATCAATACAGAACAGCAAATACATTTACACAATCAGCATTTTAACACTTGTTATCATCCTGTCCACCACTAGAAAATATCTGAATTAAAAAGGAGAAAAGGCCCTAAAACTATGACCAAAGCTTAGAAAAAATTATTTAAAACATAACTGATCTGGGATCAGTATGTAGTGAGATCTTGTAGCACCTTTGAGACTAACTAAAGAAAGAAGTTGACAGCATGAGCTTTTGTAGACTTAAGGGCCTAAGCAGACTGCCAGAAATAGTGCACATTAAATTGAGGCACTGCCCTGGCTCAGTGCTAGGGAATCATGGGAACTGTAATTTATTGTGGCACCAGAGCTCTCTGACAGAGAAGGCTCAATGTCCCAGAAAAAAATACAGTTCCCATGATTCCCTAGCACTGAGCCAGGGCAGTGCCTCAATTTAATGTGCACTATTTCTGGCAGTCTGCTTAGGCCTCTAAGTCTACTTTCTCAGATGCATTTGAGATAGTAGACTTAAGTCTAGGAAAGCTCATTCTGCCAACTTCTTTCTTTAGTTAGTCTCAAAGGTGCTACAAGATCTCACTACATAATGATTCTACAGACTAACACGGCTATATTTTTGAATTCTGATCTGGGATTTTTTGGGAATTATTATTTTTGCAGTACTGTAATGGCAGTAAAACAGGGCCAGGAAAGCATGCACTCCACTGATTAAATCCTATGTGTTTCTACTGGGCATCTAAATGCCAGGACTGCATGTTCATTTGGACAAACAAGTTTTGAAGAAGTGCCTTGAAGAGAGATGTCCTTTTACAAGAACTTCTTCATGTGAAATAAAAGGGGAAGAGAATTGTCGATCACAGACTGTGGGAACTGGAATAGCCCAAACGGGGATGTTGGTAGAATTAGCAATGTCATGGACATCATTTGGATATTCATGGTAGAAGGAAGATTCACACTCAGAATCCCAGTTTTGAACCTAGCCAAATTTAAATTACCAAAAGGCAACATATTTAAGAGCATTTGTTGTCATTTTTATTAGGTCATGATTATGAAGTACTGTATATACTCATGTATAAGTCTATAAATTTTAGTAAAAAAATTGACCAAAGAAATCTGAGTCAACTTTTCCACAGGTCAGTGTAAGTACTGTACTTTAACTCTTATATATATATATATATATATATATAACCATCACTTGGTGAAAAAGAAGAGTATAATCTGTCCTGGAAGCATTGACCCTCCCCCCCTTCTACTCTTTCATCCACCCAGCATTTAGTGTGAGCACAAACAGTTATTCCTGCTGGGATTTTATAAGTTCTTTGGCATTGTTTTCCTTTGCTTCATAGATCCTTTGTTACATGCCCCTAAATTTTACCCTTGACTTATCCATGAGTCATATCAAAATCCATAATTTTGGATACCAAACCTGCCCTCGACTTACACATGAGGTTGACTTATAGTTGAGTATATACACTATGTTATGAATATTGCTTTACAAGGTAATGGAGAGGGTCAGGAATAAGCAAAAACTTACTTAACTAGTCCTTGTAGACAGAAGTGTGATTACTCACCATCTGAATGTCTAGTGACAAGCCATCATTCTTAGTTGGGTATGACTCACTTTAATTGACATGATACTATCCTATGGAACACTAAGGTTTTCAGTTTAGGGAGGGGGCTTTAGAAATCTCAGCCAGAATGGTCTGCTTCTGACCAAACTACAAACCCTAGGATTCCCTAGGAGGGAGCCATGGCAGTGAAAGTGAAATCATAGTGCAGGGGTAGGCAACCTTTTTGAGCCGGGGGCCGGGTTGCTGTCCCTCAGACAATTGGGGGGCCGAAGCACCAAAAATAAATAAATAAATAAATAAATTTTACAAATATGCATGCACCCTCTCTCAGCCCCAGAAAAGCCATGGCAAAACCCCTGTGGAGATTTTGCCAAGACAACCCCAAGAACAAGTAATAACAACAATAATCAATATCATAATGGCCGGTGAAGGTAGGGGGCTGCGGCGGCGGCAGGACCTGCCTGGGGCTGGTCCAAAGGCCTCGGGGGGCCGCATCCGGCCCCCGGGCCTTAGGTTGCCTACCCCTGTCATAGTGTTATAACTGTGTAGTGTGAAACAGCCCAACATGTATTGGATTACAGCTTTCACCCCCTCGCCAGCCACCATAGCCAATAGCCATCCTGACTGGGAATTATAAGAACTGTAATTCACTGTATCTGCAGGGTACCCAGAGTAGGGAAGGTGGGTTGTCACTGTGACTGCATAGTCACTGCTGTGTAGAACCAGTACTCCAGGCATAAATATCTATCTTTTTATTATTTTTTTATTTACATTTGAAAGGGATCTCAGTTACATATAATAATGCTTCAGTATAACAAAAGCAGGCCATAAATGTAAGTTTTCCATAAAAAGCAGCCATAAATATAAATTTTCCAGAGGATGCTCCACTTGTGGTTGAGACTAGGGTGGAGGTGGGAGGATAACTGACTCCCACTTCTTCTAAATAGTGCGTTACTCTCCTCTTCTAAACAGTGCATTGCAGAATAGCATGATCCATCACTCCTTTATCATTCTTTTTGTTTCCTTCTTCTTCCAGTGCTTCCAATTGTTTTGTCTGTTTTAGGTTGTGAACTTCCACCTCAGGCTTTTAAGAAAACATTTGCATATAAATCTGTCACTCACTTTTGAAAAAAGGGTGTAATGCCCATTTAAATAGATGCATAGCAGCCAAATAACTCCTGCACACGTTATTTATGAGTAATGCCACTAGCCACTGAGACTACTTCAGAGAGTTCGGTGAGCAGCCATCAGCAGAGAGCATAAGCCTATAATGCCATTGAAGCATGGCTGAGATGAAATTGTGAGGAGCAAGGTCAAAGTTCGAGTGCTACCAGCACCTGAGAAGTGTGCCTATGACACAGTGATCACACACTCTGAAGTGTGTCACTGTGCATATAAAATGCTTTTTTAGGCATAATAATTATGGGTGACACTTTCATTAATGAGCTGAAGCCAATGCAGGGCCAGGCTCACAATTACACAGTTTGGGATCTTCCTTTATCAAGCTTGATTGCAGCATCAATCAAGGTAATTATAAAATGTAAGGAGCAGTCTGGCTACACATTGGCTCACTAAATTCTCCTTTGGATAATGCTCATACATTGTGACTATAAAGTGCTCCTGCTCTGATCAACACCAAGAGTGAAGAGGTGGGCACAAGCTGCTTGCTTGGTGATCCTTCTATGGATACAGCTCTCTTCCCCTTCAGTGCACCATCATTTCTGTGCAGCACAGTGGCTGGGATTTCTCAGAGGAAGATGTATTGGAGAACAATAGGGGAAGAAGGAGTATGCAAAGAGAAACACTGTGACAACAAAAGGGGCGTGAGGAGGGTCAAATGCTTGGGGAAAATATGTTAACAACATTGTTTGTATCCAGACCTTGCTGGTTCCCCTCTCTCTATTATTTCCCTTGCCCCTCCTTCCCCTCCTATCCCTTGATATTTTCTGTTCAAATTCGGAATGTACGATCTTCAAGGAGGGGATCTGTCTTTGGCAGGGCATGTGTTAAACTATGTCACTATCTGCATCTACAAGACAGAAAGAGAGAGAAAGGAAGGGAGGGAGAATAAGAGATAGAACAGAAATAAGCACCTGTATTTGGACAGTGTTTTTCTTTTTCTTTTTTTGAATGGGGTTGTTCCCCTACAAACCTGTTCTTCCTCCAGCATTTCTTTCCATTGCACCCCCAAGTGCCAATTGTAATGCAGTGTGGTGAGATACAGAAGGAGGAGGCTATTTATTTCCAGTATGTGATGGCTGAGCTAAAAAAGAGGGTTGAGATCCAAACTCCTGCTGAAAAGAATGAACAGCTCTGTGTACTAAAATGTGGTGACAGTTTCCATTAACTGAGTATGACATTCTGATAAACGGAAAAAAGGCAGGGAACCCGGCACATTATTGATGCCAGACCATTTGGGGTATTTTGGAGAAACACCTCTAATATATAAACTACATTTATCAGATTTTGACACTTGGGACTCCTGGGATAAAATAGAGGGATTGATAGGTGAGGTAACTAATCTGGTACTAGTCTGAGAAGCCTGGTATCCCTATATCCCTATAAATGGTAAAATTGTATAGGGCTACTCAAAGACAGAGCTTAGAAAAGCTGGTTTTTGTTTGTTTGTTTGTTTGTTTTGGATTGCAACTCCCAAAACTCCAAAGCTGACACAGGCAGTGGATATCTAGTGGAGGGATTCAGGTAACTTTCCCCAGCTCTTCTCAGGATATTTTCACCCCATTGATCCTCTGCCTCTCCAAAACGCTTCATGTAGAGTGCATGCACACTAGATAGAATGAATACATATGTATATATACATAAACACACACACATATGAACACACAAAGATGTACAGTTTTAAGATGGTACAGACAGATTACTAATGCTGTATGCTAATTACTAACTGTGGAAATGAAAGAATTTGCCACACAATAAAGACTGTAATTGCTTGCCAAAGCATTTAGGAGGCCTTACATAGATTTCTAGACACTGTTAGAGAAATAAACTCCTGTATCATTAGATAACAAGGAAAGAAATAGGTTATTTCCTTGTTGAAAGCTCCCCATTGCCTGACGTATTTGCTCAGTAGATTATTTTCTGTCATTTCAGTTAATTGAATTTCATCCATTGCTCTTAGAATTCTTCCCTTTCATAGAAGGTTAAAAAGTTCAGAGGAGTCACATTTTTGAACTTTGTCAATTTATCGCATAAACCAACTTGAGCTGCACAAAGTGTGCTGGGGTGGTGGTGGAATGAAGTGACAAAAACTATAAAATAATTGCTTTTTAGTGTCTGGGTGAATCAGTCTTCAAATAATTGTTTGTAAACCATCGCTCTGCAACATGGCACCCAACTGAGATACTGTAATGAGTACATAAAAGACTTTCACAGATACGGTCCCATCAATAATTTTTCCTTGGAAAGTTCCATAAAGATTCCTGATGTTCCATCATTTTATTTTCATTTGCTGAAAAACAAATTTGAAACCAAACATCAAGTCAACATTTCAGTCTGAATTGATTTGCTAAGCAATACTGAACTCTTCATAAAATACTGCTCTGGTGGAATAATTTTCCAATCTGTGTATTGTCAACATGCAATTTCTTGGAGAATTTATTAAAAAACAGATGTAAAGGTTTTTAGTACAATTATACACAAGTGATGTGTGCTATTAACCTGATGACTGAATGTCAAGAAACTGGAACAAAATGTGGATCTTCTTTACTTTATAGGTCCACTTTATTCTAAAATACTTGTTTTTTAAAAAAGTCTTTTTGATAAGAGGGTTTCAGTCACAGGGCTAATAAATGCCCTATATGTGTATAAATCATATTTTTGGTGACACCAAGGCACAGCTGACACTGACAGTGAAATAACAATGTGTCAGTTAGTCAATAAAAAAAGCAGAGAAGACTGACAGATTAGTTGCTGTTATCTCCCTGAATCAGCTCATAGTAGACTGAACTGAAGGTCAACATCTAGTGATTCTTCTCTGGTGAGCAAGTGCCTAGGAACTATGGATTTTCTGCTATGTAAGCTGTACTGTCCCTCATTGTTGGGCAACACAGGACCAATTTCAAAACCGTCAATGTGTATTATGAAAAACCTCCCATGAACAAAACCCTACATACATTTGTTGACATCCCTTAGCGCTGACATCCCTTAGCGTAAGGCCGCCTCAGCCATCTCTGTTTGACAGCAGTTCTCTGCTTCAGGCTACAAACTCAAGGCTTACTCATAACCACAGCTTTCTCTAATTCTTCTTCTACCAGGTGGAGCACTAAGAGCACTCCCAGCAATTTAATATTGTTGCTCAGACTGCAAGTTCTGACTAGTCTAGTTTTTGGTTCTCCAGCCATTTCACAAGCAGTGGGAAAAGCTTTTGTCATTCTTTGGGACACTTTGCATAGGCCTAGCTGTGAAATATAGACCCCCAAGAGTGAACACAGGGGACTACACACTGACCATAACTGTAAGATTTGTGTGTGTGTGTGCATGTGCATAATTCAGCAGTGCCCAAAGGTCCAGCCTAATATATAATCCAGGTAGCTTGAAAAGGAGGTAAGATGATTTGTTGCAGTTAGCTTTACATATGCCTCATTAATAGCTATAGCAATTTGGCTAACACAGGAGGGACTGCGCATAATGCATACATTCACTTTGTTCTCTTTTTCAATGTATAGAATCCATCAGCTGAGCAAATCATCCATGTTGGTGCTCCTGGGGGATAAAATCACAGCCCTTCCATACTGAAACAGAATTCCCCCCAAATTCCCCCAGCTTACAGAAATTATATTCAGAATAAGTTTGCCTGTTCAGGAGTATCCCAGGCCCTGAGATTTCAGGGTCAAAACCTGAGGCCACAATACATGAAAGATCAGTTACAGTTGCTCAGAGCATGTCATTATATACATTATATATAAAGAAGGAGAGAGAGAGAGAAAAGTCTAACAAGTGGAGACAAAGATTTCACTGACTGGAAATTATGATTTCCAATGATTGCATTATTTATTTATTTTAAAAAAAAACAGCTTTTAAAAATACAGCATTTTGCAAGTACTGCTTTTCACAACACATCAGAGTTGTAGTTTGAACTAATAGTTTTCCAAATGCTGTTTTGAATAGGAAAAAAAAATCTGGTTTCAATTTTTTTTAAAGAAAGCAAGAGGGGAGGAGGTGGCCATATAGACCCTCTGATGAGCTTGCAGTGGCTTCTCCAAAGGAGCACAGTGCTCCACACCCAGATTTTAAAATCTTCTGTTTCCAAGGCAGCATACTTTTGCACTGAGGTTCTTCCCCTCTCCCTGAGGCCAGACGTTTGTATATGGAAACCCTAAATCAGAAGGATTGTTGTGGGTAAAACAGGAAACAGAGACCCCGAATCAGGAAAAATTGAGTTTTTTCTTTTAACATCAACGGGCCTCTCAGAGAGAGTGCCCCCCCTTGCTAATCAACATCCTTATATACCATCTTACACAGCTAACTTATAATTATATTAACACATGCATAATTTCACACTTTCATTGAGCACAACTCCAAAACCCCTCCTTTCCTGACTATATTACACTTCTACTTGCCATGTGTGAACAATTATGGCATTACTCATCAACATCTGGACTAATTAATTGGTTCCTATCTCCTTAGTTTCCCAATTTTACTTCCAGTCCAAACCATCAGTCTTACTAATTGACATCAACAAACATTCCTTTTCCTATCTCTTTGGCTGAAACAGTCTTTGCTATCTTTTCCAGTGAAGCCAAACTGAAAAGGAAAGCCTTTTACAATTGCTTTGCAAATGCAGTTTTAAACATAGAAAATGAGAACCCAAGGGTCATCCAATCTAGCCATGAATTATCCATGAGCTTTGTAGTTTTTAGTTGTTTTTTTAACATTATTTTTCATCTCTTACAGGATTAGAGTACTGAGATCCACCCTCATATATCTGAATCAGTCTTGAGATTCCTGTATTCTGTGGCTATTGCAATTACATTGAGGTCCACGAATGTCAGTGTATTAAAAAGCAGAGGCAGGAAACAGGTGGCCCTTCAGATGAAGGTGGATAGCAACTGCCATAGTGTCCAGCCAACAGTGAGGGGATTGTGGGAGTTGCAATCTGGATTACGCATTTTCCATCCTTGTGCTGAAGGATTATGAATGAGCCAATTGCTATTTCACCTAGATACAGACTACCTGTCAGACGTGAGAAAATTCAGGAATTCTGTGTATCAATAAGTCCAGTGAGTTGAACCAACAAAAAGTTTATTGAGAACACATAGTCAGAAACTTGCCAGTCAGCGTTTAAGCCAGAACTGCCCCCTCTAAGCTAAACGATATCTTAAAACCTCCAAATGATTAAGCTCCACTCAACACTCTTGGTGCCAAAACTAGCACCCACCTCTAATTCCCATAGCCTCCCCCTCCATCAAGCCAGCCCTCCTTTTCCAAACCTTCTCACCAACGCTATCTCTCTTCCACGCAACATCTCTTCTTTCAGTTACATCCAGACACCAACTCTCCTCATCTCACAGTTTACACATCCCAATGGCCCAACTTTCTCAAAACTATCCTAGCCCACTACAATTATTCCCAACCCCTCATACCAGCTAACCTATTTGCTATGACTACTAACATACCCACAGCCCCCATCAACTACAACCTACATAATAACTAAAACATTTAAACCAACAGCAATAAAAACCAGCCAGAATCTATGCATGCAGGCATGGTTCTGACACTACCTTCTGATTATTTCCAGCCTAATGGCACATACTGTCCATTATCAGTACAACCAATAAACTATGACAAGAGCATATTGATCCATGAAGCAAATGATCTCACCTACTGTGTAAACATAGATCTGCAGGTGTGATATGGACAGAGACCAGTGGGCACAGAAGTGTTTTTCTTTGATACTGCTTAGTAGTTTGATCCAAGAGAATGAGAATTGGTATTAAGCACATGTTGGGAATGGTGCAAGTGTCAATACTCCATGTGCTTGATTTGATTGCACAAGTATTCCAGGAATTTTAGTAGGCTTAAATAAGAGCCTTCTGTTAATACAGGCAATCACATTTAGATAACTGTCAACATTAATCAGTGTATCAAGATATTTTTAAATGTGAATACAAGTTTGTCAGAATTGTCAGTGTACACATGCAAATGTCAACAGTCACTGCCACACAACACACTTCAGCCATAGTACCCTTCTAAACACATGATACAAAAAAAAGAGGCTCCCTCCACTATGTGAACAAACTGTTGTGTGTTGAACTGGCACAAAGCATGACAAACATTCAAGGTTTCAACAACATTGTATCCCCAAACCAATTCAATGCATTTAATTCAATAATATGCACATACTTTTTCTTGGTACCAAGTAATGTATATTCACAATTTACCAATAAAATGAAAATGCATCCCAAAGGTTGGTTCTCATGTCAAGAAAAAACATCCAGGATGGGACATGCAGAAGCGGTGGCAGTAGGCAGACAGGGGCCAGCCCAATTCTTTGTGCCTCCACTGAATTTTATGGTACACTGCAAATGGCTTGATAGAGGAAAGTTTTGAAACCAGGCACTCAACAAGGGATAGGCAACTGCAGTGCACCTGTGAGCCAGTTTTCTTTCTCCTAATTTCCAAGGGTTCCATGGGTTGTAAAAAATGCCATGCACAAACAATCCAAGACACAGTAGTGGTTGGAAGTCCACTCCTGAGTTTGAAAAATGGATATTGATTCTTGATAAATAGTATAGGGATGGGGGTGGGGACTGCAACCTATGAACTGGAGGCTTCTGGGATGCTTCCAGGAGAGGGCAATTCACTTTTCAAGGAGGCAATTAACAGGCAGTCCAGGGAATCTTGCAAAGCCCCACTTGCCCATCTCTGCACCAGCCCAAGAAATTATGGTCACCCAGGAGCAGGAGGAAGTTTACCTTTCATACTAGAGTATCTTCACATTTTTCCATACAGGTGGTGAATGGCTGTTGGTCAGAAGGTGTCCTTTCATGCAGATAGCAGAGGAATTGTATTACTCCTGGGCTATCCCACAGGCACCAGAAAACAATGGCAGCACTCTCAAGTCACCTCTACATAGGGTTGCCATAATTCCCTGCCACCAGACTGGGACAAAATGTAGAAAAAAATGTAGGACAAAATTAAGGTTAGAATGTAGAACATTCAACAAAAATGGAGGACACAGCTGGCTAAAAGCCAAAAATATTAATAATTAAAAAACATTAATATAAATCCATGCTTCTTAGTCATGTTCAAAATGGAGGAGAATTTAACATTCTTCCTGGACAGAAGGTTGAAATATAACTCCTTCTCTCTGGAAACAACTTGAAGGCACACAAAAACAAACATAATAAAATACATCTGAGGAAGTAGAATTCAAAGACATAGAGATTTTGGAGCACCTCTGAGACTATGCCTCTGAAGAAGCAGACTTTAGTCTAGGAAAGCTCATACAGTCAACTGGAGGAGGAGAGGCCTCACCATGGTGGCCTCCCTCTTTGGAGCCCTGCTGGCCAGCTGAGGCCCTGTGAAGCTCCACTGCTGGAGCAGGAGGAGAGGCCTCACCATGGCGGCCTCTTTCCTTGGGGCCAGCTGGCTGGCTGAGACCATGCACGGCTCCGAAACCGGCCCAGAGCAGGATGAGAGGCCTCACTGCAGCGGTCTCCCTCCTCAGGACCCAGCTGCCCAGCGGAGGCCCTGTGCGGCTCCGACGCTGGCCTGGAGGAGAAGGAGAAGCCTTGCCTTAGCATTGACCCAATAATGAAAAAACTAAAGATCGTTACATACTAAAAAAGAATCCATATCAATATTTAAATCATTATTGTTGAAACAAGAAATAAAGAGTTAACTGTATATCAAATGGAATCCAAGGTGGTATAGATACTATAGGGTTCTTCAGATCTAACCAGATCTACACAAGGCTAAAGGATCATTATAACTACCATATAGTTATGCAGTATGCAGTATACTAACAGTACAAATAGTTATGTTGTTTTCCAGGTTGTGAGACTAATCCATCAAGATCTCTGGGTGACTCAATTAGGAGTTTCACTGAATGTTGGAGCTGCCAGATGGCAACCTGATGAGCATAGAGGTATTCTTAAATTCCCTGATGCTTTGGCAGAAAAGGCTATTCTTCTTCCCATTCCACTCTGTCTGGTGGTGATCTATAGTGAATTGTGCCTGCAAAAGACTTGCAAGGAGTTTTTAATAATTGGGTTTCTCATCCTTCCTTTCAATATTTGCTATAATATAACCACTGGGGTGTATGGTAGCTTGCTTTAAATCCCACCTTTAACTGATTCATAGCTTCATTGTATTTTGCTTGAGTTTCATATACTCTGTAAGGAGGCCTTAACTATGCTTGTAAACAGAATGGTGCTGATAAGAAACGTTATCTCTGGGAGGAGGAACTCTCCTTCTTTCCCAGTCTCACAAGGCCTACTGAACCTATTACCATCCTTTGTCTTGGAAAGTCTTGGGAAGGGAAAATGTTATGACTTTGCACAAGAACTTGAAGGCCTATCTGAAGCTAAGAATATAATGTTGAACAGTGCTCAGTTGGAAACCATCCATATTTGTGCAGCACTCAGCCAAATAGATGCTAGAACACTCTCTTTGCCTATTTTCTGTTACTGAATTCTTTTTCTATCTCTTTGTTACCAATAAAATGATAATGTGTGCTCTCAGCAAGCTATTCTGATTTCAGTGAATCCTTGAACCTGAGCAGAGCAGGACCTGAGTGGATCAGGCCCTCCAGGTCATTACACATCACTTCCAGATGATTAAACCATTAGCTTTTCCATCTGCTGTAAGCAAAAGAACTGTTGGGCTCAGTGGGATTATGGCAAAACAGCTGGGGTGGGGGCCTCTCTCTCCCTGTGCATATTGGAATTTACAATAAGGGAATATTCTGTTAAAGCCTTTTGTTGCTTGGAGATAGAGGGCTTCCTGAGCTGTAGGAGCTCGGCCCCGGGCAGCCATTCCCCCATAGCAGACTTTCCATAGTAAGAAGACAGACAGAAGAGGCATGGGGAAAGCACAGGTACATTACAAATGGAAGAGCTCAGCCCTGTCTGCATGGACCAAATACAACAGCCTCCCCCTGGTCCCCTTAGTGGGTAGACATGACAATGTATGGCATGACAATGTATTTTGCAAAGAATGTTGTCATCTTTGCAATACACTTTCCTCATCTGCCTCTGGATGAGGGATGACTTGCTGCTTTGGGGACACCCTTGGGTGTGGCAATTCAAAGACAGAGAAAGAGGCAACATGCCCGCAACAATAATATAATGCAACACATGATCTCATTTTCCTATGAGACTGAGGCCATACATTTCGACAATGCAATGCAGTGCTTTTATGAGCCTATGCCGAGGAGGTGGTGGATATACCCCAACTCAGAGGAATTGTAGAGCATTTTTGCCACTTCTGTGTGGTCCAATGAGAAGTAGAAGGTAAAGTTTCACATATGATTGTGGAAGAATTGTGGCCAGAAATCATAGGACAGGACACCTATCTACATCAGGCCATTTCGGTGAAGAAACAGGTTGCCATTCTTGTGTGGTTGCTGGCAAACCAAGGATCTTATTCAATGGCCACTACACAATTTGGTGTTAGAAAATCCACAGTCTGCACTGTTTTTGTCCAAGTGATTCTTGCCATGGTGTTGGTGCTGCTGCAAAAGGCTGTCTATCTTGGAGATAATAGAAAAGTGTGTATTTGTAGCTGATGTCTTTGTATTACTTTGCATCTGGATTTGTATCTTTGTGTAGTAACTGTTTGCTTTGCTTTGCACATTACTTATTCCCACTTCTACAGAGGGGAGGGATATAAATAAAATTATTATTATTATTATTATTATTATTATTATTATTATTATTATTACATTTGCAATGCCCCTACAGGTGATGACTGACTTTGAGGTGATGGGGTTCCTGTAGGTGATTGGAGCTGTTGATGGCTGCCACTGTAAAATCATTGCCCTGGTGCGTCAGGGTGGATAGTTCATCAACAGGAAGAATAGATACTCCATGCTCCTGCAAGGGACCTGTGACCATACTGCATGTTTCATAGACCTTCTTGTGGGATGGGCAAGGTCAAATCATGACACTTTTGTATTTCGTCACTCTGGCATTTATGAAGCTTTAAGGGCTGGTGTCTATGTTCCTGGGAACTCCACAGTGACAATCTTTGGGCAATGAGTAGGACCACTATTGGTGGCTGATGCTGCCTATCCTATTAGGACATAGGTCATGACAACGTTCAAGGGTACACTGTGTCCTCGCCAGGCAATGTTCAACAAGCGTCTCAATAAGGTCAGAAATATGGTTGAGAGGGCATTTGGCCAGCTTAAGGCTTGGTGGAGATGCCTTATAGCCCCCTTAGAGGTGGCAGAGGAAAATGTGAACTCTGTGATTGCTGCATGTGTGATATTACACAATATAGTGGAGTTGGACTGCAAAGTACTGACATGCCAACCTCCACAGCCAACAATCTACACTGTGAATACTCTCACTCCAGTCCTCCTTAATGCAAACTAGGAAAAGATAGAGGGTGAAGCAACAAGGGAAGCATTAGTTGAGTTCTTTTGCCACCAGCAACAAGAACGACTTCCAACCCCATAGACACCCCCGACACCTTGTTACCTCCCTGGCAATAATAAACATTTTGTCCTCAAAAAGTGATGCTCTGTCCTATTCCTGGTCCTTACTTCCTTTTCCCCATGAGTTGTTCTGAACTTCCCCCCCTGCCTTCTATTAGTTCTATTATCTACTGATAATAGAATTAGATAATAGAATTAGAATTAGAAAAGAAAGGAGAACAAAAAGATACTGACGTGCTAAGAGAGGAACAAACAAATGTTGAAAAAGCTGAAGAAGGGGGAGTTGAAATAGGATATGTGAGTGAAGATAGCCTTAGTGAAGACGAGAGCATTGTCTTAAATGACCCAGAACAGCAATCTGATGGGGAGATTGAACCGGTCTCTGTCAATGCTCAGGAAAAATAGATTCCTATCCTGGAACGTAAAAGGCCTAAACGGGCCAATTAAAAGGAAAAAGATCTTTAATTATTTAATAAGACTTCAGTGTGATCTGATCTGTCTTCAAGAGACCAAAATTAGATCTGATGAGGGAAAATACTTAAAATGTAATAAATTGGGAAAAGAGTTTGTAGCCTCATGTAATAAAAGAAAAAAAGGCATAGTTCTGTATGTTAAAGACAAGTGTGAACCAAAGGAGATATTGAAAGACACTACATAGGGGTGGAAGTCAAGTATGAAAACAAAAGTCTGATGATGATTGGAGTGTATGCCCCCAATATTTATAAAGGGAAGTTTTATAAAGAATTGCTGTCAAAACTTTCTGATTTAAGCTATGATTCAATACTCCTTTTGGGAGACTTTAACGGGGTCATAGACCCTAACTTAGACCGACTATCCTCTAGAAAAATAAAACCTAACTAAGGTAAATTACCTAGAAAGTTTTTTGAGCTAGTGGAGCTACTTGATTTGGCAGATGTTTGGCGATTTAAATACAACCATAGTAAAGATTTTACTTTTTTTTTCTGATAGGCACCAATCTTGGGCTAGGATCGACCTGTTTTTAGTGTCCAAAAATATCCTTCCAAACATTATTAAAATGGAAACTCTACCTAGGTTCTTATCTGACTATCATCCTATAAGTTTGACACTCAAAGCAAGACAGAGAGATTTTCATTGGAGACTGAATAGTGTCTTGTTAAAAGATGAGAAAGTTGTAGATGAAATTAGATTACATTTAACTAATTATTTTTTGGAAAACAAAGAGCAGAACTCCCAGATGGGTACGATTTGGGATGCTGCGAAGGCGGTGATTAGGGGAGCCTATATTAAGAAGGGGGCTGAATGAAAGAAAAAGAGGAACACCAGTTTTGCTAATTTACATGAAAAGTTGAAGATTAAAGAAGCACAGCATAAAAAAAGACCCAAGAAATAGCCTATTAAACTCTGAGATTAAAGGCTTACAAACATGTCTAGCATTGTTGTTAACGGAAGATATAGAAAGGAGTATGAAATACCTCAAACAAAGAATGTTTGAAGGGTTAAATAAGCCGGGAAACTCTTGTCTACACAATTAAGACAAAAACAGATAAAGAAAGCGATTTGTAAACTAAAAGAAGGTGATAGGGAAATAACAGAACAGGTTAAATTAGCAAAGATAGTTAATCAATACTATCAAAATCTTTATAAAAAGGACAAAATAAACAATGAAAGGATAAAAACCTATTTGGAGAACTGCCCAATAAAGGTCTTTTCGAAGGAACAAAGAGACAACATAAATAAGAAAATAACTCTTCAAGAAATTTCTGAGGCCATTAATAGATGTAAATTGGGCAAATCAGCAAGTCCAGATGGATTCCCCGCTGAATATTATAAAAGCTTTAAGGATCAACTAATTCAACCATTGTCCAGACTGTTTGAAAAACTAGAGGCTGAGGGCTGTCCTAAGACTTGGTCTGAAGCTTATATCACTTTGCTTCCTAAAGAAGACTGTGATTTAACACAAATAAAGAATTACCGCCCTATTTTGCTCCTCAATGTGGACTATAAAATTTTTGCCTCAATTCTGGCAGAATGACTTAAAAAAGTATTGGTTGATTGGACCCCTGTAGTCCAGAACGGTTTCCTGCCAGGGCGAAATATAAAAGACAATATAAGGTTTATTTTAAATGTAACCAAGCACCATGAGAGAGATATCAATAGGAAGTTAGTATTGGCTTTTATCGATTTCGAAAAAGCCTTTGATAACATTAGCTGGGAATTTATGTTACAGTGTCTTCAGAAGGTAAACATTGGAACAACTTTTTTAAGATGGATCAGCTTGATTTATGAATCCCAAAATGCAAATGTGATTATTAATAATGAAAGAACGAAAATATTCACGGTACAGAAGGGAACAAGGCAGGGGTGCCCCCTTTCACCTCTTCTATTTGTGATTGTATTGGAGACATTAAATAGCTATATAAGGAGTAACGGAAATATTGAGGGTATTAGAATCAGGGGTAACCAAATGAAACTTCGGGCGTATGCAGATGATGTGGTTATGACAATAACCAATCCCCAAAGCATGCGAGAATTAATGAAAGAACTAGATCGATTTGCCGAGGTTTCTGGCCTTAGGGTCAATAAGAATAAATTGGCTGTCCTGACTATGAACCTTCTGGAAGAGGAAAAGTTGGATATAATAAGATATACAGGATTCTAAATTAAAAAAGAGACTAAATATTTGGGAATTGTTATCACAACCAAAAATGTAGAGCTATTTAAAAATAATTACATGAAAAAATGGCAGGAAATCAAAAATGACCTGAAGAAATAGAAAAATTTAAAACTCTCCTGGTTAGGTAAGATTTCCACGATAAAAATGTCCGTACTTCCCAAAATTCTTTTTTTATTTCAAAATCTGCCAATTATTAAAAATGAGTCACCTTTTAAGATCTGGCACCAAGATATATCTAAGTTCCTATGGAGTGGGAAAACACCAAGAGTTCAATTGAAAGTTATACACGACAAAATTGAAAGAGGTGGGATGGCGTTGGCCAACTTAAAAATATATTACGAGGCTTGTTGTTTTGTTTGGCTGTCAGATTGGTTCAAACTAAAATATAATGATGCTTTGGTTTTAGAAAGACAAGAATTGAGATTTGGATTACACGCCTATTTATTTTATGATAAGATAAAGGCAAATAAAGACTTTGAGAATCATTTTATTAGGAAGGCCTTGTATGGTGTCTGGATAAAATATAAGAATTTCATATGCCAAAAAATACCTTTATGGACATCCATAAATGAAGCTCTTTTTAATAGAGAAAGATTGGATAATAGTAGGTGGGTCACATATGAGGACCTAATTAAAATAGACAAGCAAACAGGCAGAATGGAATTACTGTCGCAAGAAGAAATATGTGATAAGGGCCTTAACTGTAGCTGGTTCTTATATCGCCAACTTAAAGACAGGTTCAATAAAGACGGGTGTGGAAGGGGTATTGGAAATTCTGAAAAAGAATTTGAAAAAATCTTGAAGGATGATAATCAAGCCAGAATTTCAAGATTTTATGATTTATTGTTAAAATGGGAGATGGAGGATGAAACAATTAAGGAGAACATGATTAGATGGGCCATAGATTTGAAACAACCCATTACTTTTGAACAATGGGAAATCTCATGGAAACGTAGACTGAAATACTCTTTAAGCTTCGATATTAGAGAGAATTTCCATAAAATGCAAAACCGGTGGTATTTAACCCCGGTGAAATTGGCTAAAATGTACAAAGGGCTCAGTAAACTTTGTTGGAAATGCCAGGAAAAAGAAGGCACCTTTATTCATATTTGGTGGGAATGTGATAAGGCGAGACAATTCTGGTTGGATGTTCACCAAATTGTTAATAGGTTGGTGCCCATAAAAACAAGAATAGATCCCAAATTATATTTGTTGGGTATGTTCTTGAATTCTAAGCTGGAATGTAAATATGGAAAACTTTTATTTTATATCACAACTGCCGCAAGAATAGTGTATGCGGCTAAATGGAAAAGCAAGACTCAACCAACGATGAGAGATTGGCTCTTTAAATTTCGGACTGTATTGTAGCGGATATGCTAACATTACTTCTGAGGGGGGATCCTTGGGAGAAACAAAAACAAACAAAAAAACAAAACAAAACTGGGAACCATTAATTCATTTTTTGGAAACAAGTGAATGGAAAGAACTGGCAAAGAAAATTTTAGAATATTAGTTTGGCTCAATTTTCTTTTTGGTCTTTCTCATTCAAGTTGGAAAAACCCTGAAGTTACTGGTACTAAGTGTATAGTGGATCCATATATAGCATTTGCATGGGGGTGTAGTCATTTATTTGGGAGGATAGGATTGCCAACACTCAGGAAGTCACATTTTGGGGTTTTTTGTTTTATGTTTTTTTATTTTTTGTCCCTTTTTTTTCTACTCTTTTTTTTTTCTTTTTCCTTTTTCCTTTTTTTCCTTTTCTAGGTGACCATATGGAGGAAGGTATATATTTTATGAAGGAAGATATGTATTTTGTTTGAGGTGTTTATATTTGTAAATTTATTAGTTCCTTGATATGTGTGGTTACTTATTTATGTTGATGTCTATTCATAGTTTTTTGTTTTCTCTTTTTTGTCTTTGTCAATTGAATATTTGTACTGTTTAATAAAGTTTTTTTTTTAAAAAAGTGATGCTCTGTATTTCTTTTCCCCATGGGCATGTTCACTGGTGTCCATTGCTTTTATGGGGAAGGTCCATTCTGGCTTATAGCCCAGGGAAGTTTCTAAAAATGAACCATGGGTTGATGACTGCTGGGTAACTGTTAGGGTGGTTTCATTTTTCCCAACATTTCAAACTACCTGCTAAGAATGTTGGCACTTCTTATGGCCACTGGCACTGCAAGACATTGTGATTGATGTACCCACCCCCAATTGCAACTTTCTCAAGGGTCACACATTCTCAGCCTCTGAGGAAGTTATGGGCACCACAGTTTAGTATGGCCATGACCTCTTACATGGGCTTTACCTACGATATGGCACTGCAGCCAGAAATGCCAAAGGCGCTATGCAATACAGCAGTTTACACATGGAAATCTCCCAGAAGCCCATAGTATCCCTGTCCCTTGTATCCCACTCTCCCCCCTTAAGAACCTGCCCAAAGCCTCACTCTCTCACTCCCACAAGCCCATGGCAGTGTTGTGGCCATGTCTTTAAAGCATTGCCTGGCTGGCTTCTGTAGACTCCTTTAGGAAAACGGAAACAATAATGCGACTCTTTGGTTTTCTGTGGCCACTGTTATCCTGCTTCCTGCCCAAAGAAAATCTTCTGACATCCTCCTGTCTCTTCATGATGCCAAGCCTTGAAAAGTTTTACAATGTATCAATGTACCTGTCCGTAAAACATACTGACAGTGCATTGGACTACATGGTTTTTAAAAATACAAATTCGAATTTGTATCACTAATATATAACAGCAACCCAGCAAATAGTCCATCAGTTGGTAATCATGGCAGCGCAGCAGATTCCATTCCAGATTGAATACTGAAGAACCCAAGAAACCATCCTCCTGTTGGAGAGCATTGCCCAGCAGCATGGAGCTGCCAGGAGGCTAATTTGCTCCTCCAAATTAATTTATATCAGGTGACATCTAGGCACCTGGACCAACATGGGTTTGCTGAGTCGGCTGTGCAGTGCCGGGGCAAGTTCAAAACACTGAAGGCTACATTTTTCAGGGCCATGGAAATCTTCTGTGGAAATTCACCATCTGCTAACCAGCCTCCTTTTATGAGAGGCTGAAAGACCTGTGCATTGCTGCAGGAAGGCCATCATGGAGGGAGAGGAGGCAAGCAGGTAAATGACACCTTTTCAGTTTTTGGCTACAGAGCAGGGAGAGAACTCAGCCCAAAGTAGACATTCTCCTAAGTGCAGTATTCTGTCTCTTGCATTTGTAGGTGCAAGGTTCCCCAAGCCACCACCCCAGAGCCACTACACCAAGGTAAGGGTAGTCCTTTGAATTGCCCCCCCCCCGGAGATCAGCACCTTATATATGTATGTGTGTGTGTGTGTCTGCATGTGTGAGAGGGCCCATATATATGCACACACACAATCATTCATACACACACACAAACAGAGAGAGAGACAGAGAGAGGGGACCCATATACACACACACACACACACACACACACACATATATATATATATATATATATATATATATATATATCGGCAGGTTGGCAGTTCGAGGCCCGGGTGCTGCATGATGGAGTGAGCTCCCGTCACTAGTCCTAGCATCTGCCAACCTAGCAGTTTGAAAGCATGCAAATGCAAGTAGATTAATAGGTACCACTTCTCAGTGGGCAGGTAAACAGCGTTCTGTGCAATCATGCTGGCCACATGATCACAGAGTAGTCCTGGGACAACACTGGCTCTTTGTCTAAGTAACAGAGATGAGCACCACCCCCTACGGTCAGACACAACTTGACAACCTTGTCAACGGGGAATGCCTTTACCTTTACTTATACACACACACATACACATATAGAGTTATCTCATATATATAATTTATATATATATGAGTAAGTGTGTGTATTTAAACATTTACATGTAAATTTATGTATGGTTGAAGAAGGCTTGACAACATGTTGCTATCCCTAAATTGGTATGCTGTGATTCTGCCCTGCACCACAGTACATTGACCAAATTATATAATTTGGTCAATGTACTGTGGTGCAGGGCAGAATCACAGCATACCAATTTAGGGATAGCAACATGTTGTCAAACCTTCTTCAACCATACATAAATTTACATGTAAATGTTTAAATACACACACTTACTCATATATATATATAAATTATATATATGAGATAACTCTATATGTGTGTGTGTGTGTATAAGTAAAGGTAAAGGCATTCCCCGTTGACAAGGAGCTCACAGCTTTCCTTTTAAGGAGCTCTGCAATGAATGTTTGGATTTCTGAGCACAGCTTTCCTTTCCTCCACAGAACTAGGACCTGTTGCTGGCCCAGCCCCAGTTCCACTGCCCGTCCCCATCCCTGAGGCACAACCTCCAGGCTTCTGTAAGTGTACAGTTAAGGACACAAATGCAATAGTATTGGAGGACAGAGCCACCTTCTCCATTACAGGTCACACCTTTCATTATGCTTCTTTCTTTTCCTGTATTGCAGGGAACTTTGTTCTTGAGAGGTTAGAGAGGCTGGAGAAGAGGATGTCAGCCCTGGAGGAGGCCCACCACCAAGGCCATTGACTGCTGTTGTACGTATATATATGTTGTATGTGAGTTTTATGTTGCAAACACATACACCCCCTCCCCCACTATGGTCAGGTAACAAACAACATTTACAGGAATAAGGTATGTCAGGGGGATAGTGGGACAGGTTTCTTCATTTTCCTTACAGGCCTGGCAATAGAAGTAGCTGCAGAACTGGAAGGCTGCTGCTGAGTTCCAGCTGCAACATTAGATTGAGATTGGGAGGGGCCACCCACAAAAGATGCAATGGAGGGCTGAACCATACAGGCAACAGTTGGGCCAGCAGCTTGAGGGGGACCCACAGAGGGCACTGAATGAGGGGCATTGCTGCTGGGAACACTATGGTATCCACTGGTGGTGGGCCCATCATTGAGGGTGGGTTGTGCAGTTACTTTTCTCCTCTTCACTAGTCGTGCCCACCCCCAGATGTGGCCCATGATTTGCCATCATAAAAGATGCCAGGTCCCTCATTACCTGTGTTTGCTCCTTTAAATAGTTAGTGAGCTCATCAAATTCCTTTTTGGTTTCTGCCATAAGCATCTCCCTACTTTGGAGGTCTTTTCCCCTACTTTGGAGATCACTTTCCAAAGCCTGCTCTTCCCTTGCCTCTTCCCTCAGTGATTGCTCCTTCATATGGTCCATGAGGAAATTCAGCTGCCTAGACGAATGCTGCATGAGTTTGTCTGCAATCTGTGCTGCCGTGCTCTGGTCATGCCTTCTTTTAATTTGAGCAATTAAATTAATTGTTCTGCTGGGGTCAGTTCAGCCCTTTGCTTAGCTGTGGTAGTCACTGCGGAAGAGAATAGATAATTGACAAATGATGAGTAGAGTGGCATAACACATGCCATAAATGAGTGATATGACTATGTTCACGATAATTTATGCAGTCACTATGATCCCCTACCATCCATTCACAGATCCTTCAAGAAGAACCTCCTGGGGTATGTACCAATCATTTGGTCCTGTGGCCAGGGACGTTGCAGCCTCAGGAGGGTTCTCACCGCTAGGACCAGCAACAGGTTCCTCCACCTGTGGGATTTCCACCTGCATTGTGTCCTTGTCTGGTTCCATGGGGGATAGTGTGAGGAGCACAGAGTCTGCTTCCTCTCCTGGGAAATCTGCCAAAGAGGAGGAGTAGTCAATGTGGGATAATAACCAATTGGATGCTCCTGTACAGTTAAGCACCCAAAGGTAACAATGTGATTGGAGTAGCTCAATATGAAGCCTTATTCTGAGTGGATGCTGATAAAAAACCCCACATATGCTTTCTTGTAACAATTTAAGGAAAGAAATTGTGCACATAGACAATCAAATATTTTTATGAATTCAATCAACGTGTGGGCCTGCTGCATGCAGTTATCAGAAGTAACCCATAATATGGGGGAAGGCCTCACTACGTGACCTGCCCCGTACCATGAACATAGAATTTATGTAATCGATGGGAAATAGCGCATGAGACAGTTTGGCACTCATATATAATAAGGCATTGGAAAGACCTGTGAAAGAAACATTTGTGTAATCATGCTTCTTGTGGGTACACAAATCTGCTAACCCTAACACTAACCAACTGCCCCCACACCATGCATTTAAATGACACATAGAGCATATTTTCATTAATTTTTTTTAAAAAAAAATTACCTTGTGAGAAGAGCTCTTCAGAGCTGTCCATGTATTGTTGCTGTTCCTCTGGAACCATGAGAAGCTCCTCCAGAGAATTCACTCCCACTACTCGCACAACTTCCATTGCAGTTGTGATGCTTTTGGCCTCAACATTAGCATCACCAGCCAAAATCACCTTAAGCTCATAAAAGAAGGGCATTGTTACTGCTCCACTCCCACTTCTGGAAGCAATCTGGTTTGCCTCCTTAAATTTCTGCTTTAAAGCCTTGACTTTGGTCCTACATTGCGAGACATTCCTATCATGGCCTTTCACTCTCATCTGGACAGCGATATTGTCATAAACACCAAAATTTCAGTGGCTATTCTTGAGCTGCATCTGAACCTTCTCCGCCCCCAAAGAGCAATTAAATCAATTGTATCCTCTCTCTTCCAGAAAATCCTCTGCTAGCTTTCCACGAGGAATCAGCCATTGCTAATGTTTCGGCGGGAGGAGGGGAAAAACCGGCCAGTGATTTTAAAGGCCTCTGTGAGGCTACACATAGAGCAGCTCATGGCTGCAACCACATGAGAGCCTTTTAAAAATGATGCTGTGCCAGGGGTTGAGGGGGAGTAAACAAAGGTGGGAGGGCATAGGTGGGATCAGTAACCTTTGACCAGCTGGAAATGCCCTCCCTTTCTCTGACCCATGCCAGGGCTGCATCCCCAATGGCACCAATGGATCCGCCCATCACTGGGTTGAATCCCCCCTGGCACTCACAGATGAACCCATCCCTGTGTTTAATCTCTCCAGTCACCCATAACTGGGCTTAATCCACCATGACGCAATGGATGCACCCATGCCAGGGCATAATCCCCCATGCTGCCCATGCATGCACCCTTCCCTGGGATTAACCCCGCATGCCACCCACGGGAGCACCCATGTCAGGGGATAATTCATGCCAAGGCACCCATGACTCTATCGTGAATCCACACAAATATGACAGTTTGCAGATACTGACAAATTATTTTTAAAAAACCATGCCACAAATTTTTAAAAAACCCAACTTCCCTGATACCTGGGCCAGGCACACACAGATGAATGGATGCCAAGGCAGGGGAGAATTCCCATAATGAAATCCATGACTCCCTCCCATGAACCCATGTAAATATGACATATCGCAGATACTGTCAATTTTGAAAAACAAAACAAAACACTGCACCATGCCCTCCAAGGAACCCCCTTCCCACATGCCCTACCTCTTGAAATTTTTCTGGCAGAACCGAAAAACAGCTGCACAGTGTGATAGGGATCAAAGTTTGATTTAAAAGGACCACTTTTGGCTGTGATGGAAATCAAAATCCACAGCCCAAAGAAGTCCCACAACAGCCCCACAGCAGCGACCTGTGGTGGGATGGGTATCACCCCTCTGCCTACCCTCTGCCCATTGCTCCTCCCTCCCTGGTGACCCAAATGTGATCAGAAACACGTTCACACTAGTTCAGTATGGTTGCAAACCAGTTCTTTTCAAAAGAACTGCAAAAAATCCATTTTCAAAAGAACCAGTTCAGGAGGACTTGTGCCAATTCACCCCGATTCACCTCGATCACAATCTGGTTTGAAATAGACTCCAGTGTGAATGAGGCACATATAAAATGGTTTAATCTGATTTGCAAATCGGTTTAAATCATAGTGTGAACAAAGCCCTAATATCAAGAAATAGGCATTGGTGTGTGTGTGCTGGGGTTGTTGCCCAAAAGGAGACAGTAACCCCCCAAAATTTGGGGACCACTGATTTTGATTATGGGATGGAGGGAATGATACAAAACTGGGAGGAGTAGCTAACATGTTGGAAGATAGGAACAGAAGGTCCCTGATAAACTAGGAAACTGAGCTGAAAGTAATAAAATTAAATTTAACAGAGGCAAATGCAAAATTCTACATTTAGGTCACAAAAACCAAACGCACAGGCATAGGATGGGGAATAAATGGCTCAGCAATACTACATTCAAAAATGTCCTTGGGATTATTGTTGACCATAAGTTGAACATGAGCCAGCAGTATGATGTGAAGAAGGTGAATGCTATTTTTGCTTGCACTGATAGGAGCATAGTTTTCAAGTTGATGGAAGTAACAGTCCCCCTATATTGCTGGTCAGGCCTCACCTGGAGTACTCTGTTCAGTTCTGGGCACCTCATTTTAAAAAGGATATAGACAATTTGGAGCGAGTTCAGAGAAGGGCAACAAGGATGATAACATGTACGGAGAACAAAACATATGAAGAGAGGTTGAAGGAGCTAGACATGTTCAGATTGATGAACAGAAGATTGAGGGGTGACATGATCGCATCTTTAAATATTTGAAAGGCTGCCACAAATAGGAGGGGTCAAACCTACTCTCTGCTGCCTCAGAGGAGAGAACTAGGTCTAATGGGTTTAAATTACATGATGGTTGATTTCAACTGAACAACAGATGTAACTTCTTGACAATGAGAGCAGTTCAGCAATGGATACAATTGCCTAGAGAGGTAGTGAAGGCATCTCCATCTCTAGATGCCTTCAAAAACAGTCTGGACAGCTACCTCCTGGAGATGCTGTAGCTGGAGATGCTGAACTGAGCAGGAGGTTGGACTTGATGACCCATGAGGCCCTTTCTAACTCAATGATTTCATGATTCCATGTTGCAGCTTGACTTGATTGCCCTTCTAACATCCAGCTTTCCCTAAAGCAGGGAAATCAAATGTATATCAGCCATTTCCTGAAACCAGAATTGAGAGGGCATTACTTCCAGTCTTAACAAGTGTGGCCTTGTGGCATGCAGAGGGGAATAGTCCCCACATGTTCTGCAATTTTCCATATTTGGAGGAGACCACAGGTAGGAATTATGTAGCTCTCTAGATATTGGGCAGCAAGTCCCATCAGCTGTAGCCAACATAGCCAATGGTGAGGATCACTGGGAGATGTAGGCCAACAACATATGGAGGGCTGCATTAGTCTCACCCTGGATCAGTGCAGTATAAGGCTGAATAAGTTTTAGGGCCTTTACAGACCCGCCTAGAGCTGCCCCTGGGAGTGGTGGATTGGGGCCGGAGCAACTGCACGCTGCAGCCCTGATCCTCCCTTTTGCTGCCCCCCAAAGAGCAGCAAAATACCACTCCTTTTAGGGGTGGCAAAAGGCTGCTCTAAGAGCTGGCACCACAGGTCTTCCGCACCCTTTTGGCACAGCGTGTGTACACGCTGCATCAGGAAGGCGTCTGGATGCTGTGTGCGATGCAGACGGGTGCGCAGCATCACAATGGTGTTGGGGTTGAGTTGGGGCAGCCGGTGTGTGGCTGCCCCACCCCGACTCCACCCCCAGGCCAGCCCTTTAGGCCAGTCTGCATAGCCCCGCTCCATCCATTTATCTGCACATCCTTGGTTTAGGTCCCCCTAGATTAGTGATGGGAAACGTGGCTTTCCAGATCTTGACAACTTGCAGCCTCCCTCTCCTTTGGTGATGTGGCTTAGGGCTGATGGTGTTGCAATCCAGGAATCCCTAGAAGATCATACATCCCCACCATTGGGGGAAGCTAAAAAAGCTCTTTGTCTCTGTCTGCAGAGAAGAAAGCAGTGAAGGTGCATAATAAAGTCCCTATGGGGAGCAGCCATGCCCCACAGGCCTTGGGATCCCAGTTGTTCAGCATCTATCTAGAATATTCCATCAATCAGCTGTAATGTAGTTTAACCAAGTGCACTGCAAAGCAGTCTATTAATGTGGTTTACTGGGGACTCAGGTAGAGGGGTCCATCTTTGCTCCTCATTCCTTTGGAGAAGAACAGCACTCAATAATGAAAGCTGATTGCCTTAACACCAAGCCATTACCTAGATGATCAGATTGTGACTTCAGAGCTGTTTGATTTTAAACATTTTGGAAAACCAGCCCCATTTTCTGCTTTAGTGAATAACAATCCTCTGTGCCAGTACATTAGAATAAATCAGCTCCAATTGCATTGTACTGTTATGAAAGTTCCCAACTATTATAAAATAGTTTCAACCAGACCAGTTCTTCTTCATAGCTAGTCAAGTGGAATGATTCCTGTAGGCAATTGTATTTGTAGCTGAAGAAATGCATACAGCTTTCTTACTTCAATCTCCGTATCAGAAAATTTCTGATTTAACAAATGCCTCCAAAGCAATTTGGGAGGCTTTGTTGTTAAATTATTAGGAAGCACTGAAGTATACAAAGGCCAAATAAGAAGGATGAATTGTGTGCTATGGAGGAAGACAAGACTATACAGTTACAAAGAAATAAAACAGACAAAATGGAAAAATCTGCAAAACAGAAGCAAAACTTTCTTAAAGCTACTTCACACATATTCCTGTGCATGTGCCTTTTCATATTAACTCATAAAGCTTCCTTTTATCAGAGTCAATCAAATGTTTAGTCAATACTCCAGAAAAGTTCACAGCTTTCATCAAGGCTTGGAAACTTTATTTTAGAGAACAAACTATCAGAGTTTAGCCAATGGGACATTCTGGGAGTTGTAGTCAAAAAAAGTTGTAATCAAAAAACTTCTGGCTTTCATATCCTTTTAGCAGGAGAACCTTCTATTTTGACTTTTTGTGACCTATCACTGAGTGATGTCTCTTCTACTTTTATAATTGGACTTTATATGTGGCATTCAAGAATGGCTAAAGTACTTCACAACAGTGATCTTAAAAAAAAACACACACACTGTTATCATTATGTAGCAGCAGGGGTAAGGTGGTGGTATCTATAGATGTGTGATCTCTTTCTAAAAAAAAAAATCCCATCTTTATTAATTTTAATGCATACAAACTAATACATAAGAAAAATCAACATACCAAAAAAGGAGAGAAAAGAAAGCAAAAATACATATATACCACACATATAAACCTAAACTAAACTGCCCTAAACTAAAATAATACTATAACACACTACTAAAATACTAATATGTTACAATAATAAACACTTCCTAATTAAATACAGCCTAATTACACAAAAGATCTCTGATCCACCCTTCAGACAGTGAGAAAGAGAAACAAATAAGTAAAAATGTATTATTCTACCATTACAGATCTTACAAAATTCAGCTAAGTGTAATCACGGGTAATCATAACCTCAAATTATTACATCGTATTTCATATTGCTAAAAATAATAATCCATAAAAGGTGTCCAGTCCTTCAAAAAAAATATCTTCAATTGGTTTACCTTTTAAAATCCATGTCAATCTGCCAACTTGATTAAAATCCACAACCTAAATAACCCATTTTTCCATCATCTGTACTTCTACCCGTTTCCAGGTTTGTGCAAACAGTATTATTGCAACAGTTATCATATATTGAAGGAGTAGTCCATATTTCTTGTCCAATTCTTTATCAATAAACACAACAGAAACATTTCTGGTGTCATTGCAAAATCTACCTTTATAGTTTTTTTTCATCAATGTATAAATCTGAGACCTATAGCTTTTTGTCTTCTTGCAAGTCCACACATGAAAAAAAGATTCTTCCTCATCCTGACAACATTTGAAACCTTCCTAGACATCTGTGACAACCGATTTGGACTTAAATACCACCTATACATCATTTTATACATATTTTCCTTCAGATTACTACATAAAATAAATTTTATATCTTTAGTCCACATTTCCCCCCATACATCCATTTGAACACTCTGCCCAAAAGTTTGGGCCCACCTTATCATGTATTCTTTTACAGATTCATCTTCTGCATAGATGAGTGATCTTAATTCACAACTCAGTTATTTAGCCATCATATAAAACATCTGCACAACTGACCACCTACATATCTTTTGATGTGTTTGCACCTCTCTTGCATGCTCCCATCTTTATGTCTTTCCAGTAGAGAGGATCATGGCCATAGAAGTATTTTTGCTTCCTACTCCTCTGCGATCCTACTAATGCTGCTCCTCCCTTAGGAGTTGCTGAAGAGGCCCGTGGGAGAGCTCTATTCACTGTGGATTAGGAGTAATCCCCAAATCTGTGCCAATATTTTGAAATGGTTTTGTTTTGCAAACTCTGAGTTTTGTACTGGCACCTGCAATTGCGTAACTCACACACCCAGTGTGAGGTCCTACTAAGAACCTCAAAACCAACATTGGCCATTTTCATTTAAAATCTTTGCCAAAATTTGCAGTAGTTTTTTATTGTATTGCATCACAAACTCTGAGTTTTACAGCACTATAAACAGCTCCTGTTGTGTACCCCTAAAACCTGAACAGCTGTCACTCCTCATCACTGAAACCAATGTTTATAGTTCTTCTGTTCTGTGCAATAAACCAAACTGCAGGCACTTCCTTTTGTATGTTCACTGTCCATGTATGCATCCAAAGGGCACATCTCCACTAAAGGAATTTTAATTTTTGATAGCCGCCCCAATTGCTTGTCAGAGGGGTGGGATACAAATAAAATTTATTATTATTATTATTATTATTATTATTATTATTATTATTATGGTAAAGGTTTTTCCTTGACAAGGTTGTCAAGTTGTGTCTAACTGTAAGGAGTGGTTCTCATCTCCGTTACTAAGCCGAGGGAGCCAGTGTTGTTAAAGATGACTCTGTAGTCATGTGGCCAGCATGACTGCATGGAATGCTGCTACTTTCCCATTGAAGTGGTGCCTATTTATCTACTTGCACTTTTATATGCTTTCTAAATGCTAAGTTGGCAGAAGCTGGGACAAGTGATGGGCGCTCACTCTGTCACGTGGCACTTGGGCCTCAAATTGCCAACTGCCGATCTTGCAATCGTTATAGTCAGCATCTTAGCCACTGAGCCACCATGCCCCATGCACTACCACTGTCAAAAATATGCACTACCACTTTCTAAAATTGATCATATTACTTACTTCCTCTTCATATTTTCCCCAGAAGGTAAGCTAGGTTTGTCTAATATTAGGTTTCCATGACCCTTTGCAGACTGCCAGAAATAGTGCAAATTGAATCCACTTTAAGGGTTAGGGTTAGTGCTAGGGACTCATGGGAATTGTATTTTTTCTGAGACATTGAGCCTTCTCTGTCAGAGAGCTCTGGTGCCACAATAAAATACAGTTCCCATGATTCCTTAGCCCCGGGGTAGGCAACCTTTCCCCTTTAAGGGCCGAGGGACTTCAGCTCCCAGAAGCCTCAGCCATGTTGGCCAGTAGTCCCATGTTGGCCAATAACTCCTGGGATTCTAGGAGCTGAAGTCCCTCGGCCCTTAAAGGGGAAAGGTTGCCTACCCCTGCCTTAGCCCTAACCCTAACCCTTAAAGTGGACTCAATTTACACTATTTCTGGCAGTCTGCAAAGGCCCCATGTTGATAAGTATGCAAATAATCACCAGCAAACATGTTATGTCACATAATAGTTGCATTGACTGCTAATATGTTTCTTTGAATTCAAAGTGAAAGATTTATACAATTTGAAGAAAAATCAGAATAATCAGAGAAATTAGAGGCAAGATGGTATCTGCACAATAGGAGGTGTTTTAATGAGCTCTGACATCTTTGGGTCCCCCCCCCATCCTATCCCGATTTTTGGTTTTTACTTTTATTTTACTTCAGTGCTGTGCAGGATTGTCTCCTCTCCCCTTCTACTGTTTTGGAAACTGCTTGTTTAACACTGTTTTCAGTTTTATTATCTGCTAGCAACTCTCTTAGATTGGAAATGGAAGTTAAGAACCACAAACCTTTATGAATATAATACTTTACTGTTTTGAATTTGCTTTTTCTCCTCTGTGATAATTGGTAATAATCTTTGAATTGAAAATTTGTAGAACAAATAACCTGATTTCTCATACATGCCTTCTCGATTGTTAAACTGACAAGTTGAAAGGTTCCCTCATGTGGCTACAAAACTTAGCTAGATATCTCCAGTATGCAGTTTTATCACAGCACTTGATTGTCATAATTCCATCCCAAAATCCTAGGATTTTTAGATTGATAAAACAGTTAGAAGACACGAAGGGACCCTGAAATTAAATGCGATTGAATCAGTTTAATTCTGTGGTGTGAACTGGCACCTACAGTATCTTGCCAATTGTGGTTCAGAGAAGTGTACTTGAGTTCTCTAACAGATAACTCAAAGTACCTCACTAAACCCAAATCTCAAGATTCCTTAGAATATATGAAACTGATATTATTGTCTAGTGAGATACAGGTAGTCTTCCTCATGTTTGTCTTGTCCTTGGGGCTGATATGCAACAACTATACACCAAAACAACTATCTAGTAAGCAAACATTCTGTCAGAACCAAGAAACTCAACTTTCAAAGTATCAACAGCCTAACTTTTGTGATGTGTGAAAATAAAAGAACTTTATTGATTACACATGGATTGAAGTGCCCAGTTCAGTATTTAAGTTGGAACTGGTCAAACCTGGCCCCAACAACATATTAAAACACTAAAACATCAAAACTCTTCCCCTACAAATTGGTGCTCAAAACTATATTCCCAGCAACTATTTCTAACAGTCCTATTATCACTGTTTACATCTGTTTACACCATCTACCCCCTCCAGCTTACATACCAAAGCTCTACCAGCCTACAAGCTCACTAAGCAAAGGAGAGGGGAACCCTTACACATACCATTCTCCAACTAGCCCAAGCAACCCCCCTTCCAAGGCCTTGGAGATGAAACCATGTCAGCCCATCCTCCCTTCTAACCCACCAGGCTATTTCATACCAGCCTATAATTCCCCCAGCATGAAAGTCAACAAAACCATCTCCAATATTCTAACCATTACATTCTATTTATGACAGAACCAGCAGGATCTGACATCCCACTACCCTGAAATCACCCATCCCTACCCCTAGTTTGTCAGGGTAAGAATCATGGAACAAGCGAGTCAGTTTAGGGATATCCACATGACATGCATACACCCACTCATTTTCAGATTCGGGGAAATGTTTCCAACAAATCAAGTACTGTAATTTTCCCCTGTGAATTCTAGAGTCTAAGATCTTAGAAACTTCAAAGTGTTGTTCCCCTTCAACCACCAAGGGCAGGGGTGGTTCCAGTTCATTCCTTCAGAGGACCATCATCAAGGCTGGTTTCAACAAGCTGAAATGAAAGACCAGATGCAAATGTTTGTATGACTTAGGCAACTCAAGTTCAGCAGTCACATGATTTATCAGTCTTTTTACCACAAAAGGCCCCAGATATTTGGGACCCAGTTCTTTAGAAGGCTGTTGAGTCTTTAAATGTTTTGTGGACAAATAAACACTGCCTGGCTTTAAGTCCAATTCTTTGCTTCTCTTGCGATCAGTAAACCTTTTGTAATCCAGTTTTGCCTCCTCTAGGGCCATTACAATTGAAGGCCAAACCTCTCTAATTTTTGTAATCCATTGCATCACAAAAATGGGATCTTATGGATCAGTCGTCAAGGATGGTAAAGTTTTCAGCTCATAATCATAAAGAATCTCAAATGGGGAATGACCCATACTTTGGTTAACAGTCCCATTGAAAACCACTTCAGCATGGGGCAACAAATTGAACCAGTAATCCTGCAAATACTTGCCATAACACCTTAGGTACTGCTCAAGAGTGGTGTTCATTCTCTCAGTTTGCCCATCCATCTGTGGATCATGGGATGTACTCATTGCCTGTTCAATTCCCAGTTTGTTTTGTAACACTTTCCAGAACTGGGAAGTAAACTGGCTACCACGATCACTCAGAATTTTGTCTGGCAATCCATGTAATTTGTGCACATGGTTTATGAACAGGTCCACTAATTTGGCTGCTAATCGTAGCCCCTTGCACCCCACAAAATACACTTGTTTAGAAAACAAATCCATCACCATCCAAATGGTGTTGCTCCTTCTGATGTCTGGTAAATCTTGAATGAAGTCCATGGCTATGTGCCTCCAGGGGATGCCTAGTGTGGGTAATGGTTTTTACAACCCTCAGAACTTGCCCGCAGCCAGTTTGGCATGGGCACATACTGAACACCTCTTGATGTAAGTCTCTACATCTGTCCTGACCCTGTCCCACCAATATTGCTTATGGATCAAGTGCCAAGTTATCAAAAAAAAAAAAAAAAAAGAAAGAAAGAAAGAAAGAAAGAAACTAGTAGCATGCTGCCTTAGTGTCATGGTACAGGTGTAGTATTTTGCACCCTAATTCTTTGGGGATGTAGACCCGGGTCCCTTTGTACCACAGTCCACCCTTGGGTTCCAAAGAGTCAGAATGCTCTCACAGCCATGGGTCATTTTTGGCCTCCTCTTGAATCTCGTCAAACAAAGGATCAGGGGATATAGGGCTTTCCTTCTCCTGTCCCTGGGTGTGACTTCACATCACTACCACTAGTCTCAATTGCTCTGAGGTAAACACAGTTTCTATAAGTGCTTGTCTCTTACTCTTGTGTTGAGGGAACCTAGACAAGGCATCAGCTAGTACATTTTGTTTACCAGTGAAAAACTTTAATTTAAACTAGAACCAGTAAAAGTACTTTGTCCAGTGACACTGTCTTGGGTTCAATTTCCTTGAGGTCTGTAAGGCTTCCAAATTATGGTGGTCGGCCGAAACCTCAAAGAGCTGGAGCGTATCTTGCAAGAATTGGCACCAATTCTGTAAGCCCCATTTGACCGTGAAAGCTTCCCACTCCCAAGTGAGCCAGTCTAACTCCGCCCCCTGAAACTTTCTCAGTATGGACAAATATGTGCACAGTTTCAGCACCACCTCCTGATCCCTTTGCATGAGTACTGCCTCCCTCGCAACATCACTAGCATTAACCTGAATCACAAATGGTTGGTCTGGGTCTGGATGTTGGAGAATGAGCTCGGTACTGAATAACTGTTTGAGTTTATCAAAGGCTGCTTGGCATTCCGCCATCCATGTGATTTTAGTGGAAGGCTTCAGTTTTTCTCTAGGTCCTTTATGGGCCTCCCTTTTGGGCTAATTTTAGTTTTCAACAAGTCAATGATGGGCAGCGCTATCTGTGCAAAACTTGGAATGAACTGTCTATAGAAGTTAGCAAAGCCCAAAAAGCTTTGCACCTCTTTCCACATCTTGGGTTGGCCCCACTCTAACACAGACTGTACTTTGGCAGGCTCCATCTTGATCACCTGGGCCGACATTCAATACCCCCAAAAGTCCAACCTATCAGTGTGGAAATTCCACTTGGACAGTTTTACATATAGCTGATTGCCCAGCAGGTGCTTCAGCACTTCTCTCACCAATTTCACATGTGTCCCCAAGTCCTGAGAGTAAATTAAAACATCATCAAGATAAACTAGGACTCCATCAACAACAAATCATGTGATACCTCGTTTACAAGTCTCATAAAAATTCCTGGAGCTCCCACTAGCTCAAACGGCGTCACCAGGTATTCAATGGTCCCCAAGGGGCAGTTGAAGGCAGTTTTGTACTCATCCCCCTCCCAAATTCTCACTCAGAAGTAAGCATCTCTAAAGTCCAATTTGGTGAACACCTTTCCAGTGGCCAATCGCCCCAACATGTCTTTCATGAGGGGGAGAGGGTATTTATTGGTGCTACACATCCCTTTAAGGTTGTGATAATCTGTCACCAGTCTCAGTGAACCATCTTTCTTTTCTCTAAAGAAAACCAGGGCTGTAAACATGGATGTTGATGGGCAAATGAAGCCCCTGGCCAAATTCTTCCCTATAAATTCCTTGAGAGTCTTTAACCCAAGTAGGGTCATAGAATACAACTTGGGCTTGGGTGGTTATGCTCCCACTTCCAGTTCTATGGCACAGTCTGTCTCCTGGTGGGAGGGAAGCTAGTCGCTCTCTTTTTCTGCAAACACCTCCCCCAAGTCCTGGTATTCCAGAGGATAGCCTAGCTGGTCCTCCTGGATGGCCTTCCCAGCCCTCTCTCATAGAGGGACCATGTGGATCAAAGCAAAAGTAAAGCACAGTCACCACCTTTTTGGGGAGTCCCTTCTCAGGGTTTTGCAGTGACCCTTGCATATTGAGTCATCAAAAATTAATTGTCCCAGCCTCCACCGGATCTTGGGGTTATCGAAGTGTAGCCAGTCTATCCCCAGGATCACCTCATAACTTGAGGTAGGGCCTACTACCAACTTAATTTTCCCCCAGTGCTCCACCACCCCAAGTCACATGGTCCAGGTCTGTTTGGTTGTGGCAGCCTCCCCCATGGGGGATCCATCCATTTGGTGAAAGGTAATGGGGCATCCAACTTGGTGGTGTCAAGCTTCAACTCCTTGACTATTTCAGGACTGATGAAACATCTGGTGCAGTTGGAGTTTAGGGCCGCCACTAAATCCACACCTCCCCCCCTCGGGTTTATCAATCTTATTTTTAATGTGCATAGGGGGACACCCCCCACTCACCATTGGGGTGTGGCTTAGTTCTGCTGCCTGCCTTCCACTGCTGTCTAAGGCAGGTTCTCTCAGTCCTCCACTGGCTCTGCTGCTCCATTGCTGGTGGCTTTGAGGGCCCAGCTGCCCAGTGCTCCTTTGTTGGGATGCCTCTTGTCCTCTGGTGATGTAGGCATAGCCAACGCTTTGGTAGGTCTCACTATCTGAACATCCTCTCTGGTGGGGCAATCTTCTATGTGATGGCCTTTCTTTCCACACGCCAAACAGAGCCCAATCTGCATCCTCCTTTCTCTTTTAGGGTGTTGCGCGGTGGTTCCTTTGTGTCCAGGAAAGCCACCAAGAGGGCTTTCTTGTGAGGGTGAAAGACAAACAAAGTCTTTTGCCCATGCAAAGCAAGAAAGCAAGGTCCATATTACCAATCCAAGGGTCCAGTCAACAAATGGTCAAACAGTCCGAGGGTCTAGAATTCCAGAGAGTGGCAAGGCAGTCCAAAGGTCAAGGTTTCAGGCCAAGGAACAAGGAGAGCCAGAAGCTTTGCTAGGAAGTTCAGATAATCTCTGGCACCAAGGCAGCCCTTCTGCACCTACGGTACTTAAATTACCAAGCTGCAGGACCTCAGCTGAGGCTGATTACTCCAGCGTTTTTCATAGTCTCCTTGAACACTGAAGGCCCGCCCTTTCTGCTCAATGCTGGCTGAAGGTAGGCACAGTCCCTTGATCCTCCTCCATGTCTGGAGGTTCTGCTGCTGGGAGGCTTGGCTGTGGAGCCTCCTGGGAGGCAACAGGCTCTACTGGAGGCTCTGCTGGAGGCTCTGCTGGAACTGGCAAAGCAGAGCTGGGGCTGGGCTGGGCTGGGGCTCCACAGCTGCAGGCTCAGCTCCCAGAGGAGGTTCTGGCTCATCCTCCTCATCCTCTGAGTCCTCCTCCAGGCAGGGCATGACACTTTGGCTTTGCAGCTGGACAGGGTCGCCTTCTGACTCACTCCTTTGCCAGTGCCATTCTTGTGCTGTCTGGTCAGGTGGACTTCTTCCTTGACCATCTCACCCTCTCTGGCCAGTTAGATCCACTCCCTCACCAGGGGAGGACTGTCCCTTGAGAGGCCCACTCCAGCATGTCTGGCCAGAGTCCCCCCTTGAAGTATTGCACCTTCACTGTCTTGGGCCACTCAGGCACTTGCACTGCCAAGCCGCAGAACTCCACCATGTATTCAGACACCAAGCCCGTTCCCTGCTCCAGTGCCATCAGTTGGGTCCAGGTCCTTTCTGTGCAGAAGGGGTCCTTGAATCTGGCCCGCAGAGCTATCATGAAAACTTGCAAGTCACATAGTTCGGCTGCCCCACCGTCATATAACTGCGCCAGCCAATCTGCTGCTTCTCCCACCAGATGTGCTGTCATGCACCTCACTTTGGCCACTTCATTGGGAAATGTGGGGCCCCACTCATTCATGTACCCTGCCATATGAGCCAAAAAGAAGGGAAGTTGACTTGGTCTTCCATTGAATTTGACCCCCAGCTGTCTGGCTCTGGGGTCCTGGATCCTGGCTGCCGGTGGGTTTACAGGCAGCACCGCTGCCACCACTAGCTGTGCTGGGGGCATCGCCAGCCCCTATGGTGCCACCACAGGTAGAGCTCCAGTGCCTCTTGGTCCTGCCACTAATCCTGCCAGCACCTGTACCACCTCTGCCAGGATGTCACACATCAAGGGCATCTCCTCCTGGACCTGCTGCATTTGTCTGTTGTATGCCTTCCCTTTCTGGGGCTCCAAGTCCAGCAGGTCTGCCACCACAATGTCCCAGGCCAACACTCTCCCAACCCAATGTTGCTCCCTGACCTTGGTAGGAGCCTTGGCCTGAAACCACACACCCTCTCCGCCTCGAGCCAGTGTGGTCCCCTCAGTGTCTAGACTCACTTTTGGTCAGCCCCCCGAGGCACTGGTCACCTTTTCTCCCAGGGCACCACCACCCAGGATGTCTGCTTGCCTTTCCTCCAAAGGCTCCTGGGTTAAAGGTTCATCTTGTATTGAATGTTGCTGCATCACACAAGATGTTGGTGAGTTCCAACTTAGAACCAAGGAATCAACTAAAAGTATGAACAGCCAGTCTTTTGTGATGAGTGAAAACAAAAGAACTTTATTGATTGTACATGGATTGAAGTGCCCAGTTTAGCATACAAGTTGCAACTGCCCAAACCCAGCCCCAACAACTTATTAAAACACTAAAATATCAAACTCCTCCCCTACTAATTCAAAACTATATTCCCAGCAACTATTTCTAACAGCCCTATTATCACCCATCTACCCCCCTAGTTTACATACCAAATGTAACACATTCTTGATATGATTTCCTCTCCCCATACTTATATTAGAGAGCCAGTGTGGTGTAGTGCTTTGAGGTTGGACTACAACTCTGGAGACCAGGGTTCAAATCCCAGTTCATCCATGGAAACCTACTGGGTGACCTTTGGCAGGTCACATTTTCTGAGCCTCAGAGGAAGTCAAGGCAAACCTACTGTGAACAAATCCTGCCAAGAAAGCTCCATAATGAGTTCACCTTAGACTTACCATAAGCCAGGAATGACTTGAAGGCACACAATAACAAAAAACAAATACTTATATTCATTGTAAACTGCAAAGTGCACTTACTTGGAAGAGTCTGCTGGGACAACCTTCTGGTGGTGTTGGTTTTCAGACCCTATTCATATGGATTCTGCTTAGTGTGAAGAGTACCCCAGTGCACTTATGGATTCCTTTCAAATGTGCAGAAAGGTTCAATATTACAAAGTAGAATCAATATATTTATGATTCATAAAAGATATAGGAGCAGTTCAGTATATAACAGTTATATAAACAATACAAATGCTTATAAATAAAATCTGTCACTATTTTTCTCAGAACCTTTCATCCTCTTCCTTACCTTCTTTTTCTTCCAGCTGCTCACTCATTGTTATCTCTCTCATCCCTCAGATAGCTATTCATACCTTCTGCTTTCTGTTCCCCCCCCCACCTGACCCTTCCCACATTAGAGTTTCTACTACACCACTGAACACATAGGGCTTGCCTTCTGAGAAGCCAAGCATATGAGTCAGTGTAAAACAAGCTATCTTCCTATTCCTTCAAGGAGCAATTGCTTCTAGTGGCTAACCTTTATCTTCTCAGTGATACAGGGATGGGGGGGAACCCATCTGGCTTCTTGCCCTGTATCTTTAGAACACTAGTTGACATATTTAAACGGTTAAAGTTCTGACCTACTATATTAAACAATTACTCTGTTCTCAGCCACTATCTTAAGGAGGTGTACACGATTTCCAGAGAGGTAGCCATGTTAGTTTGTTTCAGTATAAAAAGGGAAAGAAAAAGTAGTCTTAGGGCAACTTTAAAATTAACCAATTTATTTCAGCATACATTTTGTGTGATCTACAGAACAAAAACCTATGCTGAAATAAATTGCTTAGACTTAAAGACACCACAGGGCTATGTATTCCTCCCCAAGAGTACATGATGATGGTGGTGTATTGGCAATATTGTATACTGTATGAGAGGGTTGCTTTTCACATTTCATTTTTTATTTTCATATTTCTCACCATGAAAATTTCCTGCACATAGTTGTGCTCAAAGGTTTGGAATGAGAGATGGTGAACTGAGGGAGGCCAGCACTGAAGGAAGCCTTAAGCAAAGAAATCTTAAAAGTCTTGGTATGAGAAAGGGAATATTAAACATTTCTTCTTTAACTGTTTCATCCATTCAGTTAATAAAGAAACCTTCTGGTTTAACAGGTTGCATTAAGGGCTTTCCATGTTCAGAAAAAAGTAGAGATGATCAAAAGTAATTGTTGTAGCCAATGTCAAACATTTCAAAATAAGCTGTCTTCAAACAGCTGCAAGTGTCTGTACTTTGATTTTGGTAGTGATTTGACTATCCAAAAGGAAGATGGGATGGGCACTGAAATCCCAGTGCTTTAATCTTGTATGCTGATAGGCTGCAGGTATTGGTGATGCTGATCTGTGTACTACTGCAGTGGATAGTTATTAATTCACATGTGTCTTTGCCTTGTGTTCCATGTCTGAGAAACGCCCACACAAATACATATTCATACAGATTGCCATAGATTTAGGCTACATCCACACTGCAGAAACAAAGCAGTGACATCACAAAACCCAGATCATACCTCAAAATAGATAGAATACAAGTACTGTACACAGTTGCCTCATTATAATCTGCAGAAATCAGTAAGTAACTAAGGCTGTTGCCACACTGCAATAACAAAGCAGTCTAACATGACTTTAACTTCCATGGCTCAATCCTATGGAATTCTGAGATGTGTAGTTTTGTGAGATGTGTAAACTTCCCTGTCAGAAACCTCTGGTAATGCACCAAACTACACATCTCAGAATTCCATAGCATTGAGCCATGGAAGTTAAAGTAATGTCAGACTGCTTTATTTTTGCAGTGCAGCAACAGCCTTAGTTACTTACTGATTTCTGTAGATTATAATAAGGCAATTGTGTAGAGTGCTTGAATTCTATTTTGAGTTATGATCTGAGTTTTGTGGTGTGTTCCATTCATCTTTTCTAGGCTCTGCCACTGCAGAACTCATTGAAGCATAGGTTTCCTATTAACTGAGGGGCCAAAATTTCCACTTTCTCTAACTCGTGACAAGCCAAACCACCCCCTCCTGGTGGAATGGGAAAGTAACCAAAAGTAAATTTCTATTTTCCCTCCACAGCCCCTCTATATATTTTCCACTTCTTAAACAATAAAAACAATGTACCCAAGAGGCATAATATGAAGAATCATGCTTGCAGTTGTCTGAGTTTTAACCATTTTAAAGGTAGATAAGGGCTCCAGCAGTGTGTAAATAAGTTGGCCTGCATATTGCATGTTTCAAACTTCTATTAGCAAATCAACTTTGGTAAAGGCAAGTTTAAGTGAGAGTCTGAATAAGCTAGGAACACATGTACTTCAAACGTGGCTTGAGTCCAGATAAATATGTTTACCATAATGCTTCATGCAAAAATTCTTTTAACTTTTTAGCAGTGTATAAAACAATGCTAAAAAGAACATGAAAATTTTCAATTTCTGAGGTGAGGCTTGTGTTTCTGTAAGAAAGAGATGCACTAGTGCAGAACAGAAATTGTTCAGGAAAAGAACATGTTTTGGACAAGACAGTGCAAAACATGAAGATAAAAAACTCAGTTTCTGTATATCATATATATCATATTATGGCTGCTTATCACAATGTGTTCCATAAGATCTTGGAAATCAGTATAATCTCTGTGTATTTTGATTTGGCCAGTGATCACCACAGGTGATTACAAAGACAATGGTAGAGCAGAATGTACAAGAAAAGAGCAATAATATTTTGAGAAAACAATCCACACCAGAAGGAATTCACAGTCATTTTTTTTTCTAAAGAGCAATGGATTGGATTGACTTCACCAGAAGAGCTGACATACAAGAACAGGACAGACAACTGTTGAGAAATATGAGAAATGTAGTAGATCTCAAGCACAGCATCTGATGTGCTAGGCAGAAGTTTGTACAGGTCACCAGCCCACTCCCCCAACATCTAGCAGAGAAAGACATCAAAGTCTTCTTCATAAGGTATATAAAAGTAGTTTTACTTGTTCGGTTTTGGTGGAGTAGTGAATTTGTAAATCCAGCAGAATCAGGGAGCAAAAATCCAAGCTTCTAAAAGTTGAGTTTTATTGTTGAAAGAATAATAACAACACGCAAAGTAAAAACACAGTCCACTACAGGATCACATCTTTCAGATGTGGCTAAACAAGAACAAAACTACAGATCCATGTTTGCAGATCTTAAGGCTACATTGTGAAGCAGTATAAACATATTATAGATCCATCGAGAAGTAAAGAGAAGAAGAAGTGCGATCCAATGGAAGCAAATAATAATAATATCAATGCCTAACACAAAGTTTCTCAGTCCAGCCCCTCTCCACCTTTTGGGTGTTAACCTTCAGGTTGATTGGATGATCTGTATGTGATGTATGCTAACCCAACCTCTTGTTGTTCATCTTTCACCATGTGATCTACTTTCCCATAACAACTTTTTATTATTGTTTCCTTATGTAAACAAGGATGCTTTCCCACCTAGTGGTTTCTCTATTGTTTAATCTCTCTAGCCATCTGGACTGAGTTGTTTGTGCTCTGCCTAGAAGCTGTTCTCAAGTGGAAAAATACAGACACACACATCTTTACATTTCACCTGTGACTGCATAGCCCATCTATACTCTGACATTACTCACAAATGCTTGTGCATAATAAACACAGGTTCATTTTCTTGAGGAAGGTAAGAAATGAAGAGTACTACATAGTATCAATAGAGAGTTGGAGCATCTCACCCAGAAAGAGCACTTATCACACATTCTTCATGGAGGACAGGCAGGGAGAGAAAGAAAGAGATGGTGAGAGCAGATGAGACCCAGAGAAGAAAGGATGACTACATGATGCGGGAAGAGAATAGGTGTAAACAAAACAAAAAACAACCCAAAAAACAAAGATGAAGTTACCGTAAACATGTTGTGCATAAACTCTTAGAGAGTGACATGGAGTCTAGGCATGCAAAGTTTGCTAACTCCAACACCCCTTCTCAACCATGCATGCATCCCTGAAGTCCCATCTTGATTCGCAGGGTCTTGAGGAGTATTTTGGTAAAGGCTTGGTCAAGATATCAGCTGTCATTTCAGTTCTTGCACAGTAGATCATCTTGATTACTCATTGCTCTGTCAGTTCACACACTTTGTTATATCTTATTCCATTGTGCTTGCTGTGTGGCGTCATCTTTTCTGTTTAAGAAAGCCTCATACAGCTCTGGTTGTGTTCCATAACTTGAATCAGTTTTTGTTCACTTGTTCCAAAGTCAGTCAACAGCTGATCAAGTCACAGCAATCTTCTACATGCCTCTCCTGCAGTTATGTATTCTGACTCTGTGGAGGACAGAGCTACTACTTCTTGTTTGTGGCTAGCCAATAAATATGCCCATTCCCATACAAGAACAGGAAACCACTGACAGAACAATAATCTGCACTACCTCCAGTCCAGTCTGCATCAGTGTAGCATACAAATTTTGGATTGCTGTTAGCTGGTAGTTTCAATTTAAAGTCCATAGTCCCTTCTAAGTATCTAGCCACACACAACTTTTTTATTCCAGTTCAATCCTTCTTTACAGGTGCCCTAATTTTCCTGCTCAGAATCCCTACAGACAAAGCATTTTCAGAAGTTGTGTTTGTAGATAAATGCAGAGGTTTACAAACTGTTATTTGTCATAGAATCACATTCTTCAATATTTTTAGAAAGTATATGACCATGGACATTGTAACAGTATATCATCTGAAAGTCCTAATGTTTCTAAAAGTTCGGTAACCTTTTATTTTTGATTTAGAAGAAAAGAACTTTCTTCTCTTTCAATCTGTATGCCTAAGTAACATATAGCATCTCCTGATTCTTTCAGTTCAACTGCCTTATTCAGTTGATATACAATTTCTGTGAGTATAGTGCAGTGTAAGTCAAGAAGAAACAAGACATCATCTGCCACATTCTTCATAATTCTATCAGGTAGTACAATGTCCTGATCCCAGGATCTGCATAAATTCACCATTAGCAACCTAGATCTTTTCTTTAGCATTTATATTAATTGTATTAAAGCAAACATCAGAACATGTGCTATGACTGGTACAGACAGAATCTATAATCCAAGAATCTGTTTTCTGCTTATATTCATCATTTGCCAGGGCCTTATCTTTTAAAAGAAAATTACTTCTCCTTATTTGTTATTTGTAAGACCTGTTGCTAAAATCAGATGAGCCATCTCTTGCCTTTGTCTTGCAGATTAAGTAGCTGGAGAGCTACCACTGGCTGATGTTCTTTTGGGGAGGGTGCAATTTTTGGCACTGTGATCCTTTTTATCCCAATTATAGCAATGAAGTTCTGATTGGTTCGCTCAATACATTCTCTTCTGAGGCATTCAAGAGCTTCCTCAAATTTAATAGAACTTAGGGCCTTCCCAGACTGCCAGAAATAATGCAGCCTGAGGCCCTTTAACTCTCTTGGTTCAGTGCTAAGGAATCACAGAAACTTAGTTTATTGTGGAACCAGAGTTCTCTGACAGAGAAGGCTCAATGTCCCAGAAAAAAAAAAAATACAATTCCCATGATTCCCTAGCACTGAATCAGGACAGTTAACGTGAGCTCAAGCTGCATTATTTCTGAGAGTTTGGAAAGGCCCTTAGCCCATCCAGCATAGAGATAAAAGAATCAAACTGCTCTTCTAAGGTTCCTATAAAGAATCACACCTTTTATTCATCACTAAAATCAAATCCATTTACATTCAATTTATCAAAAATAGTGATCAAGTTAGCTATATATGTTTCACAATTTTTCTTGTAATCAAGTCCCAGTTTCATCATTTCCCTAATCCAAACTGCCTAGGATTTAACACATGTGTAGCCAAATGTCTTCTGAAGTTTATCCAACATTTCTTTGGCTGTGTCACAGTCTGCCACAGAGATTAACTGATCATTCTCCAAGGAATTATATATATATCCTGTGCTATAGTATCCTTTCTTTCCCAATCAGTTTCACTTTCTCTTTCTGTTTTTTCCTTCTCAATTGAGTCATAAACCATTTGTACTTTCATCAAATTCTCTAATCTTTTTCTCTATTGGCAATACTTATAGCTGGTGTGTTTTACAGGTTTACTGGTCAGATCTCTGTCTCTTGTTAAGGACATTTTGCTTGGTTAGCAATTCAGAGGAAAACCCCTCAGTAGCTCAAAAAAAGAAAGAGGAAAAAAAATCTCCATCTAGTGTGTGTTTCAAAACGGGGAAGGGAAAACAAACGCTATCAAAAATACACAAATGTAAAAAAACAAAGCCTAAACAATCTAGTTAACTGTTCTTGCCTGGGACACATAACCTATTGAGAAATATGAGGGAAGTAGAGAGTGGCTTAGTGGTTAAGACCCTGACTGACAACTGTAGGACTGACAACTACAAGGTCGGCAGATCAGCAGTTTGAGAGCCAAGCACTGCATAACAGAGTGAGCTTGCATCACTAGTCCCAGCTTCTGCCAACCTAGCAGTTCAAAAGCATGTACAAGTGAAAGTAGATAAATAGGTACCACTTTGGTGGGAAGCTAACAGCATTCCATGCAGTCACATGACCATGGAGTCATCTTTGACAATGCTGGCTTACTTGGCTTAGTAATGGAGATGAGCATCACCCCATACAGTCAGGTACAACTAGACAATCATGCCAAAGGGGAAAACTTTACCTGTAGAGGGTGACATGCAATCTAACTACAAATGAGTATAGGCATGCTAAAGGTTGCTACCTTCAACAACAAGTCCAGTCCTATCTATCTGGGTCCTGAATTTTAGTGAATGGATTCATTATATAAATTGTTATGTATGATGTGGGATGTAATGATTCCACATTTTAAATTCCCATATAAAAATACTGCAGAGGGAGATAAGAGCTGCTAAGTCAGAGCTAGCTGGGCAATATTTGAAAATGAAAGGAGAATGCACAAGTTGCAAGTCACAACCAACAAGTTACATGACAGATGTATCATTTATATATGGTTATAGATTGAATATAAAATAAAATGCATAAAATACATAAAAATACAGTTCAATATTTAAATGTTCAAATCCTGCAGTCTGTAAAGACCCACCAACATTTCTATCAATTTTATCAAAATAGTATTCACAATGTGTAGAATGATTTGTGCAACTCGAATCTATGATCCATACTCCTGAATCATTTTTGTTAGCATTAGATGTCAAAATTTATGCCTTCATAAGAAGACTGTTGCCTCTCTGTTGATTTCTTTTGGTTGAGTCATGTTGCCTTTGTCTTTTAAAATGTGCAACCTGCCCTTGTTGGGCCCATAACCTGATGGATTTTTTTTAAATTTTATTTTGAGATTTGTTAGAAAACTCAGGAAAATAGGAGAGATTGATTTAATCTCACCAGCAGGATGAACAGCAGAAAGTGCATGAGCAGGAAAAGCAAACTATAAAATAAAATGCATAAAATACATAAAAATACAGTGGGTGCTCGTTATCTGTGGACTTGCCATCTACAGATTTAAGCATCCACAGATGGCAACCCTGCATTGTTGCCAATGGTAGTGCATGCATGTGGCTATGCAGCCATTAGGGACAGCCGCTGTTGTCCACAATGGTGGTGTCTGCATGTAGCCATGCCGCCATTAGGGACAGTGGGACTTCAGGTAAGCCCCCAAACCGTTGTCCCTAATGGTGGGGTGGGCATGTGCACATGCTACCATTGCAGACAACAGGGGCTGTCCCTAATAGTGCCATAGAAGTGTGCATGTGCCACCATTGGGTACCACGGAATTTGACGTCCTGTGGATTTTAGTATCCATTGGGGGGAGGTCCGGAATGGATCCCTCATGGATAGCAAGGTCCCACTGTATACACTGTTGAAGACTTTTGCATTATCTTTCCCCCTCCTTTGATAGAAAGGGATTTCCTGCATGCAAACTCTCCTCTCTCATTCAAACTAACCATGTGATTTAGGTCACACACATCCCTTTTGGGACAAACAGACATTCTCTCTCAAAGATGTTTACCTGAAATGTTGGTCCTCCTTCTTCCTCCTCTCTCAACTTTCTTTGGAAAGATGGTGAGATAAATATTTCTTCTTAACCTGAACTATTCACTAGCTAGATTAGGATATAGTTTCTATGTAAATATAGATTAAAGTCATTAGTAAACTTTTGTTTTAATGTCAAGTTACTTGTGCTGTTTTTGAGTCAGTCTCAGTTCATAGAGAAGCATAGTTATACAAGAGCACATTTTTGCTACTTTGCTAATTTAACGCTAGATCCTAACAGGCTTGGCTTTGACATTTTTGATATTTAAATATTTTTGTTTCCTTATCAAAGGCTGAAGCCTTATAAGATTTAAATTGCCACACACACACAAATACAACCAAATACAGCTAACTTGGCAAAGGGATCAGACAAGACTGCATCACATCACCCTACCTGTTTAAATTATATGCAGAGGAAAGCAGGCTTGGAGACAGAAAAAGGAGGAGTGCAAATAAGAGGAAGGAATATCAACAATCTAAGATATGCAGGCAACACCATAATACTAGTGGAAAACCTCACAGACTTGGAACAATTACTAAGGTAGATCAAGGAAGAAAGTGCAAAGGCAGGCTTACTGTTTAACATAAAGAGAAAAAAATGACAATGGAGAATCTAGACAAATTCAATCTAAACAATGAAGAAATAGAAGCAGTAAAAGAGTTCTCATACCTGGGATCAAATATTGATAGAAAAGGGGACTGCAGCCAGGAAATCAGAAGAAGGTTAAGAATGGGGAGGGTGGCTATGAAAGAACTAGAAAAGATTCTAAAATGCAAAGATATACAACTGAACAAAAAGTTAGAATCATACAAGCCATTGTTTTCCCTATTACCATGCATAGATGTGAGAACTGAACAGTCAAGAAACAATTTAGAAGGAAAATCAATTCATTTGAGATGTGGTGTTGGAGAAGAGTGCTGAGGATCCATGGATGGCCAAAAAGACAAAAAAATGTGTCAACCGATCAAGCCAGAAATCTCCCTGGAAGCCAAGATAACAAAACTGAGGCTGTCATACTTCAGACACATCATGAGAAGGCAGAACGCACTGAAAAAAACAATAATGCTAGGAAAGGTGGAAGGAAGTAGAAAGAGAGGAAGGCTTCATACTAGATGGATGGATTCTGTTAGGGAGGTCATGGATATGAATGTACAGGAACTAAGCAGAGCAATGGAGGACCGGGGGGGGGGGGAGGTTCTTGGTGATATTTCATCCACAGGGTCACCATGGGTCAGATTGACTCAAGGGCAGTTAACAACAAGAAGCAGAGCAGTAGAGGACAAGGGGGCTTGGAGGTGTTTCATCCACAAGACTGTCATGAGTCAGGGGCGATTCAAGGGCAGTTAACAACAGCAACATGCCAGTGAAAAGCTTTGCCTGCACAGTTCCTATGTGGAGCCACAGGGCTAGTAAGCATCAGCAGCTCAATTCCTGCCTGCCCCTCTCTGCAGAAAACCCATGGAAATAAGGCAATCAAAGAAGGGGCAAATAACAGAGCTCCCCACCAGAGTCTTAAAGCTCTAGTCAAGCAGCTCTTCCAGCCAGGCTGAAAGTGATGGACACATCCTCATTTGTAAGTATTTAATGTTTCTTAGGAAGCACTTCTCAGAGAAATTGGTATGTAATGGCAGCACTCACTGGAAAAACAGGCCGATTAGAAAATGCACTAACATATCTGGTATTCATTTGAAAAGTAAATGGATGCAAGCAAAGGTGAGAGTTCACTACCAATTCAAATATTTTTGCTTTAACAGGGTCTAGCACTCCTGCTTTAATTCAAGCAGAAACACAAGTATGAATAATCAAGGTGGATGATGCTCATATATGAGAAGACGAAGGAGGGAGAGAGAGAAAAAAACCCTTTGTGCTTTTGCACCATTTCCAATGGCCATTGAAGCTTAATGGCACAAAATTTACATTCTTCCCTTTAATTTGTATTCTGTTCCTTCCTTCTGAGTGATGTGATTGTGATTTTTTCCTCTCTCTCGCGCTCTCTCTCTCTTTTGCCCGCTGTATTATTTTGATGCAAATGTTATGTTATGTGTTGCTCCCGTCCAATTTCCTGCCTTGCTTCAAGCAGCAAACCCACCCCCCAACCCTCCTTTTTCTCTTTTGCCCAGAGACAGAAAAATAGTGCAAAAATTGGGGTCAGGGAAATAAGTTCTTCAACTCCTGCTTCTAATTAAGGGAAGAAAGGGAGGGGGGGGAAACCCCAAGATAGGGAGCTTCAAACACCTTGACAAGCATGACAAGCAATCATTATCTTCAAGATATATATTTTTGCAAAAATGCAAGCTGGGGGTCCTGTCTGTCCTTCTCCTCCTCCACTGCAGAAAGGCATCCAAATTGGGCAATGCTCTCGGGAAGCTCTCCTGCGGCTGGTGGCTCCTCTTTATTGAGATGCCTCAGGGCTTCATGCCAAAGGCTGCCAAGGGAAGGCCCCCAGGGTCCCCGGCGCCGCCTAATGTATGCAGTGGCTCATTTAGCATCCTCTGCCTAATTGCCATGCCTTGTGCTCAGAGGGGCTCTGGCTAATTACAGGGACGTTGTCTTAACTTTCCCTTAATTACCTCCGCCTGCTTCCCGAGTTGGGAACCCAGCCAATGGAGGAGGCAGAGGCACAGGCTCTCCAAGGGGCCAGGAGGAATGCTGCTGCTGATGAAGAACCAAAGTACTTGTGGGCAGCTCCTCAGCTTGGATCGAGCACTGCTCCGAGTATCTTGTGGTTTTCTTGGCAAGATTTGTTCAGAGGGGGTTTGCCATTGCCATCCTCTGAGAGAGTGTGATTTAGAAGCTTATCGCATTCTTAAATAATATGACTTACCTGATCCAGTTTAAAATTTAAAGTGGGTGGCATTCTGATATTATCAGAAGGATTTAGCTACTGAAATCACCACCCGGGTCCATCCCCACTCCCAGGGGATCTCAGCATGCCTCTTTTTGAACCCAGGAGTTTTCCGGCTTAAGAAAATGGCTGTCGGAGTGGCCCTGGGAGTGGGGCTGGACCTGGGCAGCGATTTCAGTGGCTAAATCCTTCTGATAATATCAGGATACCACCTGCTTTAAATTTTAAACCAGATCAGGTAAGTCATATTATTTAAGAATGCGATAAGCTTCTTGGAATCCTAGAGTTGGAAGAGATCTCAAGGGCCATCCAGTACAACCCCTTTCTGCCATGCAGAAACACACAATCAAATCACCCCCGACAGATGGCCATCCAGCCTCTGTTTAAAACCCCCAAAGAAAGAGACTCTGCCACACAAGGAGTGCGTTTCCCGGTCTCTTACTGTCAGGAAGTTCCTCCTAATGTTGAGGTGGAATCTCTTTTCCTGTAGCGTGTATCCATTGTTCCAGGTCCTATTCTCTGGAGCAGTAGAAAACAAGCTTGCTCACCCAGTGGGTTTCTACAGCCCAGCCGGGATTTAAACCCTGGTTTCCAGGGTCATAGTCCAATGCTTAAACCACTACAACACACTGGCTTTCTTATATATTTGTTCTTGTTGTTGTTGTTAGCTACCTTTGAGTTGACTTTGACTGATGGGGAGACCCTGTGAATGAGACATCTCCAAGCCCTCCTATGCGCTACCTCTCTGCTCAGGTCTTGTAGGTACAGGCCCATGGGTTCCAGACACACTACAGAATAATCCAGTTTGAGACTGCTTGAATTTTCCTGGCTCAGTGCTAGGGATACTCAGAATTGTAGTTTATTGTGGCACCAGAGCTCTCTGACAGAGAAAGCTAAATGTCTCACAAAACAACGGATGCCCTAGCATTCAGCCTGGGCAGTTAAAGCAGTCTCAGGAGTTTATCACATTCCCTTTTTTGCCTGATCTAGACATGGACTGGGGATGCACATGAACAAGGGAAAATGGATTTTATTGCACTCAAAACAGTTAGCAAGCCATCGCCATGCTGTCGCCTGACCACCACCCATCCCCAAGCTGTGCTGAGCCGGCCAATTTTTCAAGGATGGAAGCTTTCTGGCTGAGCAAAATCGGCCGGCTCAGCACAGCTTGGGGACAGGTGGTGGTCAGGTGACTGCATGGTGATGGCTTGCCGACTGTTTTGATTGTGATAAAATCAATTTCCCCTCATTCATGCACATCCCCAGCCTGTGCCCAGATCGGGCAAAAAAGGAAATGCGATAAACTCCTCAGACTGGATTATTTCCGCAGTGTATTTTGGACCATGGTCTTCCTGACTGAGTCTATCCATCTGGCATGCCTGTCTCTCTTTCTTCTACCCTCTACCTTCCCCAGCATCACTGAATTTTCTAATGAATCATGCCTGCTCATTATGTGGCTGAAGTACAACAGCCTCAATTTAGTTATCTGGTTCCAAGATTGATTTGTTCTAGGACCCATTTGTCTTTTTGGCTGTCCATGGTATCCTGAGCACTCTTCTCCAGCACCACATCTCAAATGAATTATCTTCCTATCTGCTTTCTTCTGTGCAGCTCTCACAGCCATACATAGTGATGGGGAATACAATGGCTTGGATGATTCTAACTTTAGTGTTCAGCTGTATATCCTTACACTTTATGATCTTGCCTAGTTCTTTCATGCCTATCCTTCCCATTCTTAGTTTTATTCCAAAATAAAAGCTAAAAACACTGATATAAATATACATTCATTTCATAAGGTTTATTTACAGCAATATATATTGTTGTTGTGTGCCTTTATGTTGTTTCTGACTTCTGGCAACCCTAATGCAGCTTTTTTGGCAAGCTTCTTCAGAGGGGGCTTGTCATTGCCATCTTCTGAAGCAATGGTTTCCAGAGTCATAGTCCAATGCTCAAATGACTGTGTCACACTGGCCGTTATATTACATATACTGTATTCTATTATGTACTCCAGGGGTAGGCAACCTTTCCCCTTTAAGGGCCGAGGGACTTCAGCTCCCAGAATCCCAGGAGCTATTGGCCAACATGGGACTATTGGCCAACATGGCTGAGGCTTCTGGGAGCTGAAGTCCCTCGGCTCTTAAAGGGGAAAGGTTGCCTACCCCTGATGTACTCTATTGTAGTTTTCTGATGAACTTATCTTTGTTAAAATAGCAATAGAAGGTTCATTTATATACTGCTTAATACTCCACTAGGCAGTCTCTAAGCGGTTTACAACTGTAAGCTAATTGCCCCCATCAAGCTAGGTACTCATTTTAGCGACCTCAGAAGGATGCCAGGCTGAGTTGACCATGAGCCCCTGGCTGGGATTGAGCTCACAACCTTGTGGTTTGTGAGTGAGTGGCTGCAGTACTAGCATTTAACCACTGCACCAAAATGCCTTGTTGGCTTGCAATATACTTACAGAATTTTGAGTAAGACAATTGCTTCAAATTGTGCTTTCCTAAAAACAAACTGTTCACTGAATTTACATTTAAATTATTTGTTTAATCTGTCCATTGAGCTGGAATTAAGGGGAAATAACCCCCTTGGCACTGAGTCCTGTCCTTTCCCCTCTGAGGAACAAACACACCCTGAGCTCTGGGGGCAAGTCTTGTCTGCTGCTGCTCCTACGAGAAAAAAATAACCTTAAAAGGATCCATCCACTCCCCCTTTTTGTAGCAAGGAGAGGCTGCCAAGTTGACTAATTTCTCAAAGGGCAACATCAGATGCGGTGTTACTGAATAGGCTTCTTGATTATGCTGAAAATGAAGAATATTTTGCAATTCTTCCTAGATAGATGGTTGAAATGTAGAACAAGTCCAGGAAAAGGAGGGTGCCTGGTTACCTTGCCCATTGTGCACTCCTTTGCCTAGCAAGAAGTGGGAGCATTGCCCCAAATGGCTGCTGCATAAGCAAAGGCACACAGCTGGTCTCTGCAGTGCTTTCTTTCTGTCACCCCCTCTTTCTCTTTCCCTACATCCAGCATGATGTAATGGTTTACTCGTTGAACTCTGGAGACCTGGATTTGAATTCCTGCTCAGCCATGATAACCCACTGGACAACCTTAAGCAAGTCATACTCACTCAGCCTCAAAGGATGGCAGTGGTAATGGCAATGGCAATGGCAAACTTCCTCTGAATAAATCTTGCCAAGAAAACCCTGTGATAGGTTCATCATATTATTGCCATGTGAGAAATGACTTGAAGGCACACAACAACAACAACAACAATGACATCAGACCCATAGAATGCCCTCTTTCCACTGCCCATCTTAAACCAATCAAATACAAAACTGCAGTTGTGGGATGCCTTTGAATTTTTAGACCCAAAGCGTTCCTTCTTACCACTGTCCATCTTAAGCCAGTCAAATACAAAACTGCAGTTGCAGGATGCCTTTGAATTTTTTCAACCAAAAGTCATGAAGGAGTTCGCTGTCAGGTCGCACAGATCTCCTCCTCAGACAACGCTGGCTCTTCAGCTTAGTAACGGAGATGAGCACTGGCCCCTATGGTTGGACACAACTTCACAACCTTGTCAATGGGAAATACCTTTACCTTTACATTTTATTTTGACATAGACATAAATTTCAATGATTAATAGTATTCATGTGTGTAGAACAAAATATCACCAGTTAAAAGATACTTGATAAAGCAGATTATCTAGATCCATTTCAGTCTGGCTTTGGTCTCCTTGATGGATGACATACACCAGGAATTGGATGGAGTATGCGTCCCTTTAGTTCTGTGAAACCTCCCAGGCTGCATTCGCACTGCAGAAATAGTCCAGTTTGACACCACTTTAACTCAGTTCTATGGGATTCTGGAAACTGTAGTTTTGTGATACATTTAACCTTCTATGTGAGAGAGCTCTGGGGTCACAACAAACTACATTTCCCAGAATTCCATCACATTGAGCTATGGCAGTTAAAGTGCTGCCACACTGGATTATTTCTGCAGTGCAGATGAAGCCTCAGTGTTTTTCCCTATCATTGATTGTGGTATCCTTCCTGCCCACATCTCTGGAATGGGATCTGGAGGCACTGTATTCCCATGGCACCAGTCCTTCTTGGGAGATTCCTAAGAGATGCTTTTTTTGACACATGGGGCATCTACCTCTGGAGTCCCCCATACTATATAACATATATGTGAAACCACTGGGAGAAGTGGTCAGGTTGAGGGATGACACCCAATTCTGTCTCTCTATTTAATTCCATGGAAGATATTTTGGTGCTAAACAAATTTCAGGAATGGACTGGGTAAGGCTGAGTAAATGGAAACTTAATCTGGACAAGACTGAGGTGCACCTGGCCAGTTGCAAAGAAAAATTAAGATAATAGTGATCCAGCCTGTGTTGGATGCTGTTACACTCCTCCTGATATCAGTGTCAGTGTGGATATGTGCCTGGGGTCAGCCCTAACAGTAGAAGACCTGGTTTTAGCATTGGCCAGGAGGGCATGTGCACAGTTAAAACTAGTACATTGGCTGCTCCTGCTCATGGAAATGCTTTATCTAGCCACAATGATAGACGTCTTGTTTGGATTACTGTAAGGCACTCTGTAATGCCAGGTACAGGGAACATGTACACACATACCTTGTTTAATAAAGCATCTGACAAAGAAGCTCCTTTTTACATTTTTTTTTTTATTCCCACCAAGCCACCCCCTTTCCTCCTTGTCCCCTGCTAGATGGAAGGGTTGTGTGTTTTTTTCTAAAAAAATAAAATTAAAAAAAATCAGCATTTGGAGGATGGTAAAGGAGGACTGGAGAAACACAAACTTTCTGTGCCAGATTGAAGCAGTATATCTACCATAAACAATACAATAAAGCTTGAGCTTTAGAATGGGAAAGAATGGGATTCTATTCTAGCTGATCCTGTTGTAACTGTGTGAGCTTGCCTATAACATGTAAGGCCCTCTAGATTCCCTTAGTAAGCATGTGTGAACAGCAAAAAAGAGAGAAAAGGGGAAAGTAGAGTAGCTTGCCTCACTAGCTACACCTAGCATGTCAAAAAAGCACAGATCTACAACTTTGGCCACTAAAATAGAAATCATAGGAACAGTGTGGGCTGGTGAAGCGGGAAAATCTCTGGATGGTTTCAGATGGTCTCTAGAAGGTTCAAAACATTTTTGTTTACTTATTCAAGACTTACTTAACCTGGTTGTTTTGTTTTAAATGTGTATATTCTTTTAAGTTAAAAAAAGTGCTGAAATTTGCTTACCTACTCTTTTTTTGTGTTGCAAGAAACTATCCCTGTTCCGCCTACATTATTTATACTTCTGGTTTTCTGTTTAAGAAGTAATGCCCAGGAGTACAACTACTTCAGTGAGGTATATTTGTAACTTTCTTGTTGTGACAGCTTTAGTGACTACTGATTTATTTCTGGGTTTAGTTTAAAAAGCTGTCATTAACTGCTATCAAGTTGAGTTTGACGTATGGCAACACTGTGAATAAAATAAAATGGACAACATCCAGTTACCTTGTCATCAACAGGCCTGCTCAACTCTTGCAGACTCCAGGCTGTAGCTCCTTGATTGAATCTACATCCAGGGATAGCCACATTGGCCATATAGCAAATTCAATAACATCAAAAATCCACCAAGCAGCCCAATAAAGGTATCACTGGTGGATTTTTGATGCTATTTGATTGAGTCTATTAATCTATAATGCAATCTTACTCTTTTCTGTCTTCTGCCTTGACAAGCATCATGGTCTTTTCTAGTGAGCATATCTTCTCATGATATGGCCAAATAAGGTCAATTTAGCCATATTGACTTCTAGGGCTTACCAGACCACCTTGCCAACTGGAAACAGTTCCGTTTCACTGTATTCTGTCCTAACAGTAGCCTCCTGAATGCAGCTTACACATCAGGACAATCAAATGTTTTGACAATGTCCCTGGCTTCAGTCCAGTGCAAATCTTTTATTTACATTATCTTTAAATTTTATAGGAATGTTCTTAAGGCTGTATTTTAGTCTAATGGTTGGTTTAATGTTCTTTAAGTATACTCTGATTTTTGATATTAACAGTTCACATTCTGTGTCACAATTTGCTCCTGATTTTCATTTCCTGAGTAATTTGACTGAAAATGTCCCACTTCAGTTCAGTCACCCCAAATATTGCAGTGTCTATGGAGATTATCGCTTTAGCTTTGCTGCCAGGATAGACTCGGGATGTAACTTTCTTAAGGCGGATCTTATCACATTCATCCATTGCTGGGCAGTATGCAGCCCATATGCAACCTGGGCTTCTCTCACAGCTTTTCAGGAATGGGATTTTCCCATTCTTGAAAACATGCAGGACAAGCCCAGAGAATCCCAGTTTGTATATGGGCTGCATACTGCCCAGCAATGGGTGAATGTGATACTGCCTGGTGATGGGTGAATTCGATAAAATCCGCCTTAAGAAAGTTACACCCCAGGTCTATCCCAGCAGTGAAGCTAATGTGATAATCTCCTATATGTTCCCTTTCTTGTTTTACTATGGGGGGTTGCAGACTGCCAGAAATAGTGCAAATTGAGTCCACTTTAAGGGTTAGGGTTAGTGCTAGGGAATCATGGGAATTGTTTCTTTTTCTGAGACATTGAGCCTTCTCTTTCAGAGAGCTCTGGTGCCACAATAAAATACAGTTCCCATGATTCCCTAACCTAGGGGGTATGGCACTATCTTTTGTTTCATTTTGGATTTTTTCATCACAGGGTTTGCCTGGTAAAAGACATATTACCATGCCTCATTCTGCATGATACTAACAAGGGTTAACTATGGTGCCACTGCTGTTGTCTCTGAGAGATTTTGCACTGACATTACTCCACACTACTGCTGCTGCCCAATTGCTGTTTGGTACATTTAGTCTGGCTTGGTTTCTCAGGGAGACCCTGAGATGACGAGGGACCCAACCAGAAGCACTGCTACCATCAGCATATCCTCTTGCCTTACAGGAGCACGCATTCCCACCACAGCAGATAGGTAGTCTGCTGTAGAGGTAAAGTCAGAAAAGCTAAAGCGCAGAATGAAATCAGGCTTGCTAGAGAGGTTAAGAACAATAAAAAGGGCTTTGGGGGGTATGTCAGTAGCAAAAGGAAAAAGAAGGAAATGGTAGGGCCACTATGTGGAGAAGATGGCAAAAAGTTAACAGGGGACAGAGAAAAGGCAGAATTACTCAACACCTTCTTTGCTTCAGTCTTCTCAGAAAAGGCAAAGGGTGGTCAACTTGAGGATAATGGAGCAGAGGACAGAATAGGAGAATTTCAGCACAGAATAAGTAAAGAGATAGTACAGAAACATCTGGTTAATCTAAATGAATATAAGTCTCCAGGACCAGATGAATTACATCCAAGGTTATTAAAAGAACTGGCAAATGTAATATCGGAACCATTGGCAATAATCTTTGAGAATTCCTGGAAAACAGGAGAAGTCCCAGTGGACTGGAGGAGGGCAAATGTTGTCCCTATCTTCAAAAAGGGGAAAAAAGAGGATCCCAACAATTATCGTCCAGTTAGTCTGACATCAATACCCAGAAAGATTCTGGAGCAGATCATTAAACAGAGAGTCTGTGAACATCTGGAAGATAATTTCATAATCACAAAAAGTCAACATGGGTTTCACAGAAACAGGTCATGCCAGACAAATCTGATCTCTTTTTTTGATAAAATTACCAGCTTGGTAGATAAAGGGAATGCTGTGGATATAGTATATCTTGATTTCAGTAAGGCCTTTGACAAGGTTCCCCATGACATTCTTGCAAGCAAGTTGGTAAAATGTGGGCTAGACAAAGTAACTGTTACATGGATTTGTAATTGGTTGACTGGTTGAACGCAAAGGGTGCTCAACAATGGCTCCTTTTCAACTTGGAAAGAAATGACCAGTGGGGTGCCACAGGGCTCTGTCCTAGGCCCAGTGCTATTCAATATCTTTATTAATGACTTGGATCATGGTATTGGGGCCATAGTTATCAAATTTGCAGACGACACCAAATTAGGAGGAGTAGCTAATACCCCAGAAGACAGGATCAAAATTCAAAATGACTTGAACAGACTAGAAAGTTGGGCCAAAGCTAACAAAATGAAATTCAACACGGAGAAATGTAAGGTACTGCACTTAGGGCGGAAAAATGAAAAGTACAGATATACGATGGGGGACACCTGGCTGAATGAGACTACGTGTGAAAGGGATCTAGGATTCCAGGTGGACCTCAAGTTGAACATGAGTCAACAGTGCGATGCAGCAGCTAAAAAGGCCAATGCAATTTTAGGCTGCATCAGTAGAAGTATAGTGTCTAGATCAAGAGAAGTAATAGTGCCACTCTATTCTGCTTTGGTCCGGCCTCACCTGGAATACTGTGTCCAGTTCTGGGCACCACAATTCAAAAAGGATGTGGAGAAACTGGAGCGTGTCCAAAGGAGGGCAACTAAAATGGTGAAGGGTCTGGAAACCAAGCCCTATGAGGAACGACTTAGGGAACTGGGGATGTTTAGCCTGGAGAAGAGAAGGCTGAGAGGTGATATGATAGCCATGTTTAAATATTTGAAGGGATGTCATATCGAGGAGGGAACAAGCTTGTTTTCTGCTGCTCCAGAGACTAGGACCTGAAACAATGGATGCAAGCTGCAAGAAAAGAGATTCCACCTCAACATTAGGAGGAACTTCCTGACAGTAAGGGCGGTTCGAGAGTGGAACACACTCCCTCGGAGAGTAGTGGAGTCTCCTTCCTTGGAGGTCTTTAAGCAGAGGCTGGATGGCCATCTGTCAGGGATGCTTTGATTGGGAGTTCCTGCATGGCAGGGGGTTGGACTGGATGGCCCTTGTGGTCTCTTCCAACTCTATGATTCTATGATTCTATGATTCTATGATTCTAGTACCATTGGTGAGTTTTAGAAGTACCTTGTCTGAATTCATGTTGTGACCCACCTTGGGTCCCATGTCAGTTGAACTATGAGATAAAATAAATGAAAGCTGGGCCTGTTTTGGCATAGCTTTGGACTGGTTTTGCTTCTTTACTCTATATGAAGACAAAGGTGGTGAGGAACCACATCTGAAACTCCAACTAACCATTCCATTGAAGGGCTTGATAATGGAGGTGATTACTGTGCGGCGCAGTCAGTGTGGAATCTACAACGAAGTTTAAAATGTATGACTACAGTTGTTTAGACATTAAAAAATATTTCCTGAAAGGAAGCAGCTGGATTTATTAAAGCTTCCTATTGCCAGCATTTGGGAATCAAGGAGATAACAGATGCTGAGGTTGTGTCTGCACCACAGAAATAATGCAGTTTGATTTAATTGCCATGGCTCAATGGTATAGAATCCTGGGATTTGTAGTTTGTTGTGGCACCAGAGCTCACTGACAGACAAGACTAAATATCTTACACAACTACATGTGCCAGAATTCCATAGCATTGAGCCATGGCAGTTAAAACAGTCCATGTTACTGCTAAGCTAGCATGGACTGCATTATCTCTGCTGTGCAAATGCAGCCTGAGCCATCAAGATAGCATGAGACAAATGATTGTAAATGCATTGGTTTCAATCTGTTCCAGGCTAGGATCCCCATAGGTGATAGGGTGTATAATCTCAATTGAAGTTGTCATTTCTGAGCTAAAGTTTTAAAGAAGAGCACTGGAACTGCATAGTTGACCTGAGATAATTTTTTAAGGGACAGCAAGGCAAATGGACACAAGGAGTCAATCTGTAGCAAGAGTGCACAGTTCTGGAGCCTTGGCTAACATGCAGCCCTCTGCCACATTTCAGACAGTGCACACATCTTTGGTAGGCTCTGTTGGAGCCTGTCCTGTCCAGGGAGGGAATATTGGGCCCTTCCCACCAGAGCAGAACTGGCAGAGCATTTAAAAGCAGGGATCCAGCCATACCCACATATTCCAAGGACAGGTCTCCCCAGCAGAGAAGAGAGAGAGTAGAAGAAACCTAGCAGTACCATGGATTGGGTGGAGAAATGAAGGGTTAAATCTAACAGTGTTGTGCCAAAGAGGATCCTACCTTGTGGAGGGTTGACTGCCTATGAAGAGTATAGCATTTCAGGGTGAAAATTCTGCTCATATCTGAGCGAGACAACAAAACCTTGGGCTGCACAGGGTGGAAGATTTATGAGAGTGAAGATCACTGGCAGATACATATTGGGTAAAGAAGCACAATGACTGGCAATGCCACAGGGCAGGAATTCTTAATCTGTGATCCACAGATTAGCTAGGGTATGTGTGTTCATGAACTGGGCCTAATTTTCTTACTCGTCTATTCCCATCCTGTTACTCCAAAATTATGTTTAAGTGTCTTTTTGTGAAGATGAGGTCCATAGCTTTCATCAGATTCTGTGACAAGATAGGTTAAGAATGATCGCCATAGGGATATTCCATATAAGGTCTAGAAATGTGTTTGTGTGTCTGAATGTTGTACAAGGTCTGTGGTCTAGCTCTAGTCTTTAAAGTAAAAAAATAAAATAAATACAGGGGCAAAAGCTTTGTTTTGTTTTAAATACAGGGGTAGTTGAAAATTGCAGATGTCAGTAGGGAGAATGTTCTGATGTTCTGATTGGATTCAGAATGATATCACTGGCATCACCCAATAGCCACCCACAAGCAGTGTGTCCCTGCTACATTAACACGGGAACAGTTGCAAATGCTGAGGCAAGAATAATTGATTTAGTGGTTGGGGTGCTGAAGAACTGCAGTTCTCCCACAACGGAAGCACTTGTTGGGACAATGTTGTCTGGGCCTATTAATGACAGCTGTACAGTCCCTCGTCTGGAAACAACAGTGTCTTTCTCTGCACCTGCCCTCCCCCAACTTGTTTTTGTGTGAAAAGATGCATGGAGCTGGAAACCTCTGCCCAGTTCTTGAATACAAGGAGTTTGTTTGCAGGTCCATTGTTCAGTGCTCATTGCTGCTGTCCTTTTGCTCATTGCTGCTGTCCTTGGAATTTAAAAGTATTTGTGCATGGAGGAATTGAGGAGAGCACCAATTGCGCATGCATCATTCTCAAGCAAAGCCGTATGAAAATGGAGCAAGTTAATTCTGTTGCATTTGGGCTGAACTGGCCTCCCAGCATCAACAATCTTCCTGCCCAATTAGCCACTGCTTTTCAATTTTAAAATAAAATAGGATAAAGATTAAAGGAAGAGTGAGAGAAGATGTTGTCTATGCCATAGATTAGGAAAGATTAATAAAAGCAGCTGATATCAGATTGTTCATATGCCCATGTTAGTCAATATATCAATAAAAACAGACATCCCACAATATTTTTTAAAAATATTTTAATTTATAACCCAACTTGCAGATGCTTTAAAACATAAATGAATTAAAACATTCATAAAGAACAAAATGCAGCTAATTATAATTGCCAAAAAAATAAAATAAATAAATAACCCAAACCACCTCCTATATTAAAATCAGCACTGAATTATAAACATCTAAAAACATTTAAAACATAACAGGTTTTTTTAAAAAAGTACAGCATTCCTCATTTAACAACTCTTCCATAAGAACTAGTTACTGCCCAAAACCATATCTCCATAAAAAAGTCTTGAAGAGAGCAGAGCGTGGATCAACTCCCTAGTTTCCTGTGGTTGGGAGCGCCATAGCCTGGGGATTGCCACAGAAAAGGTCCTCTCCTGTGTCATCACAAAGCATACCTAGGATGGTGGTGGAATTGAAAGAAATATTTCCCATGAGGATTTCCTAAATTAGGCTGCATCTGCACTACAGAAATAATCCATTTTGACACCACTTTAATTGCCATGGCTCAATGCTATGGAATTCTGGGCACTGTTGTTGTTGTACTACCAGAGTTCTCTGACAGAGAAAGCTAAATGTCTCTCAAAACTACAGTTTCCAGAATTCCATAGTAGTGAGCCATGGGAGTTAAAGTGGTGTCAACCTGGATTATTTCTTCAGTGAGGATGCAGCCTTAGGCTTGCTTGTTTGGGGAGATGGAGTTTTTCAGATAGTCTGAATCCAAGGTGTTTAGGAATGATTGAATTTTGTGAGGCCAATAGTTTGCTTATTGCAAACATATTCTTCAGGCATCCAGAGAGGTGACTATATACATGATGGCAAACATAGAAATCAAATTACATAATTGGAAGCAGAAGATGAAGAAGCTCCATTCTAGAAGAAGAAGAAGAAGAAGAAGAAGAAGAAGAAGAAGAAGACCAGCACTAGGAGCAGATTCTGGAAGAGATCATGAACTGCTGATAGCAAACATTGGAGTAAAGTTAAAGTACAATAAAGCAATCATCATGCTAAAATACAAACTGAAGAACATTTAAATATAATGTAAAAAACAGATTTGCATTGTTAACATTAATTGACTGGGAATCAGGTGAACTCTGGACCAAAGCAGGGACATTGTGAGTGAATAATGCAAAAGACACAGTCTGCAGCCAAAAAGAAATAGAGGCCTCAATGAGTAATAGATTAAACTCTTCAAGCAGTTAAAGAAAGATGAGAAGCAAAAGTAAAAGATGACAGAAATAGAGTTAGAATCCTGAATGCAACTATTTAGCAATCTGAGCACAGGGGCAAGGAGAACTGCTATAATAATCAATACAGGGAAATAGAACAGGACAACAAAAAATGAAAAACAAGAGACCTTTTCCACAAGATCTGAGAAATCAAAGGAAAATTTAAACCAAGAGTAGGGATGCTCTATGACCAGCAAGGGAACACATTACAAAGCCAAGTATATTTTTTTGATGGAAACAGTACATTGAAGAACAATAAAAGAGATGAAGAACTGAACCAAGAAGATGAAAAAATGACAGATTCATTCAAGAAAGAACCATTTGAAGATGAACCTACAATTTTAGAAAGTGTAGTGGAAGTTACACTCAGAGCAATTGGGAGAAATAAATCACCAGGAAGAGATGCTATACCAAGAGAGCGGCTTCAAGCTACAGAGACGAAATCTACTCTAGGTCTAAAATCTGTCATGCAAAATGACCAATCCTCACATTAACATGTACTTTCACAAGAAATTCAGATCATGCTCTGTCTGGAGATCCTGTACTGAACAAGGGGTTGGACACAATGGCCCATGAGATCCTGTTCCAACTGTATGATCAATCAATCAATCAATCAATCAATCAAAGTTTATTGAATAGCCCAGAGGCCGTTTCAAAGTACAATAGCATCGTAAAAAACAAGATCACATCAATAGATAAAATAAATATACCGCAAGAGCAGTAATTGGGTCCTGTGCTATATAAATTCATATATTTAAACTAAACAAACACCAACCATGTAGCAATTATATACGACTTATACATATCTAACAAGTATCTAACAAGTATACAAGAAATACTAAGAAATATACTAATGGACCATAAAGAAATAAGATAGATACACTCTTAGATAAAAATATGATAAAATAGTATGATAAATTAGAATTGGAGTAAGAAGATTTAAATTAGAAATAAAAATTAATATGGAAATTAAGATTGAAACTCAGAATTAGAGTTCAAATTAGAAATTAAAAATTTAGATTAAAATTAAGAAAAAATTTAATATGAGAGGTCAAGATAACAAAATACAACCTTCAACACCTTTCATACCAATTCATCACCCTTGCAATTAACCCCAATCATCCCCACATATCTAGATCTTAACAGGACTGCTTTATGAAGGAACCGAGCTGTAGCAATAGAAATTTTTACATTTTGTCCACTCATAAAGTATGACAATCTAATGTGAAAGTCCCAAAATGATGTTCTTTCAATATAATGATGTAAATATTGAACTCTTTCCGCTTGCTACAATTTACATTTAAACAAAATATGTGAAAGATCTTCAATTTCTTGGTCCCCGCAAATGCAGAATCATTCATTGTAGGGGATACCTTGAAATCTTCCATATCTTACCATGGTATCTAATTGATCGAATCTGGCTCGGGTAAATACCTCTCTGAGGTGTCTGGGGATCTGTATTTTTAGATAAGATGGCATTTGAAAGGATCTCTTATGTTGGCTCAACCATTTTAAATTGCCGACCCTACCAAGTGTAGCAATATCTTCTTGGGCTGCGATGTCCAGAAATCTCTGTCTAGCCCCATTTCTTGCTTGATCGGACATAAAGCAATCTACCGGAAGACCACAGCTCTTAACAAAATTTAACAATTGCATAGCCCATGAAGACTGCATTTGAGAATACAACTGTTCTAATAAACACAATCTAGGTAATCTGTTTAGCTCCACTTCATTAATTTTGCACCAGTAATTAAACATTCTGATTTTAGCTAGTGAGGGGATAGAATAAATTTCTAATTCCGTTCTTATAGCAGCAGCTGAGGTTCTTTTATCAACTCCCAGAATAGCTCTCAAATGTTGTGACTGAGATAATTCTACAGCTGCGGTAGAATTTAGGCCCCATATTTCCGCAGCATATAAAAGGATGGGTAAGACCTTAGCTTTGTAAACCTTAATTATTGGGGCTAAGGAGCCTGGGTATTTATTAACTTTTAATTTAAGGATGAGATTCATCCGTGCCTTTGCTCTCAGTGAGCTTTTGTGGTGATGGCCTGACCAGGATCCGTTCTCATTGAATGTCACTCCAAGATAGGAGAAGGAACTTACTTGTTCAATTGGTTCACCCTCTAATTGCCATCTGTGTCTCTGTTGTCTTTTGCCAAAAACCATTATATTTGACTTGGATTTGTTAATAGTCAAAAAATTATTCTGGCAATAGCAACTAAGTTTTCTTAGCATCCTCCGGATACCCACTTGTGAATGTGATGACATTATCATGTCATCGGCATAAAGCAAGATGTTGCAGGAAGTATGTAGGACACGAGGCATATGTAGAGCTAAATCCTTCAATTGTCTAGGTAGATCATTTATGTACAGGTTAAATAACAAGGGGGCTAATAAACACCCTTGTCGTACCCCTCGATACGTGTCAATTCTGTTTGACAGGGCTCCATTTAACCCATATCTCACTCTCAAGCAGGTGCCAGTATACAGAGCTTTGATTAATAACAGCAGTCTCCGTTCTATTTTAAGATCAATTAGCTTGCTCCAAAGGATCTCTCTATTCACAGTGTCAAAGGCAGCTGACAAATCAATAAAGGCCGCATACAGATGTTTTCCTTTACTAGCATATTTAGTAATCAGGTGATTTAAGATGAAACAGTTATCTATAGTGGATCGGTTTTGTCTGAAGCCCGCTTGCTCTTCCGCTAGAATTCCCTTTTCAACTACCCAACTTTCAAGTTTGTTCAAAAGGAGCCTAGAATAGATTTTGGCTACAATATCAATCAGGCTAATAGGCCTGTAATTACAGGGGTCTTTGTTATTTCCCTTTTTATAAATGGGGACCACTATTGCCATTTTCCAACTGGTTGGAACCTGGCAAGTATTATTTATGTATGTAAAAAGGCCTGCCAAAATGGGCGCCCACCAATCACTAAATTGTTTAAATAGTTCGGCCGGTAAGAAATCCTCCCCTGGGGCTTTGTTATTTTTCAGCCCATTGATAATGATCAATGTCTCATCTTCAGAGACTGGAGGCCAGAGTGGTAAGGGCTCAAAGGCTAAGGGGTCAACACTACATTGCTGGAAATCAGTGGAATTATTAGGAGCAAATAACCTTGTAAAATAAGATTCCCATTCCTTGGGAGGTATAGGAATGTCATGTGGGAATCTTCTTTCCTTTAAAATTCCTGACACTGAATGCCAAAATATAGCCGAATTGTGGCACTTTGCGGCTAGCTCTAAACCTGCCCAGATTGTTGTAACATAGTTTTGTTTCTTTAGTTTTATTAGTCTTTTATATTTCTTTCTAAGGGACAACATCTTAGCATGTAATTCATGAGAAGTACTCCTCTGTGCAGCTCTCAATGCTACCATCAATTTCCTTTTCAATAACCTACAGTCTATATCAAACCAAGAGGAGAAACCTTTCCGATGACTTTTACCAACAAGATTAGTTGTCAGGTGACACTTAAGTGTTTGACATATATTATTAAATGCATTGAACACAGATGTCCATTCTACTGAGGATGATCGAATTAACTTAGCCCATTTATCCATCTCTTCAAGTTTTAGGCTCCCGGCTATTGCAGTGGTATCAACCTTTGCCCATGTGAGTCTACGATTTTGCCTCACCTCTTGGTTATTTACAAACCAACTATCTACCCGACCACATGGTCTTCGGTCTGATAACCCCCTAAGTTTTACACTCACCGGTTGATGGTCACTTTCCCCTCTTGGATGAACATCTATCTCAGAAAACAGATCTACTTTATTTCTGGACACACAAATAAGATCTAAGACACTACTAGAATTAATTGCGTGGTATGTGTAAGGATATATGAAACTATCATCTTCGGCTTTACCTCCCAAGATTTGAAGACTAGTTTTAAAAGTTAGGGAAACCAGAGACAATCCCGCACTGTTACATTTGTTGTCTCTAGAGAGCCATTGAGGATGATTATCAAAAAATTCAATTGGTAAATTATTCTTTTTAGCAAAATCATACAGAGAAGGCCCAATTTTGGCATTAAAATCCCCCAAAAGAATTATTATCGCACTGGGATGACTAATTGTTAATTCCTCCATAAGAATTTCTAAGCTTATCAATAAGTTGGTATTAAAGAAAGGGGATGATATAGGTGGGATATATACATTTATCAGAATCACTTCTAGGACCTTATATTTAAATTTTATAGCTAAAAAGTGAGAGTATTTAGCCCCATTATACAGAATCTCTGCTTGCCAGTGCAATTCTTGTTTGATAAGGATGCAGAGACCGCCTGAAGCTCTCCCTTTATTTTTTAATTTTTGGGCGGGAATGTCCCAACTTTGAAATCCCGGCAGTTTTAGCGGTTCATCCTCTACAGTTAACCAAGTTTCCTGAATAGCTACCAGGTCAAATATAGAGAGAAAATCCACTAAATCAATGTTCACACCATCTTTCCAACCTGCCGCATTCCATGTGACTATTTGAATATCATCCCCATTACCAAACTGTTCTGAGTCAGAAGCAGGGAGGTGATGTGCTGACACATCCAGTCAATTGGAATCTATGACCGCCGTCGGGTTTACTACTTCAATATTATCAATACAACCTGAAAAGATGCAATTATTATTCAGGTGATCTCCTTTTAACACTGCAAAGGGGCGGAGTTGATGTTGTTGTAGTTGGTCTTCACGCTCAGTGACCGTCATACTTGGAGACCCTTTTGTCTCCTCCTGTGGTCGAACCCAGTGTATTATTGCCCTCTCTTCTATTACTGGGGTCTGCTTAGCAAATGGATGTCCATGCGCGTGGATTCTCATCAGAGGGGTTGTATCAGTTCCTACCCTATCCTCACACTGCGTCATTTGCCCACCCACATCCGACATAAACTCAATTGAAGCCTCCAAAATGGAGTCGGACACCCTTAATTGCCCAGAAGGAACGCTTGCACTAGACATTGGCTGTGTCAAATTTACAAATTCATTCGTATGTTTTGGTGAAACACGGCCACCCGAACTTGGGGAGTTCAGGTCTATCAAATAATAATAATAATAATAAATTTTATTTCTACCCCGCCCCTCTGCTCAGCAATCGGGGCGGCTTACAACAATTAAAATACAACAATTAAAACAATCCAGTTTCCCAATCCCTCCCCCCATATCCCTCCCAGACCCCTTAAAACAGAATTAAACTTGAAGATTTAAAAGAAATAATTAAAATAGTTAAATAACAATATAAAAATGCTCCAGTCAACAGAAAGCCAGGGGAGGAGAGGATGTTATGCTTATTCCTCCAAGGAGAATCATTCTGGGAAGGCCTGCCAGAAGAGATCCATCTTGACTAAAGCTTTTTCCACATTACATACATTTATAGGGCTTCTCCTATACTAAAGCTTTTTCCACATTACATACATTTATAGGGCTTCTCCTATGGGTCCTATGATGTGATTTTAAATTTCCACTGTGACTGAAGCTCTTTCCACATTCCATGCATTTATATGGTTTCTCCCCTGTGTGGGTCCTATGATGTGAGTTTAAATCTCCACGCTGTCTGAAGCTCTTTCCACATTCCATGCAGTGACATGGCTTCTCCCCTGTGTGGGTCCTATGATGTTTGTTTAGGCTTCCACTATCACTGAAGCTCTTTCCACATTCTATGCATTAATAGGGCTTCTCCCCCATGTGGGTCCTTTGATGTATGTTTAGACTTCCACTCTGACTGAAGCTCTTTCCACATTCCATGCATTTATATGGCTTCTCCCCCATGTGGATCCTTTGATGTATGTTTAGACTTCCACTCTGACTGAAGCTCTTTCCACATTCCATGCATTTATATGGTTTCTCCCCCGTATGAGTCCTCTGATGTGACTTTAGTATTCCGCTGTGATTGAAGCTCTTTCCACATTCTATGCATTCATATGGCTTCTCCCCTGTGTGAGTCCTTTGATGTGAGCTTAGACTTCTACTCTCACTGAAGCTCTTTCCACATTCCATGCATTCATATGGCTTCTCTCCTGTAGATATTACTGTATTCCTCTGTAGATATTACTGTATTCCTTAGAGACTGTTTTAGTTTTTCCAATTTGAGCAGAATAGTATCTTGTTCTTCTCTTGGAAGTAGACCAAATGCATCTATGAAACTGTCCTCCATCTGATGCCGGCTAAGTTGATTTTCATCTTCTGATTCCTTCCGTATCGGAACAGGGGGAATAACCCCTTTAACCGCTCTAGAGCCAACAAATAGAGGCTTGATTTTTTGATCGTGAAAAACTCTGATAGGAAGGATTTGATAGCGAGCTAAATAGGCCTTCATCCTGAATAGCATCAAAGGGATGGTAGGATACATAAAGGATAGGAGAACTCGGATTTGATTTGGTGCCCCGGGCAGCCATTCAACAGAATCTAGATCAATCTGCCCTAAATGGCAGTGCAGGAGTTTTCCCAAAGAGAATTTGATTGCTCTCTTAGAGGACCACTGTCCGTCATTAATTCTGTTCTTATTGATGCTTAGTGTAATCTTTTCTAATTGAAGTATACAATTGTCTTTCACAGGTTTTTTACTATTTTTTGTGGCATCTTTGCGATAAACATGGTTCTCTTGTGGTACAATCTCCGACAATGTTTTATTTGTTTTTTGGAGTCATCTCCTTCGAACTGAGTTTTCATCATTTCCTTTAGTCCTATTTACCTGGTCACCCGATTGAGTATATTTATTCAACTTGGAAACCTCAGTTCCATATTTGTTTGTACTAAAGGGACTAGTAGCAGGTCTTACAAGTATCTTTTGCTCCAGCGAATCTATAACTCCAGATAACATATTCAGTTTGTGTTTTAACTCAGCTAGCTGTTCAGATATAAGGATAACAGTTTGCGTAGTGATAAGACAATATTTTGTCATAAGTTGCATTGGGTTCTCCCCTGGATATTGTTCCTCATTCTGAATCTCAACATTTCTGGGATGCATTCGGATGTTTCTAGGCATTGTTTCATGCTCCCTGCAACTAGTGCCAGTACAACTCTGCTGGACTGGCAAGCTAAGATGGGGTCCCAGGTCTTCATCTTTGTTTTCAGTCAGATTGCCATTTAAGGATGGAGATGACTCCAAAGACTGCTCCTCCCCTGGCTCAGATTGTAAGCTGAATGCCAGGGATTCAAATCTGTTGGTAGTGTGAATGATGTTGGATTTCAAAACATTCCCCTTACCTGCCAAGCACTCGTCAATTCTTGGCTGTTTGGGAAGTTTCATTTGGGGGATCAAGTTTGGACTCCCTCCTAACTGTTTCCTTCGTTTTCTTTTCCCCATTATTTAGATAGGGAGCTTACAAGAGGGCCTAACTTCTTAACCGATCTAAAGACCAAATAAATGATTTCTTTTACCGTAGAATCTGCAGTCTAAAGCTTTATAGTCCCAGGTCTTCAGAGATTACTCGCTGCTTCCCCGCGGCTCGCCCGGCCAAACACTGGGGCTTCTATAGCTCTGGGAGGGAGGTGGGGCGGAAAGGTGTGCTGCCGCCGCCTTCACTGCTTCCCTGCTTCCCCGCAACTCGCCCGGCCCAGTGTGTTAAAGATTAAGGGCTTTTCTCCTGGGGGAGAAGGAAGGGTGAGGGCCCTGGAACGCGGCTTCTCCCGCCTCCGCCGTATCGCCCCCACTGGCTGAAAAGGGCTCAATGGGGCCCTTTTATGGGGCCCGGTTCTCCTGGCCTTCTCAGGCCACTTGCGCCACCGCCGCCACCGCCGCCGCTGCTGCCGCACAGCTTGTCAGGGGGGAGGAGGAGGAACAGCCAGGCCCTGGCCGTGGCCTCTCCTGCCGCCGCCGCCAGCCGAAGGGGCTCGTTGGGGCCTTTTTATGGGCCCGGTTCTCCCGGCCTTCTCAGGCCGCTTGCGCCGCCGCCGCCGCTGCCACACAGCTTGTCAGGGGGGAGGAGGAGGAACAGCTGGGCTCTGGGCGCTGCCTCTCCTGCCGCCGCCACTGGCCGAAGGGGCTCGTTGGGGCCTTTTTATGGGCCCGGTTCTCCCGGCCTTCTCAGGCCGCTTGCGCCGCCGCCGCCGCCGCACAGCTTGTCAGGGGGGAGGAGGAGGAACAGCTGGGCCCTGGACGCGGCCTCTCCTGCTGCCGCCGCCGCAACTGTATGATTATATGAATCTTCGCAGGAGTCATTCAACACTCCCCCCTTTTTTTGTTGGGATATGTAACATAACTCTGAGAACAGAAATCTACATTGCTGAAGTGAGGCATTAACTGCTCCCCCTTTCTCACTGGGCCAGTTTCTGACATTTTTATGAGCCAGGAGGGCATGGTATGTGAGTGTGTGTCACATCAGTGCCACACTGCAGAATTAATGTAATTTGATACCACTTTAATTGTTGTGCTCCATCTGGGATTCTGGGATTTGTAGTTTGTTGTGGCACCAGAGCTCACTGACAGAGAAGGCTAAATATCTCACAAAACTACAAATCCCAGATTCCATAGCATTAAACCATGGAAGTTGTGATGTCAAACTGCAGTAATTCTGGAGTATAGATTCAGCCTAAGGATTTTATTGGGGGAGGAGGGGACAAGAGTCACTGATCTAGAACAGGGGTAGGCAACCTTTCCCCTTTAAGGGCTGAGGGACTTCAGCTCCCAGAATCCCAGGAGCTATTGGCCAACATGGGACTATTGGCCAACATGGCTGAGGCTTCTGGGAACTGAAGTCCTTCGGCCCTTAAAGGGGAAAGGTTGCCTACCCCCGATCTAGAATGTCAAAACCACAGAGACCATCTCTTCCTAGGCGTATCATTTGGCCTTGCATAGATCAGTACAGGTATCTGTGTTGGCATAGTCCTTTAGTTGATACTCCAGAAGGCTTTATCTGGAATTACGCTACATATTGGGGTGGTTTGTTACCTTTTAACAAAAATCTGTATTCCCCCCATCACTCATGCGGAATAAATATGAGTGAATAATAGTCTTCTCGCTTTTTATGAAATCCTGATTTAGAATTAATTATCAAGCTAAATTACCAATCTCCACATAGGTTTTCAGTAGAAATTCAGACCATGCTCTAGCAGGAGATCCTGAATTGAGCAGGGGGTTGGCCCTTGAGACCCCTTCTAAATCTATGATTCCATGAATCTCCATAGGAGTCATTCAACCCTTCCCCTCATGTAACATAACACTGAAGAAAGCTGCAGTATCCTTAGCCTCCCAACAAGTGCTAGAAAGCTGACAGTAAGAGCCTCATCCTGGACCAACAAGGTCAATTCCTTGTGTCCACACTCTGTAGAATGAAACATTTTGTCCTACACAGTAGTTTTAGGCTCCTGTCCAGTGTCGACTGCCAAACACGGGCACTCATTTAAGGGCAACACTTGGCTTTTTTAAGAAATCCCCATCTCTGGCAGCTTCTCAAGACTCTCATTTTTGGAAAACGAGTTCCCACCTTTTCACATAGCTAACTGTGCGTGCCTGCCTGGCCCCCCTCATTAGCAATCTATTTGTCCCCTCTTGAAAGTCTGCTGTGAAAAACAAGCTATACTCTCAATGGGGCCATTGAGCAAACACAAGGCTCTCAATGGGGCTTTGTTGGAGAGAAAGTGTGAATAGTGTCCTTTGGATCTGGGCGAGCTGGCCCACACGCCCCTTGTGATGAATGATTGTTTCTGCCTATTAATAAATCTGCTGTAGCAGTGCCTCTCTTTTAAGTGCAGGAACACACAGGAGTAGTTAGACCATGTTGGTGGCCCAAAACAGCACAGACTTGACATCTTCCCTTGCCTCAGCCCCAAAGATATCAAACCTAAGGATGCTTTCTGTGCAAGAATTTTGCATCTTGAAGACTAGCTCCATGCAGAAGAACAGGTTCAATGCATATTGTTATGTGCCATCAAGTCAACTCTTATGGCAAACTTGTGAAAAGATTTTCTTGACAAGGTTAGAAGAGGTTTGCCATTGCCTTCCTCTAAGGCTGAGAGAGTATGACTTGCCCAAGGTCACCTAGGTTGTCCTGGCTAAATGTGGATTACGAATCCTGGCCTCCCAATGATCTAGTCCAGGGGTAGGCAACCTAAGGCCCAGGGGCCAGATGTGCCCCCCTGAGGCCTTTGGACCGGCCCCAGGCTGGTCCTGTCGCCGCCGCCCGCTGCCGCCGCTGTCCACCATGATGATATTGATTATTGTTGTTATTACTTGTTCTTGGGGTTTTCTTGGCAAAATCTCCACAGGGGTTTTGCCATAGCTTTTCTGGGGCTGAGAGAGTGTGCATGCATATTTTTTAATTTTTTAATTTTTATTTATTTATTTATTTATTTATTCATTTATTTTTGGTGCTTTGCCCCCCCCCCCCAATTGTCTGAGGGACAGCAACCCGGCCCCCGGCTCAAAAAAGGTTGCCTACCCCTGATCTAGTCCAACATTCAAACCACTGCACCATGCAGGATCAGTGCATACACACCATGAGAATAACAAGGTGCAGGAATCTATAGTTATTCATAGCTTTTCACTCTGCACACAAGATGTACATCCTTGGGGTGAATCAGATATTTTGGACATCTGGACAAGAGACTCACAATGAATGTTTTTGCTCTTTTCTCTTCAGATAAAAATTCTGCAACAAATGAGAGCTGAGTACTGGTTTAGTTCTACATTCTTCACTCACAAGAATCTCTGACATTATTTTGGAAGAACAATGGGAGGGGGCACAACTTTTGTATGAACTAAGGCAACTGCCTGATTTTGTTGACTATTGCTGTTTGTCATTATTGTTTGCATAGCCTTGAATCATTACTCTTTTGGACTGGTACTCTTAAGAGTTTTCCAGCCATCTGTAGAAGCTTTCCCAAGTTTGGATTGTTCATATGCCTTTTCTTTATGAAGAAGTGATATTCACTACAGAGGATACATATTGGCTGCAACTCCACTGAGAATTAAGAGATGCTTAAGCATAATGCTAAAAGCATCAGATCCTGTCTGATTTTGGAAGCTAAGCAGGGTCAGTCCTGATTAGTACTTGGATGGGAGACTACCAATGAATACCAAGTGCGTAGGCTATATTTCAGAGGAAGGAACTGGCAAAACCACCTCTGAGTATTTCTTGCCTAAGAAAATTATGAAATACATGGGGTCACCATAAGTCAACACACTACTTGAAGAGAGAGACTGAGATCAATTAGCTTAAAGAATCAACACTATATGGGAATCAGAATCCGGAAAAACTAATTTTTTGAACTAGAATTCTTTTTTGGACTGTGGGCATACTAGTTTGGGAATTCTAGGTGTCGTAGTACAGAATTGTAACTCTTCTAATCTCTGGTTGGAATGTGGCTATCAGATCTGAAGTAAACCCCAAATCCAGGAGATGTCAGTAAAACCTCTAGCTCTGTACACTGACAGAACAGTATTGTATATGCCTACTGAGAACAGATCACATGCTGCCTATGTGGGCCACACTGTGCCCACCACTGGCCTACTCAGGTGTACATTCTATAGAGTTCCTTGGGGATTGTTCTCAGGCAAGTGGACACAGGCTTGCAGCCTGAGGGAGTCCTGAGGGGAAAACAACCCAAGGTCATAGCTAATGCTGCATGTTTCCAGAGAGCATCAAGGCAGACTGTAATAAGACCTTTCAGAAAGCAGAAGACTAGATATGGCCTTCTCATTAAACTATTGGACTTTGTAGCCACTGGTAACATTTTCATTTGATTAAAAATCAACTTGGAAAAGTTTCTTTTTGGGACCTCCGGTCCAAGAATATCAGAATATCATGATCTAGAATTCTGGTCGTTCTAGTCCAAAAAATAGCTTTTCCAATCTCTCTCTTTCTGTTTTTAATGAATAGAGAGGTCATCCAGTTTACTTTTGTGACATTTAGGATTTGGATTTTGGAGAGACAGTGGAAAAAGCATTTCTCCAAGGATACATGAATACTAGGATAGAGTTCTCTGTGTATTCTCTATGTTGATTGTCTCAAATGGAAGAGTCACATAGGGAAACAAGAGACTCTCTGTGTTTTCTCAGGATGTCCTTAGTAAACTCCATTTATTTATTTGTTTTTTGTTTTTTTTAGAAAAATCAACATTTATTAACCAGCCTGTAAAACCAAAATGAATCTCCATGTTGGCTAACCATCTTTGAAACTCAAATGTATATTTTAAACAGAACATGAAATGCATAGAGAGAAACTGGAAGTCAGCACAACTATCTTAAAATAGGCATCCGATATTCCCTATGTCCTGCCCCAAACAATACTGCTCTGTTGATTTTTTTGAATGAAGAGCCACTTGGGGGGACTTTTCAAAGACACTGAAAGTCAGCACAGGATAATTGGCTACAAAATTAACTGGACATCATTGGATACAGGACACCCTATAGGCTCCCACACTGCAAAGATATCAGGTTAGGTTTCAACCAGTTTAGATTTAAACTGAACCAGTCCAGTGGTGGATTTGTTCCAAAAACAGGAAAGAATGGTTAGAATAATAATAATCATTAGAAAGGTTATTGGTAAGAAATATCTCCTCCACCAAAAAAATCCTGCCAACAGATCCATACTCAACAGACATTATTTTCCATATTATTTGGGCAGAAGGCTGGAAAAGTGAACACACAAAACCACTAACTTCTAGTTTTCTTTGACAAAGGCTGAATCCACACTTGCAAAATAATTTGATCTTACCCCAGTCCTGTATGAATACATACATGATATTGTGCCATTTTCAAAGTGAAAGCAGTTCTTTTAGACTCCTGGGGACTTTAATGAAACTTTAAAAACCCAACCCTTTAGTCCACAGTTTCTTGAAAAATGCTTAAGATGTGTGTTCTGCACCCTGAATCAGGATCAGGATGGAATCAGGGTTTGTAGGGTGGAACAGATTGGTGGGTGGTTGCCTTGGCATCCTTGTCTGGCAAGCATGGTGCCACTATTTGTTTTACATTCAGTGTATGCAGACAGATATTCACACTTTCAAATATACAAAGGTCTGAGATTATGTGCTCACTGGTGTGTTTGTGCATTACATCTTATAAATATTTATTACTTTATTAAATTTTATTAAATATAGTCATCTTTCCACATCTGTGGGAGTTGGGACATGGGGGCTACTGGCCTACATCCTCTTAAATAGGAACATTGACAACACCAGTGTCTATCTTCTGCTGTGTTCAGTTAAGTAAGGCTTAGTGAGTAGTCAAATTTTTGGTCGATGGGATGAAATCAAACTGGTGAGGCTTCCTCATTTGCTCATTCACTTGAGTGGGATGGGGGAATGGGGGGAATGAAAGGAGTGAGGGCAAGAATGAAGGGACAGAGGGAGCAGGCCAGAGGAGGGAGAGGAGACAGAGCTGCCACCACAGGAGCAACTGCTGGAGACCCTTCCTGCTTCCCATGTAGCATTAACCTCAATGGCTTAAGAGGGGCTTACACAGGGTTATCTGCATGCAACGACTGGGATTTCCAAGTGTGTGTGTGTGCATTTGCAGACAGATATGCAGTGCCTTCTGTCCCAGGGGAAACTATATCTTGTAAAATGCCCACGTAGAAGAACAGGGAATGGGCTGTGAGCTTTCACCCCTCTTGTTTTGAAAATGGAAAGCTCAGTAGAGCTTCAGAGCTGCAGGAGACAAGTGGATCAATGGTGGAGACAAGTGGAAGGGGGAGAATGCCCTTGTCCTCATCCTTCTGCCACTACTGCCATCCTACCTGCCCACCATTGCTCCCTCCCCCCTCCCCACCATCCTGCTCCCTCCATCCACCCCAGAGACCCACACACCACCTGTCCTTACATCTTCTGCTTTTCTTGTCCCATCCTCTTCCCCCATTTGACTGAGTGAGCGAACAAGAGAAATTTAAATGTTGTGGCCTCAACATAATGAGGAGTTATTAAGTCTCCGAACACACACACACACAGAGAAAGAAAACACATGCATAGGACAGAGAGGTCCTTGTGGGGTTACAGAGGGAAAAGAGAAGGAATGAGGGGTGAGGGAGCCATCCAGTGGGAGTGCAGGTGGGTGGTAAGATTGACAGGAAAAGAAGAGAGGATGTTGGTTGATCTGGATATGCAGATATATGGGAAGAAATAACAAACTGCGGCTGTTGTGGTTGTGTGACTTAAAATAATCTGATTAAGTGGACACATGAACATGGGTAGAAATAACCTTTTGTACCAATATGACTTCAGGTGGAGAAACTGTGTGGCTTTCAAGACCAACCTGAGTTTGGATTAAAATGAGTGATGTATGATGTTAACAAGGTCAACCCGAGGCAGGATACTGTGCACCGGAGCTGGGATATAGCCCTTGTGTGGATTCAGCTGAAGACAGCAAATGGCTGCCTTTTCTTGGTTCCTGCTCTCACCCTATTCTTCTCCTGCCTCTACCAATTGTCAGAACTAACAATTGTCTTCTAAATAACCTTTAAAAACAACATTAACAACACCGATACATCTGTACAGCTTTTTACATTCTTACCATAGCTAGAAATTTGACACCTCATGTGCCCTTAATGTTTATACATTGAAATAATTCATCCATTTAAAATTATTACACAGATAATCACTTCCTTGAAATCATGGCGTTACTCATCTATAACACAAAAAGAAAAATATTTCTTTCAAAGGACTCTCAGGCAAATGGGTTCAGTGCTACTTTCTGTATCAGGCAGGTCAATTTAATTCAGTGCTGTACTCGCTACACAGCTAAACAATTGCTTTTCATAAACTAGAGAGGATAGTAAATGCAGTTTGTAATACCCATCTAGAGGTGGCCTTGAACACTCTCCTTAATAAAAAAAGCTTGACTCCTGAAATTCCACCTCTTCAGTCATCCCCTATCAAACAGTTAGTCAGGATTTCAGAAAATTAATGTGGGATTAATGAATTGTAATAAGCACAACATGAATGGCATCAGATATTTAGATTGCCAAGGATTCTGTCTCTATTCAACAGTTACCTACATTTATCTCTAAGATATGTATGGCAGGGAGTGTCTATAAATGCTTAGCTGAGTAACCAGGAAACTCAGCTCAGGCTGAATCCAAAGCAAGGCTATATCCTGTGGCTCCCTAGCCCTGCTTCCCTTCTCTTTTCCCTCTGTAACCCCATGGGGACCTCTTTGTCCCATGTGTGTGTCTGCCAGGAAAATCAAACATCTCCTCATTCAGTTTAGAGCAGGGGTAGGCAACCTTTCTGAGCCGGGGGCTGGGTTGCTGTCCCTCAGACAATTGGGGGGCCAAAGCACCAAAAATAAATAAATAAATAAATAAATAAATAAATATATATAATATAAAATAATATAATTTTTTAAAAAATTTAAAAATTAAAAATATATGCATGCACACTCTCTCAGCCCCAGAAAAGCCATGGCAAAACTCCTGGGGAGATTTTGCCAAGAAAACCCTAAGAACAAGTAATAACAACAATAATCAATATCATCATGGTGGGGGGCGGCGGCGGCGGCAGCAGGACTGGCCTGGGGCCGGTCCAAAGGCCTCGGAGGGCCGCATCCGGCCCCCGGGCCTTAGGTTGCCTACCCCTGGTTTAGAGCCTCACACTCACTCACTCACTTGGGCAGGAGGGATTAAAGGGATGGGATGGGATGGGATGGGGGGAGCAGAAGGAGGGAAGGCAGGTGGTTTGTGGATCTTCAGAGTGGATGAAGAGAGAAGCCGAGAAGATTTCCTCCCACTGACTAATCCTGGCTTAATTGAACACTGCTAAAGACAGACACCAGTGTTACCAAAATCCCTATTAAAATGGCATAGGGCAACAACATGTGTTTACCTAACATCCGCAAATATGTAGGGACAACTATATTTAATAAAAATAATAAATATTTAATAAAATAGAGCACACAAATCCCAGCAAGCAGATAATCTCTGACCTTTGAATATTTGACTATATGAATATCTACCTATATACACTGAATGTAAAAAATAATAATGGCAACACGATGCTTGCTGGACAAGGATGCCAAGGTAACCACCCACCAACTTGTCTCGCCCTCCTACACCAGATTCTACCTTGATCCTGATTTTGGTCACAGGGCACACATTTTAAAAAGTTGTTTTTTCCCAAGAAATTGCAGAGTAAAACAGGTGGTTTTTTAAAAAAAATTCATTAAAGCAGGCACCTGAAATAATTGCTTTCACTTTGAATCCAGAGGAACATCATACATTCAGACAGCACCAGGAATAAGGTACAGTCAAATTATTTTGCAGGTGTGGATTCAGCTTCAGGAACCAGAAACAACATGAGGGTTGTAGCCCAGGCTAAACCTTTCAAATAATTCATCCTTACCTCAGTCCTGGTCCTAGTCCTCCAGTTTTGAAGAGAAAGTAGTTCTTTTAGATACATGGGGGCTTTAATGATAATAAAAAAAAAATGCTTACAAATTACTGACAAGTTCCATTAATTTCATGAGGGATCCCTTCTTCCATTAGTCCCATGGAACGTCTATGGAAAAAGCAGACCTCCTCCTTGAATTAATGGAACTTGTCTGTGTACTTTAAGCTAATGGTTAGGCTAGATTCAGTTTTACAGATAAACAGTTCCAGTAGATTTTTAGAAGAGTTCTGCTGTTCACAAACAGGATAAGGAAATGCATGAGATGTGTTTTTTTTTAAAAAAAAACCACTAAGAAATCTCTTAAGATTATTACATGCCTTAAATCAGGGGTAGGCAACCTAAGGCCTGGGGGCCGGATGCAGCCCCCCGAGGCCTTTGGACCGGCCCCAGGCCAGACCTGCCGCCGCCCACCATGATTATATTGATTATTGTTGTTATTACTTGCTCTTGGGGTTTTCTTGGCAAAATCTCCACAGGGGTTTTGCCATGGCTTTTCTGGGGCTAAGAGAGTGTGCATGCATATATATTTTTTATTTTAAAAAATTTATTTATTTATTTATTTATTTATTTATTTTTGGTGCTTCGGCCCCCCAATTGTCTGAGGGACAGCAACCTGGCCTCTGGCTCAAAAAGGTTGCCTACCCCTGCCTTAAATAATATTCCTTACCTCTCCCTAATTTAACTCTAATTTGTGCTGCCAGAGCACGTTTTCCAATTCGCATTGGAGTGGGGATCTATTCTGAAGTCGGATTCTGCTGTAAAAGCCATGCGATAAAAAACAGCTGCAGCACGAATTAGAGTTAAATGTGGGCAAGGTAAAGAGTATTATTTAAGGCATGCGATAATCTGTTTCAAATGCATCTGAAGAAGTAGACTGAAGTCTATGAAAGCTCATGCTGCCAATTTCTTTCTTTCAGTCAGGGCCAATGCAGATGACCTATTTGGGGCGGCAGTGAGCCACCCCAGGGAGTGGCGGATCAGGGCCGTGGCAACCGCTCACTGCGGCCCTGATCCTTCCTTTTGTTGCACCTAAAAGAGTGGTAAAATGTCGGTCCTTTTAGGGGAAGCAAAATGCCACCCTTAGAGCCAGCACCGCAGCTCTTCCGTGCCCTTTCAGCGCAGCGTGTCTGCACGCTGCACCGGAAGGGTGTCCTGACACCACACGCTGTGTATACGGTTGTATGACATCAGGACGGTGTCGGGGTGGGGTTGGGGCGGCTGGCATGCGGCTGCCCTGCCCCAACTCTACCCCCAGGCTGGCCCTTTGGGCCGGTCTGCAATAGTCCTTAGTTTCAAAAGTGTGACAAGATCTCTCTACGTACTGATTCTACTGACTAACACAGCTATACCTTTGAATTCTAAGAAATCTCTAGTTAGACTACCACAGGGTAAATTTTAAAGTGGAATTTAATAGCCCCCACCCATGCACAGTGTGAATCCTAGCCCTAAATTTGCAATTGAGAGCTGGAAGGGGCTGCATGGGGAGCAGCTTCTATGTGGACATCCCTTTTTGAGCAGTGGTTCTCCCATTTTCTCCACTTGAGATGAAAATTATATTTAAATTAGAGTGACTTGTGCCCATGGAAGTCAATAACTATTCCCTAGATCATGAAGCACTGTCTAAAAAGAGATTTGCTGTGGTTACCACAACAATCACCTTCAGTCCTAGGATGCAAAGGGGCGTGGAGACTGGCAGAGGTGGCTTCTGGGTGAGGTAGCAGCATTGTGGTGCCAAGACACGAAAGGAAGGTACAGGCTTATATATGTGCCCAAGTTTGTGTACTTGTTGAGAGAATTAAACTCCATGACATTTAAAATTCCCCACATGGTCTTCCCTCAAGATCAACCAGATATAAAAAAAAAAAAACAAGCAAACTACAGAGTGGAACAGCTAGTGTGTAAATATATGGGCCTCAGCCCAGCAAAAGTTACAGCTTGATTCTCTCCATATTTTCTTGAATCTATTTCCTGCTGGGTCCAGAGGAATTTATTCCCCAATAAGGCTCTAATCTTATTCCTTTTACATTGGAGCAAGTCCCACTGAACTCAGCTGGACTTACTTCTGTGTGGGAACATATAAAATCATACTGTTAATGAATGCTTGGGGTCCTTCAGGTGGGGAAAATGGTCAATCCTTAATTGTTTACAACTTCAGCCTGGTGGGTGGTGGGTGGCCAACATTTACGGTGGCAAGGGTAGCAAAGGGGTTTACCTTGGCATCCACATCTGGGAAGTATGGTGTGGACATTTTTTTAAAGTTCATTATATGTATATAGGCAGCTATCCACATATTTGAATACCTGAAGGGACCCCATTTCAGAAGCCCCATGAGCCTTTGAATATTTGAATATGTGGATGCATGCATACATCCACTGAATCAAAAAACAAATATCACAAAAGTGGATGCCAAGGTAAACCCTTTTGGGAACCTTGCCAAAGTGAAACTCCCACCCATACATAGACTAAACGTTTGGGGGGGAAATGGGAACACTACAATTGTCGGATCTAGGAAAAACACCCACCAACCTGTCCTGACACACACCCCAACCATCCAATCCACCAATTCTAACCCATTCCCATTTGGGGGCACAGGGCAGTTCCCATCCTCCAACCCCAGTTCCACTGCAAAGTCAATTTGGGAGTCAAACCACAAAATGACGCTTCCTCAAAACATTGGAGTAAACTGGAGGATTTTTAAAATCACCTTAAAGCCCTTAGCTATCAAAAATAAGTGTTTTCACGGGGACTTCCGTTGGTAATGGCGGACCGATAGGACGTGTTCGTGCTTGGTTCCATCCTGCTCGGCAGAATAAGTGACCATTTAACAACTAAATAGTTATAAATTGTGGTCTATTCTCCCCCCCCCCTTGGTATAGGGGGTGCTGGAAGCAGAAAAGTTTTAGCTTGGTGCTGGTTTAGAAGTTCTCACAGCGACCAAGGCTAAAAGGAAGATAGAAGATGGAGTGAGAGGAGAGGAAGAACAAAGAGTTGCAGTTCCTATTCTGCCGAGGCTACCAGGTTAAGGTTTGGGACGCCGCTAATTTTAAATCCTGTTTGGTTATTTTGTTGTGTTATTGAGCGGAGCTGAGACTGTAGGTAACTGGAATAACACTATCCCGACCCTTCCATATGGGAACACAGCTTAGGAAAAAAAAGGCGAAGTAGTACCTTTAAGGCTGCCAAAAAGGAGTTTCGCCCTCATTGTGACCAGTGATTTGCTCCCTTGAACCTCCCGAATCCCGGGGGTAGGGGTCTACGAAGGTGGCCGCTCTCATTCCCAAGGGCTCTCCGGTTTGCTGAGGACAGAAGGTTTGGGAGTTTCCCCAAAAGAATTGGAGAAGACGAGACCCCTGCGTTACTCGCGAGGAAGAATACAGAGACGCGGGGAGAGAGACCACACCCATTTGAAGCGGACCGGATTTCCGGTATAGGAGAATAATAAGGATGCTGGGATTTGAAGTCCACCTTGGTAGCCCATGCTTCAACAGGGACTCAGGGATCCAGGTGGAATTACGGAGCTGAATTAAATTGAGATCCATCGATGAAAAAAACATTGTCGGTGAGTGGAGTGTTGGACCTTTCTGGGGCAGCCGCTGCCGTGAGAGAACTAATTCCTTCTCCTTAATTATCGTATTCTTTGTGAGAATATCGCAGCCGCTTTTACTTATCCTAGCGAGACTGTTAAAAAAATTGACTGAATTTTGATTTGGATTTTGGGAAAACAAAAAGGGTTTTAAGTGTTTGCTGCTCTTTTTTTTGGACTCTGACTTATTTGGACTTGACCGGACAAGGAGGCTTTGCCTAGGAGCTGGATCAGACTTCTCTTGTATTCACATTTTGTTTGTTTTTTTGTTTTTGTTGAAGAGTTGCCACAGGGATAATAAGTACATACTGAAATAGCCCTCGAAACTACGAAAGGATTGCTGGGAATGGTTTAATTGTTGTTAATTGCTTTTTACAGACTCTGATGCTGGTTCTTGAAAAATAGTAGGTTGATGTATTGCCAGAGGCAGAAGGAGAAAAAGACTGTGTGATATTGAAAGTCACATTTGCAGATTCCTGCAAATTCGAAATAGAAGAAACCTTCCCTCAACTGAATGTGATTAAGCAGTTGGTGACTGTATGTTCTGATACTCATTCAATTATCCATTTATCACCCACTGTTAAGGGTTTATATTAGGAAATAAGTTTGTAAACTATTAAGGGTTTATATATTGTATATTTGAGGGTAACATATTGAAATCAGGTGTAACACTTAGGAATTATAGGCTTCTCACTTTTCCTTCTTATTCTGAAATATCTGTTACTCTTTTCTGTTAGGATGTCTATGAGTCTGAGAAGTCAAACTCTTAAGCCTCAACCCTCACAACAGAGAAGGCCCTCCTTAGAGCAGGCAGGAGGAGGGGATATATATAGTAAGATGTTCGAGGAGATCAAAGCTATGAGGGGCGAGCTAAGCCGAGAAATTCACGACCTCCGGCAGGACATGAATGATTTTAAAATTGAAATAAAGGAAGAATTGAGGTCAGAAATGAAGGATGTAAGGCGGGCAATAGACAAAATGTCCCTTGAATTTAGCAAAATGAAAACCAGATTAGGGAATGTTGAAGAGAGACAAGGGAAATTTGAAGAGAAAATAGAAGGTCTAAGTGAAATTCCTAGGTGTTTGGAGGAAGAGAGGATTAAAAATGATGCAAGACAGAGGGAAAGATCTGTAAAATTGAGAGGATTACCTGAACAGGATGGGGAAAACCTGATGGAAATCTTGTTACCCCCTTTAGCAAGTTATCTGAGTAGACCGGAACATCTTTGTGAACTTGAGATAGACAAGGTTTTCCGCCTGAACTCGAAGATAGCTTCTCAAAGAAATATACCCAGAGACATTGTAGTCAATTTTGTTAGAAGGCAGGTACGGGACCAGCTTTTAAGTTTACAAGCTCAGACCCCTCTCATTGTTAGTGGCGTAGAACTTAAGATTTTCAAAGATGTAGCCCCCAATGTTATGAGGAGAAGAAAAGAATATACCTTTTTAACTAATCAACTCCAGAGATTCCATATTATATATAGATGGTTGATCCCAGAGGGCCTCACATATATATAGATGGTTGATCCTCACAGAGGTCCCTCTCTGGGGACGTCTTCCCTGGAGGAGAGGACCCGTGCGGGCCTTGCACTCCATGGGAAGACATCCCCAGAGAGGGACCTCTCTGGGGACATTTTCCCATGGAGGGCAAGGCTTGGGAAGGGGGGTGTGTGTGTGTGTGTGACAGTCAGCTGTCACACACACACACACACACACACACCTTCCCAAGCCTGCGTGGGGCCTGGGCTCCGAGGAGAAGTCCTCAGAGAGGCGCCTCTCTGAGGACTTCTCCTCGGAGCGCGGACCCTGTGCCGGCTTGGGAAGGGGTTTGGGGGACAGCCGGCTGGGGAAGGGGTGTGATTGACAGCCGCGACAAGTGACAGCCGTGGCTGTCCTGTTTCTGCGCATGTGCAAGGACATCCTTGCTGGGTTCTGTACTGGATCTTCTCACTTGTGTGTGAACAGCAAATGCGGTTCCCGGGGGGCCCTTCATCGCACTTTTGTTAATTGCGTGATGATGCTAGTTGCGTCTGATAGCCATTTCCGTATTGTGGGGTTTCTACCAGTATAGTTCTGGATTGATTCTTATATCGCTTTCTTGCCACTTTGAACCCCGCGTGTGATAAGGTCCTGAGAAGTGTAGAGGGGAAAAAGGACAATAAAGATGGAGAAGGCTAGGGAAGAAGGGAGAATATGAAAGGAGATGCACAGTAGGAGGTTAGGTGGGAAGAAAAAAGAACAGGACAGTGAAGGAGACATGAAGGCAACAATAAGCATAGGGAGCACCTAAAATGTAGGGAAGTCATGGAGAAAAACCATGAGAGACAAAGAAGGAAAAGAGAAGATATTTAGTCAGAGGTTGTGAGGGGGTGTGGGAGAGAGAGAGGAGAAGAAGAAGAAAAGGATGGGAAGGAAAAATAAAACCAATAGTTAAAAGTGAATGGAGTGAAGTACCTAAGCAAAATTGAAGATATTTGTACTAGGCTTCTTGATAGCAATGGTGCATCCACATATGACACAGACCAAGAAGGGAATGAGAAAATATTTAGCCAGAATTTGTGGGAGAAGGAGAGTTGACAAGAAAAAGAGTAGAAGATGTTTATCTAATAAATGTGGGAAGGAGACAGATAACATGTTTTGGGGAGACACCTTCTGCTTTCCTCTTACATTCCTGTTCTCTAATTCTTCCTACAACTCTTAATTCAGGACCTATGTAGCACTCGCCATCTTTTTCCTTTAGCAGCTGAGTATTCCTGTTCTATTCATCCTTCTCCATTCATGACTAAACTCTTTTCTTTGGTTTCAGTGGAACTGAGGGCTAATTTCCCATTGATGCAATGTCTCGGGGTGTGTGTGTTATTCTTCTCTAAATTATATTCTGTAAGAATTGCAGGGACATGCTCTCGTAAAAGCCATGATGATTCTTCTTTACTAAGGCTTATAGTTGTAAACCACTTAGAGACTGCATAGTGTGGTATCAAGCAGTATATAAATGAAGCTGCTATTGCTCTTGTTCTCCCATATGTTTAACAACACTTACCTTTTGTTTTCTGTTTATTTACTTCATTTATTTGAGCCAAGTGATAGACATAGTTTTATGGATCACCTTGGATCCCTTTTTGAAAGCTGACCACCTTCAAATTCTTCCAGTAAAAAATAATAAATTCACATCTGAATGTGTAGTAACTTTTCAGTGAATGCCACTTGGGCTCATAACTTTTTTAAAATTAACCAGTCACATTTGGCAGACCTCTTCAAATGTACTAACAAAAAATAACTGATGGGGTGCCTCTTAATAGACAAGCAGACTGCTGCAAAGACACCTTCAATTTCTCCGTAACTTCCTTGTCCTTCCCAGTACCCATCTATGACTTTTAACAGATTGCCACATCGGTGGGCTAGCTATCAGCAGACTGGAGAGTCCTCAGCTCACTGCACCATATACTGTTCTATGTCTGTGTATGCACATGGCCATATGGATGTGGACATGTACACGTCACCTGCCATTGAATAATATGAGGCATGACCATTCCTGTTTTTCCCATCTGTGGGAGGTGAGAACCAAACCAGCCAAAGGATGGAGGGGTCCGCTGTATTTTTTTAAATCACTTTCCTGCATTTGATGTATTTTTTTAAAATGGTTGTGGTTATGAAAATCAGATGTGCTTCAGAGTGCTTCTTTGTCTGCTTTATTGTATATGTTGCATTGCAAGTTAGCATACTCTTTATTTTCTGCCTCCTCTAAGATTTTAAGTTTCTAAGAGAAACACTCCTCCTTTTATTAGACTCTTTGATTCTGCAATTCAGAATTTGTTTGATTTGTTTATACCTTTTTGAAGCTGTGGTATACTATTTTTTTTTTGTCTCAGTTTGCATCATACTGCTAATCTTAAATCATCTCTAAGCTTCCTGAAGTACTTTTCTGACTAATTGTACCTTTCAGTTTCCTAGAAATGGTCCTTCCCTGAAATCTGTTCTAAGTTAGCCCACCTGCTGAAACTCCTACCAACTATCCCCTCTCAACTATAATTGTTTTTGCAGGTACATTTTGTCAAAAATATTGGCAAAATATTGCACTGGGGTAACTTAACTTGTCAGTATTACAAACTTTTATACACACACCAAAGACCAGTATTGCAAAAGAAGTGTAATTATTACCATTTATTATTTAACATTTTGATCCCTGGTTATAGTTTCTTAATGGAGCCCCAAGACAGTTAATAACCCAAAGAACAGTTAAACAAACATAAAAGCAGAAATCAGCCATATTAGCAACAACAATGCCACAATATGGAAAATGCCCGTACAGAAAGGTCTTTGCTCATGGTAGACAAGAATCTTACTTCATGAGAAGATGAAGCCTGGAGAAGGGGTTCTTTGATGGATCTTAGGGCACATCTACACAGGCCTCCTTAAGTATTATGCTCTGGAGCTGCCCTGGGTTGGCACGATGAAGGCCAAATGTGTCCTTATAGTCACCAGGCAACAACACATCATCCTGCTGGCCTGTCCCCCTCAGTGCCGCTGCTGGTGGAGCCTCACCAGCCAAGCAGCTTCCTGTGAGAGCCTGGCCGCTGCCATCACTTCTGAGGTCAGAAGAGGGTGCCCATACGATCAATGAGGAGGGGATAGGAATCCCCTCTTTGTTGCTCACATGACATGGTGCCCCATTCTGATCTCAACAGAAGTGACAGTGATGCCCAGGCTGTTGCTTGGCTGGTGAGGGCACAGTGACACCAAGGGCGATGTGCCTGTAAGATGATGTGATGGACATGTAGCCATGTGGACAACTGGGTCACTCTGAATCCAGCCCAGTCCAGCTGTCCTCACATCCAATACACCCAGGTTCACTCTGGGGTTTCCTGGGAACTCAGGAGTAAACAGTGTTTTCTGTTAAAATGTACTAATAGCTTAAAGAAGTATATTTGCTCTCAAAATGGATTAATGGCTTAAAGAAGCAGACTCATCACACTGGATATAGGATGAGTCTGGAGGTGCTGGCCAGTGTAGTCCATTCCTTAGACATCTGGGTAGATGATAGGAAAGAGAAATAGGCTGTTTGTCTTTTAAAATATTATTTGCCCACACTTTGGCACGAGCTCTTTTATATGAAATAGTTTCGCATTAAAAAGTGTCCAAAAATGAACTGGTAACCAGTGCAAGTATATTGTTGGTAACCAATGGAAGTTTATAAACTGCTAACCAAGGCAACTGTAACATATATAATTGTATTCATTACAAGTGTAACATATTCTTACCAGTACACAGTAATCAACAGAAAGGGTGCAGCATTTTTATAAACTGAAGTTTCTCAACTGTCTTCAAAATAACCCAACAGACTGCACATTATAATGGCCTACTCTGGAAGTAACAGGATCCTGCATGACCCCTGTTGTAAATTGTCCCTAAGTCTGGTACAGTAACAAAATTTCATATAGAAAAGGGAAAGTGAGGTAAGCAAATTACTCTTAATCCTAAAATCACATACCAGAAGAGTGGTGAATCCAAGCTCTAAAACTGGAACAAAAAGATTTTGAGCTCTCATTGATGTGATCCACAAGGAAAGAAAAGCTAAAGTGTGAAACTGAGATTATGGGTTTGAGTAGACCCTAAGTTAAACATAAGTCAAGAGTGTAATAAGGTAGCAAAAAAAAAATCTACTGCAGTTTTAGGCTGCATAAAGAGAAATATAGCATCTATTCTAAGGGAAATAAAAATACCACTCTATTCTGCTTTGGTCCCCACCTGGAGTATTGTGTCCAGTAATGGTCAACACAGTTTTAAAAGGATACCAATGAGCTGGAAAATAGCCAGAGAAGGGAGACCAAGAGATTATTGCATGCCTTAAATAATACTCCTTACCACTCCTGAATTTAACTCTAGGTTAAATTCTGACTTGGAAAAATGGCTGCGTTTTCAAATGCACAATGGAGTGGGGATCTACTCTGAAGTCAGATTCTACTGCAAAAGCTATGCAATAAAACATGGCTGCAGTGCAAATTAGAGTTAAATTTGGGAGAAGTAAGGAGTATTATTTAAGGGCATGCAATAATCTCATAAAATGGCCTAGAAAACAAACCTTATGAAAACAAACCTTGTGGTGGGCTTTGTGTATGCTTATCCTTGAAAACAGATGACTCAGAGGCAAGAGATTCTTCAAATATCTGAAGGATTGTCACATGAGAGTTAAAGTTCCAGCTGTGCCAGAAGGTAGGCCCCAAACTAGTGAACAAAGGATTCCTAAAACACATTAGGAAGGAGTTCTGGTGGTAAGAGATGTTCAACAATAGAAAAGACTTTCTTGGATGGTGATGAGCTATTCTTCACTGGGCATTTTGAAACAGAGGTTAGATATAGCCATCTGTCAGGGATGCTTTAGTTGTGGATTTCCTTCATTGGCAGGGGGCTGGACTAGATAACTCTACATTTCTGTGATTCTATGAAAATTAAGTCTCTCTCACTCAGATTACCTGTTTTTAAAAAGAAAAGAAAAACTTACATCCAATTGTTAGTCTGCAGAAGAGCTGACCTGTTGGATCAACAGTAATATTATAAGTTAACACTTATTTAAGTTCTGTTGAAACAACGGGTATATCTTAGTTGGAACTAACAAGTGAATTTAGGCCAAAATATTTCAAACTGTATTTTTAAAAAGTTAATTGATGCAACCCAGAAAGCAAAGCAATACCCACATATACTGTCTAATATTGCCACTTTCCTCTAGCAACCTGTTCTTCTGGAGGATTTTGGAATCTGGGAAGCAAAACAAGTAGTACAAATTAAACTTACCCACCTGTTTTTCCCATTCTCCCAGGGCCCCTTTTTTTCTGTCTCTCAGACCAATTATACATTGAATTAAATCTGCATGTGCTGCAAAAGTCAGGATATCTAGGGAGAGGCAGGTTTGTCTAGCTGCACCCAGATTGGGTTGCATTTATGTACACTCCAATTTGAGAAGGAGTGTATATAATTCACCACATGGTTGCAGTGGCAGCAAACCCCTTCATTTTTGTTGTTTCCACCCAGCTTGGAGTTTTGGGGAGAAATTTTTACAAAAATAAAAAGTGGTGCGATTTTACCACTTTTTCCATGTATTAAAGTTGGGATAATGCCGAAGTCACCCAACGTGTTTGAAAACAATCTCACTTTTGTAGGGTAGTCACAGGATTTAAACTCCATTTATTCATGGGATTTGGGCACTTTGCCTCCCATGTGATAAACTCCATAGCCGGATTCTGCCATGTCAGCTATCCCTGTTCTGGGATGGGTTAAATAATGGGTTCTTACCTTCCAGTCCTGTTGAAGCACGTGAAAACACTTTTTTTATTAAATTTTATTAAATCTTGATTAAAAATTACAAAGTCACAAATTAAGAAAAATAGAAACACAATCAACATAAACATAAACGGGCTGAACATATCATACAATATATAAATCAAATCAATAACAACAACAAAAATACACCTATTTGCTAATATTTACCCTTATATGCTATAAGAGGTGTCGCATTACATCATAAAAAAGCATATTATTCGATAGCAAAAGGAGACTAAAGAAAAAAAAACTAAAAAAAATATGGAAAACTTCCTGAGTTTTGACTCGGTTGCTATTTCCTTATAACTTGTATACTTATCTCCGACGCTAACCTCTCGTGGGGTTAATACTTATAATTACCCTTTACATTGTCAAGTGTATATATATATATATATAAAACAAAACAAAACAAAACAAAAAACACCCACTTATCTAAATATTACCTCAAAAATCCCCCTTCACCGCCTATTTACACGACGTGTATCAGCTGGAACATAAAATTATATCTAATCCTCTCATATTTACTTCTTTGTCACATTTCTCTCTCTTTTTTTCTACACCGATCTTATATTCATACCGATAACGTCCACTTCTCTCCATACTCACTAAGCTCTAAGAATTTCTTTACTGGCTCCCAAGCTCTTTTACAAATAGACCAAGATTCTCCTCTCAAACATGATGTTAACTTATCTATCACGATCAAATCAATCAGTTTTGCTAACCATTCTTCTATTGTCGGAGTCCCTTCACATTTCCATTTAGCCGCATAGACCATCCTTGCCGATGTTGTTATGTAAAATATAAGTTTGCCAAACTCTCTTTCCAACGTGACATCTTCCGTCATCCCCAGTAGATAAAATTTAGGATTAATTCTGTCTCTTATTGGGATAATTTGTGCGGTTACCCTATGTATACTTCTCCAATATTTATTAGCTACTTTGCAATTCCACCATGCGTGGATAAAGGTCCCTTTCTCTTCCTTGCACTTCCAACAACGATCACTGATACCTTTCTGCATCTTAGCTAATTTAACCGGCGTCAGATATCATCTAAACTGCATCTTGTGGAAGTTCTCTCTTAGGTCATAGCAAAGTGAATACTTAATTCTTTGGGTCCAAGATTTTTCCCATTGTTCCAATGGTATTGTTTGTTTTATATCTATCGCCCACTTAACCATATTCTCTTTAACTATCTCATCTTCTAATTCCAATTTTAATAACATCTCATAGAATTGTGATATTTTAACTTTCGTACATCCTTCTAGAATTTCTTCAAAATCTTTTTCTGCTTTTCCAATCCCAGTGGTAGTTATGTCAGCTTTAAACCTCATTTTAAATTGAAGATACAAAAATCAACTGCAATTAAGACCTCTTTCCGCTAATTCTTCTCTTGACAATATTTCTATATCCTCCTCACCTTTCCGCAGTTTTATTAAATCATAGTAAGTGGCCCATCTATTTTCGCACAGTCTTTCTCTCGGGAAAAGTGCTTCATTTGTGGAGGCCCATAGTGGAATTTTTTTACATAGCCTATCTCTATATTTATCCCACACATTTATGAGCGCTCTGCGAACGAAGTGATTCAGAAAGTCCTTATTCACTTTATCATAAAAGAGGTAGGCATGCAAACCATATCTTAGTTCTGCACCTTCTAAGGCCATTACCTCTTTATTTTTTTAGAAAAAACCAATCCGAAAGCCACCAAAACCAACATGCCTCGTAATAGATCTTAAAGTTAGGAACAGCTAAGCCGCCTCTTTCAATTTTATCAAATAGAACTTTCATTTTTACTCTTGGTTTTTTCCCACTCCACAAAAATTTAGACAAATCCCGATGCCATTCCTTAAATGGTGCCGCATTGTGAATTATTGGCAGGTTCTGGAAAAGAAATAAGATCTTTGGTAATACGCACATCTTAATAACCGATATCTTACCTAATAAGGATAGATGTAAGTTGTCCCATCTTTTTAGGTCTTTCTTAATATCCTGCCATTTTTTTGATAATTTTTCCTATACAAATCCACATTCTTCGATGTTAATATTATGCCTAAATATTTAACTTCACTCTTTATCAAGAATCCTGTTTTACTCACAATACTCTTCTTCTCCTCTTCAGAAAAATTTATGGGCAGAATGCCAGTCTTATTTTTATTAACCCTTAGCCCTGACACTTTTGCGAAAGCCTCTAATTCCTTACAGGCCTCTTCAATTTTCTCTGGATTAGTTATAGTTAAAGCCAAGTCATCGGCATAGGCTTTGAGTTTCATCTCCATGCCTCTTATTTTAACACCCTTAATTTCAGAATTCTCCCTAATCTTATAATTCAATATTTCTAATACAATCAAAAATAAAAGAGGAGATAAGGGGCAACCCTGTCTAGTGCCCTTTTGAACCTTGAATGGTCTGGATTTTTCCGCATTTACTACAACCCTTGCCATCTGTGTATCATATATTGTACCGACCCATTTAAGAAATCTATGGCCTACATTAATTTTATTCAGACATTTTTTTAGAAAAAGCCAATTCACATTGTCGAATGCTTTTTCGAAATCTATCAAAATCAATGCCAATTTTCGATTGATGTCTCTTTGTTGATATTCAATAATATTAAGAATGTGTCTAATGTTATCCTTAATACTTCTTCCCGGCAGGAAACCATTTTGGTCATTAGAGATCCAATCTGGCAAGATCTTCTTAAGCCTTTCCGCTAATATTAAAGAAAAGATTTTGTAGTCCGCATTAAGAAGGGATATTGGGTGGTAATTTTTAATGTCTGTATTGTCGGTACCTTCTTTATGTATAAGGCTGATATTTGCGTTGGCCCATGTAGTGGGGCTACCGCATTGTTCCAACTCTCTAAAGACCTTTAACATATATGGGGCCACGTCATCTTTAAAGGTTTTATAATATTCCGCTGAAAACCCATCAGGTCCAGCGGCTTTCCCTGCTTTGCTTTTTTTTATAGCATCATGGACTTCCTGCAATGAGATTTCAGCATTAAGAGCTTCTCTTTGTTTATCATTTATCTCATGAATTTTACATGTATGTAAGTAACTCTCCATTTCTTCCTCAATTAAATCTTCCTTTTTATAAAGCTGACTGTAAAATTTCCAGATTGATCTCTTTAAATCTGCTTGCTTAACTATCTCCTTTCCATTTTCTTTCAGCTTGTTTATCACCTTTTTAGCCTTTTCCTGCCGTATTCTAGCAGCTAAGAATTTCCCTGGTTTATTAGCATTTTCAAATACATTCTGTTTCGCATATCTCATTTTTTTTGCAAGGTCTTCTGTCAACCAGAGGTCCATTTTCTGTTCTAATCCCTTGATCTCATTCAATAACTTACTAATTTTGGGGTTCTTTTTAAGTTGTAATTCTTTAGCTTTCAGTTGATTTTGGATTTCGCTTAATTCTCTATTCCTTTTCTTTTTATATTCTGAGCCTTTTTTTTTTTATAAAAGTGCCTCTAATCACCGCTTTGGAGGTGTCCCAGATAGTCTTAAAAGGTATGGCCTGGTCCGTATTATCCAAAAAGAAATATTTTAATTGATTTTTTACCTCTGACAAGACTTCATCATTTTTCAATAATGTATCATTGAGCCTCCAATAGTATTCCCTAGGTGCTTCCTTGAATTCCATGACCAATGGAGTGTGGTCAGATTTAAATCTAGACAGTATCTCTATCTTTGAAGCCCATGAACATAAATTTTTAGATAACAAAAACATATCAATGCGTGACCAGGACCTATGCCTATCTGAAAAATAAGTAAAATCATTAACCATACCATTTATGACCCTCCATGCGTCCACTAAATCAATTTGCTCCATCATATTGAAAAAGCCTATAGGAAGTTTCCCTTGATTAGGAGTTACTCCTTTAGAAGTTAATCTATCCTGTTTAGGGTCAATAACTCCATTGAAATCCCCCATATATACCAATGACCAATATGTTATGACCTGACCTTGTAATTTCCACTATCACACACCGACCTTTAGAGTCCACCCATACTTTCCTCGGATTAAATTCATCCTTCACATATATTACTACCCCCCGCTTTCTACTCTCTGCAGCAGCCACAAATTCTGTACCTAGTCTGATATTTTGGAGTAAAGGGGTATCCGCAACTTTCACCTTTGTCTCCTGAAGACAAATTATGTCACAATTCAACTTATATAAATAATGAAAGATTTGTTTCCACTTAATAGGTCCATTCAAGCCCTTTACATTCCATGAAATGAATCTGCTATGCTTAATCCTCTGCATCTTCACTAATACGTCTTACGTCTTCGTCTGTTTCTTCTGTGTCATTTTCGGATTCAATATTAATATCAATGCTTCCCGAATCGACAATCACAGCTAAGCCCCTTTCTAATTTAGGGTCATTTACCTCAGATTCACTCTCCTCGTCTTGGTCCTTGTCCTGCTTATCATTACTTCCATTTCTCTGTTGTTTCTCCAGTAATCCTCCCTCCAACAAAGTTTTTTTCTCTTTAATAATGGTTTTTCTTTTTTTAATCGTTCTGATTTCCTCTCTTTCTCCTTCCAACTTCCCTTCTATTAGTTTCTCCTTTTTGCTCTTACTCTTGGGATCTTTTCTTACAAATATCGTCTCTATCCTCTTTTGATTTCCTCTTACTCTCAAATCCTTCATCCACCTTAAATTCCCCCCTGTATTTCCTCCAAAATTCTTTTGCTTCATAGAGGGACCTCAACTCGACCTTGGTCATTTTAAACCAGAATGTGAGGACTTCTCCTCGGAGCGCGGACCCTGTGCCGGCTTGGGAAGGGGTGTGTGTGTGTGTGTGACAGCCGGCTGTCACACACACCCCTTCCCAAGCCTGAGCGGGGCCTGGGCTCCAGGATACATATCTGGTGATCAGACATACGGCGAAAGCGCAATGATTGCGCTATCATTCCGGTCGCGCAATTGCAATTCCCCAAGAAACCGGCATTCAAAAGAACGGGGATCATTGAGACGGGGTTGTGACGGGGTTCTGTGCGACGTCATGTGAACACACGGAAAAATAAAGCACAACAGGACGGGATTTAGTGTGGATTCTGTCTGCTTTAGACCCCGTGTGATAACGTCCAGTGTCTACATTTGTCTTGCCCCCACAATTCTCCATTCCACTCTTTTCTCTCTCATCCTCTTTTGCGTTCTACCATTACTTGTCTAAGCTATACTAACCTTATTATCCTTCCTACCTGCTTTATTTTTCAAATTCTTTTTTCTTTGACAACCTTCCCCAAAGAAAACCTTTGAACTCTGACTAGGATATGTTAGATTCTCCACATTTTAAAGTTCTAAGTCCCATTAATGTCAATGAGTTTAAAATGAGAATGTACATGTGCTCAAAGTATTTTCTTTTTTAAAATCAGAGTTGGCAAACAGGTTCCTACAGCACTCCCACCCATTGTACAGGAAAGCATGATATGATTACAGTACAGGAAAGCATGATATAATTCATCACCCGTGTGCTTTACAACAGAAGTACTGAAATGTGGCTGTCTAGATGAGGCTTCCAATCCATGGTCTAAAATTAGCTAGCTACACTACTAGACAGCTTCCTGTTTACCTTTGGACCAGCCAGTGGTGTCACTAGAATTGGCATCACCCCCCTCATGGACCTTTTTTCATACAACATCATACAAAATCCTTAGAAATGCTTTTTGTACTAATGTTAATCATAAATCATAATTTCCCTACTACATAGGGAATACATACATCACTGAATATAATGGTAACAGCTGTGACATATGCAAAATTAAAATTATATCTTTAAATTACAATATCATATGCACAGCCTAAATGTATTTACATTAGATAGTTTCATGTGGTTAAAGTGAAAACTGGGTTTTGTTTTGTTTTTGTTTTTTTAAAAAAGTGAAAACTGGGTAAAAGAAGATTTTAAAAGAATTTTTAAAATTATTTTTTTTACAATTTTAAAAAAATTAATATATTTTTTTAAAAAATTACAATTTATTAAGAAAAACAACAACCTGGGACCTCTCCTTTCTCCTTCCACTGAATCTTGCCCCACTCACACTATCTCTTCAGCATTTTAAAGGGATGCAGGTGAACACCATAGCCTGTTTCTGCCAAAAGGAAGATGTTTGCGCAAGCAGTGGTGTTACATACTCTTAGGGTGTCACCTGGTGCTGTCTGAACTCCTTGCACCACCCCCCAGTGATGCCCCTGGTCCCAGCAAGAATACCAATAAAGTGGAAGATCATCTAGAATAATGGTTCTCATTCAGGGAGGAGATTCCGTATGTTGATATATGTCATCTCCCAGAATTCCTGACCATTTATCAAGTAGCTTGGGCCCTTTGGGAGTTGAAATCCAACAATATTTGGTGCTCCCTCCATCCAACTGAGAACCTCTGAGATAGAGGCTGCTTGGTAGTCTGCTGTTTCCCTCTTACCCACTCCATTTCTGGGAGTGCTCTCATGCCCTGTGAGTAGAAGGGAGGACTATCTGATCTCAGATACTGGTCATTCACCTCCTGACATAAACATGTACTCATGTTATAATATCATATTTTATGGCACTTCAGACTCACCAATGTACGGGGCAAATGTTATTTTGTAGGTATTCATTCAATATTGAGGAAAATTCTATTTCTTTAGCACTCTTCCCCCTCCTGCTTCCAGAATTTATTTCAGGTTTTGAATTGTTAAATAAGATACTCAGAACCATGGAGATGGAACAGAACAGTAATTAATTATCCAAAAAGCAAATGCATAAATTCACTTCTGAAGCAATCACCCAATTTCAGACCAGTAGTGTCATTAGGGTTGGTGTCACACGGTGCAGTAATTCATGGTGTCACCCTCCCATTGACTGCCTCCCATTTCACACCATACAGAATCTTTAGTAATGTTTTCTTTCGTTAATGTTACTCGTAAATCGTGAATGTAATGCTAATCATTGTGACACAAACAACTAGCAAAATTAAAATTATACCTTCAAATTACAAGATCACACACACAAACTACATTTATTTACATATATTTGCTAAAATGTGATGTTTTTAAAGAAAATTTAAAAAGAATTTAAAAAGAAAAAATAAATTTTGAAATTTGAAATTTTAATTTAAAAAAATTCTGGGGCCTATCCTTTCTCCTCCCACTGAGCTTCACCCCACTCCCACCATCTCTTAAAGCATTTTAAAGGGAAGCAGATGAATGCCACAACCCATTTCTGCCAAAAGGCATATGTTTGAGGAGCAGTGATGTCACCCCCCCTTAGGGGGTCACCTGGTGTGGTCCGCACCCCCTGCAGGCCCTAGTGACACCACTGATTCAGACCCTGGCAGATGTCAAAAAGAAAAGCATTAGAAATTGGAACTGGAGCCATGAAGTTGAAAGCCAACACTGAAAATGAAAAATCCTCCCACTAGGATGTGTAAGACTTATGTTGTACATTTATATGTGCATGTTCTAAAAGAAATAGTGTGTGTACATACATTTTTGTGTGTCTGGGGACCATACATGTGATTCTTAGAGAGATGTAGTGACTAGGCAAACAAAGATAAGAATTGCCTTGCAAAGAGGCCCTTGCATTCAATGGCCAGACAAATGTGTTGGGATTCTGATGGGGTAGGATGTGAAGTATCAGCCAGACCCCATTGTTTGCACCAACATCCAGGCATCAGCAGCCTAAGAGCATGTGGATGCAAGAGCAAATGGCTCCTGCTTGTAGCCTCATCCACAGTTTTCCTGGAGAAGGCTGGCATGTGTCCCCCTCACGGAGCAAAGTGCCCGGTTGCGCTCGCCATGCCAGAGCAGGCACACCCTTCCCCTAATCATTTCCCAACATGAAAATGGCTCCATTGTCATTACAGTGCTGAGATTGAATTCGCCTCATCAAAGCGGAGGGTGACAGGTGCCTCAATAGGCTAGTGCCAAGCGCGGAGGCAAGGAGATTAGCAGGCCACTGATATCATTATTTCCGCCTATCACAGATTCTGCAGGGAGGCAATTGTAATTTCTGGGTTTATTAGTCTGCATTCAGGGAGGGGGGAACCAGCGATAAACCTCAGTATGACAGCCAGGCATTTGTGCAGCAAGTGCTGTCATAGCGACACTTACAAAATGCCAATGCGGTTGTGTCCTCCTAATCCCCCCTAATGGAGGTTAAAGCACTGTACAAAATGCACTCTTATCTACGATCAGGGCACTAATAACATTTGCATTTTTAACTTCCAACACAGGAAGTAAGGAATCTTCTGTGCAGTTTTGGCAATTAATGTTATATTCAGATATAATGCTCATCTGAAATCACACTGTCTGTCTGATCCCCACCTTCCATGTTGCCTGCAGAAATAATAACAGAGAGAGCTCTAAGAATGACAGCTATCCAATCTTCACTGACATCGCTAGATCCCCAAATGTTCTACAGCTAGTGGGGAGCTGACTCAAGGGGAGCATGTCTGCCCCACTCCTGTCTTAACAGCCCTGTTTAAACTGCATCCACAAGCTCTGAAGAGCCACACTAGAAACTCTCAACACAGAAAGATAGCACATAGCACAATCTCTTTCTCTCCTCTCCTCCTCCCCTTTCCATCCCTCTTCCTCCTTCAATCCCTCAATCTTTCTCTCCCCTTCATAAACCAACTTTTGGGGTCTCAGGAAAAAAAAATTTATACTGCAGAAGTGAAAAAGCCATGCTGGAAGGCTGAAAAAGTGACACATATTTACCCATATGTGCAGGCCAAAGGAATGTCTTACGAAATTCAGACGATAAATCCATGTCTCTTTCCTCCCCCACAACACACATGCATTTAAGTACGAGACCAATTAAGACAAATCTGTATTTCAATTCTTGAGTGACTGCCACTGAATTCAATTCCTTTCAGGTCAATGAATATAATGTCAAGTCATTAACTAAAAGGTCAGGGACAGCATATAAAACATACACACATGACACAGGCAGAAGTAATTAGTACACATGTCACATGTCCTGTTGTTTTGACATGCGGTGTAGAAAATCTTAACAGGATTATACAATGATAAATGTTTGGTTCTCTTGTCTGACTGAAATTGGTTTTAAACAGCATAGACCTCTGGAACCTTCTTAGTCCATCGAGACTTTAACACAATGGACAATGAATCAGTGGCTTTCATTGGGGTTCCTTGGAAGCTTATCAGGGGTTCCTCAATTAGAACATCAGTAACAGTAGACATGTTTGCATGAAAGACAATTTGCCTATCGTTATCATTCTTTCTTCATAATATATAGCCTCAGGGGAGGGTTCGGCATGTTCAAGGCTGGTCAGCTGTCTTATATGAGCTGGGTTGTACCACAGACTATATCCAGTTGGCAAATCATTACACCATGCTCCAGGGGCATGACATTACTTGCTTCTGAGCCCTGCTTATTTTGGACTTCCCTTTTCTTAGCAGTGTGATGAAAAACACACAATGGCATCTGATTATTCTCTTTTAATGAAGGTGATAGACGGTAGTAAACACATCATTTAAAAGTGTCAAAGGACCACAAAAACTGTCCCCGAATGCCCCCTATACCTCCAAGGGGACACGGCAACAATTTCATTATGTTTCCAGTCCTTTCTGGGGTGTTGTACACAGAAAAGGTCCTTTTTCCATTGGAAGTGACCCCAAACTTTAGCACAGTTGCCCCCCCCACGACCCTTGGGGGCAATTTTTGTGGTGCTGGGATTGTAGTCTTGGGGAACTCTATGGGCCACAGAAGTGGCCTTGGGGCTGCATGTGGCCATACTTTCCCCACTTCTGATGTAAAACATGAATGGTTGCTTCAAAAAAGCAGTTCCAATCTATTACTGTACCATAAACTATTATTGTATTATGTCCTCATTACCAACAAAATAAATAAATAAATGTAAATGGCATTAATTACATAACGTATAACTTGTCATTTGCAAGCACTGCCCAAAATATAATTGATTCTCAAAGTTTACACTGGTCATTTGTATTGTGTAGCTCCTAAAGATGAGCGCTATCAATGGTACTATTCAATCCCTTCAGTATTGCAGGCAGTACCAGTTGCTGGGGAACACTAATGGGAAAGGTGGAATAGCACTCCTGTCCTGCTTGCTGGCTTCCCAAGGCATCTGGTTGTTCCCTGTGAGAACAGATCGTCCACTATGAGAACAGAATCCAAAGCACTCTTCTTTTTATGTCCTTAAGAATGTCCATCATAAAAAAGAGAGAAACAGGTGCATTAGTAAGCTTTCATAGTGTATCAGGGACAAAGTCCTTTTTATCAGCAAGAGCAACCCAGAAAGCGGAAACCTCATAGGGTGCAAAACAGATGAAGCTGGGAACTTTCCAAGTCTCACTGATTTCAGTGGGAGAAATTTAAATGCACACTTCTCAATTTGAAATAGATAGGGTATTTAACTGCTTAACCTTGGCTGGATCATGCCCACATTTTAAAGCATACTTCTCACAACTTTAAAATATCACTCAGAGTTCCCCAAAATAGAGGAGAAGTGAAGCAGTGAAGTTAAATTCCATAGTAGACAGCTGGACACAAAACAGTTACAAAAATGTGATCAAGGAAGCATCATAAACATTCAAATGTGGGACTTAGTACTTAAATGTGCAATTGCAAAATTTACAGGCCTTTATGAAAGCTGAAATGGGACTTAATCCGTTAGGAATCTTATGAAATTCCAAATGTCAGCAAAATTTGATTTGGGCCATAAATGACACCAAGAAAGTAGTGGAATGCAACTATTGTCTCTTAGAATTTGCTGCCCCCTTGCAAATTGATGCCACCCACACTGCACAGCTGAAAACAAAGAAATAAAGGCCAATAGTTCCATTCAAGAGAATACAGTGCTGTCACCATGCCAGTAAATCAAAACAACAGCTAGGACAATAAATTACCATCTGTTTGGCAACACTGTTCATCCATCACTCCCTTCAGTAGCAGATGACTTGGCTTGTTTGTGCTTTAGCAAAGCTACAGACAAATTCTTCTTGATTAAATAAAGGGAAGCTGTTTTAGAAGATGTTCACTTTCTTTTTTTCATTTTCCTTTCCCCTTTCACTTCCCTTCCTTCTTTCTTTCTTTTGAAGATATGTTTTTTCATATCAATTACATGGCATCATGGCTACAAGAAGTGCTGTCAGTTTTCTGCTTCAAATCTCATTTATGCCATGGCCTAAATTGCCTTAATCAAGGCACCATTTTTGAGTCTATCCATCTACAACATGAAGGCAATAACAATGACCTACCACACAGGGTTGTTGGGAGGTTTATTACTGAGATAAGCTGAAGCATTTTGAACATAGCAGGGCTATATAATTATTTAATAACAAGGGCCAGAACGCAGTTGGCAGTTACAAATGCATAACCTAGAGTTACACATTTGTGACTGTCTTGTATTCATGATCCCTTTATAGCCCCTAGTTTAGGAGATACATAAGGATTGTGAGTCCCCTAATCTCCACTTACCAGGGAAGCAACCACTGCAATTGACAGGAATCTCTTGTCAATCAGAAAGTAACTGGCTGATGGTCCCACCTACTTCATGTAAGCAATCTGCAATGCCAGGGGGGATTGTGACAGGGACTTCACTTCTGCCTGTCACACTGGAGATCACTCATGGGAGAAGGTGGGAATGTCAGCTGCTTCCCAATTGACAGGAGCAGATTCCCATTGGTCAAAGCAGCTGCTGCCCATAAGCGGGACTGAGGATCAAGATGGCAGTCCCTGTGAAGCACCATAACTATGGTGTTTACGCATGCATAACTTCCCAACAGGATTGTAACCACTATATTTAAAGCAATGGAATAGAAAAATAAGCTGCAAGTAGTCAGAACCAGCCCAGCTACCAAGGTGGCAGATGATGAGTAGCAACAGCAGCAGCCTAGCTGTTCCTCGCTGTTGAAGGACAGAGCTGTGTTCAATGGAGCTGGTTTGTATGTCCCACAGCCTCCTGGAAGATGCTGTTCTCCTCCCACCAGTGGGCAAGCAAGATTCAGCAGCCAGTCTAGACAGAGTTAGTAGACTTTAAACTACAGTATATTGTAAGTATTTTAATTTGTAATCTGGCTTGAGTCCCAGTTTTGGGGGAAAGGGGAATAAATAATAAAGAGGAAGAGGATGCTGCTGCTTCTACTTCTGCTGCTGCTACTGACAATGAGTTGAATAATAGTTAGTGACAGGAGGGGGGGAATCTCATCTGCCTTGGGCAACAAATAGTCCTGGGCCATCCTTGCAAACAGTAACCACTGAAGCAAAAAAGAAATCTGAATAGGCACATTGCAGGGAATGGTAAATGAACCTCAATTTTCCTATTACAAACATGATTGTATTTGAGAAGAGTGTCTTCCTCCAAGGGAGTTGGCAAGGACTTTTCTAAACAAGAAGTTATGGAATCCCTAATTCACTCACATTTTATGAGGCATTCAGATCTTACTGGTCTCCATGAATAATCATCCTGTATTTCGCTAGTGATTATCCCATGTTTCCTTCTACTGTAGAAAGCCCAATCTTTAAAACATGGATAATATGAGGAACTATGAAGCTGTGAATGTTCACAATCATAATTTTCCATTCCTTTTCCAAGATTCTTTCTACTGATTTCTCCCAGTTGATTATATCTTATTTCTACTCTGAGAAACCTAATTGTCCCTCCCATTAGAGTGTATGGATGCAATAACTCTGGCTTCAAAGAGGGAAGAAAGTATGGTTCCTTAAGACAGGGGGGATTTGAAGCTTATGTTTTTAGCAATGGACGTTACCACACTGGCCCTAAAGCAGCGTCATTTCAGCGTCATTTCAGCCTCGTTTCAGACTTTTTTTCCATGTGTTCACACGACGTCGCAGCAAACCCCCCCCTTCCCTACCTCATTTCGGCGTCATTTCAGCCTCATTTCAGTCCTTTTGAATTCCAAGAGTTTTAAGGAATACACTCGAGCGGTCGGCACTATGCCGGAATGACGCTGATCTCGGCATAGGTATGAACACGAGATCCTTGTCATGCCGCATTTCCTCGTTTTATGGCCCATGGTTCCTCGCGGTATTCCCCAAGGATTTGAGGAAGCATCTTATGACGTGTACTTCCTGGAGCGGGCAACAAACGGAACGGGTAAACAATGTTCCTCTCTTCAGGGGTTGTGGGGGGGGAATCATTATTAGGGATGGCTTTGTAGCCCAGAATTCGGGGGGTTGCGGTAGGGATCTTTCAACTTGTGTGTGGACAGGAGATCCGGGCCCCCAGAGCGGAACCATTCCGGCATCTCACATTCCTCACTGATTCCATTCTAGTGTGGTAATGTTTTCCGCTTGCCGGGCACATTCCGGCATGAGCCCAAAATGGTTCCCAAATGATTCCAACCAGCTTTCTCGCCGCTCTCTTGCTGCAAGTGTGGTAACGTCCAATGTGAAGATAGAGAAGTATAAGCCAACAGTTACTTTTTGGACTACAGCTCCTCAATTCCCCTATCCAACATGGACAACAGTAATTCTGTCTGGGTGATTCTGGGATTTATAGTCCATGAGAAGGAGGTATAACCATTTCATCCTGTGCCATGGTCCTGATGAGAACCTACTAGCGTATCTCTGTTATTTTTATCCAACTGTCATAGTGCCCATTACATGTTTACTGTCACATCCAGTTTGTCCCTCAGTAATTCATATAACCATCCTAGAAGAGAAAGAAAATCAGCATTATTATCCTTACACTACAGATAAGGCAAACATAGCTGAGTCTAAGAGATTGCTTTCTTTAAGACTAGAATGAGGCAAAGGTGAAATTTGAAGCCAAGATGTCTCCCCATTCTTGCAGTCAATCAATCAAATGGAAAACTCTGGTATGAGATGCAGATAATTACAATTATATTAACCAATCCTGCAAATGGTATGCTGAGACATCTAGAACCAAATCATAAAACTGCAAGTGTTTATTCCCATAGATTCAAATTAATATCTCTTATTCATATTCTTACTATGCCAGGCAGTCCAATCCTTCAGAATCTGACTCACCAAGGCTGCATCTACACTGCAGAACTAATGCTGTTTGACACCACTTTAACTGCCATGGCTCAATGCTATGGAATTCTGGCATTTGTAGTTTTGTGAGTTATTTAGCCTTCTCTGTCAGAGCGCTCTGGTGCCACAAGAAACTATAAATCCTAGGATTCCATTGGATGGAGACATGACAATTAAAGCTGTGTCACTTTTGACAGTTAAAGCAGTTAAATCTTCAGTTGCACTGTCTAAACAGGCCAAATGCAATAGCCTCTCTCCATTGCCTCAGCAGGAGACTGGATGATGTACTGCCCTAGCCTGGTTCTGGTGCAAACAGACCAGATGATAGCTGGCCAGCTCAGCACCAGAACTGGGTTTTACACCTCTTACCGTGAGTTTTGTAAAGTATCTGTTTGCTTCAGATCTCTCTGGAAAATCCAAAGCCCTCCATTCTGTAGCTGGGTGGCAGATCACACACATGTCCCACTGTGCCTCCTGGCACAATCTCCGCTAACACCAGTTGCTCACTTTGAGGTCAAAATAAGGTATTCCGCCATGCGACTGCTACTGGATGTCTTGTTCTGACCTCAAAGCAAAGCAATCCATGGTGGTAGTGGACACACCAGGCAGCTCAATAGGACATATGTGTAGTCAGCTGCTTGGCTCCAGAATGGAGGACTTTGCAATGGAGGAGAGTTGGAGCAGCATCAGAGGCAGGATATTCCAGGCTGCACCATGCTGATTTAGACAGGGCCAGTGTGGCAGCAGCCTAGGACAGCTTTCTGCACTCCTTTAGCTATTGAAGCTCTGACAGCCAGTGAAATTTTCCTTTAAGGGTGGTGCCAAGTCACGGTCATGGAGGAAGTTGTGTCCAAGCCAAAGACATTCAATAGCTAGAGCTAGCAGCCCAAAGTGCAACAGGTTTGAACCAGTGAACATAAAGACATAGCTAAGTTAATTTTCTAGGTTTATGTCTGTTTATTCATCAGAAATCTCCTGATTTCTGATCATGGGTGTGCAAAATGGGTGTGCAACCCATGGGACCATGGCATCCCTAGGGTTGGTGTCACCCAGTGCAGTAACTCATGGTGTCACCCTCCTATTGATCTCCACCCATTTTACATCATACAGAATTCTTAGTAATGTCTTTTTGCACTAATGTTACTCACCAGTCGTAATTCCCATACACCACTGAATGTCATACTAATAGTTGTGACATAAACAACCAACAAAATTAAAATTATACTTTCAAATTGCAATATCATAAGCACAACATAAATGTATTTACATATACATAGTGAAGATTTGGTTAAAATGTGATGTTTTTAAAGAAAATTTTTAAAAAACCCAAAATTTCAAAAATTTACATTTTTTGAAAAAAAAATGAAATTTGAAATTTTAATTTTAAAAAAATTGGGGGGCCTCTACTTTCACCTCCCACTGAGCTTCACCCACTCCCACCATCTCTTAAAGCATTTTAAAGAGAAGCAGGTGAATGTTATAGCCCATTTCTACTAAAAAATAGGTATTTGAGGAGCAGTGGTCTCACATCCCATTAGGGTGTCACCTAGTGTGGTCCACACACCCCCGCACCCCATAGTGACACCACTGAACATAAGCCTTTGTGATGGGCATGCTGTATGAAGCCTCTGGGTTGGGTAAGCCAGATATAAATGTTAGGGTTTTGACATTAGTAGATTGGTTGTTTAGATTATTCAGTTAAATAAACGGGCTGGAATCATCTTGGTTAGTCCCAACCAAGCTGTTTTTGCATAGTGAGTCAACATATAGGTAAAACCAGTTGATTCAACGTTTCTACTTTTAGCTAAATCAAGGTCTAAATCTAATTGATAGTCTTGACTAAGTCCCCTACCTATTAATGAGACAACAGAGTTTTTTAATGTGAATAATTTTGAATATATGACCTTACAAAAATAATGGGTTTGCAAGCCCATCTTAGAAGAGAAGCCCGTCTTTTGTCACAACAGAGATGAATGTCTCTTTGAAACTGGTACCTCCCAATGATGTGATAAACAAGGTAAAAAGGAAAGTCTACTTCTCCCCAACATATTTCTTACTCATGTTCAAATTTATGGTGATTTAATTGATTCAATTAAATTACCAATCAATTAGATTAATTAATAATAGGATGACAGAACCATAACAAAGCACATTAACTTGCCATTCTGCCCTTGCCTAATCAACAGACTGGTAGTTTACACCTCTGTATTTCTGTGACAGTCCTAACAGCTGACTTCAGTGATGTTACTCTAGATCTGGATCTGAATACTGCTGTGCTGGTGCATTCATAACTGGGTGGCAGACAATATTAGGCTTTCAAAAACATTAAATTCAAATCCTGATACCTCTCCCCAACACTGTAATTTCTAATGTTCTCTTCATAATATGGCTAGGGAGGTGGTGTAAGCCAGTCAATGTGTTCGTTGCGTCTCTTTTTCAGTTAAATTTGAAGTATCATAAGCATGCCAAGCATCTAACCTTTTCTTGGACACATTCATAGAAAAGGGCTATGGTTCATCTGTCCAGATCTTCCAAGTCTCTTAAGCACATCATTACTATAGTTTCAGAACCATGGAAATTGTTTGTTCCAATGGGCAATATACAAATTTGAACTGAGATTTGCAGAAGATCAACCTTTAATCATGTGGTGATTAAAAGTATCACATTGTGTTCTTTTTGTAACCATAGAGTAGCTATCACAATCTTGCATCACCGACTATCACTCAGTATTACTTGTAAAGAAGAAAATTGTTACCAAGGAAAAGTCTGTACTTCACTTCTTAGTCCCACCTAGAGAAGATCCACTGGATGTATATGTTGACTTACCAAATTTCCATTCCATGGGTTTACTATAGTTGGGACTTATAATTAGATTTAAGCCCATCTCACATTCACATCAGTGCATGAGTGATGCAGATAGAATATTGAAGCAGAATTTTTTCTTACTCCTTCAGTATTTAATTATCTTTTGTCCTATTGAAATTTTAAGCCTACAGATAATTAGGGTTTCTCCTCTTTCCTTCAAATGGCCATAGAGAAGGAAAATAATGCCATCAAACCTCCTTTTAATTTTCCTTCTCTTGACTACATGGAAGTAGCCTGAGTTTTTCACTATGGTAGGTGTGACTTCTTCATGCTTCTATTGGAAATAAGTGAATAGGTGGCCGTTGTTTCTTAGATAAATTTTTGTTTGTCCTCTAAAACAGAATGCCCAACTGTCCTATCGCTTTTAATGTTCTCCCCTTATCTTTGCCTAATTGAAACCTTGAATGGGAAGAACAGAGGGAGGGAGAGACATGGCAGTGAGAAATGAATGCCAAAGTCTAACTGCACTTAAGCCTGCGAAACAAAATAAAAGTGGTGCCAGCTGTAGAAATTCTCACTGGCTCCAACACAAGCTTTCCTCATGTATAGCATTCCTTCCTGAGAGACTTTCTGGGTACACACAGATTCTTTTCACTCGGTTAAATCTAATTCAAGACATAGTACCATTTCAGACTGCAGGTGGGAGAAATCACATGATTTAATATGCTTCCCCCCCATACATTAAAAAAATGTCTGCATATTGAAATCCAACATGGCAAAAGAAAAGGGCTTTAACCCAATCAAACACATGATGAACAATTTGCCGAGAAAGCCTCTCAGCCTGAGAGTGCTATTAAAAGGCTGGAGCAATTGTCCGCCATTTTGTGCAAAGACCCAGCTTTCTTGGATCACCATTTCTATTTCTGTTGCCATTGTTGATACTGCTTTTCAAAAATATTTTTTCTAGTCTATAGTCTCTCTCAGAATTATGGCAGCCATGGGAACCTGGTAAATCAACACTTTGGAAGTTATATTCAGTCAGTGGGTTCATACTATTGAGGACTAAACAGCTGCATTTAGGCCTTTAAAATCAGATCAGAACTTGGAAGTAACAAAATGAATAATCTGTAACTAACTACTTTCCCCAACAACAAAGATATAATGACAATGTGTTGAAAGTGTATGTCAGTGATGGATAACTCATACCACCCCCACCCCCCAACTGTTCTAATTTGGCAGGGACAGTCCCAGTTAAACCTCTTTCATCCCGCTTTTTGAACTGCTGTTAAAATGTCCCAGTGGCCTGCCACACTGCAGAAATAAAGCAGTTTGACACCACTGTCATGGTTCCATCATGTGGAATCCTGGGATTTTAAGTTTGGTGAGGTATTCAGCCTGGTCTTTTGGAGAGCCTGGTGCCTCGCCAAACTACAGATCCCAGGATTTGTAGAATAGAGTTATGGCAATTAAAGTGGTGTCAAACTGCTTTATTTGTCTAGTGTGGATACACTCCTAGTTTTACTCTTTGCTTGCCACTTTCCACCTTTGTCCTCAGTTTATTTCAGTGACTGTGAACTGAGTTCAAAGTGCAAAACTAGTTTGCACTCAATTAATGTAGCAGGGGAGGAGAGGATAGAAGGGGCAGAATCTTGTCCTTACTAGTAGATCCAGGCAAAAGCAAACCGCTACAGCCTTTACTAGTTTGTGCATTCTTCCTCATTAATAAACTTTTGCCATCTTAACCACACTGATGTTGCTTGGCCACACATCCTAGTTTTCGTCTATGAAATGTTGGAGGTGTAGTACAGTTTGTTGCAGCTGTAACTCAGAGAAGGATACCTTCACTCCTTCTGTAGTTAATTTTTTGGTTATAGGGATGTAGCCTCACCAGGGCCAGGTGAAGACATGCTGAGGCCCTAAGCTTTAAGAAATTTAAAAGGCCCCATTGTGTTACCACGACTTTCATATTATTATAGCAGAAAAGACTTTATTACAGACTGTCTCATAGTCCAAGGCCACAAGTTGTTCCATGTTTAGGTTATGTGTTAATCCCATAATGAACTCACAGAGTTGAAGTTCTAGATTTTTCTATAGCTCGTGCAGCTGTCTCAAGCTCTGTTGTGGGTGTTGAGGCAATGACAAGGGGAATATACTATAAGATCAAGACAAAATAAAAAGATAGTATAAGCAGTACACCAAAAAACTATATAAAATATTTTAAAGAGTGACATATATCTTTATAGTAGAACCTTTTGCTGAGACACCTACAGTTTTATAAAATGAAATGCTCTTGGAAGAAATAAATAATCAGGAACAGATACCTATAGAACTGTTTCAGTCTATAGAGATAGAATCCATCCACATGCTAACAAGATTTGCAAGCACATATGGAAAACAAACTAATGGTTCACAGACTGGAAACTCTACTTCCCAGTTTCACAAAAATCAAATACCAAGGATTGTAGTAGGTATATATTGGACCATTGTATTAATCTCCCATGCAAGCAAAGTGATACTAAAGATTTTGCAACGTTTTGCAAAATGTGGTGTGAGAAAAGTCAGACATCCAAGCCCAATTCAGAAATGGAAGAGGCACTAGAGATTGTATTGTAAGTCCATGTTGATTAATGTAGAACACCACAAAGGAAAGTCACCCTGTGTATTACAGCAAAACTTTCTATTGCAATAGATCATGAAAAAGTATGGAGTGTTTTAAAAGAAATGGGAGGCCCACAACATTTGATTGCCCTAATCATGCATAGCCTATACTGTGGGAAAGAGGCAACTAACAGGAGAAACAGAATGGTTTTGGCAAGGGGTCAGATAAGGGGGCATTTAATCACCCTATCTATTTAATTTATATGCAGAATACAGAATGTGAGATTAGATTTAGAGGAAGGAAATATGAAAATTGAAGAAAAACCAGTAATTTATGGTAGATGACACCGTATTACTAGCAAATAAAAGCAGAGTTGAAAAAAGGGTTACAACTGAATATTAGGAAAACAAAAATAATGACCACAGAAGACTAACATAATTTTAAAGTGAGTAATGAACGCATTGAAATTGTTAAAGGTGTCTCATACCTTGGTTTAGTTATTAATCAAACTGGGGATTATAGTAAAAAATATATATAGAAGAAACAGAAGAAGGGCTGTTATAAAGGGACTAAATAAGATCCTCAAATGATTATTCCAACTCATTTGTAATATGGTGCTGGAAGAGAGTTCTACAGATACAATGGACAGCCAAAAAGACAAATAAATGGGTCCAAGAGTAAATCAAGCCTGAACTCTCACTAGAAGCCAAAATAACTAGGCTATCATACCTTTGACACATCATGAGATGAAATGGTTCATAATGATCAGCAGTAGAGAAAAAAGGAAGACTACAGAAAGACATGGCCCTGAGTTTGCTAGACCTTAGTAGCACTGTTAATAGAATGGCCTCTTGAAGATCTCTCACTTATAAAGTCAGCAGAAGTTGAAGCCAACTTGATCGCATACAGCAGCAGCAGCAAAAAAAAAAAAGAAGAAGAAGAAGAAGAAGAATCCAGAATCCAATTGCTAAATGCAATTAGAATAGACCATTTGAATTCAGTGAATCTACTCTACTTGGGAGTACAATTGGATTTAGCCCTCATGTTCAACTACTTTTTTAAAAAATAAAGTTTACAAATTTTAAAAAATGCTTTAAAATCCCCAAAAGTAATATTTTAAAAATGACATCTTTACTGGTTGTAATGTTAGTTTTGCAAAACAACCCAATTATCCCTCCCAAGAGTAACCCATTACAGGCAATGTTCATAATGTTGTCACCAGTACTGCATTTCGTCCAAGGTCTGGCAGAAATAATCCACCATCAATTCCATGCATAGCCAGTGGCTCATCAAGAACCACTGTCAGAAGAAGGTCTAGAGATTTTCTATGAGAGATGATGTCACCTAGCCAATATGTCAGATCACTGAAGGAGACGATAAAAGCAATGACTTACCAATGTCTGAGTTTCAGAAAGAAGTAGCACTGCTATAATGGGCATACAAAATCTGGATCCTAAACCAAGTCGAAATAAACGGGTAAAATACCATTTGTGTGAAAACAGCTCAGATTAAAACTCAGTTCATATACAGTCACCCCTCTGTTTTTGTGGACTTCAAGTCCACAGTTTTATATACTCACGGAGGGGCAACCTCCATTTAATTCAATGGGCTGTGCCCCTGCGGGCACCCCCAAAAGCACACCCCATTCAAGCCTACAGGGCTTGAATATTTGCTAGTTCCATTGGGGGGTGGTGTCTGGAATGGATCCCCTGCGAAAAAGGAGGGCCAACTGTATACTAATTTGTATCTGGATTATCTTCAACATCACTAGATGTCTAATAGGTCTCAATCACCCATTATAGATCTAAAATCTACTGGCAGAATTTTCATATCAGTTCATGCAATATCAACCTAAAATGTTTTATAGTGGGGACATTACACACATACAATAAAACTATTTTGGAGCAGGATGCAATTATTATTTTTAAGGTATTTTAACCTAGGATTTCAGAGTTGTATATAAGAAACATAATAAATAAAATATGCTGCGATATAATGCAGCAGAACCATAAAATATGAGAATAGAAACAAATTAGGAGCATAAAACAGTAAAGTGAACTAAATATAAACAAGACATGTTGATTTGTGTGGGCATATGAGGGAATTTTAACTTGATGCAAAAATGGTACTGATGTTGGCACCAAAGTTCAGTGGGAACAGCATTCTATAGATGGGGTCCCACCACAATGAAGGTCTTGTTAGACTATTAGAAGCACATTAATCAGAAACAAAGAAAAGAAATATGGTGTGTTGCTTGATTGTTCTTTATGGAACACTGGATTTCTGGCTGTTAAAACATGAACTCTGTTGAAAAGCACTGGGTTTAAATAATGTCATCTGACACAAAATTTGTATCTGTGTCAGATTTTTATGTAGTTGTTAATCTTGTCCTATGGTGATGACTGCACATGTGCAAACCTCAATTATGTGTCCCTGTGCTAAAAGAACTGGCACTATACAATTGTTTCATGCCTCTCCATTTTCAAGACATCCTTTTTGTGAATTTCTTAAAAATCCTTTGACATTTTAAGAAGCCCTTTGGCATTTTAGCACTTCTCCCATACAGGATGTGTTTTATTTACCTTTATATCAATTATGTTTGCCACTACCCCTTTGACTCAACCTCACTTCAGAGTACCTGTGCCTTTCAGAGTAAGCTTTCTTGTTGCTGTATGCCTTCAAGTCATTTCCGACTTATGGCAACTCTAAGGCAATACTATCACAGGGCTTTCTTGGCAAGATTTGTCAAGACAGGGTTTGCCTTTTCCTTCCTCTGAGGCTAAGAGAGTGTTACTTGCCAAAAGTCACTAAGAGGGTTTCCATGACCAAGCAGGGAATTGAACCCTGGTCTCCACAGTCGTAGTCCAATATTCAAACTATTACACCATGTTGGCTCTCACAGGTTACCTGTATGGAGAGCATTATATGACAGTTTGCTACCTAAGGCAAAAGACAAGATGGTGAACTCACCTTCTCTTTGTTGTTGTTAATTGTCTTGTTAAGTGGGCTTGATCTGTTCTAGGACCCATTTGTTTGTCTTTTTGTCCCTCTATAGACTCTTCTTCAGCACCAAATCTCAAATGAGTTGACTTTCCTTCTGTTGGCTTTCTTCATTTTCCTGCTCTCACACCCATACATGGTAATGGGGAATATAATGGTTTGGACAAGCCTAACTTTAGTGTTCAGTGTTAGATATTTGCCCTTTAGGATCTTGTCTAGTCCTTTTATAGCTATCCTTCCCAATCCAAGATTTCTTGACTGCAGTCTCTATTAATAATAATAATAATAATAGTAATGTTTTATTTATTTATTTATTTATTGTAAGTCCATGTTGATTAATGTAGCCTCTGCATGGCAATCAGGGCAGTTACAGCATTTAAAACAAAGAAAGTTAAAACATTCTCTCATCCCACAATCCAACCCTCCCATCCCCTTAAAACAGAATTAAATTAAGAAAAGTTAAAAATACCGCAAAACAATAAATGATAAAACAATAAAACAGGAATCAGTTATATAAAAACAAGATGAAAACTCATCTCCCTAGGACAGCTATTATTCTGGGAAGGCCTGCCGGAAAAGATCCGTCTTCACTGCCTTTTTAAAAGTAGCAAGGGTAGTAATAAGACGGATCTCGTCTGGCAGGCCATTCCAAAATCTGGGAGCGGTTGCAGAAAAGGCCCTCTGGGGAGGTCTGAGACAGCCTGGTTTTTCTTGGCTGTAGCAGATTCCTCCCAGAGGACTGAAGGGCACGGGGGGGATCGTACGGGAAGAGGGAGTCCTTGAGATAAGATGGACCCAAGCCATGTAGGGCTTTAAAGGTTAAAACCAACACCTTGTACTGTGCCCAGAAACTAATTGACAGCCAGTGGAGGGATTTGAGCACTGGTGTTATGTGCTCCCTCCTTGATGTTCCAATAATTAACCTGGCTGCCATGTTTTGCACCAGTTTCTGGGTTAGGCACAAGGGTACCCCCATGTAGAGTGCATTGCGTAATCCAGACGTGAGGTTACCAGGGCATGTACCACAGCTTCCAGATCCCTCACATCCAGATAAGGGCACAGTTGGCGTATCAGCCGAAGCTGATAACAGGCACTCCTGACCGCCGCATTCACCTGACTAGTCATGTGAAGCGACGAGTCAAGGAGAACCCCCAAGCTGCGAACACAGTCCTTAGAGGAGAGTGTGACTCCATCCAGGACTGGAGACTGTATTCCCAGATCTGGTTTCGGGCCTGTAACTGTGCGTACATCCGTTTTGTCTGGATTCAACTTCAATCTGTTTTTCCTCATCCAATCCATTACTGCTCTGAGACAGTCATTAAGAGAAGAGACACCATCTGAAGTCTGAGACGATGATCTAGTCATGGAGAGATATATCTGGGTGTCATCAGCATATTGAAGACACCACGCTCCATGCCTCCGAATGATCTCACCCAGCGGCTTCATGTAGATGTTGAATAACATCGGGGACAGGATGGTGCCCTGAGGGATGCCACAATTGAGCTCAATTTTAGATGAGCAACTGTCCCCGAGCCTCACCCTCTGGGATCTGCCCGAGAGGAAGGAACGGAACCACTGCAAAGCAGTGCCTCCAATTCCTAACTCTCTCCGGCGATCCAAGAGGATGGCATGATCTATAGTGTCAAAAGCCGCTGAGAGATCCAAGAGCACCAGCAGGGTCACACTACCCCTGTCGATGCCCAGTCGGAGGTCATCGGTCAGAGCAACCATGGCAGTCCCACTCCGTATCCTGTCCTGAAGCCAGTTTGAAATGGATCAAGATAATGGGTTTCATCCAAGACTGCCTGGAGTTGGGAAGCAACTGCCCTCTCGATCACCTTGCTTAAAAAAGGAAGCAAACTGGTCTGTAGTTGTTTCTGTCCAGGGGGTCCAGGGAGGGTTTTTTTAGGAGTGGCTTAACTGCCGGCTCCTTTAAGCAAGATGGTATACTACCCTCCCTGAATGACGCATTGATTGTGTCCTGAAGGAACACCTTCAACGCGTCCCCATCCTGGACGACCAGCCACGATGGAGAAGGATCGAGGGGGCAAATCGTCTTCCTCACCCTTCCAAGCAGCTTGTCCACATCATCGGTACTCACAGATTGTAACTGATCCAGTAAAGTGCCATCAACGGGTTCCTGGATGCCTCATCTACGGATTCTGCCAAAACACTGGTGTCCAAATCGGCTCTTATCTGAGAGATTTTATCTGCAAAGTAGATATTGAATGCCTCGTAGCAGGCTGTCGTTGGGTCAAGTAGGGGGTTTGGTGCAGGGGGAACCTTCGTCAGCTCCCCCACCACCCTAAACAGCTCTGCTGGGCGGGAATCTGCAGACACAATACGTGCAGAACAGAAAGATTTCTGCGCTGCCTGTAAAGCCTCCCTATAGGAATCAAGATGCTTCCTAAGGTGAGTTCTGTCAGATAAGAGATGAGTCCTTCGCCATTCGCACTCTAGTCATTGTCCGGCACGCTTCATCCTCCTAAGCTCCTCTGTATACCAGGGCTTACGGTTTGAAGCGGGCTGGAAAGGACACTTGGGAGCGATTGTGTCAATAGCCCTGGTGAGGTCGGTGTTCCAAGTATCCACCAAGGCCTCAACAGAATCACCGGTGTTACCAACCATTAAACCCTCCAAGGCTTTCTGGAAACCAATTGGTTCTATTAGCCTTCGAGGGCGGACCGTTCTAATGAGTCCGTCACCCCCGGGATGGTGAGCAATAGCCTTTAGTTCTGCTTTGATCAGAAAATGATCCGCCCATGACAATGCAGAGGTTTTTTTTACCTCCGCCCACGGATGTTCCTGCTCCGTACTAAAGACTGCATCGAGGGTATGACCAGCACAATGTGTGGGCCCGTCGACCAACTGGGATAGGCCTATGTTTGTCATGGTATCCATGAACCCCCGAGCTGCGCCAGTTAGATCTTGTAAACTGGTTTCGAGTGGAATGTTGAAGTCGCCCAAAACCAAAAGTCTGGGCGATTCCAACAGCAACTCAGAAACCACAGCAGTCAGCTCAGTTAGGGAGTCTGTTAAGCAACGGGGTAGCCGGTCTACTAACAGAATCCCTACACTATCTCTGGTCTTCAGGCTGAGGTACATACACTCGATGTAGGTCGTTTTCCGGATAGGCTTCCTGATCAAGGTTAAGGTGTTCCTATGGACCAAAGTTATGCCACCCCTCCGCCCACTTTCCCTCACCTGCTCACTGACTGAGTACCCAGCTGGGAGAGCCTGCGCCCATATCACAGAGCTGGCATCCCCCAGCCAGGTCTCAGTAAAGCATGCCAGGTCGGCCGCCTCATCCACTAAAAGATTGTGGATGATATGGGTCTCATTTTTTACTGACCTGGCATTGCAAAGGAGCAGGTTGAGGGTCAGTGGAATGGTTGGCACGCTCTCCAAGTTATCCTGGGAAACAGAGCAAACTGAAGGAGGGATAGGTATTAAACATAGGTATTAAAATTCTGATTGATGTTTGATCCAAGGTGTGGGAACAATTTGACTATTTCTAGTCTGTTGTTATTTAGGATGAACTCATGTAGTTCTTCCATGGTCATTATTTTTGTTTCCTTAATATTCAGCATTAAATCTACCTTAGCACTTTCTTCTGTGATTTTCTTTAGCAACTATTACAGGTCTTTGTTGTTTTCTGCTAGTAGTATGGTGCTGACTCTGTTTCTGAGATTGTTAGTGTTCCTTCCTCCAATCTTTACTCTTCCTGCCTCTTAGTCTAAGCCTGCTCTGCGTATGATATTTTCTGCATATTCATTGTTGTTGTTATGTGCCTTCAAGTCATTTCTGACTTATGGCAAACCTAAGGTGACCCAATCACTGGGTTTTCTTTGCAATATTTGTTTAGAATGGGTTTGCCTTTGCCTTCCTTCCTCTGAGGTTGAGAGAGTGCATTATTATTATTATTATTATTATTAATTATTATTATTATAATCCTGCCTTTCTCACATTATAGAGACACAAGGTAGCTAACAACAAATTTAAAACAGTATGAGTTAAAAATGATGTAAAAACATTAAATTGTAAATACTCTGTTTTAAAAATTAAAAATATTACACATTAAAATTAAGATGTATAAAAAAAACTCTAAACAAACCTTAAAATCTGAATTACATAACATTTAAAGCCGCAGCCCTCAAGCCTGAAAAAGCCTGATGCTACACAAATGTGTTTACATTCTGCTGAAGAAGAGCAGGGATGGGCCATCCTGGCATCTCTAGGCAGGGAGTTCCAGAGTCTATGAGCAGCCACTGAGAAGGCTCTCTCCCTTGTTCCCACCAAATGAGCCTGAGAGGGTGATGGGACAGAGAGAAGGGTCTCTCTTGATGATCTTAGTGCTCTTATGGACTTGTAAAGGGAGATACAGTCCTTCAAATATCCTGGACTTTCCCAAGGTCACATGGGAGTTCCCAAGGCTGAGCAGGGATTCGAACCCTGGTCTGCAAGCCCTAGTCCAATGTTCAAATCACTTTACCACACTGGGTTTCTACATAATCAAAATGTCATGATGCCATAGACAGAAAGGAGTCAACAAGATGCATTTCACTATTACAGCAGATAGCTGTAGATGATCAAGGAAGTTAATCAAATGAAATATAGCCTGAAAACAAAGAATGAACAGTGGCGGAATTCCCCCAAAAGTCTTACAAGAATATTACAGCTGTTTTGATGCTCACATTTAACTACTGAAACTTACATTGGAAGAATTGTGATTCTGAGTATGGCTTTGGATATCATCTTCTCATTGATCAACATGATATGCCTGCTTGCCACGATTTCTACTTATGTGGAGCAATGCTGCAACAAAAATACAGTATTTGCCTCTTTCCTAATGTGGAGATGAACATTCCTCTGGTATAGAAGCATCTTGTACAGAGGCAAGCAGAAGGTTGATTGGGTTTGACTGGTTGACCTATGTGGGATTTGAAATATTTTTAAAATTTTATTTATTTAAAGTAAATGCCTTACTCCCAGAAGTGTAACAATGGCAACAAGGTGGCTCCCTGTCTCAGATAATAACACTGAAATGAAGATTGCTGAGAGGGATTTGGGGTATATTTTTATGTGGAATGGTGTGTTCAGCTCAGTTCTGGAACTCAGAACAAATTCTTGGATTCCAGTATTTTTTAATTCTATTTTTTAATGCTGTTTGTCTATAGAACTTGGCTGTGGATTTGTTTTAATTATTTGATCTGATTTTATTTGTATCCCTCTTTTCTCCTAGGTGGCCCAGGTGATTGATGAATCTCAGGATTCTAGCAAAATGAATGAATCTCAAGGGTCTGGCAAAATACAAAGTAGATCCTGCAACCTTAAGGTCTGCCCTCTTGTCTTGGTACCTCACCTGAATGGGTGAAGAAGAACTTGACATCCTTGCACCTAAACAAAGAGAAAGGATAAGGAATTTTAAAGGTTAGGAAATTACATCTTTTGTTAGATAACAAATTAGTTTGGAGCCTGCAATCTGTCAGAACTTGAAAGTTAAGTTTCATTGGAAATCATTGCTCTAGTTCAGAATGGGAAATCACCTTCTTTATGTGCCACCAATGTAGATGTAGCTTTACATTATCAGATTCCTATTGTAATGGTAATCTGGGCCATGAGAAAATGTTGTGGTTACTGACAAAGCCCTATTTTGCAGTGGCTCTGATCCATTTTGAGCTATTTGTTTTAAGCCATTGATTTATTTTAAGTTGTGAATTTTAAATGATGAATTTGAAATATGGATTGTTTTAATACGTGTACATTTTGTTTGTCTTTTTAAATGGATGTGTGTTTTAACTGATGTGTGTTTAACTGACGTCAGGTATTTGTTAATTATTGTTGTTCTTCTCTAAAATGTTCTTCTTTCTCATTTCTCAAGTAGCACACTCAACCAAATTAGATTTGATCTATGGGGAGAGTTGGGTGAGGAATAAATATTTATTATTGTTGTTGTTGATGATGATGATGTTATTACTATTATTATTATAAATGGGTGAAAATTGTGTTTTGGGTGGTTTGTGGGCTTCAAGAGGTTTCAGGCACCATCCTTTGGCTTCCCCAGGGCTGCAAGTGGTTCATGGGTTACACTTTGGCCACCTCTCTTGTAGAGAATGAGGATATTTATCCCAACAGTAATGGCCAGTGGTGTCTTTGTGAGGATTGCAGTGAATCCACTCTAGGTTTTATTCCTGATTTTAAAAGATCTATTCAAGTTGTTGAAGACTACCTCCAAAGTAGGTTCAGCATCTTGATCAGTTCCTTTAAAGTCTAAAAGAAAACCCACAAGAGATTCACTGAATCCCTGCCCATGGAAGCCATCTACAGCCAGACACTCCCATCAAAAACCTGGTTTTGCTTTGTTGCACTGGTTGTGACCATAGGACTACCAATGAGTCTTTCCTCCAAAAAAAGACAAAGTAGCTCTGTGACTCACAATCACAGCTTTCTCTGAGATGAAAACAGTTTGAGAATGTGGCTTAACACCTAGCCTAATACTCCTTAATCCCTACAAGGGAGTATGGGATGGCTTTATATTTCCTAAGAATAAATGGTAAATGGGAGAAAAAGAGGTGGAATTCACCCAAATTGGGCAAGCAATCTGCAGAAGTTAAATGGTTAACACTAAAGCTACTAGAAGAGTACAATGCATGATAAACATAACAGACAACTGCAGCTTCAGAGATTAATCCTGAATGAGATGGCAGTTTCCATTTAAACTTTTTAATATATTTTTCTGTTTAGCATTATAGTTTGGTCTCGAAGTCCAAGTGTTTTCCCTTTAAAATACCTCTATTATGCTTCTGCTGTAGCTGCTGCCCTTCTTGTTACATTGTGAGCAGCTACCACTAAACCCAGACAATAGGAAGAATCAATAGCACACAGATAAACTAGCGCAGTAAACTTTGCACACTCAACAAGTCCTCTTTACAGACAATTAGGGCCAAAAGATAAATATTGACACATTAGACTATTTTCTCAAATTTGTTTTTTGTTGATTGCCCGAGCAATCTGGTGGGGCTGAAATTCCACTTTTCTGATGGTAAAGATTGCTTGGTTAATAGAAACAAATAAAAGTAAAAGCTTTTGTCCACAATGGGTTAGGCACATCTATTGTTGGGAGGTACTAATCGGATTAAATTGGCTCCTGGTTCCTTTTCTAGGAGGCTAACTCATTCTAAAAAATGTTCACATCTCAAGGAGATGTGTCATTGTTTTTTTCTTGCTATTTAAATCTGATGGAAAGATATGAGGAAAGGCTTGAGTTTACAACACGGCTTGCTATGTGGTAAAATATACTAACGCACGCGTTGCAATTAAGGCCATTGATGGAAGAGAGCATAAGATATCTGAATACTCTTTCCCCATGTCTTGTTTTCCTCATCAATAATAAGGGGGGATTCAAAGTAACAGAGAATATGTAAATGACATGGAAACATATTCTTTAAAAGCAATGTTGTGCTTTCTAACAGCCTTGTTATGTGATGTTTTGTCACAATATCATTTAAACAAGATAATAGAAGAAAGATAAACTCTCCCATTTTCTGTTTCGGGTTGTTGTCTATTAGTATTTTAATATGTATCTGTTGCACTAGTTCTGTCTAAAAGAAACAAATAAATTTATGCAGGGGATAATTTTTTGTTAGCCTTAATAGGCAGCAGCCTTAAATAATGTCACTCATCTCTCCATTTGGTCTTGAGCCTATGAGTCAGGAGGTGCAATTTTTTTTATTTATTTTTGCCTACAGTCTGATAATTTTCAAAGCTATTGGCAACCTGGGAATTTTCTTTGCTTATCACTAGGGCTCAGCTAACTTCACTAACACTAATCAGAGCTGGAATCATTCATTCAAGGATTGCATGATCATGTTTTTCTTTAGCAGTGACAGCTGCCTCAGCTACATTAGCAATGCAGATGAGTCAGCCTAATAGGTTAATGCAGAACACGCGAAAATTAGGTTTAATCCCCAGTGAAATAATCTAACATTTTCACATTTCTTGATGTTAGGATAGAGACATTGGTGGTGACTCAATTAGGTGTAATATAGATCAAAGCAAATTTACCTTCTGGCAGAACCTTCCCAATAGTTTAGACAGTAGAATATAAGGGTTCCATTTTATAATAATTGGTGGAGGCTGTAGGGAAAATTATACTAAAAGGACAGGTACAGCAAGAATTAACTTTCTAGTTTCACACTGTGATTGCTCTCTTTCAGAAATGTATCCAAATGCACTATTTAGCAATAAAATAAAGCAAAAAAAATGTTTTCTATCTGATTCAGTTACAAATATTTAAGCCAATGCTTCTAAATTAACACATTTAGAACTACTTAACCTCCCGTATAAAGGAAACCTATTTATTTGTAATATTCCATAGAGAAATATTGCCATTGGGTTTGAAAAGTTCCCCCTTAATTATATGGGAATCATAAAGGAGAGGAACAGTGTGTGCCTAGCTAATGTTTTCATTCTTGGGGAATAACATATCAAACACCCATCTTCTTCAGCTCTAAAGGGGAAAAAAGAAACAAAAATTGTAAGTCCTCCATTGCTTTTTTTTTTTTTTTGACATCTTAATTCTTAATCCTTGTGTGTGGTCAAATCAGTCTACTATAGACAACCAATCAAGCAATTATTCCTAAATTATATTTGCCCAGCTCACATTGATTGGTTATTCTTTTCTTATTGGGTAAGCTCATTAATTCTGAGCAGCTTGCTTATTATGCTTTCCACATCATTTTCTTTCTGAGCCTATCTCCGCTCACCAGCCTGCTGATGTTTCAAGATGCCATACAGGAGGAGGGGGGAAACGGCCCAGTGATCTATTGCATTGTCTCTTACAGCAATTACAATTCACATTGCTGATTAACTTTGATGTGAAAACTAATGAGATAAGGCAAGTTATCAAGGCGGACCTGATCGTCATCTCATTTATACAGCATTTGCCATCGGTGAATGACAAAAACTAATGAAGACGTATCTGACAGCAGGCCGAGCCAAGACAGGATTTCGTTTCTCATCAGCAAGTGCTTTGCTTCTTACTCATCAGTCTATCTGAAACATGTTGAAATTAGCTTAATAATGAAAACACTTCATCTAAACGGGCAAATGTTTACATTAAAATAACTACATGATAAAAAAAAAAAGAGAGAGAGAGAGATGTGAAAGATTTTTGTGCGTTCCTGAGTTTAAACAATAGAGTTGAAATGTTCATTTAGCATCCCTTTGACTATTGAGGTTTCAGTTTGGTTTGTTTGTTTTCAAATTGTGAATTATACCTGCTACAACACTATGCTCTTTTAGTTAAATGAAACATGGGATCTATAATTCCCCCTATAGTTTGTGCCAGTAAACTTTTAATGATTATTTCAACTGAATATGATAGACAGGAAAGCAGAAATGTTTGTGAATAGCTAGTTCCTTCCACCCAAAAAATGTCAGCAAATGTTGCAACTGAATTGTTTTCTAGATTTTTATTTTAACTGTACTATTCACACCTGGTTTTATACTAGATTTTCCCTCCTGAGTGCATGTTTAGGGCACATTTCTTTTCAATTTTTAATTCATAAAAATGTTATAGTATATACGATCCTGCAAGACTGTGCACTCTCTCTTTGTACCTATGTCCATATGTATAACGTATGTGGAACAATATATTTGTCCATTGGCAAAGCAACCATGACACAATGTTAGTCATCTTAGTAAATAAGATTCCAAAGCAACATCCAGCATCCCTGAAATTTATCACAATAATATACTTCACCATAGAACAATATCCTGGTAGAATATTAGCTCTGCCTCAGTTATTCCCATCATTTTAATATTTGGCCTGAGCATACTTATTTATGGTGCAAGGATCCCAGCATCTTTACAAAATTAGAGTAGAAATTTTGTATCTGCAAGTAAATGTTATTAATATTATGCTATAGATGCATTCTACGTCTGATGGGGGAATATTTTCTGAGATAGTATTTTAGCAGAGCTCTCCTTTTAAATGTTTATATATAATTTATGCAGCATTTTTTTTTAGTTTTAAAAAGACCATTTCCCTTTTGTTATGATTTTCCTTTCTTATAGTAACCACGATGCCATGCTGTGCTTCCAGGCCCTTATACAAAATACACATTTTCTGTTAGAGAATATAATTTTGAAGATGGTGTAGTATTTTTTAAATCACTATAATATTATATCTAGTGATAATCACCCACACAATTACTTCAATTATATTTCAGAGTTGATTAGTCACTAGAAATTCTGCTTATACTTCTAGTCACAAATTGAGGGTAAAAGATAAAAGCTTGATTTTAAAAGGTTAAATATTAGGCTTTTAAAAAAACACTTATAGCACACTAAAACACATCTTAAATGTGAAAGTAAAAAAATTGGCAATGATTTTGACACTAAAAGTGTTTAGACAAAGTTAAGAAAACTGTTTGGGTGGGTGCAATCAAATCAGGCTGGAGAATTGTTCTTTAGTTTAGAGTATCACATTTTAGACAATCTCTCAGATAATTAAGTATCATCCTTGTACTGATGTAGGCCGATATATTAAGTGTGTCTGAGTTCTAGAACTAGACACAATGCACACACAGTCTCTCTCAAACACACTTCATTTTCAGTTGGCCTACACAAAAGTGTCTACATCTTGAGAAAGTTAAAAGAAAATCTTATTTTAAAGCTGTAGCAACAAATTGCTACTCCAGTGCTGGATTAAATTTAAACGCTCTTCACGTGGCTGAAGATAAATCCTATATATTAGAAGAAACCATAAAAGCACTTGCTGAAGAGACAAGGCACAAGTGGAGAATTGACCCCTGAAGATTTTTTAAATGGTCTACTAAATTTATAATTTGTTCCAGCATGTAGGATGAAGGTAGCATTCCCCATGTTACTACCCCCCATTATAGAAATGTGAAGAAAGACAGTTCTTTCTAAGGAAAAGAGGGAAATTGTTTGTTACAATGAGTATACTTCATTGAACAAAACAATCTCAATATTTTCTTTACCAAATTCACCACCTTTCCTGGGATCACACGAGATCTGTGTTTTAACTCAAACTATATTTTAATATTTTGTTAGGAAACTCTGGGAAGCGGTAAGTAAGAGGTTGCTGTTGTATTTCTTGTTTCATACACACGTAAATCTCTTTGCCCAACCGTGGCAGGACAATTTTGTATGATGACTATAGTAATCTTAGTTCAAAAATATTCTTTAGATGCATATCTCATCACAAAAATATGTGCTTAAAAATATTTTCCTTACCAAGTTTTAATATTTATGTTAGTGTCATTAAATGCTATTCCTCCTGCCTTCTTTCCACCCCCCATCCCTATGTTCCAGCTTAATAAAATAATTACAGCCAGCTAAGGGATTTGTGCATACCAAAAGGTCTCACCCTCACATATTTCAGAGGTTCTGCTCAAGGAGACACCGCCATAATAAGACTGACTTGGGATCCCTTCTTCACAAGGTCATTAGAAGCTAGCCTTTTAAATGTTATGTGTAGGGAGGGGATGGCGTGGAGAAAATGTGCATTATATCTAAAAGCATTACAAGGTTACAGTCTCATCTCTAAGGATGTGGAATGTTGATTGAGAAAAGCAGCTAATCCAAGAGAAGCTTTGGAAAAGAGATTGAAGAGGAAAAATAGGTATACACTTTATATTTTAAAATGCTCATTTACATATACAATGGCCAAGATTAATCCTCTGCTAGCACAGTGCTTTCATATTATTTTTCTTAATTATCTTCTAAGTTGCCTAGTCGCTTTTTCTTTTTTCCTTCTTCACTGCGTTTTTTTTAAAGTACTGAGTCCTTTATTATCTGACTTTAACACTAAACAACAAGTCATTACTAATCAATGTAATTTTGTCCCTCAGAAATATGCTGAAAGGATTATGCCTTGATACTCAACTCCTTAGGCACAAGGCGAGAGCCCCAACTATCTGGAAGCTTCCAGTTTGATATACTGAACTCAAATTAAATTATGAAAAAGAAAATTTGGCTGGGGTCCAATTTGTTTGAATAGCTGGAAATTAAGATAGCGAGCAAGTGCATGTTGCCCAACTTCCCCTTAGTCCAATTTGGACCTTTTCAAAAGTTGAAATAGATAGATCTTTAAATCCTTGTTCAAAACAACACTTAGCAAAAGCATGAAACTACAGTTTTATCTTAATATTAGTATAAAAATTATTGCATTTAATACCTGTGAAAAACTATCTGCAAAAAATAATTCACTATCATTTCTAGATGATCTCCTTCATATTATAGATAATGAGAAAATGGTGTGGGTATGTGTATGTGTGTATGTTGGGTAATGAGTGGGTTGTATATGTGTTTATATGTGTTTGTGTGTATTCATACGAATATAAAAATCTCAGGCAAGAGTATGTTTTATTTAAAATAGTTACAGTATGCCTTTTGATTTAGAGTTTAAAGTAAATAATATTTGTACATCTGAAACATACTCAAGACAAATGAAAAGCCTCTAGATGCTTTTGTATGAGACGTTGAAGAGCTCTACAAACTTAAAAGCACAACCTCAATTAAGCCCATCTTCATCTGGAAAAAAAATTAGCAACTGAAAGCTGAATATATTAGATAATGCACACTTGCAGAAGAGCATTCTCTTAGGGAAAAAAATTCTTGATAACCAACCTAACGCCGGCCTAAGAGTTGCTCAATGCTAATTTTGTTTGAAACTGTCTAACTAACTCTGAATAGCTATCCATATTCAACAAAGACATAATTAATGGCAACCTTTTCTTCCGCTTATAAGACATCATAACAAGTAGGAAAGTACAAAAAGATTTTTATAGTAACTAATTTAAGGACAAAGGGTTGACCTCTACCATTTCATTAAATAAACCGAGTGAATAAAAGAGACTGGCAGCATTCATCCTTGTTCAATTCAAGCAGTCTATTTCAAAATGCTAATCATAATCTGCAGATGTTGGGGGCTGATTTTTCCCCCTTCAAATATCATTTGTTTAATTTAAGAACATCAGACATTTGAATTTTAAATAAAAATCAAATACCAATTTTAGGCATAGGCAGAAGTTATTCATGGAACAGCAGAGGTCTCCAGGTTAGCTTTCTTCCTTTCAAGTGTTTAAAATGATTATTGTAAACCATTAATTTCTTATATTATTTTAAAAACCTTTTAATGGAGAAGTTCCAACAGGAAATACTTTTTTAGATTACCACCCCAAGTAAGTGCCAATATATTTGTAGCCCTATAATGGGAGAAAGGAAAGGAAAGGAAAGGAAAGGAAAAAAAGGATATCTCTGCTAGAGATCCCATTCAGACATGTAGCTAAAGGAGCAGCACTAGACACTCTTGATTCAGTTCTATACAGTGGGTTCTTGTAATCTACTGGGGGGTTTGTTTCCAGGACCACCCCCACCCCCACCCACCCAGTGGATAATAAAATCTGTGGATGCTCAAGCCCCATTAAATACAATGGAATAGTAAAATGGTGCCCCTTATGTAAAATAGAAAATCAACTTTGCTATTTGGAATTTATATTTGTAAAAATATGTTCAAGTCATGGATACTTAATCCATGGATAAAGAATCCATGGATAAGGAGGACCGACTGTAATTTGCACTGTGTAAGGTCCAATTCACACATTATAGTATTCTTCCACAGAGGTGCAAGCTCTTGTTTCCAGCAACATGCACTTGAAACAGTGACAATATCTCAGATTTGTGCTGCAAAGAAAATATTATAGGTCAGATCCACACATAGTCACATTTTGAACTGGCTTACTGAAATTACTGAAAATCAAGACCAATTTGCCCCATTAATTTCAGTAGGTTGGTTGTAGGCAACATGAAGTCTGCATCCAACCCTATAGTTATGAAATGGAATGGAAACCAAGCAAGTAGAAGTGCCACTTGTTTCAGTACATTATAGAAGAGCCTGAAGTAGGTTCTAGAGTGAGAATAGTCAGAAGGTACATCTGAATCTGCTCATAAACTTCTGGGTCATTTGCAGTCAGTAAGAAATTCTGACTCCCAATTGCTGGATAATACGAGCAGCAAAATGGTGTTCCAGACTTGTAAACTGTGTTTCTGAAATGTTGACATCAAGATTCAGTGTAGATCACATGTTTCTATTTGGGCCCACGTGTCACACAATTCACCCACAATTTGGAAAATGGGCCAGTTCAACTCAAACCAGTTCCATACTTTGACTGAAAATTTGAATCGGAAATGAGATCCTAGAACCTGAAGCTTTGTGCTTCTCATTAACTATCACTGGAATATTAACTGTGTAACAATCTCTATATAACAAAAGCTATAATATACAAATTGGATGAAATTTTCAAGCGCAGTAGTCCTTTTAGGTGAGATGAAGCCTGAAAAAAAAAAAAACCAGAGTAATAGTTATAGAATTTTGGGGGAGGACAAGTGTCTTTCAATTTTGGTTACTTCTGAAAAAGTTTACTGCCACTACCACTTTTGTTTCTTGGAAAACTGTGATGAAATTTGCAGAGACAATTGTGGAGACAGGGAATCAGGTCACATTTCAGATGAACATGTGAAGGGTGTTTTGTTCAAGAAAAGCCTTTACAATTTGAGAGTTTGCAAAAAGAAGAAGAAGAAGAAGAAGAAGAAGAAGAAAGAAAGAAAGAAAGAAAGAAAGAAAGAGAAGGTGCATTTACCTACCTAGGTACTTGCTGCTGCTGCTGCTGCTGCTGTTTATGAAAATGACTCACAACTGTCAAGAATTCAGAGGAACAGAAACTGTGGGGGTTTTTTTTAATGGAAAGCGAGCATTCATATTTTGAAGGAACCTTCCTTTTCCTTCTCTAGTATAAAAATGGCACATGGCATAAAAATGCTGCTTGGTCAGAAACCTTCAAAATTTCAGAAACACAGTGAATGAAAAAAGGCTATTAAAAAAAACCCCTGTTCAATAGACCCCAAAGTCACAGAAAGGGCAATGATAGAAGACTGGGTGTGGATAGGCAAAGGAGAGAAAAGAGGCAGTGTCAGAGGCAGAAGGATCTGAACACCTGGCAATTTTCAGTCAAGCATCCAGTTCTACATGCTTCCAGGCCAGGCCCATTCCACAAAAGCCCTTTTAACACCTCTGCTCCAGTGAAAGAGAATTAATGGAATGGAGGTGCAAAGGAACACTGAACAGTTCTGCAATATATACCTTCATTATCCCTTCTCTGGGATTGAAGAGTCCTGATAAAACCATCTAGTATTTCATTCTGGAGAAAGAGTGGCTACTGACTGAGACACTGGCTGGCTGTTATGTTTAAAATTTCATGCCTCTTAAGCTGGGAAGAGAAGCACAGGGATGATTTCTGAGAAAACATACATAGGATTGGATTTCATGTGACCTATATTAAGTGGGGCAACAGGAGAAGGAAAAGAGCCAGCAATAAGAGATAAAAGAATGTTTCTGAGAGACGCATGGAGACATTGCTGTTTTGTTTTGTTTTTTATGTTTATTCTAGGAAAACATATTAGGAAAATAAATTTATGGAGCATCTAAAGGAAACACATTTATGTGGAAGAGGGCATTTCAGCAGATGCAGCATCTTATGCAAGCCACACTTATTGAAATGGCCTTAACTATTCGAAGTATAGGATCCCTGTATTCTTTTACATCTGGTCAGCCTAAATACGGCATTGTTCTCAGAGAGTACCTGAACAAGGTTGGGGTTTGCCTATACAAGCATGGGAAGTTTAAAGTGTAGGGTGCCAGGAATTGAGAGCATGGGGTGGCAAAGCAGTTAAGATATTCAAAATACTCTTTTGAGTGTGGAAGAGTCAGGACATGAGTAGAATAATGCTCTGTAAATGAAGAGTCAAGGACTCTTTCCTCTTCATTCCATTGAAAAATGTACTGGCTCAAGATTGTTTGTGTGTGTTGTTGTTTAAGGCTTTATTTCTATGGAATGGTTAATTTGCCCTTTAGAGATGTATTAACAGACTAAGGGGGGTTGCAGACTGCCAGAAATAGTGTGAATTCAGTCCACTTTTAGGGTTAGGGTTAGAGTTAGGGAACCATGGGAACTGTATTTTATTGTGGTATCAGAGTTGTCTGACAGAGAAGGCTCAATGTCTCAGAAAAATAACAGTTCCCATGATTCCCTAGCACTAACCCTAACCCTAAAAGTGGACTGAATTCACACTATTTCTGGCAGTCTGCAACCCCCCTAAGTTTTAAAGGGCATCACTGTTAGGCTAAGCAGATACATCATCCTTACTTAATTGTACAGAGATGTACCCTTGTGGAAAAGTTTCTGAAATTAATTGGAAATAGACAATGCCATCATTTTCAGTTCTGAGAGCCTACAGCTGCACACAGTACTGTAGACTGAATTCAGGCTAGACCCACTAAGGTGAATGCTGCCCACAAACAGCACATAGGAAGGCATCTGTGGTGAGATTAGACTTGCCATACCAAGTACATATCCAGAAATGGCACAGATTCTTGGTGTTCTTCCTGCCTATTTAGGAGATTGAGGCTAATATCCTATACTCATTCCCATGGCCATAGCCTCATTCAACTCAGCATGACTTACGTCTGAGCAGATGAGGATTGAACTGTGTGGTTAAGCTGATTTTTCTTGGTTTTATAGTGGGGTTTTGCTGACCACTACCCAGAGACTGATTGTTACAGGCTGACTCATAAGTGAATGAATAAATGAAATCAATACTATTCCTTTCCTTGCTTGAGCACTAATAATGGTCTTCTTCAAATAATTTGCACAGTTCTTGTGCCAATCTCTCTCTTCAAAAATTAGATTAACATATATTAAATATTTATCTTGCACACTGCTGAAAAAATACTCACATGGCTTACAATAACATATTGTAAATTCATGTTATATTAGCCAGCAAGCATGGTAGGGGAGGTTCAACCTGAACCTCTTGAAAGCACCTCATTTTATCCAAACTGTTGCTAGACTGCAACATGTATGTCCCCATTTTTGTGAGATGTTATGAGATATAGTTGTTGCTGAATTTTAATGTCAATAGAAAGCCTGATCCTATGTGATACTGCTATGAGTAATCCTCCTGATTGCTGTGTTGCAGAAGCAGGGATGCAGTCATGCTGGCAGAGCCATTTAATTCAGGAACGAACACTGTGCTGTTCAATGCCATCCCAGTATTATGATGAGAAAACACAGCACATCCATGCTGAATAAAAAGTAGGTTGGGATTCAAAAAGTAAAAACGAAGTACAGTTGCCCCTCCCAATTCATGGGGGATCCTTTCCAGGCCACCACCCCCCCCCACAAAAATGGTGGCTTACAAATATTTGACCCCTATTGAAAATAATGGTGTGCACACCGGTGCGACTGCAGCCTTGAAGACCATAAATGGGGAGGGACAACTGTATTATTCTGTTTAAAACGTGTTAACTAACAAAAGATTTTTGTTTTCAGAGCAGAAGGGTTTTGAGTATATCCTAAAAAACTTTGCTGATATAATTAGGAAAGAGAAACTTTACAGTAATTGGCCTTCCTGATTGCATTCCTACAGCATACAGCTACATCCAATTGGCAATTCTGACTAGAGTAAACCATTTGAATCAATGGGGTTTGTACAAATATTAACTCATCATCTGATGATTGATTCAATGTGTCTACTCCAGTGGTTTTCTAACTGTGGGGCATGACCCTCAGAGGGGCCTGCAATATTTGCTTCGGAGGGGTGAGATTCAGAGGCCCCAATCCCCCTCCTCTTCCCAAATTTTTTGTGTCCTGGAGAAAAAGGGATGGGGGTACTTGGAGCAGCCACCTCCACCTGAGGGCGAAAGAGAAGGCAAATCTTTCTGGATCATGGCCACTGGTGAGGCCCACCCTGAGCTGCTGTTGCTTCTTCCCTACCTGTCCCATCATTGCCCCAATACCCAAGTGCACTACACAGATGCAAACTCAGCCACTGCACCCACTCAGTCCAATGCATGATGGTTGAAAGAAAGCCAGCATCTGTGATGTTTCCCTGTGGAAGTGGAGGCCAGGGACACCTCTTGCTCAGGCATGCCATTTTCATCATCTGGCTCTGGCTGGTAGAGAAACAGAAACTTCAATTCCCGAATGGCACATCAGGTTGGCTACCTGGAAAGAAGCAAGCACACTGTGCCTTGAGAACCACTGAAATAGTGTGTGTGCCTGAGCTTGCCACTGCCCTATGCTCCTACCTCCACCTTCCCCTGCTGGAGACTCCCACTCACAGCCGGAGGCACACAACAATCTGTGCCTCTGGTCCTGTGAGGTGGAGGCTGGATGGGCCTAAGGACAGGAGGAATTAACAAAGAGGACTTTAGGCAGCTGTCAGAAGTTTCAGGGAGATAGAAGATTTGGGGGCCTAATAGAACAAGCTTCCAAGAAGCCCCCCCCCCCAAGATTGTGTTCTTGCTCACAAGCAGCCACACTCAGGAGCATCATTAGTAGGGTGCGAGGAGTGCGGATCACACTGGGTGATATCTGAGAGAGGGATGTCACCTGGTATGGCCCCCTGAAGAAATGAGTGGTGGTGGCATTGGGAACATGAAGGCCTGAGTCCTCCACCACCACCCTGATGCTGCCTCTGTTCATCTCTTTGGGGTGCTGTGTCCCCAAACAAATGAACATGAACCCCCATCATTGTGGGAATGTGGCGGGAACATGAACTCCCACTGCTGCTGTGGCTCATCTATTGGGGGCTCACAGCCCCCTGAGGATATGAGCAGCAGTGGCAGCAGAAATATGGGGACCTGAGTCCTTCACCTGCCAGTGCTCATCTCTTTGGGATCCTCAGCCCATGGAGGAAATGAATGCCGGCAGCAGTAGGAACATGGAGGACTCAGGTTTCCACCCCCTCTGCCGGCACCACTGCTCGTCTCTTAGGGGTGCCACAGCCCCCAGAGGAGATTAGTAGTGTGGCAGCAGGAATAGATTCATCATTGTTAACACTCCCCCCTTTTTTTGAGAGAGAAAGGGTGTCAAAAAATGATCCTCACGGGCTTTAAAACATGTCCTGTTTCTCTCGCTCTTTTTCTGTCACACTCTAACTCTTGCAGGGGTTCATTCACACTAATTCTCTGACCCAGTGAGTCATTTTTCTGAGAGGAATCTATTTTTTTTTCAAAAGGTGCAACACATGATTCCTTTAACTCTTTGTGACACAGGCCTCTTTCTTGCTTACACACACACATACTCAGCTGCACACTTTTTCTTGCTTGCTTTCTCTCTCACACCTTGTTAGCCAGTTAACTATTACATGCGCACTCAACTAATGATCTCCTTCCCTCCCTCCCTCCTTGCCACTGAATCATACACATTCTCAAGCTCTCTTAGATGATACTTCTCTCACACACAGGCACACTGTAACACACTTTCTCTCTCACAGTCACACACACCGTGCTTTTTCTGACTCTCTTTTTCTCAGATATATTCACACGCAGTCTCACACACAAATTCTCTCTCTCTCTCTCTCTCTCGCACACACAAACACACACTCAGTCACATTCTTCATCTTTTTTCTTTTTGGCAAATTTGCATATGCACCTGGGTGTACCCACATATTTTCTTTCACTCACAGACACTCATTTACTTTCTCTCACACATACAGACAAACAGAAATAGAAGAGTAAATGAGTGTCTGTGAGTGAAAGAAAATGAAGGAGCAGGACTGTTTACATACCAGAGAGCACTGGTACATCTGAGTGGCTGTGTTTGAGAGTATAAGCCTTTGCAGACTGCTAGAAATAGTGCAAATTGAGTCCACTCTAACTGCCCTGGCTCAGTGCTAGGGAATCATGGGAATTGTATTTTTTTCTGAGACACTGAACCTTCTCTGTCAGAGAGCTCTGGTGCCACAATAAACTACAGTTCCCATGATTCCCTAGCACTGAGTCAAGGCAGTTAAAGTGGACTCAATTTCCACTATTTCTGACAGTCTGCAAAGGCCCTATGTGTAAAATTTAGATGTGTTTAGTTAGGCATTGAATTTATTTAAATAAAACTGTTCTAATTTGAACAATGTTATTTTCTTATAAAATGTTAAGATGTGAATATACATAAATGTGCAAATGAAAATACTCACACTAAACAAACAAAATATTTTTATTAATATACTACATCAAGTGGTATGTGTGATGTCCACATGTAGACATAAAGGGGGTCATGGGGTAAAAAGTCTGAGAACCACCTGCTCCTGTTGGGACTTCCAAAAGGCCAACATGTGTATGAATAGGAGAAGCTGATGGCAGGTCCCTAATGTCAAACAGGGAGGTTAAATGAGATCTTGCAATAACCAATAATCCTATGTACAGACAAAGAGTTGTAGTTAAAGAACAATATCCCTCACAATCATGGCCAATAATGGCAAACCTGGAATAGTCATTAATAGTGATGTGGTGATTCCACTCACTACACCTGAGAGCACTCAAATAAGTTAGATGGTGAAGCAGTGATATTTGCCATTAAAAAGTTGTGAAAAGCAATTGCAGGCTGCTCAGTTGCCTCTAACAGCCAGATGGTAGTAACTTCAGTAGCACAAATATCCAACAAATGGCCCTAACAATGGCAAGGTAACCACACTCTTGGGAGGTGGCAACAGTCTTCCCACCATGGAGTACAAGATGTGAACAAGGGCATGTGTGGATATATTTTCCCCCATTGTTTTGTGAACCTGAGACAAAGTATTGTTGAAAGACATGGTTTAGGGACCTGATGGACCTCTCAAAGGAAATAGAGGAATTTAAAAGGCTAAAGGTAGAAAACAATTGAGATAAAAGGCTGTCAAGATGGTTGGCATATACAGTAGTGATATTCCAAATTCAGCTGTATAAATGCATTAATCTTGTTAGTGGTGTCCCTGCCCCTGGTGTCACCTGGTGTAGGGGCAGAGGTTCCTGGTAGGGGGCTTCTTGTGCAAGGAGAGGAGCTTTCCGAAACAGCAGCGGCAATAAGGTGTGGGGGTGGCAACAAGATGCAGGCCCCCCTGCACTCAACCTTCCTCATTGCCACGGAGTCATTTTCCTCATGAGGAGAATGAGGCCATGGCAATGAGGTGTGGGAGGCCCAACCAGATGTCACCCTTCTTTTGGGGTGTCATCCGGTGTGGGCTGAACCCTCCACTCACCCCTAGCGATGCCGCTGAATCTTGTTAAATATCACAAATTCATAGAGAGGGCCTATCATTTATGCCCAGTACTAGTTTGACAAATAATTTAAAATCCAATTTGAGTCCAGTTTGAGAAATAATTTAAAATGTAGGATGCCTCGGACTGGATCGTGACTGGGATATTATTCCTGAACTACCAATATCAAAATCAGAAGTACCACCCCACAAGCAAAGGTCCCAACACAAATTGTTCTATTGTTCCTATAACAATGGCTGATCCACTACCATGTGAAGATGGAAGCCAGAATCATATTCAAACATTTTGAACTTAGTTTTAGACTTTCAGTTATAAATGAAGTGTTTAGGTTAGCTAAGAATACCAGATTGTTCAGCATATAGCACAGAACTACATAGCAAAGATGGCCAGGGAGAGAAGGATATCTGGACCATTCCAAACACTCCCAATGTCCACTGTTAGGGTATCATCCCTTGGACTGAGCCCAATAAGGTCTTAAGATAGACACACTCATATCAATCATTCCTGAAGGGACCCTTACTGAGTGACACCATTGACTCAGCATTATATTTAGTTAAATACTTAGGTGTTTACTGAAAAACAACGTAATCATTTTTCTAGCTACTACCACCCAAAAGGCTTTGATCCACCCAAGAGAGTTTCATGTTTGAGGGACATATTATTTTGATAAGGCCATGCCCTCAGGCTACAATAGATCTTACTCAGCCTCAGTAAATTCCTTGATGATATATTAAGAAGATGGGTAACTGAAAATTACTTACCATCTGGATACTTTTTGTGCTCAGGTAAGAAAGTTACTTCAATAGGCTATGACAAACTGGCTGTATTTCATGCCTCAGAGAGTGACCTAAACATCCCTTAAGTTCCTGAATAACCAAAGGGCCACCTGCCTAGCTTACGTTATTTTGGATAGGTGTTATACCCCCTCCCAGGACTGTGCATCAGACAAGACGCAAGAGTTACCTTGCTGACATGAAAGGAAGGCAGCCCAGCAAGCACCAATCAGACAGCCAAAGACCAGCCACTCCACATTACTGTTGAGCAAGACAGCTCAGGATCTGAATGCCCCATCCAGCCCCCGAGAAGGGCATAGGCAAAAGGAGTTAGCCCAAGCAACCCTCATCAGATGTAGAATGTAGCTACAGTCAAGATCTTCTGAGAACAAAACCCTCTAAGACTGTTATAACTAAATATAGCTGTAAAGCTGGGTCGCACAAGGAGCCTTCAGCATTGTAAGCTGGGCAGTAGCTTTGAACAATGTTGGAAATCACATCAGTCCTTCCACATCTTTGCTTGAAATTTTCTGCTGTTCAGTGACATCACTAGGGTTGACAAGAATTCATGGTATCATCCTACACAACTTCCTCCCATATCACACCATACAGAATCCATAGTAATGTTTTTTGTACTAATCTTACTCATAAATCATAATTTCTATATATCACTGAATGAAATGGTCATAGTTGTGACACAAACAACTAGCAAAATTTAAATTACAATATCATGTGCATAGCCTAAATGTATTTACATGCACATAGTTTCATGTGGTTAAAGTGAAAATTTGGTAAGATGTGATGCTTTTAAAGATAATTAAAAAAGAATGTAATTTTTTTTAAAATAAAATTTATTTTTAAAAAAACCTGGGGCTTCTCCTTTCTTTTCTCACTGAGCCTTGTCCCACTCATATCATCTCTTCAACACTGGAAAGAGATGTAGATGAACATCACAGCCCATTTCTGCCCAAAAGGCAGATGTTTGATGATCAGTAGTGTCACTCTCCTTTAAAGCATCATCTGGTGCAGTCTGTACCTCCCCCCCCCCCCCACACACACACACCCTAGTGACAACTCTGCTGCTGTATATGACTCCTGGATTGTTTTGTGATTCTGCTACTGAACCCTTAGTGTTGATTTATGACCTGGCTCTTGTCTTTGGACTGTTCTTAGCTTGTGCGCTTCACTCTTTCTCCTTCTAGCATTTTTGACCTCTCAGTAACTGACTTTATACAACAAAATCCACAAGTACCCATACCCTTTTTGGGGTCATCTCAAAAGCATAAAATACATTATACAAGTTTCACTGGTTTCTTCATCAGACAAAGATGTTAAAAATTGTACAGGAGAAAAATGATGATGTTAGAGTCAACAGCCTACATTCTGTCTGAGATGTTGTCAGTTTAGATTATATTGAGGGATTTTAATGCAGGCAGAGGCCACTCCACTTATTGGCCATGTGAAGACTAGTGTCAAAGAGCAATAAAAGACAGATGAAAAAAATTCAACTCCTATTAGAAACAGAAAAGTAAGTTCTCTTGAGATCCAGATGTACCTGTCATGTGCAAAGCTAACCACTCCTTTCTTAAGCAGAGGGCACTGGGTTTCTCAAGGAGTGTCTCTGCTGTTGCATATGGAAAAACCTTTAGGTGCTATACAGGTAAAACTTGTCAAATTGTGGTCCCAAATTTTAGTCCAATGAAAGAGTTTTATCTTTGCTGGAGGTAGAAAACCTCAGAGAGCTAAGTCCCAGTCCTTCATTTCCTTCTTGTTTTGGATTCCCCTATTGAAGCTGAATTTGGCATCTTGAAATCCAGGAATAACATTTCTTTTCCTTGACTTTTCCTCATAAAAGGAATTATGTTTCTCATAAAAGCCTCACAGCAGTTAGCTGCATGCCATTGTACCAAAACAGGACTTAAAATCAGAAGAGAACAGTAGGGTTTGACACCATCAGATGGCAGGGTGTTTGGTACCTATATCTATGAGGTCATCAGGAACATAGTTGTTGGGCCCCATTTCATTCAAATAACTAGAAACCCATGAACAATTAGCAATATGGATGCTTCTACAGAAAGGCAATGGAATTCATTTTGAAAAGAAACCCATGTCTTCTAGCTCTGCCCAATTGCTGCAGGAGGACATGACTTGGGTATTTTTAAGATGGTCAGTGGTGTGCAAAACTCTGGTTAGAGGGCTGGGTAGGTGGCCATTACAAGGGATTTAATCTTTCTAGTCAGTCCAGTGACTGGCCATGTATGGCATAGAAATTATGGAACAGCATTGCGCTCTTTTGGTGTGAAAAAAGAATTAAAACTGAACACCCAATGCTTGCCTGTTTATAACATCAAGTTTTGAGTCTAGTTTGTCTTGAACTAGGCATCTATAATAACACTGCAGATACCTTATCTCATTTTTAGTTCCACAGATTCTAAGTACTGATGCCTACAGCAAGCTGGACTCTAGTCAGGGTCCCTCAGCAGATAACATGGTAATACTTGAATATGTGAATTCTGGAAATTCCAATGCAATATGAGTGTGGAAGTAGGATTGCTAGTACTGTATAACCTGAAGATGTATTGAGATATGAAGTTTTACATAAGGAATATGTGGCCTGACTGCAGAGACAATTAAAGGCAGGCTGGAAGCATTGCTATTATATGTCAAGGCATCTGGATTCCCCAATCTATTGCAATTACTTCAAGGTTCACAAGAATCTGGAGGTCTGGACAAGGGAAACCCTTAGAGCAGGGGTAGGCAACCTTTCCCCTTTAAGGGCCGAGGGACTTCAGCTCCCAGAAGCCTCAGCCATGTTGACCAATAGTCCCATGTTGGCCAATAGCTCCTGGGATTCTGGGAGCTGAAGTCCCTAGGCCCTTAAATGGGAAAGGTTGCCTACCCCTGCCTTAGAGCTTCTAGTAAATAGCTCCCAATTGTACTGCCTTACATGTATAACATAACATACAGACAGACATGCATGCTACACTATACACACAATCACTGCATGGTCAGCCACTGGTACCTTGGAGTTATGAAGGGAAGCTCTTCAGAGCTTCCTTTTTTGGATCTGGCATTGTTTGGGTCAGTCAGGCTGGGTGAGATAGCAGGCAGGTCAAAGTGGAAGAGGTGTGGAAGAGCCGTCATGCAAACCCATGTTAATGGGAGTAAACCAGCTTACGCTCAGGCTTCAATAGCACTAAAATCAACCCAAAAATTGAAGGGCAAGGGTTAAAGTACAACATGTAGCTAAGGGTCAGCCCTATCAACTAAGGCCCTGAAAGAGGTGCAGCCCCAATTGAAAGGAGCACCATCCTTCCACTTAAATGTCATGCCTATATCATATTTCCAATTCAGGAAGGCATCAGAAAAGGCACTGGTAGCTGTGCAGTTTCCCCCAGAAGAAATCTTTCCATAGTCATTCTGTATAAGAGCTGAGATGGGTATGGAGAACTAAGCAACTAAAAAATAAGTAGATGGAAACAGAGAAGGAATCAGAATGTCTACAGAGGAGAATCAGAACGGAAGAGAAGCAGAGCAGACAGTGGCCAAAGGGGGATAGGGATGGCCTAGCCTCCCTCAGTACAACCCCCCCCCCCCCATTAAAAGTACTTTTTAATCTTAGAAAATTTGACAAAAACTCATCAGAAGATGATATAGGGCCTTTGCAGACTGCTAGAAATGGTGCAAATTGAGTCCACTTTAAGGGTTAGGGTTAGGGAATCATGGGAACTGCATTTTATTGTGGCACCAGAGCTCTCTGACAGAGAAGGCTCAATGTCTCAGAAAAAAAACAATTCCCATGATTCCCTAGCACTAACCCTAACCCTTAAAGTGGACTCAATTTGCACTATTTCTGGCAGTCTGCAAAGGCCCTTAGTTCAATATATCCTATTTCTCTGATCACACCGATGAGGAAAATCAGCAATTCACTTTCTAATATTAGTATTAGCTTCCTAATGCTACAAGGTGCTCCTCAAGGAAAGGGCTTTTAATAAAGAACAACTCTAAACTATGCATAACAAATTAATTCCAATCACATCTTTATATCCTTTTGGAGCCAAAACTGAAGTCCACCCCTTCCGTCAGCTGTTGACTTTCTGAGTGTCTGAGACAGCTGTGCGCCTGTCTATAGCTCCCTCAAATGACTTGTCTTTCCTTGCCTTTTTTAAAAAAAAAAGACTGCTGACTTGTAATGGGGCTTCCTGACAAAGGCCCCGCTTTGAGTCGGATGTGTGCTAGGCACTAAGCCAGGATGCAGGAGGAGATCAGGGGCCAGGACCAGGCAGTGCAATCCTCCATAACTGCCTCTTTAAAACCATGTCACGCTTGTGTGACAACTGCTCCTCTGTGCTTGTTTGAACTGTCCCTCCCAATTAGTGGTAATAAGTGACTCTGTAAAGATGAGCAAACATAGTGCATTCATTAGCTCCCTGCCAACCTCAACCCTTCCTTCCCCCTCACCCCCCAGCCCCCCAGCCCCAATCCCCTTCTTCATGGCCAATCAGTGCTACAAATCCCCCAGGGGCTCTGCTCAGTTCCTATTTGGAGAAAGCTAAACACAGCTTGTTTGGCGTGAACAAGTGCTGGCAAAAGGCAAATTAACGACAAGAGTTAGCTTGAAATTATTTTATTCTGTCCTTCCTCTGAAGGATTGTCTTACTCTCCGAGTGAAAATATGCCTGGATCAATAGGCTCCCGCTTAAGAGCAAGAAAGGCATGCTCCAGCTCCATTTATTTCATTCACTTTTGGGTGCAAAAGGGGCACATAATTTACAGGACAGGCGCTGCTAAGCTGTTTTAGAGCAAGAACTAATAACAAGTTCGGGGAATCCAGTGCTGTCATCCATCTCCCGGCTGAACTGCAGGCCCTGACATTCTCCAACCACAATCTCAGCTGTAGTGAATACTTCCAAGTCACTCACAACGTGTCCCCCAACTGTCTTGCCATCTTTGTCAGACAGGCAGATATGTAGGTGAGGAGCCTCATTCAGAGTTCCAACCAAGGAAACAATTTCAAGCCTCTCATCTAGGTGAACGATCTACAAGAAAAAAACAGAAGCAGCATTAAGAGAAGGAATTAAACAGCCGTGAAAGATATTCTCATCTGCCCACTTTCTGAAAAATTCTGTGAATAAGGCAGGGCAATCACTCAACAAAAGCCTAATCTCAAAGCATCTTCAGACTTCCCTTAATGGATGCCAGACGAGTTTTTCTATTTTAAAAACCCTTCTTGAGGAAAGCATTGTCTAGACTTTATTTCTGAAAGAGTGACAATCTAGGAAGTCAATCTAGGAAGTCTAAATGCAGAGGTCAATTGCAACTGAGAATCTTTCTGGGAATAACTTTTGCATTAGATAAACCTTAGATAAACCTTGCATTAGATAAATCTGTCCTGATACCTTATTAGTATTGGAAGCTTTGTCATTTGCTAGTCTCAGTGTTGCTTTGGTGAGACTCCCCACACAAGTCATGACAAAGGGAGATTTTAGCTTCCTGTCCTTCACAAATTTTACCAAGGTGGAAAGGATATCTTCTCCTGGTCCCAAGCGCAGAGCATGAACAGAAAGAGCTGCAGATCCAGCCTGTTTGAAAATAAATGTAAACAGTAATATATAATGTATATTTTATTGTTCACTGCCTACATTCCAGTACTTGATAGTGTATTTTGAAACATATTCCTAAACTCATTCCAGTTATATTTTGTGAGAATGATTATTCCCAAATACAAAGATATATCTATACTACATATGTAAATCTATTTCATACATATTTGTCCATTCTGGCTTCCTCCCACAGTATCTTGGGATCTCTTCTGATGGGAACACAGAACATTCTCAGTTACAGGTCCCTGAGGAGGTAGATTATTAAACTTAAAGTCGCAGTGCAGATATAACCCTGCAGATATTCAATCATAACTGTTTATCCCCTAGTTTTACATTACCTGTATCTGAAGACATTGTTATACAAGTAACTAGTGCTATTGGCCAGCAGACACTGATTAATGCATTTAACATGCTAAGCATAAAACAAATGTGGGGGAAAGAGGTAACAGTCTCTACAGAAGCACCACAGAGATTAGAACAAACACATGCTCTCAGCCTCAGGGGAAGGCAATGGCAAACCTCCTCTGAATAAATCTTGCCAAGGAAACCCCTTGATAGGGTCAACTTGGGGTCGCCATAAGTCAGAAACAACTAGAAAGCACACAACAACAACAACAACAACAACAACAACGATAAAATAACTGAAATAACAAATTTTCACTGACCCCACTGCTTTGCATATAATAGAGTTAGCCTCAAGGGTGCTACAAGATCCCTTTGCATACTGATTTTCCAGATGAACATGGCAATGTCTTTGAATTATACAGGAGTTCTGTAAGGTTAGCCAATGTGATTGTTCTTGTACTTTGTAGAAATGGTGGGGATTTTAAGACTAGCTACTGAGTGTGTGACTCATGTGATATTTGAACCAAAGACTTCTGGCTCATGCTTTAATCTACACTCATATCCATGTTCCCTACTGGGTAACCTTTACAGATTCTTCCAGTGTTCAGAACAAATATGTGTATGGCAAGGGAACATTATAGGAGAGGGAAGAAGGGATACTAATTCTCCTCTACAGCTCTGTTAATTAACAGCACCACATAAATGGTCAGAAAAGATACTAGTTAAAATGTTTCTGCTGGTACTTGGACTCAATTTGACTGTGTGTAGACAAAGGCTGTTAAAAAGTAATGTAGAGCTTCATTCTTCAACCCCTGTAAAAGCAGAACGTAGCATTTCAGTTCTGAATACGCTTTGTGGAAAGCACACTACAGTAACAATCATTCTCAGAGGGTTTGCACAAATGTCAGCAGAAATAACCCTGAATCAAATTTATTAGCTGGTGGGGAGACCTCTAACAATTTTACACAGAGACTGATAAGGCCAGCTGGGACTTTCTTTCAACACTATGTGATTTACAGGCCCTGTAGAACTCTCATTCAGTTTTTAGAATATGTAAACAGTTTCTCAGGTCTAAATAACATCATTCAGGAAAAGTAACAATTTGTTTATTTTCAGTGTCCAAATTCCTTTAAGCTGCAAAATATATACAATATACACTTACTTAGAAGTAAATCCTTATGCATTCAAGAATAATAATAATAATAATTTTTATTTAATACCCCGCCCCTCTGACCTCAATCGGGGCGGCTTACATCATAAAAATCAGCAGTGGTTAAGACTAATTACCTCCCCCCTCCCCCCCTTAAAAATTAATTAAACTCAGTACAATTAAAAAAAGAAACACAATATAAGGAGGTAGAATTCCTCCATTAAAAACAATAAGCTTAAAAACAACAAAGATGCCGGCGGATGTCAAATGCTGTCAAATGCTGTCAAATGCTGGCTCGGTGCAATCACAATTCCTAAAGAGGGGAGCATCTCGAGGGGGGGAAGAGGATCTCGGAGCCAACTAAATCCCGGAACCAATCAATCGGGGAAGGCCTGCCGGAAGAGATCCGTCTTGACAGCTTTCTTGAAGCTGTCAAGTGATGACAATTGACGGATCTCCTCCGGCAGGCCATTCCACAATTTGGGGGCAACTACAGAAAATGTCCTCTGGGAGGTTGTCACCAGCCTCGTTCTTTGAGGCTGTAACAAATTCCTCCCAGAGGACCGGAGGGCGCGGGGAGGATTATACGGGAGGAGGCGGTCCTTAAGATAGTCTGGGCCCAAGCCATTTAGGGCTTTAAAGGTAATAACCAACACCTTGTACTGGGTTCGGAAACTAACAGGCAGCCAGTGGAGGGACTTCAATACTGGAGTAATATGGTCCCCCCTTGATGTTCCAGATATTAATCTGGCTGCCATATTTTGAACCAATTGCAGTTTCCGAATCAAGCACAAGGGTAGCCCCATGTGGAGCGCATTACAGAAGTCGAGGCGTGAGGTTACCAATGCGTGCACAACGGTCTCAAGATCTCCTACTTCCAGGAAAGGGCGCAGCTGGCGTATCAGCCGAAGCTGATAACAGGCGCTCCTGACCGTCGCATTAACCTGATTTGTCATCAGAAGTGACGGATCAAGGAGCACCCCCAGACTGCGAACACAGTCACTGGAGGAGAGCGTGACCCCATCCAGGACTGGAGGTTGCAACCCAATCCTTGGTTTCGGAGCCTGTACCGTGAGCACCTCCGTCTTGTCTGGATTCAATTTCAATCTGTTTTTCCTCATCCAGCCCATTACCGCCTGAAGACATTCATTGAGAGATGAGATGCCATTGGAATTCGAGGCCGACGAACGAGACACGGAGAAATAGATTTGGGTGTCATCAGCGTACTGATAACACCCAGCACCATAACTCCGTATTATCTCACCCAGTTGCTTCATATAGATGTTAAACAACATCGGGGACAAAATAGCTCCCTGAGGGACCCCACAAGTGAGGTTCCTCTTACTGGAGCTACAGTCCCCAAGCAGCACCCTCTGGGACCGACCCGAGAGGAAGGACCGGAGCCACTGCAAAGCAGTGCCCCCGATACCTAACCCCTTCAGGCGGCCCAAGAGGATGCCGTGATCTATCGTATCAAAAGCCGCTGAGAGGTCTAGTAGCACTTACATCTTACATCTGAGTAGACACTTTAAATTACACAGTCAACATGGAAAATTTACTAGCAATCTATGGAGAGAGATTTCAAAATAATTAACAGTACTAATTAGTTATTACCACATGCCTTTGTAAGGAATTGTCTACATTTATCTGCATGGTTGGAATGTTCACTGGCATGTGTTCTCCTCAAAGTAATTAAGTGGATAATGTTAGTAATTAATATTAGTAATATTTGGGTTACAAATTTACAGTGCAGTCCTGTGGTCTTATGCCAGATGGAGGGCCATAATATACCATTAACAGCAGAATTCTATACATGCCTACTCAGATGTTAGTCCAACTGATTTCAGTTAAGTAACTGGATTATGTTTAAGCCTGAAGCCTTTAGATAATGCTATGCATACTCTTCTAAGGAATAATGTCCATTCAACATTTCTGAGTATGGATCCTCAGGATTGTGCTGTAAATCACCTGTGCTGGCAGATCCCAACCATACAGGTAAAAAAAGAGGAATTGAAACCTAATCAATACAAGAGGGGGGGGGAAGAAATCAAATTAGAGGTTATAAAATATTGCTCCATCTATGAAAATCAATATTGAAAATATTTATATGAATGTATATATATGTTGTTAAAAACTCTCAGATCAGCCAAAGAATACAGTTAAATGTTGAACTGTCCAAATAATATACAATAAAAAGAGATCTCTAGTCTCTAGAAATGCAACAATCTTCTTGAAGCCCAAAGATGAATCAGTCTTAAATGGTAATATATCATGAGAATTACACTGGTAAAACTATGACTATTGGTGAGCAGCATCAGTGTAGGGCCTAAGGAGGTGGCTTTGTGGTGTGTCATGATTAGAGTGGTACTGAGAGGAATGTGCATTTCCTGTGATCAACCCATTTTTTCCTCACATGACAGGGTTTCTTCAAAGATACATGTGTCAGCACCGGGCTTGTAAATTAAGCCTTTGTTTATCCCATGACAATATAAAACATGCTAAATTAAAGATACATAGTTGAGGAGAAATCATGTGCTGTTGTAGTGATCATGACCTCATAGTGGTTCTTTGTCAGCACCATGGTGAAATATTTATAGCTGCTCAATGGAACAGAAAGGGTTAATCATGTATTTAGTAGCCCCTGCTAGATAGTTTTGCTTTAGACTGGCAGTTCAAGGCTGAGAAGAAACCAAAGGCTGAGAATGAATGAGGGGAATAAACCTTCGTTTTAGCAATCTGATCCGACAGCTCCCATAGCAATTGGGATGGGAGATGTATTAAATGGGCACATTTCAATTTCATTTGTTTGCTTCTGCACTGTATAGACATTGAGAATCCATTCTCCACTGGCCCTGGGGTGTGGGGCACCTCAGTCCAAGGTCCCCATTTTGCCAGCCATGGGGAACTGGAGTGTCAACCATGGTATAGTCTGGGTAGAATTAGTTGTTTAGGGCCCAGTTCTTCCTGGACCCCACCAGTTAAAAGACTGCAGTTTCTTTCTGCTATAGATCATCTGCTACTTTATTTACCACCAATTAAGTTGATCTTATAGTAGTGACGTGTGGCAACTTTTGGTACAAAACATAGTCTTGGGAAGACCTGGATCTGCACCAGTTCTAGCCCAGAAAAGCTGTGGCAAACAGACAACTTTCATCACTTGAGGGAGCACCTCTTTGAAAACCATGTTAACCATATTACAGTGGTACCTCTACTTACAAAATTAATTCGTTCCACAACCCATTTCGTAGGTAGAAAATTTTGTACGTAGAGGTACATTTTGCATAGAAATGCCCTAATCCATTCCAAACCCATAGAATAGCTGAGGCTGCGGCTGGAAAGCCTCCTCCTTCCAGCCCCTTCCAGCCGCAGCCTCAGCTATTCTTTGGGCTGATCCTGGAAGTGGAGGATTCTTCCACTTCCAGGATCAGCCCAAGGAATAGCCGAGGCTGCAGCTGGAAGGAGGCCTCCTCCAAGTCGGAGCCACAGCCGTTCCTTGGGCTGATCCTGGAAGTGGAGGCTGCGGCTGGAAATTTTCTAGTTACAAAATGCTTCTAAAAAATATTGTCTCTACATAACACATATGTTTCTACATCCCTTCGTATGTAGAGACATATTCGTATGTAGAGAAAATATTTTTTAGAAGAAGCATTTCGTAACTCGAAAATATCTTAACTAGAGCCTTTCATAAGTAGAGGTACCACTGTATCTGGTTTCACTTTTAACTGGGACCCTTCATAAAGAAAGAAGAAGCAAACATACTTAAGGATCACGTGGGCCGATCTTTGTTGGCTATATGGGGGGGGGGGTGCATATGCACATATGCAGATAGATAGGCATATAGACTAACACCAGGTTAGTATCAATGACAAGATACCACAAAGCTCCAATCACTTATTCTGCTGTTATCTGGAGGGAGCCTTAGTCAGAGGCTTTGTTAGCTATATCCTCATCACCCAACAGATAATTATTTGTTAACTGTTACCACTGTCCAAAAAGTTGTGGGATTATACATTTTTTTCACTCATTACTATTGTACTTTTGAAAGATTCAGAGAAATGCTCTCGTTTCCTCCATCTCTGACCATCATAATTTTCAATCTGTTATTCTGCCTAGACTCCCTTCCATCACCTTCACAGGTATTGCCATGTGTATTGCACACAAATTCTTTGGGGAAGTGTGTAGAAATAGTTGTTTTCCCCTCCTTCTTACACTCCCCCAAACAATTGTTCTAAATTTTATGCCTGAGCCAACCTCAGAGAGTAGAGCACCACCACCTCCCCTTCTAAACTCTCTTACAGCTCACACTGATCCAGCAAATCCAAGAGCATGTCCTGTGCTCCTGTTGGGAACAGCCAGCCAAGAGAGGCAGATTTCTCTCCCCATATGCACTTGGGGTCTTTCTCTTTTTGAGAGCTGCAGAAATGTATTTTATTTGGGCCAGGAGAAGGACAGAAAAGGCAGAATAACTTTTTATATACAGTCAGCCCTCCATATCCAGGGATTTTTTATCCACAGATTTAAGCATCCATGGTTTGAAAATATTTTTACAAATGTATAAATTCCAAAAAGCAAACTTTCATTTTGCCATTTTATATAATGGACACCATTTTACTATGCCTTTGTTAAGCTTATTGCACGGCACTTAAGGAACAGAAACGGAAAGGAATGGAACGGACCAGGGCAAATATGCATGTTACTGGACAGAACGCAACTGATACCGCCGAGAGTCCCCAAGCTGTTCCCCAGCCATTCCTGGCAGCCGATTTTTGAAAGACGGTTCAAAATCGTTCTTCAAAATCGGCTGCCCGGAATGGCTGGGGAATGGCTTGGGGACTCCCAGCGGCATCGGTGGCATTCTCCTGTCCAGTAACATCTGTTTTTGCCCCGTTCTGTTCTATTCCTTTCTGTTCCCGTTCTTGTAAATGTCATGCGATAAGCTTATGTATTTGATGGGACTTGAACATCCACAGATTTTGTTATCCACAAGACCCTCTGGAACCAACAAAATGGATAACAAGTGGATAACAAGGGCCCACCCCAACTTGCCTGAGGTTGTAGTGCAAGTCATGTTTTCAATGTATCACCCCATCCTCCCTCTCTCTCTTCTCCTCCTCCTCCTCCTCCTCCTCCTCCTCCTCCTCCTCCTCCTCCTCCTCCTCCCCTTTGTTGCTGGCTCCTCTGATTCTCACTATCTGCACTATGTCCCACAAAGAGGCAAGAAGGGGCAGCCACCCATGTAACCCTTTCTCCTCTCCCTCCAACTGCAAAAACTCCATTATGTTGTTCTGAAAAGTAGTGAATTACATCACTGACCATTGCAGGGGAAAAATAACACTGCTCCACCTTATTATTGCAAAAAGTAACCAGTTACCAAAATATCCCATTACAAGTAACACATGACTTCCAAGTTCTGGATATAGGGAAGATTGAGCAGATATAAAGAGAAGACACTCCAGCAATGACATCTTGAAAGAATTACCTTGGCCTGCAGTGAGGACTCTTTGTGAATCTGTTTGTAAATGAAGGTTTCTACTTAGAAATAAAGGCTTACTAACTGTGAAACAAAAGAGCGAGGAAATGTGAGTCTTTAGACCACCACTTGTAACAGGCCTAGAATATGGGAGGGGGTAATTGGAAGAGATGGAACAGGATGAGAATAAGCCCTTTCATTACAGATGAGACTAATGGCTTGGTCACCCATTCCATTTCCTTGTAGCACCTTTGCTCTTCTGATTTTAGCTTGAATCAGGAAAGCTTTCTCAGCCTATTACTCTGGTCTTTCTTAACCCTAAATTTCAGGCTGGCTATGAATAGTGTCCTCTTACTAGCATTTAAAAATTATTTATTTTACAAAAGAAAGGTAGGTCGGTGAGTGTGTGTGTGCACGTGCACCATTACACTGAAAAAATAAATGTAGACTTCCCCTTCTTTCTAATTGCTGGATTTCTTTTGCCCATATTTGAAAAGATGTCCTTTACATGCTGTTCAATACAATATCTGCTTTTTAAATTTAATCAATTGTTGTGCTTTTCTGAGTCCCAAAGGATGTCGAGTCTTTTGATTTTTCACCCCAACATGTAAACGATTTCCCAAACCTGCAGGAGAGTCATTTCAATTAGTGCAAAGCTGATCATTAGCTAACTAATAAGGACTAATTTTCTATCACAATTATTTCCTAATTAAATCCCAAACTGAGATTTCTAACCCAGATGGTCAGTGATGCTACAGGTTTGTTTAAATTTCTTAGACAGTAACAAACTGCTAATTAGGATTTGTAAATACATTAATTCCCTTGTGATTGAGTTAATAGTATTGCATACTGCCAGTTTATTAGCACATTAATTGTGACAGGCTTTGCTTGGCCCGACATATAATCCACTTATCACACACTGGTACTAAAGAGATTATAAATGAAATCATAACTGAAGCCTTCCCTTTAATTCAGGAATGCTGGTGTTGAAATTTGACGTCACAACAAGAAATATTCCATTTAAAAATGAATTAAACCCCTTAAACACTGCAAATATCTGAGTACTCTGGAAACATCCTGTCATTCCCCATCTATCCCCCACATGGTTGAACAGATAATAGAATACTTTTTTCATGCAACATGGTCTCAAAAAAACCAAAAGCAACCACCACTACCCCAAAGTGTGGGGTGTGTATGTTTTTTTTTTCTAGAAAGCCCAGTTGTTTCTCCCCAGTCTGAGAAGCAGAGACAGCAGCCTTTTTCAGGGCCAGCTTTATTAGCACAACATACTGGAGACTTAAAATATGATTGTCACATCTGTTTATCTGTGTAGAGTTAGACAGGTTGGATAGATAATGGAAACAGGTACATAAACAAGCAGTACTAGCTATGAAGCAGATTCTGAAGGTCCCTCACTTCCCAGAATAGCATAAGAGTTCTGTAGGTAGGATTCCACCATGTTTCCACATCCATCACCCCCAAGACTCATCATTTTGTTGTGATAGATTCCTGAACAGCTATTCTGTGGCTGGTGGAGAGTTGGGGGGTAATAAAAGAAACAGCAAATGTGAGTTCTTGAGGAAGATCTTTGAAGAGAGTGGAAGAGAATACCATCCTCTGCAATGACCAAAAACAAACAAAAAACAAAAGACACAGGCATTAAGTGGACTTGGGCCTATGTATGGGGCTTATCGCACCACTCAATAAACCTTCTTACCTCTCCTAAACTCAATCTTAATTCGGGTGGCATCAGGATATTATCACAGGGATTTTGCCACCAAATCTGCTGCCTGCATCCAGCCTGGGTCCCAGGGGTGCTTTGGCAGCCATTTTCTTAAGTCAGAAGACTCTGATTAAGAAAGGAAGCACGCTGTGTGCCCCTGGAACCCAGGCTCAACCTGGGCTGGACATGGGCAGCGGATTCAGCAGCAAATCCCTGTGGTAGTATCTGGATGCCGCCCGAATTATGATTGAAGTTGGGAGAGGTAAGAAGGCTTATTTTAGCAGTGCGATAAGCTCCTATTATATCACTAACAGCATGCTGGCCTGTCCCTCAAAGCAACATTGCATGTCCATTTGCTCAGCTGGCTCTGGAGAGTGGCATCAACTGCAAAACAAATAAGCCATTGCAGCTGTTTAGAGAACTTCCAAAGCCTAAATGTTCCGCTGGAGGGGGGGGGGGTTCCTTTTGAACTTTCTTCAGTTAAATTTGGGAATGACCTTGCTGACTGTCCGTGCTGCCTTAACTTTCACCTTTCCTTTCTTCCTCCATAGAAAGATGACCAGAAGGTGAAGTAGTTTCTGAGATATTTATTTATCTATTAATTTATCTACTTTTTTCCTGCTTCCCAGCCTGGGACTTGATGTGGCTTGAAAAATTAAAACAGGTACAGCTAAAGTACACTTCATATAAAAATGTAAAATATAATTAAACAATTAATACCAAACTATTGAAAGTATTAAAAGCAATTAAAATCATGCACATTAGAAAGAAAAACAACAAACACAGATAATACAGCACATTATTAAAGATCCTATTTCCATGAACAATCAGTCCTCAAAGCCCTGCCTCCACTGTCTTCCCTTGCCTATGAAAGGATAACAAGGAGGGCACCTATCTAACCTTTCTAGGGACGTTATCACACGGGGTCTAAAGCAGACAGAATCCACACTAAATCCCGTCCTATTGCACTTTATTTTTCCGTGTGTTCACACGACATCGCACAGAACCCTGTCACAACCCTGTCCCAATGCGGCATCATCCCCGTTCTTTTGAATGCCGTTTTCTTGGGGAATTGCAATTGCGCGACCAGAATGATAGCCTTCCCCTTCGCCGTATGTCTGATCACCAAATACGTATCATGGAGCATTTCCCCGTCATGACCCATGGTTCCCAGCGTGATTTTCCATGGGTCTGCGAGGAAGCATCTTATGACGTGTACTTCCTGTTTGGATCTGGCAACAAACAGAACAGGTAAACATGGTCCTCTCTGCGTTAAGGCAATCTAGGTTTCACTTGTGTGTGAACAGCAAATACGGTTTCCGGGGGGCGCTTCATTGCACTTTCATTAATTGCGCGATGATGCTAGTTGCGTCTGATAGCCATTTCCGTATTGTGGGGTTTCTACCGGTATAGTTCTGGATTGATTCTTATATCGCTTTCTTGCCGCTTTGAGCCCCGCGTGTGATAAGGTAGGACAGGAATTACAGAGATAAAGAGCAACCACCAAGAAGGCCCTCTGTCACATCCGCACAAAATGTACTTGTGCAAATAGTGTGACAGAGAGAGGGGTTTCCACAGGAGATATTTGTAATAAAAATTTTTTAAAGGCAAGCTCATATGTGGAGATATAGTCTGTCGGATAGACTAGATCTAACAGAATGAAGTTTGGGTGGAAGAAAAGTGTATGTCACTGCATCCATTGGTCCATGGCCTGGTGAATGGCTTGCTTGCTTGCTTGCCTGTGTGTTACTGATCTGTCCTTCTGGCCCTGCTGGCTAGCTATGACTATGCCCACCGTGTGCAATTACATGACATGTCCACTAACCTTTCGTAGCTTCCATGGGAATCTGCTCTGCATTGTAGAATATTTTCAGCAGCTTAGATAGCTCTGCTAAAATTAGACTAAAACCTGGAACAGCTTCAATTTCCTGTTGTTATGGAAATCCCTGGACTCCCTATGAAAAGATAACTAGGGTTGGGTGGTGTCTGTTGGCTCTGATGCATTCCTGTCTATCTTGATGCCACAGGATATTGACTCCTGTCTGGGCAGGTGGATGGGGGGCACTTCCTCTCGGTGAAACTGGAAATCTCTATGACTCTCCACAAACAGATAAGCCTCCTTTGGGATGCCCTGGGGAAGTGTCTAGAGCTCCCCAGTTCCCTGCTACCATCTAGGTCTGTCTGCCAGGGTTGCAAAACCAGCAATGGCACCATGACATCAGCAGGGGAAGTGGGAGCCAGGTCAGGTTGCAACCGCATTTAGAATGCTTGATGGCATGTAGAGAAACTCATTTCCCTGCATTTGTATAACTATTGTGAAGAAGACCTTGTGAAGTTTTCTGGAGCCAATCAGAAGCAGTGTTTTGAACAATGAAATCCTAGACCAGAGCCTTCTCTCAGACAAATAGGCTTATCGCACAGCACTTAAGGAACGGGAACGAAAAGGAATGGAATGGGGCAAAAACACATTTTACTGGACGGGAGAATGCCACTGATGCCGCCGGGAGTCCTCAAGGCATTCCCCAGCCAATTTTTGAAGGACGATTTTGAACCGTCCTTCAAAAATCGGCTGCCAGGAATGGCTGGGGAATGCCTTGGGGACTCCCAGTGGCATCAGTGGCGTTCTCCTGTCCATTAAAATGTGGTTTTTCCCCATTCCATTCCGTTCCTTTATGTTCCTGTTCCTTAAGTGTCATGGGACAAGCTTAAAAGCTAGGGCACTTCTACAGCCAAATTAGGGCTTGTATCTCAGAGACAGAAGCACATATGGTTTCCTATGTGACAGTCTCTCTCAAGACCTACCAGAACGTCTTGTGCATAAATAGAAGAGACAGGTAGTAGGAAGGATAAAGCATCAAATCATCATGAACATTGAACCTAGGGATAGTGGGAGTCAGTAGTGCTAGAACAAGACTAGTTGACACTCATCAACCACCCATCATGTCTAGCTTTAAATATAGATTGGGCAGCCATTTAATCTTCTTCCTTTGAAGACATTGTGAGTATGTGCCTTCAAGTTGCCTATTGATTTAGGGCATGGGTAGGCAACCTTTCCCCTTTAAGGGCCGAGGGACTTCAGCTCCCAGAATCCCAGGAGCTTTTGGCCAACATGGGACTATTGGCCAACATGGCTAAGGCTTCTGGGAGCTGAAGTCCCTCGTCCTTAAAGGGGAAAGGTTGCCTACCCTTGATTTAGGGTGACCCCATGAATTTCATAGGGTTTTTCTTAAGCAAGGAATACTCAGAAGTGGTCTTTTCACAGTTCCTTCCCCTGAAATATTATTTTTTTTTTAAAAAAATAGCCACAGCTTGGACCATGGTATTGTGGTGTATAGAATGTCCAGCTGGCCAATCAGGAGGCAGCTGAGAGCCAGCCAATGGCATTCCAGCTGGGATCATTTAAAAAGCCCAGGCTGACAGTTGGTGGACAGTTAGAGTTAGTGTTGAGAAAGTTAAGCCAGAGAGGGAACTGTATTTTGGGGAGGTAGAGTCTAGAAAGGAGAGACTCTGAACACTCACAGAGTTCTAAAGAAGAGAGTTGCTGTGGTGTTCTCTCCAGATAGATATTGCTAGCCAGTGTGGCTGAGGTACTGTGAGTGAATTAGAAACACACGTTATAATTCTGTATCCAGGAAACACTATAGTAGCAAGTTTTGATGCAAGTTACATTTATTACATGCTGTTTTAAAATAAACTTTTCTTCTTGTTCCAACATCGCTTGGCCTACGTTTTAATCACAAACCACGCTACTAATATTTTGAAGTTTTGGAGGCGGGACATCATACAAAAGAATAGTGTGGGTCCCTTACACTTAATGAGGTAGCAAATGTGGGGATAACAAGTTCCCACAGGACTGCCAGCTAGAATTAAAGTGTAAAAGGAGAAAGGTGCCAGTAGTGTGCTCCACAGGTATAATTTCAAAAGTGTAGGAAATGTAGTTTCAGATGTAAAATTACAATGTTTCTTTCATGAATCATGAGAGTGTTTGTGTGGGACTCTTATGTGAATGACAAAAGGCCTATAGTGCATATTTACATTGTACTCCATAAATGATGCTCGTGCTCCTGACAAAATAAAAAAGCGCACGGTTACATACAATTCTATCTCTCAACTTCAAAAAAAATTATTCTGGATTTTTGATATATCAGAACTATAGCCTCTATTTTATAGTCACAGCAGAACTGTAATATCTGGTGTAAGTGCATATTCTAGGCCACCGCACCTGGCAATAGCTAACTAATCAGAAACCAAGTGTTTTATAAAATTATTCTTCTTGCAACTCGAATGTAGTGCAAGACAAAGGCAAACTTCCCTAAACTGACAAGAAGCTGCCTCATTAATTGTGTACTGAAATTCCACTCCTTACGCACAGAAGGTAATAAATTCTAAGCAAAGCAGATGTTCTAATTTTTAAAACCATTAAGTTGTGCGTCTGGTACGCAAGGGGGAGGAGCTGTCTAGGGTGCACATAAGGCACTCCTTGAGATATGAAACATTTCCTCTCTTGTACATCTGGGTCAGACTCACATCTCCTCTCTTAGAAGATATTTTATGAACCTGGTGAAAAGCAATTTATGTAAATATACATGTAGAACATAAATGCACACAGTACATATGGAGAGTATAAATAACAGTTAACTGTGAATTAAACACATCAAATGAGTTTGTTAATGTTATAATAAACCATGAGAGCAATGTCTGAGTGTGCCGGGTTGCTGCCGGACATGTCAAATTCTAGTGGGGGCTCTCCATCCAAGTTATATTTGTGAGAGAGCATGCCCACACACTCTCTGTCTTCTACAGATCCATTTTTCAGAGGCCTTAGGCTGAAAAACTGACACATATGTACTTGAAAGGAAACACTCTTGAACCTGGCCTGTATGGCCGGATAATTATATATATATGGCCACCAAAATTGTAGACCTGTATCTCCTTATTCCTGAGGCCCATTCACACTATACAATTATAGTGCCATTATTCAACTTGAACTGCCATGGCTGTATCCTATGGCATCCTGGGATTTGTAGTATGAGGCGGCACTGGAGCTCTCTGGTTGAGAAATCTAAATGCCCCTCCCTAAAGTGCAGATCCCAGGCTTCCCCTGAATGGAACCATGGCAATTAAAGTGGAAGCATTGCACTATAATTGTGTAGGGTGAATAGGTTCCTGATCTCTCCTTCAGTAACATTTAGCAAAACAAAACCCATAACATCATTGTGCTGCATGTATTCCCATCAATGCAGTGGCACCTAAATTGCAGCTGGAATACAAAAAAATCACATCATTAAAGCCACAGTTTACAGAAATTACTAGAAAAATTCCCATGCTGCCTGAAGAATGGTGGGAATTGTTGCCCAAAAAGTAACACTTCTAAGCTCTATTAAGATACTACAATGTATTTAAAAAATAAAAAAAAACTAGACATAGGGGAGAGCGGAAGAGAAGCAGGGCTATTGCTTTCAGCTCCAGCCATGCTCACTTCAGTGTGTCATGGCAGACTAAAAGTCTAGCAAGGCCACTGCCACCCAAACTACAGACTGTGGGCAGTACAGCTAAAAATTGGGTGTTCCTGCCCACCAATCCAGAGGCAAAATGCAATTTTCTGACTTGGGAGGTGGGCTCAAGTCACTGTTTGATTTGTGCTACATCAGTCCAGTCTGGGTCTTTAAAGCAGTTCTTTGACTGTCAGTCAGAAACATTATCTTCCTAATAACAAATCAAATAAAACCATAAGAGTGTGCTAAGGATGTTGCAATCAGAGCTATCCTGTGGCTTTGTGATATCTCACAGAGGCCACAACTTGCCTTTAAGGACACTGCCATAAAATGTCCTTGAATCAAATGTGCTCAGATGGCCCAACTAACTAGCGCAGGATTCCCAAAGCATAATCTGCTGTGCATTAGAGATATGTTTATTTACTTTCCAGTTAGTTCCATCTCACTTGCAAAAAAAAAAAAGGAGGGGGGGAGGAGTGTGCAAGAATGTCCAAAAAAATCTGTTGTAAGGGCACGACTGAGAAGTTTGCTGTATTTTTGATGTTCAAGAAGATGATTACTGTTTGTGCCGTAGAGTTTCCAAAACTTTGGCTCAAATACAAAATCTGCAAAAATATTCAGGAGGGTAGGAAGAGTTCTAGTGTGGTGTTACATTCCAGTGGGTTCAGCCTATCCTCTTGATTGTGTTGAGATATTGGTCCTTTCAGATATTGGTCCATGGGAGATGTTGTCTTTGAAGGGAGGATCTCTTGTGGCCTTAGTTCCCCTTACACTAATTACAAAAAAAAAACCAGTTTAAAAAAACTCTTAGTTTTCCCCACCAAAAGTAACCTTTAGGGAGAGGTGTAGTCTTATTGGTAAATGCTGTTTTGCCCCCATCCCACGGCAAACAAAAAACAAACAAAATGCATCTGAAAATAAGCAAAAATGACTTCTACTTGCCGAAAATGCCACTTCTGTCTACTACTGACCACACACCTGTGCACCCCTGAGGGCTGGGCCATGTTGAAAATAGCCCACATTTTGTCTTCTTTCTCTAGCATTTTATGGCAGGCATGTTGTTTATGCAACTCCTGACAGATGGGTAAAAGAAGCAAGGGGACAAACTCTTACATATTAGCAGTGGCATCACTAGGGGGTGAGGGGGTGCATGGACTGCACTGGGTGACACCCTAAAGGGGGTGTGTGACACCACTGATCCTCAAACAACTAGCTTTTGGCAGAAACAGGCTGTGGCATTCATCTGCTTCCCTTTAAAATGCTTTAAGAAATGGTGGGAGTGGGGTGAAGCTCAGTGAGAAGAGAAAGGAGAGGCCCCCCAACAAATTAAAATTTCAAAGCCTGAACCCTCATGAGGGGACCTGCACCAGACACCCTTCCCCACACAGGGTGACAGTGGTAACGTAGGAAGCCAAATGCCCCAGTCCTGGCCATGGATTTTCTGGATGAGATTTCTTCAGACAGGCTTGCCCCCCTCTAAAGCTGAGAGTGTGTGGTTTGCCCAAGGTCCCCAGCAGATCTCTGGGGCTAAGCGGGGATTCATCCCTGGGGCGGTCTCCCAGAGCCTCCCATCCACACACCTTACCAGAAGCCCCTCCTGATTGAGCAGCCCTCCTTGAGGGGACCCCACCTGAAAGATGAAGGGATTTTTGGGGGGGGTCTCCGTTGTTGCTGTTGTTGGTCAACACCCCCTCCCCCTGCCATTACTTGGGCCCTTTTGTGCATCAAGTGTCCCAGGGGCGCTTTCACATACAAGTCATGGACTCTGAAGGCTTGTGGGAGAGGCAACCCTTTTGGCCACGCCCTCAGAAGTCCTGCCCCCAGAAGCCCCACTCCCTGCACCAGGTTTCACCTGGGCTGGGGATGCCACTGGGAGCATCTACCTGGCTCTTCAATAGATACAGGATGGGTAAAGACAGATAAAGATTGGGGATGCAGCAGCTCAAGTGGTTAAGACTCTGACTCTGCTGATTGCAAGGTTGGCAGATTGGCAGTTCAAAGCCCAGGTGCCGCATTATGGGGTGAGCTCCTGTCACTAGTCCTAGCTTCTGCCAACCTAGCAATTCAAAAGCATGCAAATGCAAGTAGATAAATAGGTACCACTTTGATGGGAAGTTAAATAGTGTTCTGTGCAATCATGTTGGCCACATGATCACAGAGTAGTCTCTGAAAATGCTGGTTCTTTGGCTTAGTAACAGAGATAACACGACTTGATAATTTTGTCAATGGGGAATACCTTTACCTTTACCTAAAGACAGATAAAGGACAGGTAAAGCAAAGGACAACAGAAAGGAAAGTAGAGTTTTCTATAATGTGCGGTGGAAGGTGAGAGGACTCAGGCAATGGTTTTTGACATAGGAAATTATCACACCAGCAAAAAAGACAGGAGCATAGCAAGATGCTCCATCAATATTGCGTGATTTAGCAAAGATTATCACACAATGTCATGCAATGCATGATTATCCTGTGATTATTCCATTAACAAAAAGGAATTCTAGCACCGCTTTTTATTCACAGGATTTTGCTAGCATTCCGCTATGCTCCTGTCTTTTTTGCCAGTGTGATAATCTCCATAGGAAAGGGACTGCTGCAAGCAGCCACTGCCAATGTCGGGAAAATATGGATCTACTGATTCTGTGGCTTGGGAATCTTTGTTCTAAATCAGTGACCTCACCAATCCTTCTTCAGCTCTTTCACATTGATCAGAATCTAGACTGTGGCATCAACTACCCACCACCTGAAAAAACTGCCACAAAAACACCACAGATCCCTAATGTATATCTTTATGTAACTGTAAATTGCTTTTGGAGACAAGGATGAAATGGAGGAAGAGGAGGAGGAGCTGATGATGATCATGAGGAAAAACTCAAAGAGCTAATGTGCAATTGGAAAGGCTTTATCCTATAACGAAACTGCACCTAAAGTTGTATTTTTGTTGTAAGGCAGCTGTTTCTATAAACTAGCTGTATAACGAAGTCACTGCTGAATCGGAAAGACTTAGTACAATGCACTACCAGAATTGTGTCATTGTCACTTCATTTGCCAGTTGTTAGTTCCCACACTGTACTAAAGGGAGCAGCAGAATAAATCATGTGGGTTAGGAGAGGCAAATCAAACCTCCCCAAAAAGCTCCTCCTTGTGTAATTATACTTAATAAAGGACCTGCCCAATCTGTGCCATTTCTGATGTTAAAAGCCAGGTGAAAGACAGTGTGGTTTATTGTTGCTTTAAACAAATAATTTGTATAGGATATATTTGTTGAGCAAATGTGAAAGTAACATTAGTTTTCCCCAGAGGACTTAGTGGTCTTAGCTTTGCCTTACCTGTATCATATCACAAAATGTTGGTTCTTACAGAGGACTATGATATACTACAGTATATCTAACTTCATTCATGAGCAGGAGGCATTACATGGTATCAAAAGCCAGCTTGAATTTCTTCACAACTGAGGACTTATCAACAGAGATTCAACACTGCAGCTCTCAGAAACATGGACTCCATCCAGCCCCACTTCTACTTGTCTTCCAGAAAAATCTGGCTGAGAACTGATAACACTGGAAGAACCATATCTCACTTTAACTGCAGGGGGAAAGAAAAACACTCCCAAGAAAAGGCAAGTAGCCATTTTGTAGCTCTGTTTCGGGAAGGAAGTTCTGGCAGTTTATAATACCTTTGTATTTTCAGATGCAGATGATCTAAAAGATAAAGAAGAGGTCTACGAATACACACTTTAGATCATTCTCCTCACATACTCTTTTTACAGATGAAAACTGGGACATGTGTAGCCAAACAGCATCAAAGTCAAGATGGCAAAAGCTATTAATGAGAAAGAACAAGCAGGCTAGGAGATGTTGCAGGAGTTTGCTTTTGCCTGAGCCTAGTGGAAAGGGAGAAATTCTTCTCTTTTCTTCTCTGCTCTGCTCTGCTTTGCCTTGACCTCTGGCTTGCTGAATTTATTGAATGCGAACTGTTTTTGTACTTTAAACTCAGTTTGCAGCAACTGGTCAGCTGAGGACAAAAGGGAAAAGGAGAAATAGGAAAGATAAAATGGGACATTTTAATACAGTGGACCCTTCCTATACACAGGGGATCCATTCTGGACCCCTCCCTCCCATAAGGCAAAAAAAGTGGGACCTTGAGTCCCAATTGTTTTAATGGGAACACACGCCATTCACTCTTCCAGGGCTTGCCATCCATGTGGCCTTGAGTCCACGTATGGTGAGCCCGCGTATGGCGTGGGCACACTGTACATGCTGAAAAAGTGGGATGACAGAGAATTGCTCAATGGAGTAAGTGGGTATGTCCTCCAGAGGACTACAGTGTTTAAGAAATGTTACTTTTAGAATCACATGCTGAGTCAAGGAGATATCACAGAATAATTTCTTACTCAATTCTTAAATGCAATAACTTTGAACTTGGCCTTGTTATCAGTGATACGATGAGGGACAAGACTGTGTTGTTTGAAGGATGAGCCAAAACAGGAACAGCTTGGAGGGCTTCCTTAGGCATGGAGAATAAACAGCTACTGCCTGGATCTGCTTTTGTTCTGCTCTGGAACTGAGTATAGGCCCAGGCCTTCTCAAGCCTTTGTTGGCTGTCCAACACTAACACATGTTCCTGCTATAAGATAAGCTTTATTGGTGGTAAATGATGTAGCATATGGTATAGACCAGAGAAGCATTCCAATCCTTTGGCTAATGGGGCCCAGGCTTCTCTCACAGCCATTGGTAGAATTAGGCCTATAAACAACTATTTCTACACAGACTATCTCCAGCTAGCAATTCAATTCTCCATAGCTGGCTATATGGGTCCTCTGAGTGAAAACTCCCAGCATCACAGCCTGGGGGTACTCCTAGATTCGTCGCTTCACATGACAAATCAGGTGAATGCGACGGTCAGGAGGGCCTGTTATCAGCTTCGGCTGATACACCAGTTGTGCCCTTTCCTGGAAAGTAGGGATCTCAAAACTGTGATACACGCTCTGGTAACCTCACGTCTGGACTTCTGTAGCGTGCTCTACATGGGGCTACCCTTGTGCTTAACTCGGAAACTTCAATTAGTTCAAAATATGGCAGCCAGGTTACTTACTGGTACATCTAGGAGAGAGCACATTACACCAGTGCTGAAATCTCTCCACTGTCTGCCTATTAGTTTCCGAGCACAGTACAAGGTGTTGGTTTTAACTTTTAAAGCTTGGGTCCAACTTATCTTCGGGACCGCCTCCTTCCCCACGATCCTCCCCGGGCACTCCGGTCTTCTGGGAGGAACCTGTTACAGCCCATAAAAACCAGGCTGTCGGCAACCTCCCAGAGGACCTTCTCTGCCTCTGCCCCCAGATTATGGAATGGCCTGCTGGATGAGATCTGTTTTACTACTACTCTTGACTGCTTTAAAAAAAGCAGTAAAGACGTTTCTCTTCCGGCAGGCCTTCCCTGAATAATATCCCAGCCCAAAGAAAAGTATAAGGAGATGACAATGATTCCAGATCTTTTGTTGCTAAGCTGCTATTTATTTGTACTGTATTGTTTGCTTTTATTTTGTATTTTAATCTTGTTATAGTTTAATATATTTTTAAGAGGTGGGTTGGTTAGGGAAGGGGTTGTTTGACTGTTTTAACTTGTAATGTTGTTTTAATCTGCTGTACGCCACCTCGATTGCGCTGCAGAAAGGTGGTATAATTATTATTATTATTATTAATTATTATTATCACTGCCCAGAAACAGAGGAGGAGGAGGATGAACTCCCTAGGGTTATATAATGCAGAAGTAAACAAAGCAAAACAAAGTGTGTAAGCGTGACCAATTTCTCACCACAGATAGATATGCGAACTGCAGAAGCAAGTTAGTAACAGAGGAAACTTCCTTTCCCAGTCCCTTCTCAGCCTTCATATCCTTTCCCACTCTCAAACTGCCAAGCTAATGCAAAAAAGTTTAAAAGAAAGGAATTAATTTTTTTTGAAGAACTGGGCAGCAGTTAGAATTTGGCCACAATGCTAATAAGGACTCCCAAATCCATCTGCCTGGTGGTAGAGGCTCAACTTAGTACAGCTTTGAAAACCTCAAAATCCAGGGACCTGTCAGAAGACCTAAATTGCATTTCTTTTACATAGAATAGGTCAAAACTGTTGGAGCACCACCTTCTTTCTCTCTCTCAGTCTCTCTCCCCTCCACATACATACATACATACACACAAACACATACACAATTTTGATACCCCACCCTTCTTTCAGGCATGGGACCCAAGGTGGTTTTATAGTGTTTTACAGTATCAGTTCAGAGCTGCCGGAAATTATTTTCTACCTGCGGCAGAACAGCAAATAGTCCATTACCCCTATTCAAAGTGGACACCACTCAAGGTCAACCAAGTTGGCACCTGAGGCAGAAAATCCCACAAGTAGTCCTCTTCCCCAGTGCTGAGCAGTAAAAAATACAACAGAATAAATCCCACTGGTTGGAGGATTCAGGAACTTGTAGCCCAAAAAATATAACATGCCCAAAATCTAGAGCCAGACCTAGAGTGCAATCTTAACTGGTGAAGATGGCGAAGGGCCAGCTGAGTTAATAACTGACTGTTGAAGCTGTGCTAAATTCTAACCTCTCTCAGTTTAAGGGTGTTGGAAATTATTTAGGAATACTCTCAGCCTGGCCAAACCTTGTGCCAATGTTGTGGATGTGTCCCTGGGCAGGCGAAGATTTGGATCTGTCTTAACTTGGCGGTTGTTGTGTGCCTTCAAGTAGTTTCCAGCTTATGACAACCCTAAGGCAAACCTATCACAAGGTTTTCTTGGCAAATTTCTTCAGAGGGGGTTTGTTCCTCTGGGGCTGAGAATGTGTGATTTGCCCAAAGTCACCAAAAAAGTTCCCACAGCTGAGCCGGGATTCAAACCCCGGTCTGGAGAGTCATAGTCCAACGCTCAAACCACTACACCACACTGGCTCTCAGCTGCTTCCCATTATTTGGCTTTTCTGGTGACAGATCTTAACCAGCTAAAGAGTCCTGGCAGCAGATTTTTCTGTCAGCAGGTATCTTGAGATCACCTAGCATTTCTGCTGGTAGAGCTGTAACTGATATCACTAGCTGGCATTTTTAGTTCATTAAAAAGAGGCTTCTTAACTCATCAGAATATGGATTATGTTGAAAAAGAGCCCTTTACATTACCAAAGAACAGGTTTACACTGATATTATGGATTACTACATGCATACAAATGAAAAGTCTGCATATGGCCCCAAATCCACATCCTTATGTGCAAACAGGTTCTTTCCAGTGAGATGTGGCTCATAAAAGTAATGGTGGTAAAGAGACTGCGTTTTTATTATAGGAAAAGTGCATACTTTTAAACATATAATTATAAATTCAAGCATGGAATTCTCTTTGAAGGAAAGAGGCAGCGGCAGATCATTAATTTTAATTACCCTTAAATTCTTCAGAACACTACTTCTGCAAACATGAATGGGATATAGCTACCCAGAGATTCTAGAAGAGGCTTTCCTTAAAAAAGCAAATTATTTTCAAGGAATATGAATGTTGCAATGTTATTTTCTCAAGTAGATGTTTTGAAATTCATAAGCAAATATTCTGTAAAGCATTGTCAGGGATCCATTTACTAATATTAATAGCCGATAAATAACATTTCATTTTCAAAATAAGTTTTAGCCAAGGAAGTTCATGCAGTAAGTTTTCTATAGAAGGATACCCATGAAAGTGTAGAAAGGAATACTTCTCATGTATCTGAATGAATGCAGAATTCTTTGTTAATGGAAGTCATGATTTAAAGAGAGAGAGAGATCACACAAAAAGATGACAGACAGACAGACAGACAGACAGACAGACAGACAGACAGACAGACAGACAGATCTGCTTGATTTTAGAATCAGCAGATTAAGGCTGGCTTATTTTCCCAAATAAATAAGGTTGTATGCTTTCCCCTTGTTATACTTATCACCTGGCTGAAGCTATAGCCCTGATGTTCAATGATTTTGAAAATGATTATATTTGCTGAAATGCAGAATAACTGACAGCCTTAGATCATAGCTGGTGTTCAATAATGACACCACATTGCTAAGTCGCAGAAAGGTTGCTTAGGCATGGCATCCTATGTATCTACTAAAGAATTTCAGTGAGGCACTGCAATGTTATTAAACAAACCAGACCAAGAGAAGAGCACTGGGAACTGTGGCGGAAGGACAATGTTCTCTTTTGCCTTCCTTAAAAATAATTTGCTTCTTTTTGCTTATCAGATACCTACAGTCCACATTAGCCACAGCCAATCCCAGCCCCCTGATGAACACATCTCTGTCACACACACTCTGGTTTTGTATTAAATTTGAACTGAGCCAATAGATGTAGATATTCTAGCATGTTAAGAATTATATAGTAACAACAAGAACAATTGTATTCTCCCATACAAATTTGCCTAGGCTTTGAGAAGAGCTGCAGAAGAGGCCATTGTTTTGGTCCTGTCATCTTCCATGGCACATTTAGTGGAGACATAAAAAAGGACTTTTTGATACCAGCTGCCATTGAGTAAGAGTAGCACAGTTACAGTGCTATGATTCCACTTTAATTGCCATGGCAACATCCTGGGATCCTGGGATTTGTAGTGCAGGGAGGAACACTTAGAATTCTCAGACAGAAAGCTCTTCTAGTGCCTCACCTAATGACAAGCTCCAAGATTCAACAGGATGCAGCCATGGCAGTTAAAGTGGAATCAAAATGCTGTATCTGTAGTGTGAAAGGACCCATAGTATTAGCTGTATATGTGCTCAGGCCACGAGGTGGCACTAAGCAAAAGGGACTGGTAGAAAGAGGAGAAGAATAAAATCCTCTCTTTTTACCTTCACATGGTGAACAGACCCTCTATTTGCTCCACGTACCTGTTAAGGCAAGCTAAGCTGTCAAAACCCCACCATTACTTCTGTTGTCCCTCCACTGGCAAGCAAAGATCTTTTTATTCAGGCAGGATTTTGATAGTTCATTGGTGGCTGAGGAAGGTTCATTTACTACACAAGTGCTTTATCTTCCTTACAGATGTGTTTAAATTGTTTTACGTTATACTTAGATAATAATTGTTTAACTGTTTGAACTGTCTCTCTTTTGGTTGCATTTTATTGTAGTCATGCTGTCAAGCTGGTTCATTTTGGGAATAATGGATGGATATAAATACAACAATAAATAAACAAACAAAGCATAACCAACCTGGCAAGCAGCAATGTTGACATCTGGAAGCATTTGATTGCTGACACGGCACATTATTTATTTATAATATTTCTACCGAGGACCTTCACAAGTTCAACCACCGAGGACCTATGCAAGTTCAATCTAGACAATGAAGAAATAGAAATAGCAAAAGAATTCCCATACCTGGGATCAAACATTGATAGAAATGGGGGCTGCAGTCAGGAAATCAGAAGAAGACTAAGAATGGAGAGGATGGCTATGAAAGAACTGGAAAAGATTCTAAAATGCAAAGATATACAACTCAGCACAAAAGTTAGAATCATATAAGCCATTGTATTCCCTATTACCATGTATGGATGTGAGAGATGGACAGTTAAGAAAGATGACAAGAAGAAAATCAATGCATTTGAGATAATGTGGTGCTGAAGAAAAGTGCTGAGGATCCCATGGACAGCCAAAAGGACAAACAAATGGGTCCTAGAGCAGATCAAGCCAAAACCTCCCTGGAAGCCAAGATGACCAAACTGAGGCCATCATACTTTGGACACATCATGAAAAGAGAGGACTCTTTGGAAAAGACAATAATGCTGGGGAAGGTGGAGGGAAGTAGGAAGAGAGGAAGGCCACATGCCAGATGGATGGACTCTATTAAGGAGGTCATGGGTATTAAGGGGCTGCAGGAATTAAGCAGAGCAGTGGAGGACAGAGGGTCTTGGAGATGTCTCATCCATAGAGTCACTATGAGTCGAGATTGACTTGAGGGCAGTTAATAACAATATTTCTACCCTATTCTCTCATCAGACTCTTTTGAGCAGCTTGCAGATTAGTTAGAAAAATAAGATATGAGTCCCTGCCATTAGGCTTACCTTTTTAAACCATCACTTCTGTGATAGCTAGAATCCCATAATATCTGGATATCCAAGGGAATCTAAAACCCTCAGCTCTTCATTCAGGTAATTTTTTTACAATCAAAACACATTTTCTGTGATAAAATTATAAACTGAATTTGAAATTCATGAATTTGAAATACTGGTGAATATTTATTTCACCTTTAAAATGACCAACTAGGAAAGCTCTGTGACTTCAAGTGACATCAATTGCTAAAATGAATACTTGTGGGACAATCACTGTTATTAACTGCCTTTGAGTTGACCTCAATTCATAGCAATCCTGTGGATGAGACATCTTCAAGTCTCTCTGTTCTCAACCATTCTGCTCAGCTCCTGCGACCTCCCAGATTACATCTAACCATCTGGCATGTGGTCTTCCTCTCTTTCTACTGCCTTCCACCTTTCCTAGCATTATTATCTTTTCTAATGAGTTATGCCTTCTCATGATGTGGCCAAGTATGACAGCCTCAATTTACTCATCTTGGCTTCCAGGGAGGGTTCTATTAGTCCAGGGGTAGGCAACCTAAGGCCCGGGGGCCGGATGCGGCCCCCCGAGGCCTTTGGACTGGCCCTAGGCTGGTCCTGCCGCCGCCGCTGCCACCCCCTGCCATGATGATATTGATTATTGTTGTTATTACTTCTTCTTGGGGTTTTCTTGGCAAAATCTCCACAGGGGTTTTGCCATGGCTTTTCTTGGTCTGAGAGAGTGTGCATGCATATTTTTTTTATTTTTTTTAATTATTTGTATTTATTTATTTATTTATGGTGCTTCAGCCCCCCAATTGTCTAAGGGACAGCAACCCGGCCCCCGGCTCAAAAAGGTTGCCTACCCCTGTATTAGTCATACAGAAAACCACATCCTCTCACAAATTCTACTCCATGTGCAAAACATCAAGTCCTTTATATGTGGAAATGTTCACATTTAAAATACGCACCTAAATATAGTGTTACTTGAAATGAATGCTGAAATTGTACAAACACTTACCTGAGAATAAATTTATGTATTTATTTATTTATTTATTTATTTAATTTATATCCCACCTTTCTCCCACAATGAGAGTCAAGGTAGGTATGAATCACCTTGAATTCCATAGGATTTGCAGCTGGGTTTATATGCATATGATTCCATTGTAAAAGTAACATCAAAGATTTAAAATTGCAGGTTAGATGAACTGGGAGTAAAACATCTGGTTCATATTTTAAGGCACATATCAGAAGAAGGGTGTTAACAAGTTTGTAATTTTATTAGTGTACAGATAAGATGGACATTTAACTATGGAGGATGAACACATTTAATTTGTAATCATTAATGGTAAAAGGAAATTTTTAATGAGAATGGAGTTCCATGTCAGGGTGGTTTTGACTTTTAAAAGTGAGTAACCTATGGTGTTTGTACAATATAGGGAATGGTATCTTGTTTAGTCATTAAATTATCTATGAATTTTGTGCTTTGTAATCATCTTGAGACCTAGACATAAATAAACTGAAATGGCACAATCATGGAGATGTGTAGCCATTTTAAAAATCATATATAAAGCAAATGTAATTGGCTTTATATTGTCCAAAATAAACTTTACTCATGGCCAGTTCTAAATGTTGCTCCAAGTTAGCCCAGAAAAAAAGTCCAAGGAAACAGAACACTGGCCTGTGAGAAAGCCATTCCAGGAGGTTTGTGGGTTTTTGTTTTGTTTTGTTTTGTTTTGTGTTTTGTTGTGAGGGAAAAAAAGGAACTTGAAGAAGGCAGACGGATGGGCAGGGGTGCACCTGACAAAAACATACACTTGTTATCATGCAGGTACCCTCACTCAAATCCAAGGTGGCTTGGGGAAATGAAGGGACTCATTGAAGTCTTTTCCCCACACAGCCTGACATTCCCTGAAAAGAAGCACACTAAACTTGTGTGGATATCTGTCAAAGAAAAATCCTCGCTAAATAAAGCTGTCATTCATTCTTGTTGGACAAAACATAGGACATAAAGGATTACATCAGTAAAACTCTAATAAATGACTAGGAGAAGACAAGTGGTGTTCCTGCCATCAGAAAATACTACAAGCTATGTCCTTTTCTCACACTCACTCGCCTCTCTGCTTCCCAGCAGACTTTTAAGAGAACCCTTTTAGATTTTCCCAGACAAAAGTTGGGGTACCAGGATGGTATTTCTTGCTGTTTTAAAAGAAGGCAGATTTCTTTATCCTAACAAAAACAGCAACAAAAAGTCTAGTGCCATCTTAAAGATTCACAAGGTTTGTTTGGGATATGCTTTCATGGAGTACAGCCCACTTCATCAGTCCCTGTTCCACAAATGATGAAACATAGGTAACAAGAAAGTGTATATTTTCAATGGAATTAATACTGTGAATATTTGAATTTTATTCTGTATTGATTTGATCCTTTATTACGGCCATTCGGCCAGCACATATTCTGTATTTAATTTGAATTGTAAGCCTCCTAGAGCCCCAACATAAAAAAATGATGATGATGATGATGATGATGATGATGATGATGATGATGATCTAAATATGTCCATTGTTAAAATGCCACTGGGCACTTAGTCATTGTTGATGTGACAGGCTAACATGGCTACTTCACTAGGAATTTGTTGAATTACTACTGGTTTTAATTTTCAGGAGCACTACTCCGGAAGTTCAAGGGCAGTACTAAACAACCCACCCTGCCCCAGCCATGTTTCAGACAGATAAGATGATTTCTCAGAAGCTGCTCTAGTTCAAGTTAGCCCATGGCTTGCTCTGCACACTGATTTCACAGGGGGTAGAATTTGTACAATTTGGTTTGAAACTGAAACTGGCATTATTTGGAAGGGCACAGTCCACACATGTCCCCCACACAAGCTCAAGTGAAATGAAAAGAAGCTGCGCAACAGTTCTCATGCGCAGCTATGATTCATTTTATGAGTAAGCAGCTCTTGTGCAGCACCTATTCATGGCACAGCAAAAAACTCTGCCCATTGTCCTGATTCTTATTCTTTATCTTCCCAAGAGGGTAATGTGGGGCATGCATAACATTTGCTTCTGATTGAAATACAAATGAATGCTGTATGAATACATTTTATCAAATCTATTTCTCTGACATTTGTTTTACAAAGGTGTTGTAATATCAGTTCTACACACTTTAATCAGGTCGGGAATGGTATCTATCAGAACAGTATGGGACATGAATACGTGTGCAGTTCAACCAAAACCAGTACAGATCCCTCGCCAAGTGGTCATTCCTCATATTTTAATCTTATTTGCCACCAAACCCATATTGTCTCCCTTAAATTATCTTTGAAGTACCACTTCTACAAGGTCACTAGTAATGAACTACCAGACTCTCATTTTGCACAGTAGACCAAAAGATACAAACACATGAGTAACTTCAAGTTTTAGCCCTGAGCTGAAAGTTAATCTAAATTCAAGAACAAAAGTATTCATATTTGTCCTTGTATGTCAAGGATTACTACTATTGAAAGTGCTTTCCATTATCTGCTTGTCACTTTCTGAGCTTCTTAATCTCTTTCTTTCTCTTATTCAATGGTTGCCTCTTACTTGCTTTCCCACTGCAGAAGTAGACCTTTTTCCCCACTTCCTTGCTTGTGCATTTGTGAGCACCCCTCTCTCCCTCCCTCTCCCTCCCTCTGTCTCCATCTCTCACACAGACACACACTTTCTCCCTCTCTGCTTCAAAACTTTAAAGAACTAGGCTCAGCCTGACCACCTGGGCATAGCAATGGAGCTTACACTCTGGTCTGGCTCCCAGCCAGTTGCCAGCTGTGACATTGTATGCAAGCATCTTACTTAATTCCATGCACTTGGGTTGCACTGGTTCTGTTTACAACAACCTCTTGTCCCTGCTGTGTCCAATCTCAATTGTCCCCAACGTTCCTTGTTTAATACTGTTTTGCAAATTATTAAGCACTGGAAGTCTATTAATCACAGTTCATGCCCTGTGCAAGCCCACACAACGAAGGGAGAGGACGGTGAAGGCAGGGTACGCTCAGATCCCTGAAAGAGCTTGGACGGTGGTCCATTCAGATCCCTAACGAGATCATTAATGCTAACTAAATACAAACCTGACCCCGTGACCCCCTGGGAAATTATGTGGGCCCAGTGCAAGACATTAATATGTATCCCAGCCCCCCTCCCCTGAATCCCTTGATAGGCTGAAAGCTAAACCTGTGATCAAAAGAGGCCTAATCACTGCTCTGATTGTAGTAAACCAAGCCGGACACAGAGTTGTCTGAATCCTCAATAGCGATTGCAGTGCCACCCCCACAGCCTTCTGCTCAGCCAGCCCATTGCAAAGAGCCCTGTCTTTTCAGTTTATTTGACACACTGTGTCTACTTTCTGGGACCACCTGGTAGGCTAATTTTAACATGACACCGGTTCAGCACTCCCAGTTCGTCCTCTGCTCTCCCACACAGCCAAAAGGAGTGAAATTCCTCAATTCACTGACCAACAAGAAGAGTTCAAACTAAACAACAACAACAAAACCAGCATAAAACAGGCAATGCAATAATGGATTACTTAATTTTATTCTTTGTGGGAACACCTGGGATGGGCAGGGGCAGAGGAGGGAAAGCCAGACAATAATTAGACCCTAGCCTCTGCCATATAAAATATCCACCTTTTCACATATTCTTGGCCATTCACAGCAGTCTGCTTAACCACCCATAAAGATGAAGCTTCACACTTTACTCGAAACAGCAGGACAAACCAGCCCTTTCTTGCTCACTTAAGGATAAACAACCTCTGGAATATGAACCCAACCTGCTACTATTCCTAATCTCCGGCATCAAACTTTTGTGTCAGAAGAAAACAAGGAACTGTTTGCAGCTCTGCTTGTAAGAGAGACCTACCACTCTTCCAAAAAATTAAATAGATTGCAAAAATGCCACTGTCAATGACAGTCTATTATCAGGGGTAGGCAACCTTTCCCCTTTGAGGGCCGAGGGACTTCAGCTCCCAGAAGCCTCAGCCATGTTGGCCAATAGTCCCATGTTGGCCAATAGCTCCTGGGATTCTGGGAGCCGAAGTCCCTCGGCCCTTAAAGGGGAAAGGTTGCCCACCCCTGGTTTATTTAAATGCATATAATGCTAGCCTCACCAGTAGATGGCAGCTTTGTATGTTCCCAGTAGTATTATGTTCATAGAGGGCAACCAGGAGCTTTTTTCCTCTTGGAGACAATTCATACCATCCCAACTTGTGATGGATTTCATGGCAGGAAGAAACATCAGTGGTGGAATTAGGGTGTGCTAATACAGCCCTACAAACCCAGAGCCCCCCCCCCCGGCTTTGTACCAATATTGTCTGCTTTGACTCCCAACAGCTGTCCAGGGCTTCAAGCAGAGGTCAGCTATCTGACAACCAGATTAGATATTAACATGAATTTGTTGATGGTTAATTTATTTTCTCACGCACAATGGGACTTTCTTGGAGATTATGCCTTAGCAATCAGACTTGAAAATTAAGCTTACATTTACCTTACAAGGACTAATCACAAAACAAAGCTTGCTAAATGCAAGATAGGTAGGTAAGGAAAACCACATCCTTTGACGTCCCTTATCACTTAAGGGAAACATCTACAAATAATGTAATATGTGTATGGTCTAATTTGACTCTTTGTCTCTCTCTGCTGGAGACTCCAGGGACTGAACTTGGGATTTTAAATATGCAAAACATACACTTTGCCACTGAACTACAGGATATCCCATGCCATTACTCTAAATAAAAGGGCAGACATTTTTTTCTGTTTCACAGAAATACAGTACGACCTTTACAAATATTTCCCCCCAGATTTCATTCATATCAAAAAAGGCCATGCAGAGATCGCCAATCACATCTGCAACAGCTGAGAAAGGGTGTGATTGTAGCAAGCTACCTTGGAAAAGCAGTGAAAAAGGGAGAGAAATGACAGAGAGAAAAGAAGAAGCAAGTGGCGGGGGGGGGGGGGGGGTTTGCAGGTGAACAGGCCAGGCTGGGAGACTCCAGGTTCATAGGACCACTGGGCTAGAAGCTGTTTCAGAAAGTTGGAGAGACAGCCCAGCCAACAGAAGAGGCCTCACTGTAACAGATTTGGTCTGCCACTGAAGGGAGCTGTATTTAAGAGGCTGGGCTTACCTCAGGAGTTCTTTGTCTCGAAGAAAGAAAGTCCAGAGACTGGCAAAAGGCTGGGATGTAACAATGTTTTTAGAGGCCTTGTTTGAACAGGACCCACTATTGTAAGGCCCAGGGGAAGAAAACCCTGCTCAATAAAACATCTTGAAGTTGAACAACTGGCATAGGCTCATGGACTTCCAAGAACAAGAGGAGGAGGACACCACACTTGGATTTTCAATACTGCTGAGTATGAACAACAAAGATGGCTGTTGTTGTTTTTTATTTATTTATTTGGAGCATTTGTTGCATAGGTAAAGGTATTCCCCATTGACAAGGTTGTCATAGGGGGCAGTGCTCTCTCCATTACCGAGAGCCGGCATTGTCAGAGACTACTCTGTGATCATGTGGCTAGCATGATTGCACAGAACACTGTTTACCTTCCCACTGAGAAGTGGTATATATTTATCTACTTGCATTTGCATGCTTTCGAACTACTAAGTTGGCAGAAGCTGGGACTAGTGACAGGAACTCACCCCATCATGCAGCACCTGGACCTTGAACTGCCAACCTGCTGATCTTGCAATCAACAGAATCAGTGTCTTAACCACTTGAGCCACTGCATCCTAGATACTACTAGCAGAAACCAATAAGGATCTGGAACAAATACCGATGAAGGTTAAGGAGGAAAGCGCCAAGGTGGGCCTAATGCTGAATATCAAGGAAGAAATAATAATTCTAGACAATGAGAAAATTGAAATAGTCAAAAAGTTCCTATACATTGGAACAGAGACTGCAGTCAAGAAATCAAGATGGCAACTAGGAATGGGAAGGGTAGCTGTGAAATAATTGGACAAGATCCTAAAGTGTAAAGATATAACTCTGAACATTAAAGTGAGAATAGTCCAAGCTATTTATTCCCCATCAAAATGTATGAATGTGAGAGTTGGACAGTAAAGAAAGCTAATAGAAAGAAAATCAACTCATTTGAGATACAGTACTGGACAAGAGTGCTGAAGATACCATGGATGGCCAAGAAGACAAACAAATGAGTTCTAGAACAGATGAAGCCTGAACTCTCTTTGGAAGTCAGGATGACATCCTGTAGGATCTGGCATGGAGTGGCTCAAGTGGTTAAATTGAGACTCGTACTTGGCTACATCATGAGAAGGCATGTATCACTAGAAAAGACAATGGTGCTGGGAAAGGTAGAGGGCAGTAGAGACAGGGGGAGATAACATGCCAGATGGTTAGACTCAATCAGGAAGATCATGGGCCTCAGCCTTCAAGATCTGAGCAGGGCAGTTGACAACAGGGAATCTTGGAGATGCCATTAACAACAACAACAACAACAGCAACAACAAGCCAGTGGCATCCCTGGGATAGGTGTCAGCCAGTTCAGGGGGACAGCAGGGGGCAGATTGCTATGGTCTTCAGAGGGCCATTTGGGGTCTGGCATGGCTGAAGCTGTGCTAGAGCCTAAACAGAACGTGTTGCTCCTGCCCAGCAGCCTCTGCTGCTGGAGGAGGCTGTGCAATGGCATCCAGAAGTGGTGTTTGGGGTCCAGCATGGCTGAAGCACACCAGAGCCAAACTGGAAGGCACTTCTCACCCACAACAGCCTCTGCTGCTGGGGGAGGGAGGCAGTGCTACAGCCTACTGAGGAATCTGTAGAGCAGGGGTAGGCAACCTTTCCCCTTTAAGGGCCGAGGGACTTCAGCTCCCAGAATCCCAGGAGTTATTTGCCATGATGGGACTATTGGACAACATGGCTGAGGCTTCTGGGAGCTGAAGTCCCTCGGCCCTTAAAGGGGAAAGGTTACCTACCCCTGCTGTAGCGCTTTCTCACTCATCCAGCAGCCGCACTAGCCCCCCAGGTGTACTGCCGCACTGGATGTACACTCCCCCTCTGGAGTTTCACCCAATGTGGACTGTATCCTCCACACACCCCTAGAGGTGCCACTACAACATGCATCTGTTGCACTCCTCAGTTGAAAAGTCTTTCTGATCAGCTTGCACATAGTGCCCATGGGATAGACCTTGTCCACAAACTTACACTTAAACAGGACACAGAAAGGGAAGTGCAGCAATAGGAAATCCAGTGATAGGAAAGCATGCCAAAACTTACTGGCATTAGCAAGCAAAACAGTGTTTAACTTTTTTGGTTCTTCATTAAATGAATACAACCATTCTTTTGTTTCCACGTTACAGTTTGCAACAAGTTCTCTCTGACGCATTTCATCTAGTACTTAGTGTGATTTTTCTTGCATTCACCTCTCTCTCACCTATACTTTAAACACAGAGTGTAACACAATCCACTACAACTAAAGACTGAGCTGAGAGTCAGATTAAAATTATCCCCAGCTGCCCTGACCTCTTTTCTCTGCAGGTGAGAGTGTCCCCCTTCACAAGCTAAATGAAGCAGAAATGATGAAGTGTTTGTTTTCCCTGACTTTTCCTCAGCCTGTCAGTAAATTTACAGGCACGAATATGGAGTGTTAATTTAATGTTCCCACTGAGCATCTCATTGTCAACAAAGGCTTCAAACCATAGCAGAGGAAAAGGTTAGCTCATGCAGAAAATGACCCTTATGGCTTGATTGCCTCCTGGTCCAGACTAACAGCCAGCAAAAAGCCGAGGGCTTTCACTGCCTGTGCCATGCATTTGATGGTAGTAAATGAAAGCTCTCTACCTTAGCTCAAATAAAGAGGCACCTGTAATGCTCACTTATTATCTTTGCAAGTAATCTATGCAACCTGAAAGGGGAACTCTGCCTGACTTTACCCACTGATTGCTAATGTGACTGAACCAAAAACTTAAACCCTTTATTATCCATACTTTAAACAAAATCATTTGAGTCTCAAAACAGATTTGGAAACAGAGTTAACATTGGCACAGCCCAGGAAATTGCTTCTTCCTCTAGGTGGTTTACATCTTTGAGATCTTTGTTGCCAAATTGCATAGAAAATCCTACAAGACAATGTTACATTGTTCTTGAGTTGTTTAAACAAACTGGAATTTGGGGGTGCTTTTAATGGCAAAATGAAACACTTGCCCAGCAGTATTTTATCCAGTGCTTACCCAGATGTTTTAAAGGTATATAATTTTTTGCACATAACTTTGAAGCAGCTAGTTACGATAACTGTTTATTTGCAATCAATTGATTTTTTGCAACAACTAAAGCATAACAAAATTACATCCCAATCACAACTTGATGGAGACATTTTACTCTCTTTGCACTATAATTGAAACATTTAGTTATTTTTATAATTATAGGTGTTTGCTCTCACTAAATGATGGGCAAGAAATGACACATGGTTAACATGTTAACTTTTGTTGTGCCTTGTTGTGCCTTGTGCTATTTTCTCATGTTCTGATGTGGGTGCTGCAGAGACAATGTGGTGTACAGGAGAAGAGTGTTTTTTGTATCATAAGCCAGCAGATTATCAATTTTTTATTTTTATTGTGTTAAGTTTAATCACATTTAATCACATTAAGAATTACTTTGGAAATCATGCCTGTAAATTGTGACTTTTAAAAGTAACTTGAGAAGCTCTAATTTTATAATAGGCTAATAATCTGATTGAATGATCTGTAAAACAAATGTAAGAGAGAAATAGCTAATGATACATCCTCATTCTGTGCAGGATGTTAAGATTAGTAAAAGAGGGTAACTCTAATGGAAAAGTTTTTTTCTTACCATAAAATGAAAACATATGAGGACAGATCATAGCAATCTGGAATAACTATATGTTATATTTTGTTAGTCCAATCTAAATTGGCATGCTGTGATTAAGACTAGAGCTATAATCTACATTAAAATATAGTTTGATATAATAACTAAACCCATGTTTAGGATTATATGAATGAGCCTGAGCAAACTTCAAAATCAAGCCCTTCCTTCTCTCTTGATAGCACAACAAAGAAAACACTGGAAGTATCCACTTCCTGATTTAAACTAACCATAGTTTGTCATTACATCTGAACTGGGCTAAAGTAGTTAATTTGAAATGAGTGTTATTTAAATGAGCCAAGATCAAAGTGTTTCTGATCCTGACACTCCACCAGGAATTTCTATACAATTGGACCTCCATATCCACAGATTCAACCATCCACAGCTTGAAAATATTGTGTGTGTGTGTGTCTGTGTGTCTGTGTGTAATTATAAAAAGCAAAGCTCAATTTTGTCATTTTATATAAGGGACACCATTTTACTATACCACTGTATTTATTAGGACTTGAGCATTCACAGATTTTGATATCCACAGGGGGTCCCCAGCAGATACCAAGGGCCCACTGTATGTGGGTATCAGCCTGCTTTTGGATGATGCCTGCTTGTGCCACTACTAGCCTTTAAATATAAGGACAGTAGACAATAAAGAAAGGCTGTAATGTATGGCAGGGTGGAATTCAGTTTGCCTTTTATAACAAACTACACAAACTGGAACACAGCTAAACAGCTGAATGTTGGTGTCTATAAAAAAAATACTTCACTATTACAGAGAAGTGCACACATTAATGTGTTATCTTTGAAGAAATCACCTGCATAGGTGGGCCGGAATCGTGTATCCGCTTATACTTAACTAACTACTTAACTAAGGGCCTTTGCAGACTGCCAGAAATAGTGCAAATTGAGTCCACTTTAAGGGTTAGGGTTAGTGCTAGGGAATCATGGAAATTGGTTTTTCCCCCCCTGAGACATTGAGCCTTCTCTGTCAGAGAGCTCTGGTGCCACAGTAAAATACAGTTTCCATGATTCCCTAACCCTAACCCTTAAAGTGGACTCAATGTGCACTATTTCTGGCAGTCTGCAAAGGCCCTAAGTAACTTCTCTTGGCTCAGCCCCCACTAAACCTCAGCATCCCTCAACTGTGTTCTGATCATCAGCAGAATGGCCCTTCATCTCCCCATGCAGTTTTCCATTACAGGAGTTACAGGCTTGGCAATACTGTATTGTCAAACTCATGACTAGGTAATGAGTGTGAATATGAAATATTTATGGTTAAGTAAGTAACACAATCACTACTTAGTCAGGAGTTTAATACTATTGTCACAATCATATCTAGCCCCCTAACTCACTTTATTGGGAATCAGCTGCATGGAGAGAAGAAAGGCCATTCCGCTGATGACCACAGCATGGCTGAATGATGTTTCCATCAATTTGGGGGGGGGGGGGTCAGGAGAAATTACATATAAGCTAATACAAGATTCCAGCCATCCTTTACAAAATGTACACATTTTGAGAATATATGAACATATATTAATTTGGAGATGTATGTCAACAAAGGAACATTAACAAAGAAGATGTATGTTAATAAAGGAAGCAGACAGAAAGAAAATCAATACATTTGAGATGTGGTGCTGGAGAAGAGTGCTTATGATACTGTGGACAGCAAAAAACAAACAAACAGATGGGTCCTTGAACAGATCAAACCAGAACTCTCCTTGGAAGCCAAGATGGTCAAATTGAGGCCATCGTACTTTGGCCACATAATGAGAAGACACGGATCTCTAGAAAAAACAATGATACTAGGAAATGTAGAGGGGAAAAGAAGGAGGGGAAGACCGCAAGCAAGATGAATGGGCTCAATCAGGGGAGTCGCAGGCATGAGTTTGCAGGGACTGAGCAGAGCTGTGGAGGACAGGAGTTCTTGGAGGTGTCTCATCCACAGGTCACCATGAGTTGGATTCAACTTGAGGGCAGCTAACAACATGTTTTAAAAAACTGAAAGTGATGCAGGATATGGAATGAACCTAATCCTAGAAAAATGAGAAGATAAGTGAAAACTGGACATGACAAGCATGATATGGAGCTGTCCAGAGATGTCTTTGTTGGGCTTGGATTAAGGATCATTCATCTGTGCACTGTAATGTTTACTACTGCAAACAAACTTTATAGAAAGATGCCACAGGAGGCAGAACAACTTGTTACCACAATTGGTTTTGAAATGGCCGTAGGCCATCTGTCAGGAGTGCTTTGCTGGTGTCTTCCTGCAAGGGAGGGGGCTGGACTCGATGGGCCTTGGATGGAACCATCCAGCCTCTGTTTAAAGCCTCCAAAGAAGGAGACTCCAACATCCACCAAGGCAGTGTATTCCAGTGTCAAAACACTTACTGTCAGAAACGTCTTTCTGATGTTTAGGTGGAATCTCTTTTTTTCTTGTAGTTTTAGTTATTTGTTGGTGTTCTCAGAATGATGTCCCTCCATGCAACAAATCATGGCCCTTTTTGGCCCTAACATTACCATTACATGCACCAAGTTCTGGGCAACTAGCCATAGTCACAGAATCTGTCACAGAATCAAATACCAGCAAAGCAGAAGGATTCTGGAAATCGTTTCAGGAAGTCACAGTACAGAAAAAAAATCTGTGCTGGCAGTGGAGACTAGAAGCCACATACTATTTCTAATTTAAAACATTTCTCTGGTGAACAGACTCCATGCATCCTGTCCTAAAATAGAGTAGCACTTGCACCATTTCCTCCCCCCACTGCCATTATTGTTTTGTTTTTCTTTGAAGGGAAAGAAAAAGCTGTGAAAAGTATAAAACAGAAAAAAGGATGGAGAAACAAAAACACATCACATGAAAGATCTATGGTTAAAAAATCAAGCGAGTCTCATGATAACATTGCAGTTAAAGATGTCATGATCTTGAAATTGCTCAGGTATCTTTCTGTACTAGAAAAACCAAACTTTTCATTTTGAGATGAAAGACAACCAAAGAAGGTGTGTGTGGGGGGGTTAACCTTAGAGGACTCAAAGTGTCAAGACAGCACTAGGACATATGAGGCAAGCCTATGTCAGGCCACTTCAGGTCTTATAAAAGTGGGGTGCCTCTTGTAAGATCTCAGGGCTCCTATGAGATTTCAAACTTTACAGGGACCCAAATACCCATGCAAATCTTACAATCATCATGAGAGGATCACTTTACTCTGTATCTCAGCATCAGCCCAGAAAAGTGCCCGCCATAATCCTAGAAAACACTCCCCTGGCAATTGGTAAGTAAAACCTGATTGATGTGTACATATTAAATGCTTGGGGGCTCCTCCTGATGAGACTGCAGCAGGTACCTATTCTCAAATAGAGGATTTGGGGCATCCCGTATTAACCTGAAATGAGACTGGACTTTGGGACCCAAACAAAGATATTGTGTATTATTATGCTCATCAAACTCTTTGCTTTGGTCATGGATGGGTTTTAAAGCACTATGACATAAACACCAACCTACCTTTCACAATCAGTTTGAACAGAGACAATAGTGCTATGGGTGCACAAGTGCCATTCTACCACTTCTTCAACATTCTGGAAAAAATTACTGTTGGACACCATTGTTGTTTAGTGTCTGTCGTTAAAGAAAGACAAAGAGCCTGCAAAGTAGAGCCAGAATTCTGTATAACCTCCCTTGACCTGACCCCTCCTGGGCTGACTACCCCTATCCTAATGGAAATGGCATTTAACCATGCTCCAGTCATTGGCAGAATGGACCTCCTTCTCCCCACATAGCTGGTGCCTGGTGAAATAGGTTTGGGGCAGAATTATGATCATGGCAATAGTGTCAAAATTGTGATTAAGCAGCAGTCTTTAATACAAAACAGTTAATGGATGAGGAAATATAGGTAAGGTAAAGGCTTTCCCTTGACAAGATTGTCTAGTCATGACCGACTGTAGGGGGTGGTGCTCATCTCCATTACTAAGCCGAAGAGCCAGCATTGTCAAAGATGATTCTGTGATCACGTAACCAGCATGACTGCATGGAACAATGCTGCCTGCCCACCAAAGTGGTACCTATTTATCTACTTGCACTTTTAGATGCTTTTGAACTGATAGGTTGGCAGAAGCTGGGACTAGTGACAAGAGCTCACTCCATCACACAGCGCTTGGGTCTCGAACTGCTGATCTGCCAATCTTGTAATCGTCAAAGTCAGCATCTTAACTGCTGAGCCATCACATCCCTATAAAATCTAGGTAATGGTTTCATATTTATAGTTGCTACTTAGTAACAATTTTGACACTTTTGCCCCAATCATAACTCTGTCCCCCAAACTACTTTAGTGAGCATCAGCTGTATGGGGAAAAGGAGGTCTGTTCTGCTAAGTGAATCACATTTCTGTCATGTTAGAGAAGGGGATCATACCAGGACAAGCTACTTAATTAAATATACTTAATTGTAACTGATCCAGAATTCTGGCTAAGATATTGCTATTTTTTCCAGGTGTATCATGGGTGGCCAGATATCCTGCATCTGAGACCCTGAAGCTCAAGGAAGGAGCCCAGCAGAAGGAAAGTGTAGTGGCCAGCAGGTGGAAGGTGTAGTGGCCAGCAGGTGGCTCACAAGAAGAGACCATGACTGAAGCCACAGCGGTTGTGTAAGGTAATTTGCCTGTCCCCTTGGATTTCTTTGTACTTCCCTAATAGATTCCAAAAAGAAGGTTATAATCTTGAAATATTTTCAGGTCCCTCAATCCCAGGCCATTATCTAGGATAATGTTAGGTCTAAAATAATTGAAACCAGTGGGTTTAAGCATACCTGATGCTCTCTTCCAGTGGGATCCCAGTGTTTAACATTCACTGGAAGGAAAGAATGAATCCTATACTTAACCATCATGATTTCCTTTTATAGATGGATTGTTGTCATTTGTACTTCAAACTTATCACACACACATTATAAAATGGATTGCATTTATATACCTACCCATAGTGCAAGTGATACATGTTATGCACAAATACATCTGTCTTTGGTAATCATTTGCCAGTTACAGTGAATAGGACTCATTTTGAAAGGAGCAATTCATTCTCTATGGATCCTTTCTTAACACAATTTTCAGCCTGCAATTTTGATGATAGGAAAATGACAACCTTTGTGAGCTCTAGTTTGCAATAGAAATGTTATTGCAATTAAGCCAATGAGGATGCCCCTAAAAAAGACAATGCTCTCCCCCTACATCATTCTTAAAATTCATCCAGTCCCAATGTGGAGAAAAAGGGAGTAAATTAATTTATATTTGCAGGGTTATTTTAAAAAGAAAAGAAATCAAAATCAACAGAAAACACATAGTTGGCAGGCTTGTGATTTGGAAATTTTACAACAAAGCAAACAAGCTATTTTCCTATGGTATGCATGAATGAGGATACAGATGCTATCTGAATTTTTAAAAATGACTTGAAAGACTAGAGAGAGAGAGAAATCTTGGCAGCTGATAATAATAAAAAAAAAACAGACTTTGTTCTCTCTTCCAGTTCAGATGTTTTACTTCTGCTTCATTTGCCCCCTTGCTTATGTCCCTGGTGACCCTACATATGGGAACATGTTCCAAATCTTAGTGCACGTATGCACTAGACTTGCTCATATCCTTGGTAATATCCCAGTTTTCCTACATGGCTTTAATGAAGCCAAGGTCAGGAACAATGGGAGCTACCAGATCAGTTTAATGTTAATGTTCTGTGTTTTACATTCTGACAATGTCAAATGAGCCTCTTCTGTTGTCTTGGCAAAGTTACAGGTGTGCTGTTATCCAGGTATCACTAAGCTAGATGACTTTAAAAGCTTCTTTCATATAGGTTCAAGGCCCAGACGTATGTTCCTCCCTATGGACATCTTGGTACTCCTTGGTACATATTTTCTTGTACCAGAGCAACATCCTTTGACTACAGTGGCACAACTTTGCCAACTTTGACAAATATCTAATCTGTTCTAAATTTCCCTCCAGCTGAGAGAAGAGCCCAGTCTGCCCTGTCACAATGGGGCCAGTAGAGGAAGAGAGAATTACACAGAAGACCTATCATCATGTGTCAAACGCTGACATCTTGTGTTGATTACAGCAAAAAGATGGTGGTAGGGCAGCATTCCAGTTTTTTGGCTTGGTAGGTCTTTCAGCTTAAATTCCTCTCCCCCCAGCTTCAATGAAAGCAATTGTGGGAGGTGGGGAATTAGCTACTTGAGCTCCTGGCTGGCAAAGTGGAAGGATTTTCCAGGGAAGCAAAATAGTTTTACTCCAACAGATCCAAAGCCAGCTCCACTCCGGCCCTGCTATACCCATTTTGGATCCTAACGTAAACTGGCTTTCTATCTGTGGAGGCCTCCATGGGCATAGTAGGGGTCTCCATAACATCATGCTCCTCAACATCACCATGGCAAAACCTTGTTTATCAGAATGTTAGTCTGCAAGCATACCTTTTTCACACCATAACCCCTCTCAAGGTGGCAACATCAGTGGGTAGCATTTCTTTCTATGGAGTTTATCACACGGGGAAATCCCGTGCAGAAACGGGATTTAAAAGGTGGGGGAAACCCAAAAGTGGGCAAATTTTCACACACATTGCTGTTAAAATGGGATTAACCCGAACAGAAAGTAGTCAGAAACTGCTTCTTTTTACTTTCAGGATTTTCCAAAAGTAAAAAGAAGCAGTTTCTGATTACTTTCTGTTCAGGTTAACCCCATTTTAACAGCGGCATCTGAAAATCTGCCCACTTTTGTGGGAGGTTTTCAATTTAAAACCCCGTTTCTGCACGGGATTCCCCCCATGTGATAAACTCCTTAGTAATATTATCATGCTTCCCCCCCCCTCCTCATTTCTGATTCCATTTCCCTTCCTTCAGTTTTCTTTCCACCTATGTTTCTTCAACTAGTTCATACCTAGTTGCTTGTATATGAGGGGATATTTCTCCCCAGGCAAGGGTATTGTGTAGGTTTTTAAAAATAGATGCATTGTGTTATAAGATTCTCCCTTCTCTTTTCACTGCATTCTTTATACATCACAGCTCCCACCTTCAACCATCTAGGGGGCTACAAAAGAAAGAAGTAATTGCCACAGCACACAGTTCACAGAAGTCCTGTAACAATGGAGACAAAGAAGTGTCTGAAGATATGCAGTGCTCTAGAGGAAGCAATTCCAGCAATATTCAGAGATATGGCTGTATGGAGGTGGGGAATAGTTTACTTGACATTCTTAAAATAGAAAAAATAGATGCCCTGCTGACCTACAGATCTTAGCAAGAACAACACAAACAGGAAGAAGCTACTTCATTATGCTTCTTCAGTTTACATCCAAAACTATCATGCAAACCCTTGTATCTCTGACAACAATGTTTTATTAAGACAAATGTCCACATGACATTTGATGATATCCTATATGTCAGTCACTTGGAGCATATCTCCTAGTTTATGCACAAAAAGATCTGATATTGGATTAATCTGAAAAGTAGTGTATCATATCAGAGTCTTTCAAGCTTCTACTAATTGTGATTAAAACTTTGTGAAGACAGGGAGAAGATTACTAATGTGTTTGAACCTGCATTTCTTAAAATTTTGTCTTTGACACAACCAGATCTGATGCAACCCAATAACTATCTTGGCTGGTAAACATAGGCTGTCATCACATCTTATCATAAGACCAGTTATTATGAAGAAATCCCAGAGCTTCACTGCCCAGGCCTCCATAATTTAAAACCAAGTAACACTGTGCAACATGACAATCTCATCTTGTTTCTTCTGAAACTTAAAAAAATATACATGAGTATCATTAGTATGCCTTTGAAAAAATCCACAACATATGTTTACCAAATGAACATACCTTTTTCAGTTTAATATAATTCCTACTAGTGCTAAAACATGATTGTTTAAAATATCAAAAATACTAATGAACACTTAATCGCAAGTTGTATATAGAGAGATATATAGCTGTCTGGTTGCAAGAGCTGGACAGTGAACAAAGCTGATAGAAAGAGAATCAACTCATTTGAAATGTGGTGCTGGGAGAGAATTCTACAGATGGCTGTGGACTGCCAAAAAGACAAATAAATGGGCCTAAGAGCAAATCAAGCTTGAACCCACCCTAGAAGCTAAGATGACTGTTATACTTTGGACATATCACAAGAAGACATGGCTCCCTAGAAAAGAAAATGCTTAGTAAGGTAGAAGACAGTAGATAAACCATATTACAGTTGGGTAGACCCAAGCAAGGAAGCCATGGCCCTGAGTTTTCAAGGCTTGAGCACAACTGTTGATAAGAGGGTAAATTGGAGGTCTTTTACCTTGATGGCACTTAACAATAACAAAGAGAGAATGGGAGTGAGAGACAGAGACAGAGGTTAACAGAAGTATTTAAGTGTTGTAGCAAGAAGTTTTAGCTTTTTACTTCTTCAACTGCTGAAAATACAAGTGAGCTGTATCCCCTGTGGCATTAAGAATGTAGGGGACAGAATGTTACAAAGCAGACAATTATATTATGTCTTAGTCTTTAGGAAAGGACCATGAGATGTTAACCTTTGCAGTCTGTGGGTCCAGATATTTTTCTTTTTCTCCCAAATTCATATAACAGATAACACTTCCCTTCCAAACATGGACAAATAAGACAGGCTGTGGTGCTCCAGAGTGAACTGGTTGTTCCAGCCAATATCATTGGTTTAGAAAAGGCCTGGATCAATGCCGTTGTAAAATGTAAGAACTTTTGACTGTTTCTGAAGCAGTTACATAGCTTCTGCACTGGAATCTTGCCAACCGTGATGACACCATGGGAAAACAAATAAAAATGGCCCTGCCAAAGAATCTTGAAAACTAAGACAACAGCTGACATAACTCTTAGTCCTTTGCAGGCACTATAGATAATCACAAAATAGCTCTTATGCACAATTTGAGTGCTGACGGAAAAGCATATGGTGATTTGATAGGGAGCATCTGCAGTTAGATCTTGAAGACCAGCACTGAACACTGAAAGAATTTATATTATCTTTGAAGTGTACATTGATGACTGCAGTTTTAAACACAAAAGCAGCAAAGAGAAACAAAGGGACATTCCCTGTAATTCTTTTAGGCAAATTTCTTTCTTGGCAAAGTCCAATAACATTCTTTGATATTCTATCAACAAAATTGTTTTCATTCAGGTCCTTTGGGAAAATAAGGTGGTAAATGTACAAACTGGCAAGGAAAAACTAGAGAGAAAAACATACAAAATATACTACATGTTGGGGGGGATCAGTATTTTAGCATGCAATTCTAGACAATTTATCTTACAAAGCCACATATACTTACTGAGCATTATATACAAAGTATCCACCAAAGTTTCCCAAAGTGATTATTTTAACTGGAAGAAACAGGAGAAAGGTAAGGGCAAAGAGAAAGCTGTACAGCTTAGTATGTGAGGGACTGATGGCCTCACCTTCCCTCACTTGTTCCCAATGAACATTTTGACCCCCAGCTTTCTTTCTCTTGGCTTCTGTTTCCAGCATTCTCCCTCTGTGAGTATTCATCTTCTTTCTTACTCTTACCACCGTCTTCCCCTGCTTGCATCTTTTTAGAGAAGGGTGAAAATTGTGTTTCAATTCATTTTAGAATTTACTAAAATTTGCAAAACTCAAATACAGTAGAAAGCAAAACTTCCAAAGATGCCTAGCCATACTCCACTTGCTATTATTTATTTAACAAGTCACTTCTACTATACATCTTCTATCTAAATAGGACTGTCAGAACATTTCCTGTACTGACAGACCACAACAGCAGAGACTTAGAAGATATGTGATCAGTTTGCCATTTTCATTTTCATTTTCATTTTTACACAACAGGTACATCAGCAGCCAACAGGTCACCAGCACTGTGAGAGTACCAGCAACCACCAGTTCAGCAATGGAATCTTATCACATATAGCAACAGGAATAGCGGTGACAACAATAACACTCTTTTTCCTGTACACGAGCTTTTCGGGGCTAGGTTCCTGAATTGGAACACTTAAAATCTGGACTTCAATGCACCAAGCAAGGCACTAGACATCATTCCCTATTATGTATGGATTATGATCCTGATCAAACCAAACTCCCCCCCCCCCCCCCACCGTATTATCATTCAATTGCCCTTAAGGAAGAAAGTACCCTCCTTTACAGCCCAGATCCCCTGCAGGAAGGACAGTGCTGTAAAACCGTAAGTCTTTCACTCTGTTTGCCATTTGCTCCTTCCTGTTATTACCAAAGACTGCTCACCATTAAAAAGTAAAACACTAAAATTACAAATAAGTCCAACAGCAAATTATCAGCAGCAGTTTAAAACATTATAACTGAGACGGTATTTACTTGAAAGCATGCTAGACTACAATAGTGTACAAAACAGGCAATAGTGGGGCAAAATGTACCTCCTGGGAGACTGTTTCACAGTCCCTCTTGCCCACATGTGACACTTCATATGGGAGAACAAACAGATGATAAAACATGTCAGTCTTTCAGAAAAAAATATATATCTGTGCTGAGGATTTAATAATACAGTTATTTAAATGTCGTTGATTAATCAACATTTTAGCTGGCGGGGAAACAAGTACTCATCTAAATGTTCTCAGATTGGTTGGCAACGATAATACTAATACATAAGGAATATAGGAAGCTTTGCATGTCTGAAATTCTCAGTGATTCATATTTCTGCTTTCACTTTAGAGTTCATAATTGTTTTATTTGAAAAGACAGATATTACATGTTTTTTGTGATTTGTGATTGAAAACAACCATCAAACCAACCAACCAAAGTAAGAAATCCAAAGTCACTGTTCCAACTTGGAAATTTAATGTATATTTTCTGTTTTTGTTTGTTTGTTTTTTTATAGGTTGCAAGGTTGTGTGGAACAAGGATCTATACTGGAATCTATGCATATTTTTTCTTACAACTATTTGTAATTTATACTAAGAAGCATGTTTGAAATGGTTTCAAGTGAACACTCTGTTTAGCTGTTGTTCTGTTTGACATTCCTTAATAAATTATTATTTTATTTCTAAAAACATGGTTTTTTTAGAATGCCTGTTCAACAGCAGGGCATAATACAAGGTTCCTGACTCAGCAAAGACTCACAGATGTAGAATATTAACAAAGGTAAGGTGGTGGGGGGGGATTGTTAATGATCAAAATAGCAGTGATTGCAGGTTCAACAACAAAGTCTGGAACAGATAAGTCTGTATGTACGTCACTATGCAAAAAGTGATTATTCAGCTATTCAGTGGAACAGAGCTATTGATTCAAATAACAAAGACCCTTGTCTAAACTTCAGTGTCTTCCATACAAGGAAAATTGATTTTCTTACATTTTCCCTTGTGTATTTATGTCAGGAGCTGATTTTTTTTAAAATAACTTCAATAGGGTAAAATATGTATGCATTTTACATACTGTTGTCTTTTGATTTTGAAATTAAACATTGGGCTTTAGCAAAAGGCGAAAGACAATTAAATTTCCTTTTTATTATGTATTTTATTTATTAGGAAAATACTAGTTTTTTTAAGGGATTTCCAAGAACTATGCAATCAAAACAAATATAGACCATAAATAAGAGGTTTTGTTAAAAAAAAAATACAGTTTCAAATCAAAGATTACAAAGGTAGTGCTACAATATGCGAGAACACTCTAGGTAGGAAACAACTTGGATTTGGCCCTTTTACTGCAACTCGCTGCTTGTGAAAAGTAACATCCCAAACTTTGGAAAATTATATCTGCCAAAATAAACCTCATAAGCTTTAGGGAATTATTAAACTGAAAAGTATAATTTCTGATTATGTTTTTTTTAACTGTATATATGTAATGTCATTTTATATTGTTTTAGTGAGATGGTTTTATTTTTTAAAAAAAAATTGTAAAGTTTTAAACTATTTTTAGCTATGAGCCACCTTGGGCCCCTTTCCAGGAGAAAGATGGCATATAAATGAAACAAACAAACAAACAAACAAACAATTGAACAGGAACAGGAACAGAGCTTTGGTTCTTTAAATATTCAGTGAATATACAACTCCAATAAAACAGGTTCCAATGCATTGACCTGAGCAGTCTGTACTTAAGAGGCTTCCTTCCTATAGGCAATGCAAAATATACACTAGCCCCTTTAAAATGTTTATTTACATTTAATCTTTTACAAAACATTTCAGTCCCAATAGATCAATTAACTCCCCCTCCTTGGGATGGAGAAAATTACTAGTTGAACCACTTTTTGTCAGCCTTTTCCCCCAACTCTGCTTTACTACTAATGTAACATAAGGCATTAACACTTTCCCATGTAATACCCCCATTACAGCTGATTTAATGGAATAAACAGAAAACACAAAAAAGTTATAAGCTGCAATAATTTGGAAAAAGAAAGACGACAATAGCTCCTGTAAGGGTGATTTTGTACAATTGTTTTCATACTGCCAATGGCTTCATTTCTCTCTGTTGCCCTACCTTTTAAAAAAAGTGTCATCTTTTTCTCTTGTTAGTTCAGTATTTGATAATGTTCCATTTAAAATCACAGGTCACTTTGGTCTCTGGCATTATTCATATTGTGTAGTGGAGATCAGGCTTGTTTGCATCCATGCTGCTTTTATCCTGGTTCTTTGGATCTGCTTATACACAGGGTCACCACAGCCATTTGCAAGTGACAGTTAGTGTTGGTTGTGCAGAGCAGCTGCTACAGCTGTATTTGCACACCTGCACTCTCAATGTGAATGCACTGAAGAAAAATCTTGGTTGCTACCCCATAATGCCTCCACATGAGTTAGAATCTTCTATGAAAAAGCCCCCAAAGCAGCAGGGGTAGCAGATGAACCAGTGTGGTCTGGAATTTCCCTACTGCTAAGGGCCAGAAAAAAAGAATGTAGGGAAAAACCTTCAGGACCAACATATGAGGGATGCAAAAGTCTATAATTTACATTATTGTCTGCAGGCTTAGATGAGCTGCAACCAAATAACTATCACCGTTGTTTACAATGAACTCCCCAGAAGAGTTTTGAAAACTAACCTTTCATGGCCAATGGCTCCCAGACACCCCCCACCCCACCCCGCAGCCAGCATATCTAGTGGTAATGGCCAGTAATTGTGGGATGCTGGAAGTTGCAGTCCAAACAGTAACTCTTCTAATCCCTTCCAAGAATCTGTAACAAATCAGATGTCACAGGGCAGTGTTGTGTCTTTAAACATGGAACTGCCCCAAATGGGCATGTGGGTGATGAATGTAGAATTCTCAATCTCTTTCTCTTACAATTTTCCTCCTTGATGATTCTCTCCCAGGACTTGATCCAGGTTCTAACTCTACAAGGGACCTCAAATGGGTGAATACTGCAAGGGGAAAGGGCAGAGCATAAAAATGTTATGTTCCTAGAGTCCATCAACTAACACAGTCACTGGGTGAAGATTTTTGGAAAGGTGGTTAAAAAAAGTAAACTCTCCAAGCTCTTGAGAAAGGGACCATAGAAAGGGGAGGTTCGAATATGGGAGGAATTCAGTACCCCTCCCACTGGCCGCTCACGTGCCACTTTTGCTGTAAAAATCAGTCACCCACTGAATTCCTCCTTTTCTGTATGACAGCCCCATCTACTCTGACCTGTTATGTATGGTATCTGATCATCAAAATACTTCTCTAGCAAAGGGCTCATTTCACTTCAGTAATACTACACAATTCGTGTTATATTAGACACCAATGTTAGATTCATATGCCAAGGCAAAGGAACCTCTTGCCATAATATCCCCAAGGATGGTAATTTAAAGAATATCAAACTAGGAAAAATTCAAAGTTAGGATCAAATGATATGCAAGAAGATTCTAAAATTGAAGGCCACCTAATCCCCACCACCATTCTTAACCAACATGGGGAGGCTACACTTTTAAGACTAGGGAATTGAGGAGATCTCATAGTGAACCACATGTAGATGATTTCACCCTGGTTACCCCTTGGCTCCAGAGACCTCATCTTCCACACCACCAGGTCTTGTGAGCATCAGCTGGCACTGCTGCATGGGTAGGTGTTCTGTTCATATTGGGGATAGCAGAAGTGAAGTCCTATACCTTGGATCAAACACTGAGCAGAATGGAGACTGCAGTCAAGAAATTAAAAGAAGGCTTGGATTGGGAAGGGTAGATAAAAAAAAAACAAAAAAAAAACCCTGGACAAGATCCTAAAGTGAAACGTTATACAAATGAGCATTAAAATGAGGATCATCCAAGCCATTGTATTCCCCATCACCTTGTATGGATTTGAGAGCTAAACAGTGAAGAACTGACAGAGAAAAAATAAACTCATTTGAAATGTGGTTCTGGAGAGGAGTGCCGCAAACACTGTGGACAGTGAAGAAGACAAACAAATGGGTTCTAGAACAGATCAAACCTGAACTCCCCCTGGAAGCCAGGATGACTAAACTGAGGATATCATATTTTGGCCACATCATGAGAAGGCGGAATCACTAGAAAAGACAATAATGTTAGGAATGGAAGAGGAGACCACATGGAAGATGGTTGGACTCAATCAGAGAGACCATGGGCCTGAGACTGCAGGACCTGAGCAGGGCAGTCAAGGACAGGGGGTCTTGGAGACATCTCATCCCCAAGGTTGCCATGAGTTGAGGTTGACTCAAGGACAGTTAAAAACAACAATAACAAGTGACACCACAGTGGCAGCAGCAATGTGACCTACCCATGTCTATATAAATAACAGAAGAGAGCACGTAGGCTTGCTTTGGCTGTTCCCATGACATGCATAGGTCAGAGCTGCACCTCCATCCAAATGCCACCCCCAATAAATGTTAATTCTAAGTGAATAAAACATCTGTAAGGGGCTGATGTCTTCACAATCTGTACCTGTGCTGGTATACACTTCCAAAGTATGACAGATTTAGGGATGGAAGAATTTCAAAGGAAACTAGAGTTTTAGTACATGTAGCAAAATTATTCTGGTAGATTCTGGACACCTGTATGTGAAATCCACCAAAAAATATACAAGTTGTTAGCCAGGTTGCATGTAGTGTTAGGTGTGGTAACGCAGCGCGTGGAGACCATGTAACGTGAAGCACCAGGATCCAGACTTCTCCAATGAAGCAGGCTGCTTGTCAGCCAGAGAAACTCCTCTCCCCTTCCAGATAGAGCACAGAGACTCTACAGCCAGACATCTCACGAATGAGGCTTTAATCTTTGTTGCTCTATATACAGATATGTACAGCATACACCAACGCAACTCCAACAATCTGCAATCCACAGTCCATATCCACAACACATGTGTGTCCAGAGGCTTGTGCCTTATATAGCCTGTGCTCCACATGGCTCTCTGGCCCTGCCTCTTCCTCCTGGACACCTGTCACTCAGCTGAGTGACACTGCAGTTTTGCAGCAGTTTCTGTGCTTTTCAGCACCAGGTGACTACCCCCATGATGTCATGTCCTGTGACATCAGCATGAGGCTGCATGACTCAGCTGTGGCCAAATGCTGTGTCATCATGGCTGCTGCACTATCCCACAATGTACATTTTCCCTTGGGACCCATTCCTAACAATCCCCTCCAAAATGTACACTGTGTGCACATCTCTTTGTTCATTTTCTTGGAGTGTTTGTGTGTGAACACCTTAGTTTCCTTAGAGTGCCATATCCCACCAGCCTGACCGATGTCCTCCTGCTGGCTCCCAGTGCTCTGGTCCCCTGTCTGTGCCACTGTCAACCTGACCTAGTGCGCCCCAGACCTCAGAACCCCATTCTAGACCTCAGAACCCTGTTCTTTTCTCCAGCAGCACTGTCCTGATATGCACCCCTATACTAGAAACTGTTCACCACTCCAGGCACATCTCTTCTAGTGCACCCGCACTCTGGTCTAGATCTTCTGGCCCTCTGGCCCAGATGTTCTCCACTCCACCAATGCCTTGGCTGAACCTACCAGTTCCTAGAGCCTTGAGCTTCCGCTGCCGCTCCTGGTGCCAAGCCTAGCTCTGATATCAACCGCTCATGCCTTTCCACTTGCAGAGCCTTTGTGAGGATATCTGCCACATTGTCCTCTGACCTAATGTAGGACAGACACAGAACACCGTTCTGGACCATGTCCCTCACATTCTGATATCTGACACCAATGTACTTGGTCCTGTTCTTCAAATTCTCCACCTCAGCCGTGGCTATACAGGCCTGTGAGTCCTCGTGCACAATCGTTGGACCAGTGCACTCCTCACCAAGATCCTTCAGTAGCTGCCTGATCCACTGCACCTCCCCTGCCATCTCAGACAAAGCTGCAAACTCTGCCTCTGAAGTGCTCAGTGCTACACAGCTGTTTCCTGCTCCTCCAAACCACTGGACTGTCAGCATACCTGATGAGTAACCCAGTTACTGACTTCCTGTCATGCATCTCCGATGCAAAGGAGCTGTCTACATAACACTCTAGCTGGGCTTCAGATCCCAGCAACACCAGCTTCCGCTCCTTACTGCCCTTCAGGTACCTTAAAAGTCTTTTTACTGCTGACCAGTCCTCCACCTTGGGGCTGCTCACCCTTCGGCTCAGCATGCCCACAGCAAAAGCTATGTCCGGCTTGGTGATGTTGGCGATGAACATGAGACTACCAATGACTGACCTATACAGATCTGCATGTTCAAACACCTTGTCAGACTCTGCACTGCTGGTGAACCCTGGAGTTATGGAACTTCTTACCACCTTGGCATTTTCCAAGCCACACTTCTCCAGCAACCTTTCAATCTTCCTGGTCTGACTTAGCAATACCAGGATAGGCCTTGAGGTTCCCCAGGTCCTTCAAAACAAATTTCCTGGCCAACTCTGTCTGCACAGCCTTCACCTCCTGCTCCGTCCAAGCAGCCACACAGAGGTCATCCACATAAATCACCAGAGTGACCCCTCCTCTCCTGTACACACATGCATCCACTACACTGCGTGTGAATCCAAGCCTTACCAACTCCTCATGGATGCACATGTTCCAGCAGCGTGCACTCTGCTTCAAACCAGAGGGCCTTCTTGAGTCTGTAGACCTTGCCCTCTTTGCCATCATCAAAACCTGGTGCCTGTTCCATGTAAAACTCCTCCTCAAGCTTGGCATTCAGGTAGGCAGTCTCAAAATCAAAGTGCCTCACTATCTGTCCTTTCCTGGCAGCCAAAGCAAGCACCAGTCTCAAACTTTCTGGCTTTGCTGTGGGAGAGAAGGTCCTATCGTAGCTTTCAAACCTCTGTTGAGAGAATCCTCTAGCTACTAGCCTGGCCTTTTACTTGTAGGTCCCATCAGGCATCTCCTTTATTTTGTAGACCCACCGACAACCTACGACCTTCCGGTCATCTGGCCTACTTACCTCCTCAAATACCTCCCTCTTCACCAGTGAGTCAAACTCACTCTCCATGGCCTGGAACCACTTCTCCTGTTCTTCCCTGGGATATGTGAGAAGCTCCTGAAAACTTTCTGGTTCTTCTGCCACTGCAGCACACACCCTGGCATTCTGAACTACAAACCGCTCTGGGGGCCTTCTGACTTTTTGGGTCCTCCTGGGAATGATCACCTTTGTCCTGCCCCTCTCATCCTCACTATCACTACTGCTCTGCACACCTATGTCGACAGATGTAGGTGTTGATGCCTCAACCTTAGGTGTAGTGATAGTGGGGGCTTGTGTGTCTGTGGGCTGACTGGAGGTACTTGGCTGGCTTTCAGATGTTTTTCTTGGTGTTTCCACCCCTCCAGTCCCAGTACTACCACCACCCTGTTGTCCCAGTCTAACAAAGACTTCATGGTTGGAGTGAATCCTCTCCCACCCAGAGTGCTTTTCAAAGTTAGCACTTCTTGACAACAGGATGCGCCCATTCCCCAGGTAGAACCTGTAGCTGTTCCCCTCATACCCTACAAACATCAGGTGTCGCCATTTGGGGTCACCTTTCTTCCGAAGGTTTTGGGGAACCAGCACATTGGCAAACTGCCCAAACACCCTCAGATAACTCAAATTGGGTGGCCTCCCATAAAGCATGAAGTATGGGGTCTGTTTTACAGCTGAATGCCACAATCTGTTGCTAATGTGGCATGCTGTCAGGATTGCCTCCCCCAAAGACCTTCTGGGGTCCCAGCATCTAGCATCAGACAATCCTTTATCTGTGTCAGCACCCCTATCTTCCTCTCCGCCAATCTGTCCTCCTGAGGGGTGGCAGGGTTAATGGTGTTGTGGCGGATACCCTTTTGCTTCAGCCAGTTCCCCAGACTGGAAGAAAGGAATTCACCACCACAATCTGTCACCAGGGAGCCCACCTTGTAGTCGAACTCCCTCTCAACCATCTCCACCCAGGCTCTAAATGTGGGAGCTGCCTGATTCTTCTCCTTCAGGGTGAAGGCATAGGTGTACCTTGTGTGGCGATCCACAACCACCATCAGATATTTGCTGCCCCCTATTGACTTGGTATAAGGGCCCGCAATATCTGCATGCACCACTTGGAATGGGCTCTGGGTGGTGCACTTGCTCCTTTTTGCAACAGGATAAGCTCTCAGCTTGATCCTGCTGCACACAGAACATTCCAAGTGGTTGCTGCAGTCCTCCCACTTTAGCCCAGGACATACCCCCTTCAGTCTCTCCAAATTTGTGAACCCGGTATGTCCTAATATTCTGTGGAGATAGTGTAAACAGTTTGAGTGCTATGGCACATTCCCAATTGTAGCACAACCTGCCTGGGCATCCAAATAGTAAGGCTTGTTTTGCTTGTAAGCTTTAGCACAAACCTGCCCCCCTCTGGTGATGAGACATTCATCCCCCTCAAAATGCATTGCATAGCCCTCTGCAGCCAGTGCTGAGACACTGATTAAGCAATTCTGTAACTGGGGGGCACACAGTACATTCTCAAAGTCCCTGTCAAACCCTGGGAAATGCACTGTCCCTATGTCTCTGATTTGGCTTGAACCCCCATCAGCCAAGCCCACTTTGTTGACACAGGAGGGCTTCCTGTCCTTCAGCAAGGACCTCTGGTTCACAATGTGATGGGTCGCGCCACTATCGACCATCCATTGATGTCTGGCAGCATCAGCATGATGGGCTTGAGAGTCACTGTCCTTTACTGCCGAAATGACTCCTTTCCTGTTCTCAGGAGACCGGGGTTGTTGTTTCCCTCTGGCAGCAGGTGATCTCTTGCAGTTCCTCTGGAAATGCCCTAGCTGTCCACAAGCAAAACATCTCTTGACCTTGCAGACAGCAGCACTCTCAGTCCCTTGAACTGACTCTGGTGGTGTGGTTGTTGTTGTCTGTCGCTGTCTCTGAATGCCAATCTCAAAACGCCGTCTCTGGCATTCTTCCAATACACATGTAGTTACAAGGTCTACTGTGAGCTGACTCTCTGGTACTCCCTGGAGGCTGTACAGTATATGGTCAAAATCAGAGGACAAACAGCTCAACAGGAGGTATGCCTTTTGCTCCCTTGACAGGATGATTCCTTTGGACTGCACCTCCAGGAACAAATGCGTCATATTGGCTAGGTGCTCCTCTGGAGGCTGATCCTGAGCCATTTTGCAAGCATAGAGTCTTTTTGACCAAAGCATTTTAGACAGGGAGGAGTCAGACTGATACACACTTTTCAAAGCTAACCAAACCTCTTGGGCAGACCTTTTATCTCGCACATGGACTAGCTGGCTCGGGTCCAAGCTGAGACAGATAGTAGCGCGTGCTTTTCTGTCTATTTCAGCATTTGCAGCAGTGAGACCTTGTTCCACCGGTTCTGAAATAGACTTTCTTATCAAAGTAGCTTCCATGTAAACAGCCCATTGAGAATAGTTGCTGTCAGTCAATTTAGGGAACCTTAAAAATTCCATTCTTGCCTGTAATCAAAACAAAAATCAGCGTTGGCAGCCTTCCCAGCTTTCACTATCAGGAGTTGATAAGAAGACACAGCTAAACAGCAAGGCTTCTTAACTCTTTGCCCTCCGGCACTATAGATAGTAGAAAGCAGCTCTTCTGGATGCAGACACAAACAGCCACTTACGTGCATCTAGTCAGAACCGCTGGCACAAACTGGGCCCATAACCCGTGTTAGGCGTGGTAACGCAGCGCGTGGAGACCATGTAACGTGAAGCACCAGGATCCAGACTTCTCTAATGAAGCAGGCTGCTTGTCAGCTGGAAACTCCTCTCCCCTTCCAGATAGAGCACAGAGATTCTACAGCCAGACGTCTCACGAATGAGGCTTTAATCTTTGTTGCTCTATATACAGATATGTACAGCATATACCAACGCAACTCCAACAATCTGCAATCCACAATCCACACACCAACCCACAGTCCACATCCACAACAACACATGTGTGTCCAGAGGCTTGTGCCTTATATAGCCTGTGCTCCACATGGCTCTCTGGCCCTGCCTCTTCCTCCTGGACACCTATCACTCACCTGAGTGACACTGCAGTTTTGCAGCAGTTTCTGTGCTTTCCAGCACCAGGTGACTACCCCCATGATGTCGTGTCCTGTGACATCAGCATGAGGCTGCATGACTCAGCTGTGGCCAAATGCTGTGTCATCATGGCTGCTGCACTATCCCACAATGTACATTTTCCCTTGGGACCCATTCCTAACATGTAGAATATCACTTGCTTTTCACTGTTGTCTTGTTGGAAAGCTGATGTGACAAGAAAGATGAAAAGGCTTGACATTTTAGTCACCTCACAATTTAATCCAAAATAAAATTATAATATTAATTGAAAGTTTTTCTTGCAAATAAATAAAGTTGGGTGTAAAGTTTCATGCTAGAGCAAAATTCCTACAGAAGTTAAATCATGTGTTGATGAAACTAAGAAAATTCATTGGGCAAGTGTGTGAGTATGCATATCTTAAATGATTCTTTTCTTGACACATATTTCCATATGTGGGCTCTGCCTTCAGATGAGTACAGAAAGCCTTCTAAGAAGACATGTATTCAGGGATTACAGCATAAACATACACAAGGGAAGCCCCCTTGCTTGATCCCATTCCTTGCATGTTTCCATTACACTCACCATGTAGAAACCAAGGTTTAGAATAGGATAGCCTCTTCTGTTCTTGGCAATTTCCCAAACCACAAAGCTGATTTTCAAAGGTTCCCCTGAATACAGATCTATGAGTACATCATGGTGCAGTGAGTGAATTGTCATCTTCACTTTCATTAAAAAGGAACATCACAATGTACATTTCGTTCATGAAATGGTATTTACTTGTCATCAAAGCAATAAGTGGCCAAGTATTTTAAATTCTATGGCCAGTATTATGCAGTAGGTTAGGTTTTAATAATCCTGAAATAATTATCATCAAGAGTTCCTGTTTAAAATTACAGTGGAGGAATGTTAAGTAATACCTACAGTGTGTGTTGTTTATCTGGTAGAGAAAAATCAGCATGTTACAGGTCTGTGATATGCCAGCTGACTTCACAACAGCAGATGTCAGCTCACTGTGGGAATGCTGTTTTGCCTTATTATCAATGAGACAGATGCATGAATCAGGTAGCTTATTAGCAACTCTGCAACATCTTAGAAAAAATTAATCAATTAAATATAAACCCATATGGGGTGAGCATTTCTAAAATATAAAAACTATTATATTTTGTCAAATCGCAAAAAAAAAAAATTAAAAACACACGCATAAACCTGCTTTTCAACATAGGCTATGGTTCTTTGAATAGAATATTAACAAACAGCAAAAGTGATATTTATTCAAATCAACTTCTGTTGAGTTACGCTTTTCCAGGTTTTTCAGTTCTACAAAATTGTTCATCAGCGATTCATTGTTTTAAAAAGCTGTGCTCCAAATGTTCCAAAATTTCATTTGTGGAGGGGTCAGGATGGTGCTCTATGAGGTTGTCCCACATCAGAAAACAGCTTGCAAATTTTGAATCAGAAAGAAAGCTGGATGACTGCCAACATTCTAAAAAAGCATCCCCAGCATTTTATCTGATAAGAGATGCTGGGATCAGGAGAACAAGCGCTGTGGGCGTAATCCACCAAGAACTGCTACAAGAAAAAAGCTCAGTCATTGCAGCTACTTTTATGTGGCACTAGGTCTAATAGACAATGTCTTATGGCCCTTAAATCCTGATGTAGAAGCAAACATAGGGATTAATATCTTTTTTTTTTAGTGCCAAAGTCCTGAAAAAAATGTTTACAGAGATTATAGTTATGTACAAGACTGCAAGATAAGATCCTCTAAGGATTGTGTTGGGTAGGAAAATACAATTAAAATGGCATAAAACTAATGTAGAAGCAGCTTCATTTATATACCATTTCATAACACGCTATGGGGTGTCTAAGTAGTTTACAACTGTAAGCTCATTGCCCCCCAACAGTTGGGTACTCATTTTAGCGACCTTGGAAGGATGCAGGCCTGAGTCTAGCCTGAGCCCTAGCTAGTATTGAACTTGCAACCTTGTGGTTTATGAGTGAGTGGCTGCAGTACAAGCATTTAACCACTGCACCACCAGGGCTCCTGTAGTGGAGACAGTGCCATTTACACTGTGATCACTCATTCTTTAGTCCAATTCAAAGTCATGTTGACAAGTCATCATTAAAAATTATCAGGTCATAGTTTTTTTATTGTAGTCTGTGAACAAACTTTGCTTTGCACAAACCAGAATTTCCCATAATTTCAAGAAACAGAAAGCTAAGATTTATTACCAGCTATGATTAGAAGTTTCTCGCCTCCTCCCATCATACACAATGGAGTGTGGAAGGTGAAGAGGGACTGAACACCCTGAAGGCTCACATCTGCTTGTTCTCTAAATGGTATACCATGATGTGTCTATACAAACACATGCATAGAGACTTACATACAAACTGGCCACATACATAATCTCCACTATCACTTGGAGGAACTCCAGCAAAGCTTTCTGCTTCCCCAGCTCTCACTAGGATTCTGCCTCATTTGCTTTGAGTTTTTCTGGAATATATGTGCTATTCCCCCAATGGAGAAAATTGGCAAGAGTTGCCTATATACATCACCCCCTGAAGTAGAGTTCCCAAGTAGTCATTGCAATAGTGATCCAAGAGCCTACTATGCAATTAGTAGTAGCATCTTAAAAGTTAATGCTCTTCAGACACTGTCTGACAATTGTTTTGGCAGTGACCTATCCCCATAAACCTACTAGGATCTGGCTATAAACATCCCAGTCCCTCTGAGTATACTCAGAGGTATCTGTCACACACTATTCGCACTTTAAAAAAAATAATCACAGAACCACCCAAAAAGGATAACAGAATTGAGGCAACCAGTCTTCTCACAATCATCAGTACTCATTCAGAAAAGTAAATGTCCTAGTAATACACCAGATTAATATTAGTAAGTGGAACACAAAAGGAGAGAACATCATTCAACAAGATCCTTGCTCTTTTTGTAATATGTCAGCTTCTACTCAGCCTATCAGTGAATTTACCAGGCTTTGTCCTTGGTGACCAGGCTACACCCTGCCTGGCTCTGCATCCTTGTCTTCACAGGGACAAATGTTTCTTTTTATTTTTGCAGTCAAATGTTGTCAAACCTACTGTCAAGAATCAATTAGCACAAAATCAGGGTTTGATGTGTTTTTTTTTTAAAAAATTACACCCTGATTACAAATTTACATAAATTGTGATTCAACATAAATCACTTTCTGTGGGGACAGCCATTTTTAGGTCTCTTACCTGACACTGAAAAAGCAGATTACTCAGCTAGAAAGTGACAGGTCACCGGTCTGCCTTTTGCTTTGAGGATGTGGACTTCAATTCTACATTAATCTTTCCTCCAATTGCTGTTCTCTAACCTTACAAATAAGGATCAGACAGCTCAACATGGGACTAAAGCCCAGGTCTTTTGCATGCCAACCCAGTATCTCACATGCCCCTTATCAACAGTGTCAAGCAGTGTCAAAGAGGAAACAATAACAAGTTTTTGCTTCTTCTCAGACAACAAAATGAAAACAAGGCCTCAATCTTCCTTTCTATGTGTTTGGGGGGGGTGGGGCATAAAGCTAACACCTGAATGTTCTTGTGGTTCAAGTGCTTCTGCCTTGACAGTCAACCTTATCTGCATGGCTGAAAATTTTGGGTGGGGAAACCATAGCCCTCCAAATGTTGTTGGACTGCAAATCTCATCATACCTGGACATTGCTCATGTGAGTTGGCACCAGTGTGATCTGGAGTAAACAACATCTAGAGGGTCACAGTGCCTGCCTTCCTGGCGTAAATCCCTGAAGATACAATTAACTGATTAGTGCTGGTATTGGGCCTGTGAGTGCAGCAGGGTCCTTCTGTACCATCATATTCCTTCAGTGATGCATATATTTACACTCTTTGAACAGCAGCAGGAGGGAGATGAAGACATGTAGCGTAGATCTAATGCACTACATAAATGTGCTTTGAAAAATAAGCTCCCCTCCCCCTCACCTTAATGCAATCCTAGTCTCAAACATTTGATTTTAGGAAACATTCACTAGCATATTGCAAAACATTTGGTGGGATACATGATTCCAGCTTTTACAAAATATTACGGTTTACAGAGAATTTATTCAAAGGATGTGAAAGTTTTCTTTGATGTGTTTGCACTAATTGCATTAACTGCTGATAACATTAGTACATCGCTGAATATCTCAATATGAAATATGTCAACGTTTGTTTGTTTATATTGACATCCCATGCTTCATTAAAATAATCCTAGGGTGAACACCAACAATGTTAAAACAGCAGCACAAAAACACAGCAAATAAACATCTAAATAAAAAAACATTATACTCTAAAAATCTCATAATGTAGAATTTTACACCAAAACCTTTCTTTATCAAAGTGATTTCAAATTACTTTTAGATTGTGTTTTATTATTATAGTTTAATTCTGTTTTAATGTTATAACTTTCCACTTTTATCTGCACATTTTTAAAATTAATCTTCCTGTGAAATGACTTCAACACCAATTTTTGCAGAAAAGCAGGATATAAATCAAATAAATAGGCTGATGGTACCCAGTTTTATTCATTCTTACCACCTAGTACCACGAAACCATGGGAAATTCTTGAACATTGCCTCAGTTCAACAGATTGGTTGATAGGCTAAAGAAGTTGAGGTTACATCCAGACAAGATGGAGGTGCTGTTGACTGAAAGAAATCTTGGTTTGGGCAGTGGGATTCAACCTGTTCTGGAAGACCAGAACTATAATTTGGGAACAACACTTGACATACCACCTTTCTGTGCTGGCAAGCAGCAAGGTATATGTTTCCACAGTTATGACTAGAGTGTCAGCTGTAACAGTGATCCATGTGTTGATTACATTATGTTTGGATGGGTGTAATGTGCTTTACATAGGGGTACTTTTTAAGAGTGTGCAGAAGCTTCCATTTGGTTCCAAATGAAGGAGCTGTACAGTATCAAGGTCATAATACACTGATACAGACTGCACTGGGTGTTTTCAGCAGACAGTTCAAGTGCTGATTATAATCAGTGCTTGGAAAAATGACTTTATCAAGCTCTTGTTTTAAACTTCGTTGCAGACAGTTGATGAGTTCAGTGAGAATAGAAGGGGATTGGATAAAAGAAGCAGCTGAAAGGATGCAGATTGGGAAAGGATGATAGAAGGAAACAGGGATCCATGGTGAAGACAGCTGATGGAGGCATATCGCTTGGAAGAAAGAAGGGCCAAAGGAGTTTTGTACCTGTGGCTACTGCTGTCCCCTTCTCACTCTATTGGACCATTTCTAGGCACTTGCTATAATTTCACAGCAAGTTCTGACAAGGAAGGTGACCCATGGCCCTAGGGACTGAGGGACTGTAAGCCACTGATGGTGTGAGATGGACAAGGAAGACTAAGTCCAAATAAGCAGATGAGTGTTGTGCTTAAAGGTTCTGTGCTGAAGGGCTGTACTGAAAACAACCACAAGACTATGCTCCATAAACTGAGAAAAGATGCTGGCTTTTCATGCAATGGTCTTCAAGGCTGATTAGAAGCAAGTAGAAAGTCCATTTTTCATATCAGTTCAAGGGAAAGTTTTGGAGGCTGTATTGTGGAACAGCCTGCCGGATGAGATCCGTCTTATTACCAGCTTAAACAGCTTTTAAAAAGCTGTTAAGATGGATCTTTTCCAGCACGCCTTTCCTGAATAGTTCTCCCGGCCCCTAGAGTTAGTCCATCTTCTCTGCCTTTTGTGCTGCTGTTATTGTGATTGTTCTTATGCTGTTGTGATCTATTTTAGCATGTTTTAAAATTGTTCTGTTTAATTTTTTTAAAGGAGTGGGTGGGTTTTTGGGTTTTTATGTATTTTAATACTGTAAGCCGCCCCGATTGTGTTGCAGAGTGGTGGGATAAAAATACATTTTATTATTATTATTATTATTATTATTATTATTATTATTATTTCTAATTCAATTGTTACAGTTGTTAATTTCCTTTAAAATCATTCACCAACTTTATAAGAATGATCAGAACCAATAAGAAACATGATCTACCTCTGATTGTAGGAAGAAAATCTGAAATACCAGCTATACTCTTAAGACTCATGAATAAACTCCTGTGTGTTCTGTGTACACACATCTTTGAGGGATCTTTGGACCTTGAGAGAAGTGCATCTAGAAGGGCTGGCCCCAGTAACTCACATTCACACAATGTTATTTCAAAAGGGGGATTCTATTTATTTATATTTCATTCATTTATTTACTTAAAATATTTATACCCCACTTTTCAGCCACAGAGGCTCTCAGAGTAGTTTACAGATTGCTAATTTGACAGTTCCCTGAAGGGAACTGGCAGTAGGGAAGAGGATCAAGTCCAGCTAGTTGTAATCCTTTCTGGAGTTTTCTTTTCCTGACTTGGAAACCCATCTCTGGAACTGGGACCAGTGGAGAAGGCTTGGCTGGTTTCTCTGGGTTCCCCTCCCCCTTGACTCCCTAGGTCCTGACAGAGACAATAAATGGACAGAACAAATAGCTACCTATTTATAGCTAGTTATTTATAAGTGACCTTTCCAAAAGCTCCTGGTATTTAACAATTAAAACCTGCAATTCAGATTCAAAAACAAAACAATATCTCTAAATGTGGGCAGTTCCAGGCAACTGGGAAATATTCTGACTAGCACTTTTAAATGCACAGCCCTGGTGAGCGCCATCTCTTCCTCTGACACTAGAAAGGGCACATCTGTGCAACCTCTGCTAACCAGAAGACGGAAGAGCTGGAAACTTCAGCAGAGCCTCCCATCCATTGTTGTGGTGGTCTTCAGGTCAACTCCAACTTATGGCAACACTATCATTGGGTTTTCTTGGCAAGATTTATTCAGAGGAAGTATGCCGTTGCCTTCTTCTGAGGCTGCAAAAATGTCATCTACTGGATTTCTATGGCTGAGCAAGAATTCAAACCTCAACCTCCCAAGTCCTAGTCCAACACTCAAACCATTACTCCACACTGGCTCAATGCAATGAGAAAGCACAGAATCTATGTCATAACTCATCATGGCTTTCAATTATACTATGCAAGCTACCATCCACTCCTTATTCTCCTTTTTCCATTTCTAGGAAGTATTGAATTACTTTATTGGTGTAATGAATAACATTTTCTAGTTACATTTGTATTTTACTTTTAAAATGCCAGTTTTACAACTTGGGAGAATTTTGCAAATTTTTGACAGATTTCTCCTCCTCCTTCACCCCAGGTTTTTGCCATTCTCATCAATCTGTTTTCTTCTCAAAAAAAGGAATGGAAAATAATAGACATCCAATTAGCGGCACTGATTTACTTTCAGCATTGTAATGAGTAATGGCAATGGTTTGCAAACTCTGTGAATGAATAATGGTAACAAATACATTCAAAACGTAACCTTTGTTCTGGTTTCATTGTAGATATTTAAACAGCACAAGGGACAAGATAGAAGCCTAGAGGTCAGCTCTGAATGGATTCAGTGGAAACAGAAAGGTGAGATTTCTTGGAGCAGGTGAATCCATTCCTTAGAGTTGTTGTTGTTGTGTGCCTTCAAGTGATTTCTCACTTATAGTTACTAAGGCAAACCTATCATGGGTTTTTCTTGGCAAGAGTTGTTCAGAAGCGGCTTTGCCATTGTCTTCCCCTGAGGCTGAGAGAGAGTGACTTGCCCAAGGTCACCTAATGGGTTTCATGGCTGAGCTGGGATTTGAACCCTGGTCTCCAGAGTGGCAGTCCAACACTCAAACCACTACATCACACTGGCTCTCAATCTTTGGAGTACATGCCCTACAATGAACTCCTTCCCATTTTCAGTCAGATTTTGTTAGGTGCTTTTCTCCACACTCACCACTAAATTCCATAGTAAATCAAAGCCAGTTTGGTTGTTATAATCAAGAAAGATTACTCAGGAGAAGGACTGGATCAAGCCCCTGAGACTTTTCCCCATGCCAAAAATTGTGCAGTACCTCAACAGAACAGAATGTAGCCAACTTGTCACAGTTGTCATTATTAAAAGAACATAATAACATTGACCAGTTTAATAGTGACTTTCCTATTAGACAGCTTGAATGTGTTGGTACTGTTTTTCCAGTCATGTTTTCTAATTAACTTTAGTTTCTTTTTAATTAACTTTGCTTAATTGCATAGGCTATAGTCATCTGTCAAAGAACATATAATCTTCTACCACAGCAGCACAATATTTACAGCTTGACAGCTGTATTCTCAACAACAAAAGCGCTACCTGGTGGACAGAGTCTGGAACCCAGTCCAGAAATAATGACTAACCACTATGCATCTCACTGAGTGCAAAAGAGCATATTTGGGGAGACTAATGCCAGCAGTAAATTGTTTTTGCTGAAAAGTTCATTGATTACTTTCTCTTCTTTTGGTTATATCTCAATTATTCCATTTAAACCTGAACCTCGGCCTCTTCCTATCTTGGTCAGAGAAAGAATGAGTAGGCTTTTTTATGTAAAAGTTGGAAAAGTTCCTTTTTGGATTACAACTCCCAGGATCCCACAGCCAACTTGCAGAGTTGTAATCCAAAAAGTAACTTTTTAGATCTGTAATTAAATCTAAAACAATAAATTGTTTTGATAACAGAGAAATGAGATTATTTATTTATGTTTTATAGAGAATGTATGTTTTTGTTCTATTTGGAGACATAGGAGACATGTTCCCCCATATGGAAAAACACAGGTCTCAAAGAAATAATGAAGTTAAGGAAAGAAACAAGTCAATAGTGCTGTGTTTCAGGTAGTGAAATCATGGGGGGTTGCAGACTGCCAGAAATAGTGTGAATTCAGTCCACTTTTAGGGTTAGGGTTAGAGTTAGGGAACCATGGGAACTGTATTTTATTGTGGCATCAGAGTTGTCTGACAGAGAAGGCTCAATGTCTCAGAAAAATAACAGTTCCCATGATTCCCTAGCACTAACCCTAACCCTAAAAGTGGACTGAATTCACACTATTTCTGGCAGTCTGCAACCCCCCCATGTTTCCTTAGAAGAGATCCACTTCACACCGCAAAGAAAATAGTCACTTCAAACTCATGGCAGATGCTGTGTTCTAGACTTCCTACTCTTAATAGATTCAGATATCTGGTCAGAAACAATTTCATCTTCCATCTTCTTTTCAGGAGACCACAAGATGAAACACAGGGTTGAAAGCAGAGCTTTTCAGATTACAACCCTCAATCTCCCAGCCATCATGGTGGCCATGCTAGATGGGAGATTATGAGTGCTGTAGTCCAAAAAGTCAGGCTTCTAAACTCTGATTTGGAAGAAATAATATCAAGTTCTTTCCATAGAGGATATGCCGAGGCATGTTAGGCACAAAGGTAGCAAAAGAAGGAAACATGAGACCACTGTTTTGAACATAGTGAAACCCACGTTACCTGTAGTACAGACAGAGCAACTTTTTTCGGAGTTAGCACCTACTTTGTTTCCTTAAATAATGACAACATCTTCAATATGGAAAGTTTTGGAGTCCCCCCCCCAATATAGCACTATATTCTGTTATTTTCTTGTATGTTTTACAGCAGGCCTTATTGTTCAACATTTCTAGTGGAGAGTCAGTAAGCAACACATAGGCTTTGCAGATGAGTTCGATCACCAAATCTTTCCCTCTTTAACAAAATCTCAGCCGCACAGTTGTTACCTCTGCTATTTGTGTGTGCTCTTTGTAAATTGTCTTGAATACCAGTTGTGCATGAGGGAAACATCTCACCCTGCCATCTGAGGGTGAGCCCACCCCGCAATCACAGATGACCCCTGCTTTCTCATTCATAATACTGTGACATTGTAAGTGGGCAGAACAGCCTTGTTAAAGTGTTATAAATAAAAGCCCACATTAGCAAACTTCCCAAGTGGTCCATATATAAGAAGATTTAATTGGTGCCTTGTCCATGACACAGAGAAAACCATCACATACCCAATGACTATGGAGAGGCTGGTTTCACCCCTTCTTTAGGGGTGACATATACACACACCACTGTTAAACCATTCATCAGTTTCAATCAACTCACTGAGGAAAGAAGAGGAAATGCCAAGGAAAAATCACAAAACATGGCCTGCTGGAGCCTGGTGCTTCAATCCACAGAATACCTTCCCTTTCTGTAAACATAGGAAAACTACTGCAAGAGGAAGCCACTCCCTTGACAACTACTAGATAGTAACTACCTTGAACCTAATGGTGTGACTTCTACTACCCCTGCTGGATAAAATGCTGTATATGCTCCCAGATTTATCACATAGAGAGAGTCACTTTTTAAAACTCAGGAGTCTTCCAGATGAGGCAAATATGGCAGGAGGCTGCCGCATTTATTGATGTAGTTCATGGGATTAAAAAAAAATTCCAACATTTGTGTTATTCCTATTTGTCTAGAAGATTCCAGCTGAAACATTTTATTCCCATCCTCAAGTGGGCTTCTTCTTAATTCAAAGACATAGTAGAACAAATAAATGTTATGGTAATCTTGTCTTCCCCTCCTTGTCTTCTTTCTTTCTTTCTTTCTTTCTTTCTCTCTCTCTCTCTTTCTTTCTTTCTTTCTTTTCTTTTAAAAAGAAAAATTTCAGTGCATCAGTGGCAGTACTATAACACTGTAACTCTAAGAATTTGAAAATTCAGAGTGGAAAAAATGTGCCTTTCAGATTGCAGGATGGCCTTAGCAAACTAGTCCCCAGTTAAAAATAAAACCAACCAACAAACTTGGGAAGTAGCCTAGTGCAGATCCAAGAGATTTCTACAACAGGTCCAAAAATGAATGGAATAAGTGGATAGAGAGGTGACAACAACCAGCAAAAACCAAGGTGCTGCATTAGAGAATTCACATTTGTTTAGACCAGTCTGGAAGAGACCATACAGTACATTTCCTCTGCACTGCTCTGGCTGAGGCTCATCACAACTTACCTTTCAATTCTATACTGGCTTAAAATAAACTTAACTGGGGAATGTGTTTTTGTACTTAAAAGTCTCTGATCATACCAAGAGGTGACAGAAAATATTCTGAGATAAACAAAACATGTATCAGTCTCCAACATAAAACCTGAAGGAACAGGAACAAAACCTGGGACTTTCTGGTGGTTTTAATCAGTCTGAATGCACACTGAATTATGCTATATGCAACAATAGTCTGTCTTGCACTGATTTAAATGTAAGAAGCATGCTTGGGTTTTGCACTGTAATAAGTTAAATACTAACAATTCTAAATTACATTTGTAAGCTGCAACTAGTGGGGGCTGTGTGGTACACAGCAGGTTGGTTTCCTCACAAATGGGCATTTTTATGTACCAGGATAGCTTATCAGATAGTTACTGTGTCCTTTCATTTATTTTTTTTAAGCAAGGGAATAGGCTGAATCCTGGAACTTTTACACACGACATTTTAGAAAACTACCTCCCAAATCTCCAGTGAGGGTACTCAATGAAGACAACATTCCAGATGATGCAGTCTCCAAAATTGTCTCTTAATGAGATGTTGACATCTGGTGGTGAAGTGTTTTAATTTATTTTCCAATAAAAATTGAATCTCACTTTATTTTATTTTTTTACAGGAACTCAAAATTCCTTAGAATAAAACCTTACCAACAACACAAACAGTACCATTCTAAATGTTTTGGGCTCTCAGTATGTGAGCGAGTAAACCTTCCTGCATATACTTTCATGTGTATTAAGATCTGCAGAGGAAGCCCTTCTCCACTCCCTGCCATTGGAGATGAAAGAGGGTTTCTCAGCTTTAGCAGCCTAGTTATTGTTTAGCATCACCCTAGAGAAGCTGAATTACACTGACATGTTGATGCCAAGGCTATTTGTACATATATAGACTTTATTGACATTAACTCAGTTTTCAGTGGGCACTCAGTATGTGTTGGGGTTTAATTCCAGGACATCGTATGGATACCAAAATGCATGAATGCTCAAGTCCCATTATATACAATAGTGTAGTAAAATGGCATCCTTTATATAAAAGGGTGAAAAACTGAAAGGTTTGCTTTTAAAAAAATTTAAAAATATTTTCAAGCCATAGATGAATCCATGGATGCAAAACCCATGGATATGGAGGGCCAACTGTATATATATAATGATCAACGATCCAGGTTTGCTTTTAAAAATTTTAAAAAACATTTTCAAGCCATAGATGAATCCATGGATGCAAAACCCATGGATATGGAGGGCCAACTGTATATATATAATGATCAATGATCCAGTATATATATTTACTGGATCGTTGATCATTATTTTATGTTTTATATTTTATCCTGCCCTGAGATCCACGGATATAAGGTATGTTAAAATATTTAAATAAAAATAAGCCAGATAAGCATCAAAGCAAAAATGACAGGATAATGAGATAGTCAACAAAATAAAAGAATAATCTTTATTCAAAGCAGGTAAAAATGTGAACAAAGATGGAAGCCCATCAGTCACCAGCCTCTTGCAAAGGCATCCCTAAAAAGACACATTTTGGTAAGATAACAAACAGAATATTTTTCTTTTCTTAAAAAAAGGGGAAAAAAGAATTGTTGATACCACATCAGAAAAAGCCCATACACTCACATACTGAACCTCCATTGGTGGGGGAAGCTAATGCAGAATCTCATCTATTGACTGAGATGTACTTAAGTGAAAACAAAGGAGAGGAACACACTCTGATCCCTCAAAATATTAGGGCTCTAAAGGGGCAAACTAGCACCTTGAATTGAGACCAGAAATTAAAGGAAGGTCAACAAAGATCATACATGTCCAGAGTAATATGCTACATCCAGCTAATTCCAAACAAATGTCAAGTAGTACCATTCTTTACCCAGGGCTGGATTAACCATTAAGCCAGCATAGCATAATGATTTGAGTGTTGGACTATAACTCTGGAGACCAGGGTTATAATCCCTGCTTAAGCAGAAAAACCCACTGGGTGACCTTGGGCACATCACACTCTCTCAGCCTCAGAGGATGTCCATGGCAAACCCTCTCTGAAGGAGTTTGACAAGAAAACCCTGTGATATGCCTTAGGGTCACTATAAGTAAGAAAGGACTTGGAGGCACACAATAACAACAACAAAAACAAACACATGCTTAGGGCATCAAGGGAAGAGGGGCACCACAGAAATTTCCCATTGTCAGATTTACCACAGACCATACGGTGCAAAACTGCAAATGGTGTAGCTGAACCAGGTTCCATAAAATAAGCCTCCCACAAAAAATGGGGGGGGGGGGAAGCATAGATATAGATATATACACAATAATAAAATAATAATAAACTGTAATAAAATATTGAGTGCACTTTTCCAAATATAATCATTTGCTTTACTATATTTTAACATTAATGGTCACAAATTGCTCAGTTGAACATTTTCTCAATTGATGAGGAAATCCCAGCAGAACAACTGTGCAGCAAGTCAGGCTGGATGCCTTATCTCTTCTAAGTGTAGAAGCAGATGGGATACAAAAGATTAGTTTTGAGGAGCTGATCAAAGATTTTGCAATTAAAAAAAGTAGCAGAAAACTTTTCAAATATAAATAAAGTGGAAGTACACAAAGATAAAAATTATTTTCCATATTACCATAGGTTTTGGCTCATTTTGAAAAATATTTTTTTATTTTACAGTTTATTATTGTTTATATATGGTGGCATGAAATTCTTTTAAGTCCTTAGGGCCTCTACCCAGCCCTGTCCCTACCAATGGAAGATTCCAGAGTCCTTCTGTACTACAGAATTGCCAACTATATGAAGGAAACTAGGGGGAGCGGGACCACTAAATTGACCTGCATTTTAAAAGAAGGTGCAACATCATTCACTGCTAGCTGCATGCCAACTATGGCTGAATTCCAGTCCAATAGTTTTTCTGTTCAAGTAGAATACATCTACTGTATATCCAGTCTCTTTTGCCACCACACATTGTTTCAGAGTGTTTCCATTCCACCTACGTCCAAGCTCTGATTAAAAACTGAGATTAAACTGAATGCTAAGATACTTAAAATGCTCCAGATATCACCCAGTGGTTTTATGTGGATTTTTTTAAAAAGCAGAGGGACATGAAAGGTTGAGGCACCCCCAGGCCAATGATGACATCTGGTGGTTGACTATCTTATTACAAACCAGAACATTTCCAAACTGAAACAAATGTACTATTGGATCATAAGGAAACTGGACAATAACATTCACTAGAAATATGATCTTTGACAGCATGGTAAAACCACTGCAGTATTTCTGGTTTCCAAATAATATTTCATTGGTTATCCATAGGCTGCTTTCATCGTTCCTCAACATACTTCCTGTTGAGAAAAGCAGCATGTTGCAATGTACTATTATAATATGTTCCTTTGGGGGTAATAAGGGTATAAACATATTCCCTTTATGAAATAACATAATGGCTGGTTACCTTACTATCTTAGTTATTATTTCAAAAACAACAAGGTTTTAACATCTGAGGGATTTGGGACCAGTTTTCTATTTCTATTTCTTTCTTTTTTTCTTTTTTCTTTTTAGTATTTCTTTATAGTTTTTAAAATATGTTGTGGTTTATTTTGTCATTTTTAGCCAAAACATGTTTTCTGATCCTTCCCCCGATTAAACACTTAGGGCCTTCTGATGCTTCATATAGTTTATACTTAATGAATCTGCTAATCATGTCCAACTACTAAGCCCTATCACTCCTCTGTGTATCAAGATAGATCCAACTTTGATGAATCTCTCTCCAGGGAAGTAAATGTCTGGTTTGGCTTCAAATTGTTTAATAAAAAAAATAATATTACTTACCACAGATAGAATACATTCCCAGCACTAAAACAATGTCATAGGCATTATTGTCATGGTGCTGAAAGATGAGTCGGTATCATTATCCACCAATTGGAGACTGGAACCTGAGGCCATAACAATGGTGGCTTGCTGAGCAAGATTTAGCAAGTTCATTTGCTGGGGTAAGATTTGTACTAAAATTCTTGGCCAGTGTACTAGAGAAAAGCAATTCACACTGAATACCCTTATTGCCATGTGCCTCTCATTTTTAAAATGCTCTGGAAACTAATATTGTACTGGAAAAATGTCTCTGAACATTTTTAATTGTGGACAATTTGTTCAATTTACAAGGCTCATGCCTTCAAGTACCTCAGATTTTCAAGTCATCAGGTTCCAAAGATCAATGAGCATTGCATGAACCGCTGAAAGCTTTGCAGGGCAAAGATTTTCTATCCTCTTTCATTTGGAAAGCCTACCCAGCTTTCCATCTGTGTTGATCTTTGTGGCAGACACTAACTGAAACCACACTTTTTCAAGATATTCTCCCAAACGTGGAGGGTAACAAACATTTGAACAAGTCTTCTCCAAGCTTCAGAGCCTTCCATTAACCAAACATAATTATGCACAGAGATCTTGCTCTAGTTTCAAGTCAATAAATACAGGGCTAAAGGGTTAAGCCAGCCAACTGTGGACTCAGTGGCTACCAAAAACCCACACACTAATAACCACACAGACAGACCAAATTGAGATAAAAACAGGCCACAGCTGTAGTGGTTGCAACTGCAGATAAGCATCACCATGGGTCTGGATCCAGCCATCAGCCACCCCACCTGCCGATCGATGAACCACTGTTAACCCAGCTCACCTGCTGATTCCACATGAGAAGACATCACTGCATGGGAATGGGGTGAATCTGGAAATCAACCTTGCTGCTCCACTTCCAAAATTTTATAAGGAGACCACCCCCACTAATTCTGATGGGCATGCAAGCCCCTTCTCTTTCCCAGATGGATTCAGGTCCCATGCCAAACCACCTCAAAGTGGTGTTGGTGATGATAAGGAAATAGTGTCTATAAGATAATAGACATAACAATGGGAGAGAGGATGGAGACGAAGCTCCTGAGAAGACTTAGAAGGGAGTGATGGTGAGGGTTAGCTTTAATAGCTCTCTCTCGCTCTTTCTCTTTCTCTCTCACTCACACACACACACATTCCAAAGGAAAGCTTATCACTTGCCACTTCTGCTCCTGCACAGCTGTTTGGTTTTCCTGCTCCTTCCCCAGAGTTGACTTGTTGTTGTTGTGTACCCTCAAGTCATTTCTTACTTATGGTGACCCTAAGGTACCACAGGTTTTCCTTGGCAAGGTTTGTTCATGGGTTGTTGTTGTTTTTTGTCATTGCCTTCCTCTGATGTTGAGAGAGTGTGACTTGCCCAAGATCACCCAGTGGGTTTCATGGCTGAGCCCACTTGACTTAAATGATTTAAAATACTGTTTGCTTCCACTGTTTGTGCTGGTCTATGACTGTAATTAAGATTATTCTACTTCCACTGTCTTCAAAGACAGGGGTGAAAGAAACACTTATTATGATGTTCCCAGATGAATTACATCATGACAGAATCCAGCAGGTCATATATAGAGCCAAACTGAAACATGGTGTCCTGGGATGGCACCAGGGCCAAATGTTCTGCATCAGAAATGAAATCTGGCAGTCACTGGTAAAATCTTGGTGTGTCTGCCCAAATAGCAGCATCTCTTTCTTGAGCTGGTTTTCCTCTGCAGTATCCAGTATGTCTTATTTAACAGAATATGATTTAAATTACAAAGTAAAGGATGGCATTGTCACTCACCATATTTGGAGTCTTCCTTGCTGCTATGTATACTCTCTCCTGAAACTCACAGAAAGCACAAAAACTGTGCTTTTTATGGCCAGTTAAACAAAGTATTGGACTTTGCCCTAGAGGCCTAAGAAAGGGAAACATTGTAGGAGAAGACTAAAGTATCAAGTCAAGAAAGAAAGAAAGAAAGAAAGAAAGAAAGGGTGTATCCACACTGCAGAAATAAAATAATAGTTTGGCACCACTTCAACTGCCATGACTCCTACCCTACAGAATCCTGGGATCTGTAGTTTGACGAGGCACCAGAGCTCTCTGACAAACCAGACTGAATATCCCACCAAACTACAAATCCCAGGATTTTACATGATGGAGCCATGACAGTTGAAGTGGTATCAAACTGCTTTATTTCTGCAATGTGGAAGAGCTGCTAATGGATTGCAACCCCCAGCTAGTTTTTCTGAAACTTGACATCCAAGATCACCTGGAGGACTGCACAATTCCCATTCCTCCTTTTGAAATCAAAGGTAAATTTTTCACTGTATGTGGAAAACATTTGGTTGATGTAGTAAATCAGTTTGCAATTAGGAGTTGCCTCCCCAAATACCAGCTTGGTTAATATGCATTAGTGTAGTGAAACTGGGTTGCTCTTGAGTATATGCCCTTGACTTACAGACTGATAATACAATCACTGTTTTTAATATAATTTAATACTACTGAAATGACAGTTCTCCATTCTGCCATTCACCTTGGGAATTTAACTCCCAAGCACATAACTTCCTTTATTAATATACAATCTCTCAACTTATCTTGAGCTCTTATGCAATTGTAATGCAGGTGAAGGCCAATGGGCACAAGCTTTTATATCAAAATGGTTCAATTTTGAATTATGTTCCTTGTAATCCACTCAGAAATGAAGAGTTGCCAGAAGATTGTATAGTACTGACAAACTTCTCCACGGTCAAGTAGGGTTCTCTATGGACCTTATCCCACGGGGCCAAAAGCAGCAAGAATCCACTAAGAATCAGGCGCTATAGCGCTATAGTTTTCCGCGTGATCCCACGACGTCGTTCAGAATCCGCTAAGAATCAGGCGCTATAGCGCTATAGTTTTCCGCGTGATCCCATGACGTCGCTCAGAATCCGCTAGGAATCAGGCGCTATAGCGCTATAGTTTTCCGCGTGATCCCACGACGTCGCTCAGAATCCAGCAAGAAACCGCTTGGAATGCAGCATCATTCGCATTCTTTTGAATGTCGGTTTCAGCGGGCATTGCAATAGTGCGAGGTGATCCATAGCGCTATTATAGCGCTAGCGCCATATTTATACTAGCGCTATAGTACTGGAATGATGCTCATATCGCTTTCTTGCCACTTTTGAGAGCAGCGTGGGATAAGGTCCTATGTGAGTTCTAATTGTCATGGACCAGGCACTGTGCTTTGTGTCCTTTTACTTGCTCTGATCTCTGGTATTAGGGATTTGGTTCTCAATAAACAACAACAACACCTCAATATTGTTTTTAAAAGGACTGGCTGTTCACTGCCACCTTGTGGTTATACTGTGGAATCCCAAAGCAGTGATGGAAATTGGAAATATCTATGTGCCCATGCAAATCAAGCTTTGAATTGTTTGATTTTAAAGCTCTTTTAAGAGTATGTGTATAAACAAACATTATTTCTCTCTCAAACACACACATATACAGGCATGAGGTATTAGAGATAAATTAATATTATATATCACATATCACACATTAACTAGTATTGTATTGTATCATATTGTATTGTATTGCATTATTACATGCATAATCATTATAGACAAAAGCATGGTTGCCACATTCTCCAGAGACCTGGCCTGATTTGTTTAGAGCAGGGCAGTTTAGTGTTGTGGAATATACTGCATGGAAAACTTTTCCCTCTGACATTTGACGTTCTAACAATTTCCATCTTTAGCTGTATGCTAAAGTATTTTTGCAGACCTTCCCTGTGTAGTCCAACCTATCAACTAGTTCGTGGACACCACAAATACTGTATTTCAATTCTCTGCATTGGATTATCTGGTTTATTTACTAATGTTTAGCACTTCTTTGAAATTGTCTGATCTAGTGGTTTATAAATATTTGTACATAACTAAAAAGATATTTTGGAGTCACTGACTGACTCACAATTGTTAGTGTTCTTTGAGTCTGTAGATCATTTTGCAATGATCTAGAATCCTGAAATTTTGTACACTCATATTTATAGCTGGAGACATCCAAATTACTAGGAAAGAAATAAGAGGCATTTGTAGCTTGATCTCCCTGAAAACAGAGGATTCAATACACACTAACAAATGATTAAAGTTCTTTCAGTACTTTAAAGAAAATTGACATTTGATACATACTTGGTTTGATACACTGGTTATTAAACAAAAGTCTGAAATTGGGTAATGTCATAAGAACATAAGAGTCCCATTTTGTTGTTGTAAACAGCCCTCGAGTCAGCCTCAACTCATGCCGAATCTGTGAATGAGACATCTCCATTCCATCCAATCATGAAGCACTCTGCTCAGGTCCTGCAGGTTCAGGCCTGTGGCCTCCCTGGTTGAGTCTACCCATTTGGCACATGGTCTTATTTTCTTTCTGCTTCCCTTACCTTGCCTAGCATTATAGTCCTTTCTAAGGAGTAGTGCCTTTTCATGATATGGCCAAAGTATGACAGCCTCAGTTTTGTCATCCTTGCTTCCAGGGAGAGTACAGGTTTGATCTCTTCTAGGGCCCATTTGTTTGTCTTTTTGGCTGTCCACTGTACCCTCAGCACTCTTTTCCACCACCACATCTCAAATAAGTTTATTTTCTTTCTGTGGGCTTTCTTCACTGTCCAGGTCTCACATCTGTACATGGTGATGGGGAATACAATGGATTAGATTGTTCTAAATTTAGTTGTATATCTTTAGGATCTTGTCTAGTTCCTTCATGGCTGCACTTCCTGTTCCTAGTCTTCTTCTGATTTCCTGACTGCAGTCTCCATTCCAATCAATGTACGATCCTAGGTAAGGAAAATCTTTAACTATTTCAGTTTACTCATTATGTAGGTTCAATTTATGTATTTCTTCCATGGTCATTTTTTTTATGTTCAGCAGTAATCCTGATTTTGCACTTTCTTCCTTGACCTTCTATAGTCTTCTTTATATTTCCTGCTAGTAGTATGGTGTAACCTGCATATCTTAGCTTGTTGATGTTCCTTCCTCCTGTCTTTACTCCTTCTTCTGAGTCTAAGCCTGCTCTGTCATGGATGATGAGAGTTGTAGCTCTTCACCTCTGGCTCTAACTCACCACCTTGTTATGCAGCAGAGCTGACCAGCTTTGATCAGTGGTTAATGCTTTTCTCCAAAGCAGCAGAGTTTCAGAGAATAGGCTGAAGACCCTGACAAACTCTCCAAGCCTTCTCACTCTTCTTCCCCAGATGTCTCCAAACTTTTCCAGGATTCTGCTGGCTCTTGTATCTTCACACAAGACACCAGACAACTCAGTAGTCTTATATAAAAGATCTACTTTATTCTACTATATACAAGTACTATATGCCCAACAAATCACAATCTCTACAAATCTCCTCAACTACCCACAATATCTCCAAAACTACTCCACACAAATACATTGGCAAACATTGCAATTATTATAGCCATTGTTAATCACCACCCACTAGTTAGTTTCCACCCAGTGGGTGTGTATATTTATTTTGATTGGTTCACATAGTTCAACCCATACTTAAGACCAACCCAAGTATTTCATCATTTTACCTTGTACACTTAATGAATCTCAGGTGTTTCCAATATGCATTCTATAACTCTGTCCTTGGCTCTCAAGACTTCTAAATTACATTAGCTTTTGCACCTGTGTAGCTTCATAATTGCTCTTGCTTAGTCATTGTGACTTTCACATACATATTTTATTTCTATCACTGTATGTCCCATGTTGCATTTTCCTTAACAATCCCCTCTGAAATAAAATATTGTATGTGTCTTACAATGTCATTCCAACCATTTGTGTCAGTCTTTCATGTTTTTCTACTGTCAATGCTTTTGTGAACAAATCTGCTATGTTGTGTTGTGTTTCTATATATCTCAATTCTATTTCACCCTTCTGAACCATGTCTCGCACATTTTGATATCTTACACCAACATATTTTGTTCTGTTCTTCAAACTTTCAGTTTCAGCCATCGCTATGCATGACTGTGAATCTTCCAGAATTTCCACTGGTATCTTGAAACTTTCATTTAAATCATTTAACAATTGCTCAACCCACTGTACCTCATTCACTATCTCATTCAAAGCTGCAAATTCTGCTTCAGTCGTACTCAATGCTACATTAGTTTGTTTTCTACTTCTCCAAACTATTGGACTTTCACTGTATTTAATTATCATTCCTGTAACTGACTTCTTGTCTCCTAATTCTGACGCAAAAGAACTGTCCACATAACAATCTAAATCTGAACTACTGCTTCTGATTATCAATTTCTTATCTAAAGTTCCTTTCAAATACCTCAATAAATGTTTTACTGCTGTCCAGTCTTCAATTTTTGGATCATTAACCCTTCTAGACAATACATTTACAGCATAAGAAATGTCTGGTCTGGTGTGGCAAGATATGAATGGTAAAGATCCTATTATACTCCTGAATAAAGTCTTGTCCTCAAAAGCTCTAGTTGTTTCTTCAGACACAAAACCAGTTGTCATTGGAGCTTTTACTATTTTAGCATTTTGTAATCCACACTTTTCAATCAAACTTTCAATTTTCTTTCTCTGACTTAACAAACAATGTCCTTCTTCTGTCCATTCAACACCAATACCTAAATAAGACTTCAATAAACCTAAATCCTTCAAAATAAACTTTTCAGACAATTCTCTTTTTACTGACTCAATTTCCTGTTTTGACTTTGCTGCTACGCACAAATCATCTACATAAATCACTAACACTATGTCTCCTTTTGTATAGACACAAGCATCTGCAATGTTCCTTTTGTATCCTAGCTTAACTAACTCATCATTAATGCACAAATTCCATGCTCTGGCACTCTGTTTTAAACCATACAATGCTTTCTTTAATTTATAAACTTTCTGACTACCATTTTCTTCAAAACCTTGTGGCTGCTCCATAAATATTTCTTCATCCAAACTAGCATTCAAGTAAGCTGTTTCAAAATCAAAATGCTCTACAACTAAATTCCTTTTTGCTGCTACAGCTAGAACGATTCTCAGACTTTCTGGCTTTGCAGTTGGAGAATATGTCTTATCATAGTTCTCATACTGCTGTTGTGCAAAACCCTTAGCTACTAACCTAGCTTTATATTTAATACTTCCATCTGGCATTTCTTTCCTTTTGTACACCCACTTACAACCAATTACTTTCTTGTCTTTGGGTCTGTCAACAATTTCAAAAACATCTTTATTTGCCAGGCAACCAAACTCGTTATCCATTGCATCAAACCATCTTTCCTGTTCTTCTCTAGAAAAACTTTCCAACTCTTCAAAACTTTCAGGCTCTTCCACTGCTAAACAAGCTCTTGCCTTTGTCACAACAAACCTATCTGGAGACTTTCTAACTCTATGACTACGCCTGGGAATAAAATCTGCTGATCTGCCTCTTTCATCCTCACTTTCTGTACTAGGAGTTGTAGTTCTACGACAAATGGCCTAAGCAGACTGCCAGAAATAGTGCACATTAAATTGAGGCATTGCCCTGGCTCAGTGCTAGGGAATCATGGGAACTGTATTTTTTTTCTGGGACATTGAGCCTCCTCTGTCAGAGAGCTCTGGTGCCACAATAAATTACAGTTCCCATGATTCCCTAGCACTGAGCCAGGGCAGTGCCTCAATTTAATGTGCACTATTTCTGGCAGTCTGCTTAGGCCCTAAATCTCTTGTCTTCAGTCATACGAAGCACCGGCGGCGTTGGGGGCGTGTCCCCGCGGCCCAGGGCAGGACTTAAGAGCCCTGCCAGGAAGAACTGCTGCGGAGGACACGGCAGTGGCGGCGCCGGGAGGCTGCGCTGGAGGCAAGGGCGTGAGGCCTCGCAAACGCCCGGTTCCCTCCCTTTCCCACCTGGAGCTCCCTTTCCCACCTGGAGCACCGGCGGCGTTGGGGGCGTGTCCCCGCGGCCCAGGGCAGGACTTAAGAGCCCTGCCAGAAAGAACTGCTGCGGAGGACACCTTCCACCAGCACCAGGTGGAAGGGCGGCGGCGACCTGTCGCCCGGAGGACTGTTCTGCCATCCACAGTCCTTGAAGTACTTTAATGATAAGAAACTTTTTGTATTTGCATTTTTAAATTTGTATATTTTTATTATTGTTATTGATTTTATTATTGTTATTGATTCTGTTTAAAATTAGAGGATGGGTGGGTGGGTATAGGAGGGATGGGATTTCAAGTTGATTTGCTGTTTGTAATTTTGTAATGCTGTACGCCGCCCCGATTGCTTGGCAGAGGGGCGGGATATAAATAAAAATTATTATTATTATTATTATTATTATTATACGAGTAGTAATAGGCCTAGATTGTGTCTCATTATCAGAAGAACTACCACTACTGCTAGTTGGTGCTTCTGGCTTAACTGAAACCCCTCCGTTTCCTGAAGTTGGTTCAGTTTGTGCTTCTGGCTCATTTGAACTTCCTAACCTCAAAAAAACTTCTTTATTGGCATGCAGTTTGTCCCAACCAGCATGTCTCTCGAAATTTGCAGACCTAGAATACTGCACTTCTTTTCCACCCAAATGAAACTTGTAGCTATTTCCGGAATACCCCAAAAACATAAGCCTTTTGCTTTTGGGTTCTCCTTTCCTCCTGAAACAAGCAGGTGTATAAACATAAGCAAACTGTCCAAAAACTCTCAAATACTTGTAGTTTGGCACTCTCCCATACAATACCCTGTAGGGAATGTCTTCAATTTCTGAATGATACAATCTGTTACTAATATGTACTGCTGTCAAAGTTGCTTCTGCCCAAAAGCTATCTTTCACCCCTGCATCTGCCATCAAACAAGCAGTTATTCTTTTTATGTCTTGTATTTTTTTCTCTGCTAAACCATCCTCACTCGGACAAGCAGGGTTTGTAGTTTCATGCCTTATTCCCACCTTTTGAAACCAGTTAAACAGTTGATTATTTAAAAATTCTCCTCCTCAGTAACAATGGTGCCTACTCTGCTATCAAACTGTCTTTCCACCATTCTCACCCACGCTTTTAAACTTTGCCCAGCGTCAGATTTGTTTTTCAATATTCTTACAAATGCAAACCTTGTAAACCTATCAACAATTACTAGAAAATACTTGCTTCCCCCTAAAGACAAACAATTAGCTTGGGCAACATCTGCATGAACAAATTGAAATGGTCTTTGAGCAATTCTTTTTGTTTTCTTGGCTACTGGAAAAGCTCTGACCTTTACCTGATTACATACTGTACAATCTAGATGATTTTTGCATTCAGCAACTTTTAAATCTGGACACATACTGATTAAATTCTTTAAACATTTGAAACTAGCATGGCCGAATTTTCTGTGGAGCTCGTGTATGCAGTCTTTGTGGATTGGACTATTGTCTATGTTATTAGCATTTTCAACCCTGTAGCTATCAATATTGTCCTCCAAAAAATAAAGTTTATCCTTTTTCAAGCCTATGCCACACAATTCCCCATTCAGTTTTATCTTACACAAGTTCTTTTCAAAGATGACTGTGTAGTCTCTGTCTGTTAATCTGCTTACTGATAACAAATTATTTTCTAACTCCTTTACATGTAAAACATCATTAAAGTTTTCTTTTAGCCCTGGAATGAAAACTGTACCCATTTGATTTACAGTACTGAGCTCTTTCCCATCAGCCAAAACTACAGCATTTACATTAGCTGATTTTCCATTACTTATTAAATTAATATTATTACACATCGAAGATGAGGCGCCTGAGTCAACCAGCCATTTTGAATTAGTATTTTGTTTTTTCTTAATCATAGTTGCAAACCTCTTTTTATTACCACTGTCCTTCAAAAATGGAGGTCTGGACTGTTTTTGATACTGCTGCGGCTGCCATCTGCTCTCTCCTTGCTTGCTTCTCTCAGCAGCAAATTGTCTACAATGTCTCTGCAGATGACCAATCTTCTTACAATAAAAACACCTCCGTTGCTCCCTTGTAGAAGCTGCTTCTTCCTGCTTTCGCAAATCAAGCGTTGTTTGTTGTTTCGGCACAGACTTTAAACCTGCTGAGTCACCCTGCTCAGACTTTCTTCTCTGGTTCTCTTCCAATATTCTGGCCACAACTAAGTCTCTGTTAAGCTCAGCTTCTGGCAAATTTTGCAAGCTGTTCGTAATGTTGTCCCAAGAAGAGTCTAGCGATTCTATTAAAATGTAACACTGCTGCTCTTTGCTAATTTCCACTCCCCTCAGTTCAGCTTGCACAAATAAATCTTGCATCATTTTTAAATGTTCTATCACACACTGCCCTTTAGTCATCTTTTGCCTGTATATTCTTTTAGACCATAGCATTTTTGCAAAAGCAGTTGAAAGAGTGTGTAATCTCTGCAAGGTATCCCACACATCCTTGGCGGACGCTTTATCTCTGACGTCATTAATCAAGTCTTCTTCAAGCATGAGATAAAGACAGGCTTTTGCTTTATTATCTCTTTCTCGAGTGGCTGCATTAGCATCGGCTGCCAGCCCTGTTTCAACTGTTGACCACAGACCTTCCTTTACTAGTAGAGATTGGGCATAAATCTTCCAGGTAGAGTAGTTGTTTCTATTTAATTTAGTAAACTTTAGAATCTCCATCTTAATTTGTGCAGTGACTCAATTTGACACAGTCCTTCTGAGTATGCACAGCTGACCCGTCTGGGCTTAAATAAAACACAAAATGATTTACTCACGAAGCTTATCAGTGCAGCGCAAACAGCTTGCTCTGATCTGTCGTCCACAAAACTTTCTTCCACTCTCTGGAACTTTCAGCTTCTGTGGATGCTGGTTGCTCTAGTAACTGGGCCCATAACCCATGTCATGGATGATGAGAGTTGTAGCTCTTCACTTCTAGCTCTACCTCACCACCTTGTTATGCAGCAGAGCTGACCAGCTTTGATCAGTGGTTAATGCTTTTCTCCAAAGCAGCAGAGTTTCAGAGAATAGGCTGAAGACCCTGACAAACTCTCCAAGCCTTCTCACTCTTCTTCCCCAGATGTCTCCAAACTTTTCCAGGATTCTGCTGGCTCTTGTATCTTCACTCAAGACACCAGACAACTCAGTAGTCTTATATAAAAGATCTACTTTATTCTACTATATACAAGTACTATATGCCCAGCAAATCACAATCTCTACAAATCTCCTCAACTACCCACAATATCTCCAAAACTACTCCACACAAATACATTGGCAAACATTGCAATTATTATAGCCATTGTTAATCACCACCCACTAGTTAGTTTCCACCCAGTGGGTGTGTATATTTATTTTGATTGGTTCACATAGTTCAACCCATACTTAAGACCAACCCAAGTATTTCATCATTTTACCTTGTACACTTAATGAATCTCAGGTGTTTCCAATATGCATTCTATAACTCTGTCCTTGGCTCTCAAGACTTCTAAATTACATTAGCTTTTGCACCTGTGTAGCTTCATAATTGCTCTTGCTTAGTCATTGTGACTTTCACATACATATTTTATTTCTATCACTGTATGTCCCATGTTGCATTTTCCTTAACATGCTCTTCATATGATATTTTCTGTATACAAGTTGAACGGGCAGGGTGATAGGATACAGCCTTGCCTGACTCCTTTGCCAATTGGGAACCAATCTGTTTCTCCATATTCTGTTCTAACCATAAACTCTTGTCCTAAGTACAGATTTCTCATCAAGACTATCAAATGGAGTGGCACTCCCATGTCTTTAAGAGCTTTCCATAGCTTCTCATGAACTATGTGGTCAAACACTTTGCTACAGTCTATAAACCACATGCTAGTTTTCTTTGGAATTCCTTGGTTCGCTCCATTAGCCATTGTATGTTTGCAATGTGGTCCCTAGTGCCTCTTCCTTTTCTGGACCCAAATGCCTCCTGAAAGATGACAAACAAGTAACTCTGCCTCACTGTTATCATTCCCTTATAAATAGCTCTGCCCTACTGCTACCATTCTCCCCCACAACTAAGTTTTCTTTTAAAACTGTATATCTTTTATCAATGTTCCAAAATAGTGCATACTATTAGTTCATAAGAATGTGAGATAGAAATTCAGAGGCATACTGAATTGAGCATTTCCAATTCGTGGGCCATTTCCCCCCCCCCTTATTTGTTGACAGATTTTAGTTAGAATTTAAGTGGATTCATAGAATCATAGAGTTGGAAGAGACCACAAGAGCCATCCAGTTCAACTCCTGCCATGCAGGAACTCAAAATCAAAGCATCCCTGACAGATGGCTATCCAGGTTCTGTTTAAAGATCTCCAAAGAAGAAGACTCCACCACACTCTGAGAACAGCTTTCACTGTCAGGAAGTTCCTCTTAATGTTGAACGGGAATCTCTTTTCCTGTAGCTTGCATCCATTGTTCCAGTTCCTATTCTCTGGAGCAGCAAAAAACAAGCTCAGTATTACACCCCTTCAAATATTTAAATAGGGCTATCATATCACCTCTTAACCATCTCTTCTCCAGGCTAAACATACCCAGCTCCCTAAGTCTCTCCTCATAGGGCATGATGCACTGATTAGTGTTCTTCTTTAGCTTTACTCTAATTTTATATTAACAGCTCATGGTCTGTGCCACTATCTGTTCCTGGTCATGTCTTTGTAGAGAGAATGGAGCATCTCCATTTTATGATTCCAATTATGTAGTCTATTTGATTTCTATATTGGCCATCTGGTGACATCCATGTATACTATTTTCTCTTTGGTTCCCTGAAGAATGTGTTTGGAATGAACATGCTGTTAGTCTCACAAAATCTGATAAGTCACTCTCCTGCTTCATTCTTTGATCCTAGGCCAAATTCTCTACAATCTTTGCTCCTGCTCTGTTTCCTGCTTTTGTGTTCCAATCATCTATGATTACCAACATGTCCTGTTTTGATGTGTGGTCAATTTCCTCCTGAACTCCTGTGTAGAATCTTTCAATTTCTTTTCCTTCAGCCTCAAACAGCTAGTTGAAATATAAACTTGGATTATAGTTATACTGATGAGTTTTCCCTCATATCTTACTGATATTATCTGGTCATACTTTTCATTATATCCCTTGACTGCTTTTGCTACATCTGTCTGGGAGCCCTGGTGTGCAGTGGTTAAATGCTGGTACTGCAGCCTCAAGGTTGTGAGTACTCTGGCACATGTGCAAATGAGTCTCGGCACCATTTTGGAAAACAAAATGGTGGCTGGGACCGCTCGTGCATGCGCAGTACTTCCAGCATACTGTGCATGCATGCACAGCGCCATTTCCCCCCCCTCGGCCCGCGGAAGACCTCGGGATCAGCGGACCTGCCCCAGGTAGGAAAAGGTTGCCTACCCCTGACTTAGAGAGTGCTAAGTTCACTGATAAGCAGTATAGAAATATAAATGCTATTGCTATTGCTATTGCTTGATATGGTCCTGACTATTTTTTTCTTAGATTTTAATTTCCTGGATAAATCACTGTGCTGTTGCCTGACTTGAAAATGTCCAGTTCCTGTCTGCTTTAGCTCACTCAGACCAAGTATTGTAGTATTTATATATTCCATTTCTTGTTTTACAATATCTAGTTCCCCCTGATCCCTGCTTCTCATGTTGTATGTTCCTATATTATAGGCTGTGGGTCCAGAGTACTAACTTTGGATTTTCCTTGTATTGCAGAGCATGTCAACAACTGAACATCCTTTCAGCTTCAGTCTGGTTGTGTCATTAGCCACAGCACTACTCGTAATTGTTCTCTACTGTGTCTCAGTACTGGCTGAGTGCCTTCCAACTTGGGAGTCTCATCTTCCAACACTACCTCTTATTTCAGTTTGTACAGTCTCATCATAGGACGTTATCACACGTGGCCCAGAAAGCAAAAATAAAGTGGAAATGAGCCATCCCGAAAATAAACGGGAAATAAACCTTGTTTCCGCAAACGTCATTACCTTAATTGCAAATTTACAGTAAGTGCATTGAACGTCCACACACAAGCGAAAATATCCCATAAATGTAGTAGAAATGAGCCTCTTGCACATGCGCAGATAGAGGAATGCTCACGGGAACCATGGGAAATGATGGGGAAATGCTTCCCAATACGTATTTGGTTATCATACGTACGGTAAATGCGAAATGATCCTCATCGCGCAATTGCAATTCCTCAAGAAACCGAATTTCAAAAGATCTCGGTTCTTTCCACTTTCTGTCCACTTTCTGTCGGGGTTCTGTGCGACGTTGTGTGAAAACACGGGCCAATAATCTGGTATCAGTCAGGATTTCATGTGGATTTTGTTTGGATTGGGCCCCGTGTGATAACGTCCATAGTGTTTTCAAGACAGAAGGCTTCAGAAGTGGTTTACTGAGCTTTCTTCTGCACAGTACTAACAAGTGTTAGTACTACAGAGTACTAACTGCGCAATACTAACAAGTGTTAGTACTCAGGACCCACTACTGTTGTCTCTGAAAGATCTTCCACCAGTGTCAACCCCCACTACTGCTGCTGTCCAGTAGCTGTTTAGCACATTTAGTCTGTTTCCTCCACAAAAGCTTATCTAACATGGAAGACACTACATACAGCACTGCCTCTTGCCTCACACAACAACGCAATTCCACCACCAAAGAAATGTAGTGGCATGGTGGGGTTGTTTTTTTTAACCTACGCCACATATAATAAACCTTTATCCCATTCCCCATGGACCTAGCAATTCTGAGATCCTGTTTTGCTGGCAGACCACTTACTTCACTGCAATGCCAAGATAGCTTACTCATCATCCTACAATGTTCTCAAAACAAAAACCTAGGAGGAGGAAACATAACCATCATCTACAGCAATACTCATGACTATCACAGAAGACTATCACAGAAGAACTGTAGGTATGGCATTTGTTTCATTCAAATTATAAGCAAAATCATCTGCATCAACCTGGACAATACTAGATAAATTTCCTGGCACCATATAAAGTATGTCTCAAATATAGTCATAGCTGTAGGATGAATTTGCATGGTAAGTGCAATGATACACAACCAGTCAGGTGATAGGCCTACACTATAGCTATATCATTAAAAATAGTTTCTGATATATTATAAAGTGGGAGTAAGGAATCTTTGGCTCTCCAGATACATCTATAGTACAACTCCCTTCAGGTCTAGCTGGCACAGTCATCAGTCAGAGATGATGAGATAGGGAGATCTGGACAATATCTGGAGGGCAGGAGGTGCTGCACCGCTGTTATAAAGAATCAGCTCTGAGAAAAAATACTCAGTTAATGTACATGTATTCAGCATTATCCCACAAAATAAAACTTGACATAATTGAGTAATTTATATGTAATTTGACATCACAGTCTTCAAATAACTCCATGTTTTTAAGGGATTGGCCCTCTCTCCTTATGCATGTCCATTGAAAGAGGTTGCACATTGACACATAAATACATGCATGCTCCATTCATACACGTTTGCCCCTGTATCAGTGTGTACTTCAGCCTCTCCCACTCTGGTGCCCTCCAGATGTGGTGGATCACAGTTGCATGGTACTTCTGGATGTGTTGGGGAAGGCTACCTTATTGCTTGATAAGACTAGCAGTGGGAGCAATTCCCTTAAAATTAATTTTGATTCAGGACAATGTGAATTAGACCTTGCAATCATCTGTTCTGCTATAACTGGAAGACACTGTGGTAAGCAAGTGTTCTCTTTAATTGGGAACACTTTGATATAAAAGCAGCACGTGTTCTTTTTGTTTTAAACTCAGGGTGCTTTTGATGTTAAACAAGATAAGACCTTACACATTAAAGCATGCTTGGACTGTGTGTATTTCTAATATCGATTCCTTCAGGATACCTGCTGTGCCTCTGAACTTGTACATCCTAATTCATGCCTTACAAGAAAATGATTATAGTTGCTTTAACTAGGAAAGTTTCCAGGGCACTGCTGTGCTCAGTAAAAAAACAAAACAAGTGCTTTGAAGTCAGAAGGTTTCTTACTCGTGTGGTAGGATATGCCTCAAAAAGTGGATGCCCAGTTGACAGGTTTGTCCATTATATGCTCTTTCAGGAAAACATGTATACAGTTTCAATAACTCTTATCATATAAATGTGACAGATCCCATCCAGCCAAAGGTTAACATTCTTAAATCCCATGGAAAGCAATTAATGGTGAATTTTGAATCTATTAATTTTGTTAGAAGTTGTGTATTTTCAGTCCAACCCTCTGCCATGCAGGAACACAGAATCAAAACATCCCTGAGATATGGCCATCCAGCCTCTGTTTAAAAACCTCCAAAGAACCTTCACCATTTTGGTCACCATCCGAGGGAATACATTTCACTGTTGAACACCTCTTACTGTCAAGAAGTTCCTCCTAATGTGGTGGAATCTCTTTTCCTGTTCCCTGGAGCAGCAGAAAACTAGCTCGCTCCATCTTCATATAACCTCTTCTCCAGGCTAAACATACCCAACTCCCTAAGTCTCTCCTCATAAGGCATGGTTTCCAGACCCTTCACCATTTTGGTCACCCTCCTCTGGACAGACTCCAACTTCTCAACATCTTTTTTAAATTGTGGTGCCCAGCACTGAACACAGTATTCCAAGTGAGGCCTGGCCAAAGCAGAATAAAGAGGCACTATTACTTCCCTTGATTTAAACACTATATTTCTATTAATGCAGCCTAGAATTGCATTGGCCTTTTTTGCTGCTGTATCACACTGTTTGTTGGGGATTCTGCAACTTAAGTATGCTGAATCTTTCTAGGAAGACAGATGCATATCTATGATAGTTTATTGTTTTATGGCCCCTCAATTTCCTCCTCCTCTATGAGAGCACACTTTTCTTTGTCTCTGGAGAGATCGCCATTATTTTCCTCCTTCTCCTTTGTCTTCTGACCAGAGCAGCATGACTTTCTAGCATACTGGTAAGAAACTTTCTCTACAAGCATGTAGACTATTTTCGAGCTCATTTTCTTTGCAACGTGAAGCTTTACCTACCTGTGTATGAATATGTTCATGATTTTGTAAGTAAATTTGTCGTTTTATATTACTCTAACTAAGGACGTTTGTCTTGGCTCTTTAATGGAAGACACATGAGGGCTGAGAGAATAAAAGTGGACTAGTTTGACTTTTTCCTGCTCATGTACTTTCTGCTGTTCACTTTGCTGGTGAGATTAAAATCAATCTCTCCTATTTTCCTGAGCTTTCTAATGAATCTCAACAAAAATTCCATCAACTTCTCAACATCCTTTTTGAATTGTGGTGCCCAGAACTGGAAACAGTATTCCAGGTGAGGCCTGACCAAAGCAGAATAGAGAGGCACTATTACATCCCTTGATTTAAACACTATATTTCTATTGATGCAGCTTAGAATTCCATTGGCCTTTTGAGCTGCCATGTTCAGCTTGTGGCTACTTGGACTCCAAAAACCTGTTCATATGTAGTGATGTTACGCCAGGTGTCCCCCATCCTATATTTCAGCTTTACTGCCTAAGTGGAATACCTTACATTTCTCCCTGTTGAAATTCATTTTGTTAGTTTTGGTCCAGCTTTCTAATCCTTTCAGGTCATTTTGAATTTTGATCCTTTCCTCTGGGGCATTTGCTACTCCTCCTAATTTGGTTTCATCTGCAAATTTGATAGGCATAGCCTCAATTCTTTTGTCCAAGTCGTTGATAAAGATGTTGACTAGAATTGGGCCCAGGACAGAACTCTGTGGCACCCACTGGTCATTTCTCTCCAGGATGAAGAGGAGCCATTGCTGAGCATCCTTTGGGATCAGCTGGTCAACCAGTTACAAATTCACCTAACAGATGCATTGTCTAGCCCATATTTTACTAGCTCATTTGCAAGAATATCATGGGGAACCTTGTCAGAGACCTTACTAAAATCAAGATATGCTATATCTACAGCATTCCCTTCATCTACCAAGCTGGTAATTTTATCAAAAAAGGAGATCAGATTAGTCTGACATGATTTGTTTTTGAGAAACCCATGTTGACTTTTTGTGATTGTGGCATTCCCTTCTAAATGTTCACAGACTCTCTGTTTAGTGATCTGCTCTAGAATCTTTCCTGGTATTGATGTCAGACTAACTGGGCAATAATTGTTGGGATCTTCTCTTTTTTCTCCCTCTTTTTGAAGATGGGGATAACATTTGCCATTCTCCAGTCTGCTGGGACTACTCCTGTTCTCCTGGAGTTCTCAAAGATTATTGCCAATGGCTCTGAGATTACATTTGCCAGTTTTTTAAAAAGCCTTGGAAGTAGTTCATCTGATCCTGGAGACATAAATTTCTTTAGATTACCCAGGTATTCCTGTACTTTTGTTGCTAACTGCCCTCAAGTCAATTTCAACTCATGGAGACCCTCCCCTTAATACCCATGACCTCCTTAATAGAGTCCATCCATCTGACATGTGGCCTTCCTCTCTTCCTACTTCCCTCTACCTTCCCCAACATTATTGTTTTTTCCAATGAGTCCTCCCTTCTCATGATGTGTCCAAAGGACAACAGCCTATTAAGCTTATTGCACAGCACTTAAAGAATGGGAACGGAACAGAACAAAAGGGAACGTAATGGAGCAAAAATGCATTTTACTGCACGGGAGAATGCCACTGATGCCACTGGGAGTCCCCAAGGCATTCCCCAGCCGTTCCTGGCAGCTGATTTTTGAAGGACAGTTCAAAATCGTTCTTCAAAATCGGCTGCCAGGAACGGCTGGGGAATGCCTTGGGGACTCCCTGTGGCATCGGTGGTGTTCTCCCATGCAGTAAAATGCATTTTTGCTCTGTTCTGTTCCCCTCCGTTCCCGTTCTTGTGTCATGCAATAAGCTTATCAGTTTGGTCATCTTGGCTTCCAGAGAGGTTTCTGGCTTGATCTGCTGTAGGACCCACTTGTTTGTCCTTTTGGCTGTCCATGGGATCCTCAGCACTTTTCTCCAGCACCACATTATCTCAAATGCATTGATTTTCTTCCTATCATCTTTCTTAACTGTCCAGCTCTCACATCCATACATGGTACTAGGGAATACAATGGCTTGTATGATTCTAACTTTTGTGCTGAGTTGTATATCTTTGCATTTTAGAATCTTTTCTAGTTCTTTCATAGCCACCCTCCCCATTCTTAGTCTTCTGATTTCCTGACTGTAGTCCTCATTTCCATCAATGTTATGGGAATTCTTTTACTATTTCTATTTCTTCATTGTCTAGATTAAACTTGTGAAGGTCCTTGATGGTTATTATTTTTGTTTTCTTTATGTTCAACATCATTCCTGTACTTCCTCTTTACTTATTCTGTGCTGCATTTCCCCTATTGTTTAGGTATGTGCTCCATTTTCCTCACTTTGAGCACCCTTTTCCTTTTGTGAGAAGACTGAGGTAAAGAATTTGTTGAGTACTTCTGCCTGTCCCCTGTTAGCATTTTGCCATCTTCTCCATGCAGTGGCCCTATCATTTCCTTCTTCTTCCTTTTGTTATGGACATACCCCCCAAAAGCCCTTTTTATTGTTCTTAACTTGTGTAGCAAGCCTGAGCTCATTCTGTGCTTTAGCTTTTCTGACTTTACACCTACATGTGCTAGCTGTTTGAATTCCTCTTTGGTGATTTCCCCCTTTTTCCAAGTCTTATATATGAAGTTTAATTGAAGTTTACTAGTGTTATAAAAATAGGAGGAGAGAATGCTTTCAGACAGTTTTTGTAAATTGACCAAAGGTATCCTATTTGTATTTAAAATAAATTAAACACTTCAGCATAAGGCCAGAAAGATCTGGCAATACCTTATATTCAGACAAGGCATTCCAGGGCTGCATCTGCATTGCAGAAATCATGCAGTTTGACACCACTTTAATTTCCAAGGCTCAATGCAATGGAATTCTGGGATTTGTAATTTTATGAGATATTTAGCCTTCTCTGTCAGAGAGCTCAAATGCCCCACCAAACTACAAATTCCAGAATTCATACCATTGAGCCATGGAAGTTTAAGCAGTGTCAAACTCTGTTATTTCTGCAGTGCAGATGCAGATACAGCCCTACTCAAAGTGGTGGTCCCTGGTCCACTACAGGTCCCTGACCCATTGGCTGCCACTCCTTGGAAAGTTTCCTGGAGAGAAAGAAACAGTTGTAGCCAATGGCCACAAATACTTGTGCCAGCCCCTGACAGAACAAGAGAAAATAATCCCACACACACACACACACATTCATCAAATAGCCTGAGAATCGCTGAGATAAAAAATGAGGAAGAAATAAGCCAGTTGATGTCACAGTATGAGCAGAGCAAGATAAGAGTGGAGCTCTTGTCACATATTCCACCAGAAAACAGACCCTCTGAATTATATGGTATAATTTGACATCAGAGCTGGCCCAAGACATTTTGTTGTCTAAGGCAAAGTACAAGATGGCACCCACTCCATTTCATGTACAGTGCCTGGACTGGCATACAAATCTGAGTTCAGCACTGACAACAGGGCACCTCAACATATCTGAAGGCAGGCAGCTAGTTTAAGGGGTGCAAGGACACCTGTGTTGCACACACTATTCTGTCCCCAAAAGAGAGGGAAAGAGATTCCACCATAAGGAAGAACTTTCTGACACTAAAAGTTATTTGACAGTGGAAGATGCTGCCTTGGAGTGTGATGGAGTCTCCTTCTTTGGAGGTTTTTAAACAGATATGGAGTTTATCACATGGGGGGAATACCGTGCAGAAACGGGGTTTAAAAGGTGTGGGAAACCCGCAAAAGCGGGCAGATTTTCAGACGATGTCGGTGTTAAAATGGGGTTAACCCGAACGGAAAGTAGTCAGAAACTGCTTCTTTTTACTTTCAGGATTTTCCGAAAGTAAAAAGAAGCAGCTTCTGACTGCTTTCTGTTCAGGTTAACCCCATTTTAACAGCGATGTCATCTGAAAATCTGCCCGCTTTTGAGGGTTTTTTTCAATTTAAAATCCCGTTTCTGCACGGGATTTCTCCCGTGTGATAAACTCCAGAGTCTGGATGGGGGTGCTTTGGTTGTGTCTGCCTACTTGGCAGGGGGTTGGACTGGATGGCCCTTGTGGTCTCTTCCAACTCTATGACTCTTTGATTCTATGTGAAATAGCTAGGAGGCTCAAAGGAACAGCAGGGGGATACAAGCACTGCATCTATCCACCCTCCTACAGCATCTGCATATTGATTCTACAGACTAACATGGCTGTATCTTTGAATTCTGCCACTATGAAAAATATTGATATACTATAATGTCCAGGTGAGATAATTTAATGTCAGCCAATGGCAGGAAATAGCAGAAGCTTCCCAGAAATGTGAAATTAGCCACACACACACACACAAAATTGGAGGAGAGGTGGGATACATGGGATGCCTTTTCTTCCTCCCAGCTAAGGATGATACCGTCTTGGTTGTGTACCTATCTATGGAACAAATTGCATGTGAAAGCAATTTCTGAGTTTCAGAAAGCACTGTGAATGGTTGTGGGGTGATCTCTCTGTGCAGTAGTCAGTATTTGTCTGCTTCCACCTATGCTTGACCTGGACATTTACAAAATATCATAAAACATGTTGCATCTGCAGTGATCCATTCCTTCCACCCATGGGGAACGCTCTCCTCTCCACAAGTAGCAAACCTCTCCTCTGGAACACAACCCCCAGAAGATCTATTACTGGATTGGACAATGGTTTGATTTCACTCACACTTTTGTGATGGGGGAGTAAACTGATGGAGCAGAGGTGATGAGGAAAGGGATGGTGTGCATTCTCTCTCACACACCTGCTTTCACCCTACCCCCACAACTATATCTGTATTTTTCACCTATAGGATTAGGAGTTGGGCATTTGGAGATTTAGATCAAGAAAATGGGAGGGGATGAGACAAAAGGGTTAAAAACAAATTCAAACTCTGCTAGCGCCAGTGCTCTGATCAAAACTAAAATTCTTCCAATAGCTTTTCAATGAAAAGGACAACACCTGAGCTTGGATCCATATCCTCCTATTTAAAGTTTTGTCTTGGAAAATGCTGGAAAAATAAAACAGATTAATCATTTGCATGGCAGCAGCTCCCTCTTCTGGTAATAGCCATTTATTATCGCCACCTAAAATAAGCACAATAAAGAGTGAAGTATTAAGACTTTTTTCATGCTTCTGTGTCATTGGCATTCATTGGTCATTTGTTCTGACAGGTTTTTAAGAGCTTGGTTCTGTAGGAGGTCTCCATCTTCCTATTTCAAGTTATAAAGTAAAGTTATAAAAACATAAAATGGTGCTATTTTCTCTTACTATTTTTACTGTCTTGTTTTAAATAGATTTGTATTTATATTTTATCAATTTTAGTCCTGGGGTACTGAGATTTGTGGACACTTTGAGGGTCTTTATAGAGCCAGTGTAGTACAGTGAATTGAGAGTGAGGGGGGTTGCAGACTGCCAGAAATAGTGCAAATTGAGTCCACTTTTAGGCTTAGGCTTAGGCTTAGGGAATCATGGGAACTGTGTTTTATTGTGGCACCAGAGCTCTCTGACAGAGAAGGCTCAATGTCTCAGGGGGGGGGGGAAACAATTCCCATGATTCCCTAGCACTAACCCTAAGCCTTAAAGTGGACTCAATTTGCACTATTTCTGGCAGTCTGCAACCCCCCTGAGACTAGGCTTTGGGATTCAAATCCTCACTCAGCTATAGAAAACCACTGGGTGACCTTGCATAAGTTACATTCTTTCACCTTTACAGGAAGGCAATGGCAAGCCTCTTCTGAATAACTCTTCCCAAGAAAATCCAATAATAGGATCTCCATAAACTGGAGTTAACTTGAAGATGCATAATAACAAAAACATATTTTAGCAGAATGCAAAACTGCTAGAGGTTTGTTCAGACACACAATTCTGCTTTCAGAAAAGTGCATACAATATTTGTCCTCAGTAAGTTTTTAAGTCATACTTAAGAATAGATTAACTGAACTCAAAGGAACTTAGGTTAGTCTTTAATTTAAGCCTTGATGATTTCACTGCATCTACCTCATAACTAAATCTGGAACAAAGCTATGATAGACAAAGCTCCTAAAATTATGAACGAGCAGCAATGAGTTACTCAGATTCCATTCAGAGATCTATTTTTCCCCTCAAGTACATCCCCATGCGAATTTGCTGGGTAATATATTGCCATTTCTTTAGGCAGAATTGTTTGGATCAGTTCACTTCCCACAAACGTTGGGTATATGTCTGGAAGATATGAAGATCAGCTTCTATGATTTTACCTTGCCAATTGGCCCATTGTTGTTTTAGCAGCTAAGTAAAAAACTAGGTCCTTGAGGGCTTATTACTTTTGATTTTTCTCCATATTCAAGTGCAGAGACAAGCCAAATGAGTTGTGCCTTCTTTTCTGAAAAAGACTTCTTGATAATAATAATATAATAATAATAAATTTTATTTTTAACCCGCCCCTCCGCTAGGCAACCAGGGCGGCGTACACAAGATTAAAACAGATAACAGTTAAAACACTCCTTCAACCCAATCCCTAACCCTGCCCCCCTTAAAACTAAATTAAACTAACGCAAGATTAAAATAACAAATAGACAACAAAATACATTTTTAAAAAAGCAGCTTTAACAAGGACAAACAGGTGGGTAAGTGATCCTCCTTGTGTTTCTAGATGTTGGCCATTGTCCCTGCTGCTCTGTGTTCTTTTTGTTCTATGAAGAACTAACCAATCTACAGTTTTATGAAACATTTTTTTATTTTACAGCATTAGCAAAGGCAGCCTGTGACCTGGTTTGCCCAGCTGACATTGTGCCCACAACTGAACATCTGACATTATTCAGCATACGCTCAAATGTTTTTGATTGATTTGGTGGGTCTCAAGGATCCCATGACATCCACATTGATCCAGCAGTGCTTCCTGTCAGATATGACTGATGGAAGGTACCATTTACAATACCTGATAGGCTAAAGGATATTTTGTGCCAGATGTGAAGTGCAGGACTTGTATTCAGAGTCATAGGACCCACCAACTGTTAAACTTCTAATTAATATCACCTTGTTATCATAGATAAGAAAAATGGGAAGCTAGGAATATAATTGTACCTCTATATTCTGAGTGGGGCATTTCAAAGCAGCACCTTCCCATTCCCTGTTGTTGTTGTTGTGTGCCTTCATGTCATTTCCAACTTATGGGACCCCTAAGGCAAAACTATCACAGGGTTTTCTGGGGCTGAGACCTCATCCAAGGTCATGCAGTGGATTTCCATGGCTAAGCAGGGAATTGAAGCCCAATTTGCAGGGTCCTAGTCCTATGCTCAAACCACTATACCACAGTGGCCTTCCCCATTCCCTACAACTGAAGAAATTCTTAGGCACTCAGTAGTAAAGAAAAGTTTCACTATGTGAAATTAATGTATATCTATGCACATTTGATGCATAGATTTGGGGAACGTGTTGTATTCAGTGTTTGCCATTTGGATTTAAATCCCCTAGTGAAGTAATTTTTATTTTTTTTAAAAAAAAGGAAGAAACTTTTGGTCACATAAATGGGATGCACTTGATAATCACAGTGAAGACTCCGGAACACAACAATTAGACTGTACAATAAGTTATGGAGATAGTTTATACCAAGAATAATTCCAGAAGAGGCCATGTTATATCTGGTACATTTTGTACTATTTTAAAACCTTTATCAGATTTGTTGAGGAAAGATGCATTGTTTTATTGGCTGCCAGATCATCAGAGGCCTTTTACATGTTCAAGTAGCAATCATGTTATTTTTAAAAATATATTGATACCACCATGCCAGTCAGTGTGGAAGCTGATGATTCAAAGGATGATCTCAGAACATACTTTCTTCCGGAGAATAGAATTTATTTCCAGATAACTATTCAAGAGAATAAAATTTATGTCCAGATTACAAAAAAAATAGAAAAAATAAGGGGGGGAATCCTTTTTATAAGCAATAGACAGCTTACATCAATATGTGGTTTACTCAGTCATTAGTTCAGACCAATCGCAAACCTCTAGAAGCATTGTTTAAGGCTGGTTTACAGTGTCCTGCCTGCCTGCAGCACAAGCTTTTACATCTCAAAGATAGCAGCATAAGGAACTGTACCAGTCTGGCTGATGCATCTTTGCTGGAACAAGTTTTAGAGCTCCTGTGTATTGGATGAGGATTCTTGTGAGGGACAGAGAGAGTTATATATGGATTGAACACCCTGGTCATGGATTAAAGTGGAACTGCCACCATACAGGACTCCCAGCTGGTGTCCAGGGTAATGACAATATTGGAAAAATGTTTCCTCTGTGTGAAACTTTTCTGGCCTGTAAGGAATTCTTTGCACTGTAATAGTTTACTTTGCCTAGCAGGCATGTTGGTCATATCTGAGTCTCAGAGAAAGAATGTACTCTCCCAGCTCCATGATAGTTATCAGGGTATACACAGAAACAGAGCTAGGAAAAAAATATTAAACATTAATGTACTGGCTTGGCATTTCATTCCAAATAAAAATAGAAATGGTTCTGTTTGTTCCTAGCACATACCTAAACAAAAAGTGAATAAGGACTAGGATTTTACTCTTTCTTACCTCCAACAAAGGTACAGCTTTTGTTGTTGTTGTTGTTGTTGTTGTTGTTATTATTATTATTATTATTATTATTATTGAAGTTAATTTATATAGTGCCATAGGTTTTGCACTGTATTTTACATAATAATCAAAACAAGATACAAATAAAACCTGCCTATGGCATACAATCTGAAATCAGAAAACAGCAAAAAATTATAAAATAAACTACTTATCATTAAAATAACTCTAAAACAATATACTATATAAGCAATACACACACTGTGTCTAAGGAGCTTATTGCATTCTGGAAAAAAATCGTACCTTTTCCTGGCTTCAATCTTCTTGAGATTCACCTGGATGTTATTACATGTAAGTTGCCACCAATTCTGCTGTGATGCCACCAGCCAAATTCAGCCCAGGTCAGATGTGAGGCGAAGCCACATTCAGCCAGCAAATTTTCAAAGTCAGAAGCTTCCAACTTAAAAATTGGCTGGCTGAGTGCAGCTTCAACCTGCATCTGACCCGGGCTGAATATGGCCAGCAGCATTGCAGCAGAATTGGTGGTGACTTACATGTGATAACACCTGGGTGTATCCTGGACAAAGACTGAAGCCGGGAAAAGGTAAAAAACTTTTTAAAGAATGCAATAAGCTCCCACCTGTCAACAATCAGGCTATAAGCTGAAATGCTTCCCTAAACAAAATTGTGCTTACTTCAGACTTAAAATTAACTAAAGAAGTAACAGTCACAAATGTTTGGGAAGGAGATTCCAGGAGTGAGAGGCGGCAAGGAAGAAGGGGTGAATCCGAGCCAGGGAAGAGGAGACCCTTGGCTGGGTCAGGAGCCCTGAGCTGCTGGAATGTGGCATGCAAGCAGGATGGGAGAAGAAAATGAGAGCTGACAAATGGGGTGGGTGACAAACCATGCAGGGCTTTAAAGGTAAAAGAAGAAGCTTATAACGAATCTTAAAGGGAACACGGAGCCAATGAAGAGATGACAACAAAGGGGTGATATGGTTATAATGGTGAGCTGAAAGGATGATCCTGGCAGCAGAGTGTTGAATGGAGATCAAAGGACCAAGGTGGGACAGAGGAAGCCACATCAACAGAAGGCTGTGGTAGTTGAGGCGAGAAATAACCAAAGTATGAACCAAAGTCTTAGCAGTAGATACTGAAAGAAAAGGTCTAATTTTAGCTAGATTATAAAGAAAAAAAATAACACGACTTGGCTGTAGCCTGGATCTGAGGAATAAATGACAAAAAGGAATCAAAAACAAAGCCAAGGCTACGTGTTTCCTCCACAGGATGGATGTGAATGTCATTGATTGTGATTGGAAATTAATATTACAAAGTTGGCTTTGGTGGAAAAATAAGTAGCTCAGTTTTAGCCATGTTAAATTTCAAGTGCTGATGAAGCATCCAAGTAGATACAGCTGAGAGACATGATGAAACTCACTGTTCAATGTTTGAAGAGAGTCCTGGGGTAGAAAAATACAATTGGGTATCATTGACATATAAATGGTATTGAAAACCATAGGAGCTAATAAGATTACCTAGAGACAGAAAGCAGCAGGAAAACAATGATGGACTCAGGATGGAACCCTGCGGGATTCCAACTGATAACAGGATGGGGGTAGAGGCTTGGCCTCCAGTGACCACAGCAAATGACCTATCCGAAAGGTATGATCTAAACCAGTTAAGGACTGCATCAGTAAATCCTAGGTCCTAGAACAGATCCACCAAAATGCTATGATCGACAGTGTCAAAAGGAGCAGAGAGGTCAAGAAGAACAGAGTATAGGCCCTTCGACGGCCAAAAAAAGATCATCTGCATCTTTGTGAGAGCCATCTCTGTAGAGTGCAATGGACAGAAACCAGATTGAAAAGGATCCATAATGTGCAATAGGGTGATAGTTAGAGAGGGAGAATGGACCGAGTGAGGGTTTCTTCAGGATGGCAGAAACCAATGCATGTTTAAATGCAGAGGGAAAGGAACCAGTAGAAAGAGAAAGATTAATATAATTGGTTGAGTTTATCTATAAAGTACCTAACCATTTTTACTGATGTATCAGTACAGAGACTTCTTGAGAAATTCAGTGTTCTCTGCCTAAGGAAAGGGCCCGTAGCTTTACAGAAGATAGAGATAAAATGGGGCTTGAATAAATGCAATTTTTCGTTCTCATGAGGTGGGAAGTCCAGAAAAGATCACCCCACGAGAACAGAAGGACAACTGTATATGTTCTAATGTGCCACCCTTTAGTTCAAAGGGTGTTATAAATAAACAGTAGTAGTAGTAGTACTAGTAGTATGTCACATCCAGTCTTCAATCAAAAACTGATTTTCACCTATTTCCACTTAGTATTTTTTATTACTATTCAGGAGTTATAAACAAAGTGCTAAAGTACTTTAGCAATATTATACTAGTTAAGCATTAGGATCATTTTGTTTCAGTGCTAGCATTTCTCATTCCTTCACTAGATGCCTGTTAATTTGTGTCCTTTAAACAACAGCTGTATTTACTAGTGATGGCCACCTTAACTTATTTCTGAGAGTGTAAAAACATACAAGACAAGAACAGACACACGGGAGCTCTCTTGGTAATACTCGGAGCTCTCAGGAAAACCTGAAGCAAGCATCATGTAGATCTCCAAAACAAAATTGGAGAAAACAAGTACAATGCCCAGAATGTCCAGGGTTTATTTTAATCCCCCTGGAAGCATCCAGATTGATTGCAAACTCCCAAATTTTGTTCCTTTTCTTTCTGATTTTATACTGGGTTAAAACAAACTAACCTGGGGAGCTGGTACAAAGTGTCTCTGGTTATACCAGGAGATAACAGAAATTATTCTGGAATAAGCATACCATGTATGGTTCTCCAAAATAAAATTGGAAAAGACAGGAACAAAACCTGGCACTTTCTGGGGTTTTAAAATCAGTGTAGATGTGCCTTGGATGTGCCTTGCACAATGCATCTTCAAGCTTGGTGGCCCATTGCTATTAGAACCAGTATGTGTCTCTATTCTTATTTCTCGTCTGAGTTATTTGATGTTTTAATGTCAAGCCCCCCTCTTTCTTGTAATGTTGATAACCTGTTGTTCTATAACTGTTACTCATATGAAATGTCTGACCATTATTGGAAAACAAGAAGTAGGGTTGGCCCTCCCCTCCCCCCCCCCAAAAAAAGTGGAAAAGAACTAATTACTTTACAAGAAATAGCAACAAATAGGTACTGATTACCAGCTAGGTGGGGAGAAAATAGCTCAGGATCTTAAGGGTAGATCTGTGTGTGATCTGTGGTAGATTTGAAGAATTTCCAATGCACTAGCAACATCCAATGGACTGTGGACTGAGCCAAGTCTGTGCACAATCATTTTGAGTAGTGCTTCACTAGTACAGAATTGTTAGTCTCTCCCAAACTATACATCCCATGGTTTTTTCTTAAGATGGAGCCATGGCAATTAAAGTGGCATGAAACTGATACCTATGTAGTGCAAATACACTCCCAGGCTCAGAGTTATTTCCTGTAAGTCTTCAGGCAGAAGATAAAACAGATCCCATTAAGCCTGATATCTATCTACCCATCTTTGGCTGCATCTGCACTGCAGAAATAATTTAGTTTGACACCACTTGAACTGTTGTGGTCCCATGCTATGGAATTTTGGGATTAATCGTTTGTTGGGGCACAGAGCTTTCTGACAGAGAGGACCAAATAACTCACAAAACTGCAAATCCCAGAATTTCATTGCATTGAGCCATGTCAGTTAAAGTGGTGTCACACTGGATTAGTTCTGCAGTGTGCATGTAGCCTTTGGTCTACTGTAACAAAAAGACGAAAGTACTTTGACACCATGAAGGCCTGAGAGATAAATCACACAGAAACTCTCCTGTGCCAGCACTATTTTAAAAAGAAAGCTACACAAGAACATGAGGTCTGTAGGCAAATCTTGGCTTTACCACATGCATGGAGCTGTGTGAGAACATGTCAGGAGTAATACATGTAAGGATACATTGCTATACAGTGTTAACAAGATGAAAACTGTGGATAATGCAAACACTTGGTATTTTATTGGCAACAAGAAGTTTGTAATACATAGATCATTTTTGGGAAGAAGAGTCCACCAGCTTTTCTAATTCATCTGGTGTCCATAGTCTTCGACATAGTGTAGTAGAAGAAAGGAATACAGTGGGTTCTCCATATTCACTGGGGTTAGGGGCACAGGACCACCATGAAAGTGGAAAAACCACACCTAACAAAACACTGTGTTCTTTAACCTGAGAGAACACCTGTCTAGGAATCTCTAGATCCCAATTGCAGTGGAAGACCTACAGATGCCTAAAGAAGTGTTTTTTCCTAGGAAAATCTAGGTCCTACAACACGACTGCTGGTGGACGTTGGTGGATGTTGACCATAGAGTCAAGCTGGAGGACCTAGACATTCCTAGAGAGAACATGTTAATCAAATCCATGAATTATCAAATCCACAAAACTCAGAGTTGCAAATGTGGAGGGCTCACTGTCTATCACTAATGCTGTATCAGGAGAAAAAGTGTTACAACTGAAGTCCTAAATGCAGTAAGAACTATTCTGTCTGTATTATCTTGTCTTGCACTCCAAATACCAATTTGAAATGTCTGTCCATTATTTAACGAATTCCAACATTTTTTGCAGTTTTTAGGAATTTTGCAACATTTTAGGAAGTTTAAGTGAGATGGGAGCATGTCTCAAGAATTCTTTAAAACAACCATATACTCAATAATATGTCTGCATGGAGTTTCTTCCTGGCATTCACAAACATTTCCATCTAGTTAAAAAAAAAAAAAACCTCTCCACTTCCCCTGCCAATAGTTTGCCTTTTTCTCCAAACTTGAGATCCTCTCATTTTCAGTGCGGAAAAAGCACTGAGTTCCCATTAACAACTTGGGTTACCATGATACAATAGCGCACCGGTCTTATTAAGATGCGCTATTTCATCTGTTGCCTTGAATCCCATTTTGGGAGAAAGGTGGGACATAAGTCCAATAAATACATAAATTAAATAAATAACGCCATCGGTATCTTTGTGGTCTGGGCAGTGCCACGTTTCTCCACCAAGTAGAGCTTCCAACATGGCAGCCATAAATGTGGCACTGACGACGATTCCTACCAGCACCCCTTGTCTCCAGCCATTTTGGGGTAGGACAAGACTAGCCCCATCTTTTGAGGGAAGGTTGAATTTTGAATCTCACTCAGGGTGATTAGATGTCCTCATTTTCCTGGACATGTCCTACATTGTAACCTTTGGGGGAAGGAGTTTCCAAGGATAAATCCCAAAATGTCCTCCATTTTGGGAGAGAGAGGAGGCTCCACTGAGCCCCTTCCCCTGCCAAACCTCTCCACTGGAGCACTAATTTTATATATGAATTTTATACTTAATCATTGTTTTACGTATTTTAATATAAATATTGTGTAGAGTTGCATTTTTAATATGTGTGTATTATGTAACAATTGTGTTTTTAACTATGCTGTAATTTTTAGGAATTTTGCAACATTTTAGGAAGTTTAATTGGGATGGGAACATGTCTCAAGAATTCTTTAAGACAACCATAAATTAAATAATAATAAATATTTATTGTTATTGTTGTTGTTGTTGTTATTATTATTATTATTATTATTATTATTATTATTATTATTATTATTATTTAAGCCCAGGGTGACCGGAGAAGTCCTCCTTTTCCAGGACCTGTCCTACATTCCAACCTTTTGGCCTGGAGGAATTCCCAAATGTCCTCCATGTGGAGCATGGACTAAAGGGGCTCCATCCACGCTGCAGAAACAATCCAGGACGACACCACTTTTACATTGCCATGGTTGGATGCTCTAGAATTCTTGGAGCTGGCACCAGAGCTCTCTGAGAGGGAAGAAGGCGGCTAAATAAAGGTCTCCCAGTGCCCCAGAATTCCATAGCACTGAGCCATGGTCATCATGAAAGTGGGGGTCAAGGGGGATTATTTCTGTAGCACAGAAGGGTGAGTTTTTCGCTTTGCTTTGCTTTGCCCGCCGTGTTCCCTTGGAGGGAGGGAGGTCCTCCTTTTTGCGGTGCCTGGTCCTCCTTTGCGGCCACCTTGCTCTGGCCTCCCCTAACTTTCCTCTTTCCCGCAGAGCTCCTTGTCCTTCACCTGGAGGCCGTCGGGGCAGAGGCAGGCGTAGCTGCCGGGCTTATTCAGACACGCCAAGCCCTCGCAGTAGTCGGAGCGGCACTCGTCGATGTCGGCGCAGACCTTGCCCCCGTCCTCCTCCTCGTCTTCCAGGACGAAGCCCTCGGGGCAGTAGCAGTCCTCTCGGGTGTCGGGGTCGCACTGGGCCGGGCACTGGCTCCGGTTGCAGACCATGAGGCACTGCTGGGGCTTGGCGGGGTCCGGCGCGTAGCCCTCGAAGCAGACGCAGCGGTGGGCGCCGTCGACCAAGGCGCAGTCCTGCTGGCAGCCCAGGTCGAAGCACCGCCAGCTGGCCTCCTGGCACTTGCCCTCCACCATCTCGAAGCCCTCCCAGCACTCGCAGGTGGCCCAGGAGCCCCGGGAGACGCACTCCTGCTGGCAGCCGAGGAGGGCGCAAGGGGAGCGGCAGCCGCGACGGTCCTCCTCCCGCAGCGCCCAGCCCTCGGGGCAGCTGCAGCGGGGGCGCCCTCCTTCCTGGCCGGCGGCGGGGGAGAGGCACTGCCCCTCGCAGCCCCCGTTCTCCAGCCGACAGTCCCAGGCGCCGGCGAGGGAGGAGGCCCACCGCGGAGGAGCCCCGTCGTCCGTGGGGCTCGGGCGGCACTCGAGGGCCAGCCCCAGGCCGGGCAGGTGGGCCGTGCTCCCCGGGGGCAAGGCCAGGAGCTCCGTCTCCCGGGCGCCGAAGGGGGTGAGGTACGAGACCCCCGCCTCCTCCTCCTCCTCCTCCTCCTCCCCCCCGAGGGAGGGTCCTGGGTTCAAGGGGGCGCAGGTGCCGCCTGGGTAGCTGTACTCGCAGAGGAAGCCCTCGGCGGGGGCCTGGCAGTCCCTCTCCTCCCACTCCAGCTCCGGGGTCACCGCCACGCAAAGGGGGCCCCCGCTCCCGCTCCCGCAAAGGGGCTCCTCTGCCCCTTCCAGCCCCGAGGGGGCTCCCCAGGCCGCGTAGTCCGTCCGCTCCTCGCCGGAGACCCACTGGAAGCCCCGCAGACGCTTGCCCAGGTCCCGGCAGGAGCCCTCCGGCAGCCGCAGCCCCAGCCAAGCCTCCCCCGGAGCCTCCCGCCGTCGGTAGAGGAGGGCCTCCAAGGCGCCCGCCGCCCCCCGGGAGCCCACCGTCATGAGGCGCCCGCCGCCGGCCTGGCACTCCCGGCTGGCCTCCGGGAAGCTCCGCGGCGCCCAGAACAAGGCGAAGCAGGCCCGGTCCAGGCAGTGGGCGGCCGAGGCGGGGAGCCGGGAGGAAGGGGGCCGGGGTCTCCTGTGCAGGACCCCCGGGAGGGCCGCCGGGAAGGGCCCCAGGGCCAGCAGGAGGAGGAGGAGGAGGAGGCCCAGCATGGCACTCGAGGGAACAGAGGGGAACCTTTGGCCCTCTGGGCTTTGGGGAGCGCTTCTAATAAGGTTTGGGGGCGAGTGGGTGGCGTGGAGGGCAGTCTCCCTGCAGGTGCCCTCTTCTTTATAAGTGGCCTTTTATGGATTTCAAAGGCTTCCTCACAGGTGGCTTTGCCTCTTCCCTGCCTCTGAAATACAAGTTGGCCTTCCACTTTGGCAGCTGTGACTTTTGCGGATTTGGGTGTATAGGAGTTTATTACACGGAGGCAAATTGCTCAAATCCCATGCAGAAACGGGATTTAAAAATCCAAACCCACCCCTCCGCAAAAGCAGGTTGTTTCTCAGACGTCTTGGTGTAAAGGAGAAATAACCCGAATGGAAGGTCACCAAAACCCACTCCTTTTTAACTTTAAGAAGTTCTGCTCAGAGTAATGATGCGTTGTTCGGGTTTTGGGGACTTTTGGATTAATGATGCATTATTTGTCCTTGATGCCAATGCTGTGTGAAAAACAACCCACTTTTGCGGGTTATTTTTACTTTCTGTTTGGGTTAATCCAGAACATCATGTAAAAAACAAGCCACTTATGTGGGTTTTTGTTTGTTTTTGTTTGTTTTTCATTTTAAATCCACTTTCTGCACAGGATCCATCCCGTGTGATAAACTCCTAAACTGTTCTCTCTAGGAATCTCTAGGTCCTCCAGCACAATTCTGCCAGAAGTTGACCATAGAGTTGTGCTCAAGAACCCAGAGGTTCCTAGAGAAAACACTTCTCTAGGCATTTGTAGGTCCTGCAGCATGACTCTATGATCAACGTCTGGCACATGTTGACCATAGAGGTGTACTGGAGATTCCTGGAGAGGTGTTCCTGCAGATAAAAAGAATGTTGTTGTTTTCTTAATTTGTAGTTTTTACACATTCATGGGGGTCCTTCAACCCTAATCCCAGCCAATGTGGAGGAACCACTGTATAACTGACAGCACCTGGTATTTCTTGGAGATCTCCCATCCAATTTCTAACCAGCAATGGTGTCAATAGCAGTGTGTGGTAGTGCAGACTACACCGGGTGACACCCCAGAAGAGATGTGGCACACTGTTGGACTGCTACAGCAGGTGCCTCCACCGCACCCCTCTGGATCTGAGGGGAATGATACAATAGCAGCAAAGGAGAGGGCTGAGTACGGCCTTCCTGACCTCACTACCATGGAGAGCGGTAGAGGGGAGCAGCCTGCATCAGCAGTAGCAGAGAAGGGCAAACATGCCGCTGCCCACAGAAAGCCCCATCCCCACCTGGAACCCAACCCCCTGCTCACAAGCCCTGCCCCTGCACCAGGTGACACCGGGGGGAAATGCCACTGCTAACCAGGGATGACCCCACTCAGGGGCTATACAGAACGGCCAAAAGGGCTGGCCTGAGGATGGAGTCAGGGCATGGCAACCATACACCAGCCACCCCGATGACACTATCACACTGCCCACCCAAACATATGGTGAGCAGAATCAGGGCACTCCCTTGGTGCAGCGTTCACACACGCTGCACCAAAGGAGCGCCGAAAAGCCACTTCCACAGTGGCAAGAGCAGCTTTTTGCCGCTCTAAAAAGGAGCGACATTGGCCAGCTCTTTTTAGAACAGCAAAGTGCTGGACTGGAGTCGCAGCATGTGGTTGCCACAGCCCCAATCTGGCGCTCCCAGGGGCGGCACAGAGCAACAATCTGTAGAGTCCCTCAGTTTCCAAGACCAGACAGGATCTGTTTGTTGCCTTTAGGGTTGTTATCTGCCCTCACATTGACTTTGACTAATAGGGACCCTATGAATGAGCCACCTCCAAGTCACCCTGTCATGGTAAGCTCTGCTGCGCAGTTCAACAAGTCCTCTTCCTGCTCTATCTGTAACATCAGCAGCATCACAAAGTGTTGTTCCATCGGCAGCATCTTCAAGTAAACAAATATTGAAAAACAACTGCATCCAAAAAGTGCTCAATAATTTCATTTGTAGATAAGATGACACCTGAAGATCAGAGGAAAAAATGATCAAGCTCCTGAAAACACTATTTTCATTAACTGAAAATGCATACTGGCAGAAAGCTTTGAAATTATTAAGATTATTATACCATTTGCTCAGCAGACATTCTTTGTGCAAACCTCTTTTGGATTTAGAATACGAACTCATAATGGAATCTGTGCAAGGAAAAATCAGTGAAGCAATGTGTCTTGCACTGCTTACAGATGGATGGACAAATGTGAGAGGAGGAATTATAAATTTTGTGATAACAGCACCTCAACCAGTTGTGATAACAGCACCTCAACCAGTTTTTTTTAACAGAAGCTTTGAAACAGGAGAGAGCAGACATACTGCATATCAGTTGTAAAGTTGGTAAAGTACTACAGAAAATTGAGAGTGGTAAAGTATTAACTTTGCTGGCTTACAATGCCAGCAGTATGAAAGCAGCATGGAAGATTATAATAGATAAATATCCACATATTACTGCAATAGAATGTGCATCCCATGGGTTAAACTTGCTTCTTAATGATATTATGAAACTTGACATTGTTCAAATGATCCATAGACGAGCAAAAGACATTACAAAACATGTAAAAGGTACTCATTGTAACTGCAGTTTTCAAGAAGCAAGTAGAAAAAAGGCAAAAAATATAAAATAGTGATGCTGAAGCTCAATAGTAAAGCTGGGTGGGGTGGTGATCTCCTTTGAAAGTTTACTAAAAAAACAAAGAAGCTCTTCAAGAAAGTAATATGTGAAGATCTTAAAGTACCCAGGAGTGTAAGAAACACTGTTCTTGATGAAGATGTCTTCTGGATTCAGCTGCAGAATTCCCTGAAGATTCTAAAGCCAATTTCTGCAGCAGTCATTGCATCTGAGTCATACAGTGCACTTCTGTAAGAAATTCCTTATCAAATGGCCAAGATAAAAACAACTGTTTGGGAGAATTTCAATGTATCTCTACTTACAACTATAGAAGAAAGTGAAATGAAAGATTTTATTTTAAAAAGGAAAGAATTTTGTTGCCATCTAATTCATGCTGCTGCAGATCTGTTGGATCCAAGATTCAAAGGTGGAAGTGATGATAGCACTGTTACCGCATTTAATCAGGTTACAAAACAAGCATCACACTTAGGACTTGATGTAAGGAAGGTACTTTCAAATGTTGCAGAATATAGAACATCGTCAGGGATTTGGTCCAGGAATAGAGTCTGAGATTCTGCCAAACATATCCCGTCTGCAGCGTGGTGGGAAAGTCTTTGCACAATACAGCCTTTAATTCCACTTGCTTTTGGCCGCCTTCAGATTTCTGCAGCACGTGAAAAAAAGTCTGGTTTATGTTTGGAAACACAAGAAATCAAGAAATAAACTGACATGTGAAAGGGTAGAGAAGCTTGTTTCAATCTGGGTAAATCAGTTCTTAGAAGTCCATGATAACTGTGATGATGACAAACAACGAAGCAGAGACAAACTGATACAGATACCTATAGCTCAGAAAATGAGCCTGATTAAATTTCATGCCTATTAATTGAATCTTAGGGGCCGAATAGATGGCTCAGAAAAATCAGCTTCCACATGGCTTGGGGGTGTGGTATTTAGACACTGCGCACCCTCAAGATGCCTGGAAGCCGCCCTGGCCAACCAAATGTGAGTGGCTTCAAGATGCTCCGGGGGCACAGCATTTACACACTGCATGCCACCAGAGCATCTTGAAGCCACACTGAGCTTTTTACCACCCCAAATAGGAGTGGATCTTTTCCACTCCTAATTGGGCCGACTCCAGGACAGATTGGGGCCATGGCATCTAGTTGCTGCAGTGAGCAGCACTGGGGCAGCCCCAATCTGCCCTTTTCGGGTAGTCTGTTCCAGCCCTAGTCCCTACTTCCTCCCACCCACTTGCCCGCTCAATTTTGTTTTTATGGGAATGGGTGCTTTATGTCTATTTAAGACTGTGGATAGGAAGTGTGTGTGTGTTTGCCTACTCTACATAAACTAGCAAAACCAAAGAGGTTCCATATAGTTCAGGAGATTGTTACTCCATTTGTTACAATTTTTTAAAAAATATAAAAGTAAATTCTAGGGTGGACCAGAGAGAGCCAGGTCGGGGCCATGGCAGCCGCACACCATGGCCTCAATCTGGCTTTTTGCTGGCACAAAAAGTAGTGGCAAATTGCCACTCATTTTTGCACTGGCAAAAAGCCAGCTTTTCCACCACCACCATAGCTTTGTGGAACTCCTGTGGCATGCAGCATCTAAACGCCACACTGCTGGAGTGCTGCAAAGCTGCCCCCCATGTGAGCAGTGGGGTGGCATGACACCGACTTTGGGGCAGCGTTGGGGCATGCATCATGCATACACCACACTCCGAAGCTGCCGGGAAGCTGGCGCTTCGAGTCTATCTGTTTCGGCTTTGTAATAATTGTTTGAATATCCTGTATTTTTAATATATCAATTATGATAATTTTATGCCAAATGAAATTGTTCATAGTCATATTTTATATTCTTAAAATAACAAAGTAACTTTCAATCTGTAAAAAGTGCTAATGTTGCATTATTTTTCCAGTTTCTCCAAAAAATTCTTTTGGGCTTCAAAATTTCTGGAAATTTTACATGTCTAGTAAGAACTAGAGTAGATGCAGTCTCTGTAGTGTAAAGCAGCTGTATTGGTACACCATCTGTTCCTGGTGATTTGTTTTTCCCAAGTGCTCTGAATTAAGCTTCAACTTCAACTTTAAAAATAGTGGTTCATCTTCCTAATGATCTTCTACAAATGAATCTTTCATCCTTTCATTTTTTATATAGTTCTTTCATGTATTGTTTCTTTCTTCTTTTCATTTCTACTTGACCTTGTAATGTGTTCCCTTGCTGCCTGTACAGCATCCCCACTCTTGGTTTAAATTGATTTGTCATCTCTTATGGAAGAGATCTCTTGTTCATCCTTTTCTGTTGTTATCTTCTATTTCTCTGATTGTTTGTTATAATAGTTCTCAGTGTCACTGTGCATAAGTCAATGAACAGTTGCATTTGGGGTCTGATTCTGTTTTATTTTTGCTTCTTTCTCCCTAACTACAGTTAGTCAGTCAGTCAGCCAGAGCCTTTGTTGCAGTTAACAAACCTTCAGGCCATATAAGAATTAAAAAGTCAAATTTAAAACAGCCATGGCATATATATAAGATAAATTTACAATATTGACACAAATATAGATGAATAAAGATAAAACATTCTAGCCCTTGATCTTAATAATATTTTAAGAACATAACCAAACTCTATTATATAAACCAGGTACTACCATGTATTACACCAGCGATGCAGTGTTTAAATGCCACATGTCGCAGGAGTTCCACAAAGCCACAGCAGCAGTGGAAAAGCTGGCTTTTTGCCGGCTATTATATTAACCATGTACTCATTATTATATATGCCAATGAGGCTGGTCTGGATCCAGGAAAAGACATTACTGTTAATTACTAAAACCAGTTACTGCTGCTTGTCATATTTACTATAGCCTCTGGGTCTTAATAGCTGCAAAGCAGAATTTTGCAACCTCTTCTGTCATCTTGTTATGAATGTCTCTTAATAAGTATCTCATATACCAGCCCTGGGATCTTCCATGGAATTTGTCTAATAGGGATGCTATTAATCTTAATCTGTCATTCCTATAGAAAGTCCCTGTGAGATATGATATGCAATATGGATTTTATTGATCCTTCTTCACATTGGAACAGTCAGTCCTTATGCTCAAGTTGTTGGAATCGGCGTTCCATTACTGTAGCAGGAAATGCATTGAATCACTAATAATAATAATAATAATAATAATAATAATAATAATAATTTATATCCCACACCTCTGCAATGCAATCGGGGCAGTGTACAACAAATTCAAAACATCACAGAAAGTTAAAATCAGTCCAAATCCCATACCATATTCCCACACCCACCCACCCTTTAAAAATAAATTAAACTAATACAGATTAAAATACCTATGGTTAAATATGCAATGCAAGAAAAAAAATACAGTCAAAATTTGCAGCACTAGTAAGCAAAGCGGTGTTAAACAAGGCGGTAGAAGGGCGATGGTCAAATCTTATGTCTTCTGGGCTGGGATGTTATTCAGGGAAGGCCTGCTGGAAAAGATCCATCTTAACTGCTTTTTTAAAGCTTTCAAGAGTGGTAATGAGACGGATCTCGTCCAGCAGGCCATTCCATAATCTGGGAGCGGAGGCAGAGAAAGTCCTCTGGGAAGTCACCGACAGCCTAGTTCTCATAGGCTGTAACAGGTTTCTCCCAGAGGACCGGAGTGCACAGGGATGATCGTATGGAAGGAGGCAGTCCCAGAGATATGTTGGACCCAAGCCATGTAGGGCTTTAAAGGTGATAACCAACACCTTGTACTGTGCCTGGAAACTAAGGGGCAGCCACTGGAGAGATTTCAGCACAGGTGTAATGTGCTCCTGGATATTTCAGTAACTAACCTGGCTGCCACGTTTTAAACTAATTCAAGTTTCCGAGTTAGGCACAAGGGTAGCCCCATGAAGAGCGCATTACAGAAATCGAGACGGGAGGTTACCAGAGCATGTACCACAGTTTCGAGATCCCTACTTCAAATAGATGTTAAATAGCATCAGGGACAGGATGGCGCCCTGTGGGATGCCACAATTAAGCTCTATTCTAGAAGAGCAACTGTCCCCGAGCTTCACCCTCTGGGATCTGCCTGAGAGGAAGGAACAGAACCACTGCAAAGTAGTGCCTCCAATTCCTAACTCTCTCAGGCGATCCAAGAGGATGGAGTGGTCTATTGTGTTAAAGGCCACTGAGAGGTCCAAGAGCACTAACAGGGTCACACTACCCCATCGATTCTCAATTGGAGGTTGTCAGCCAGTGCAACCATGGCAGTCTCAACTCCAAATCATGCCCTAAAGCCAGTTTGAAATGGATCTAGATAATCGGTTTCATCCAAGACAGCTTGGAGTTGGGAAGCAACTGCCCTCTCGATCACCTTGCTTAAAAAAGTCAGCAAGGAGACTGGCCTATAGTTGTTTCTGTCCAGGGGGTCCAGAGAAGGCTTTTGCAAAAGTGGTTTAACCACCGCCTCCTTTAAACAAGGAGGCACAGAGCCTTCCCTAAAGGACGCATTAATAATATTTCTAAGAAATACTCTCAGTGCGGTACCCCCCTGGACAGGCAGCCATGATGGACAAGAATCGAGAGGGCAAGTCATCTTCCTCACTCTTCCAAGAAGCTTGTCCACGTTATTGGTACTCACAGATTGAAGCTGATCCAGTAAAATTACATCAGCGGAGTTGCTGGACACCTCATCTATTGATTCTGATCTAACACTGGCGTCTAAATTGGCTCTTATCCGAGAGATTTTATCTGCAAAGTGGTTGTTAAATGCATCACAGCAGGTTGTTGTCAGGTTAAGTAAGGGGTTCTGTGCAGGTACCACCTGCGACAGTTCCCCCACCACCCTAAATAGTTCTGCTGGACGAGACTCTGCAGACACAATACATGCAGAGGAAAAAGACTGTGGAAACTCTATGCATGTTGTTTCAGGGTCATCTCCTTCCCTGATGCTGGTTATTTCCATGCTCTGGAAAAGTTTCTCACATATTTCTCACAGTGCCCAATATGTGCTACTGCCAATGTATTTTGGGAGGGGGAAAGCAGTGAGTCCTGCTATGATGATATCCAGCAGACTAGTGAATAGCAACAGGAGAGGTGGTCAGGTGGGTTGTCAGGGTTGGAGAGTAGATCAGAACATGCAAGCTATGGATTGCTCCTCCCGTTCTGTTGAGATGTGTTTCTACCTTTTATCCTGGTTTCAAAGCTGGAACTTCCCACTTATAAAACACAAGCTTTACATACATCAAACCCAAGTTACTCCTGTAGCTGCTGTGCTCCTGTCATCTATAGCTGGGTTTGGCAGATGCAGACAGACTGACAGACAGACAGACAAATGTCCCATGATGTGATTTATTCTTGTCTGCTGCAGTGGCTGAGGAACTGCTATGTGGAGTTTGCTTTGTCAGTTTGAGTCCAAATTAACGCTCAGTTTTGCTCTTAGTACGACTGGGGGGTGGGTGGGTGTTAGACAGAAAAATAAATGAGGCCATATTAATTCCTTCACCTTGCAAAGACTCAGATTCACTCTTCTGAGTGCTTGTCAAAACTTCTTTTCCTGTCCCAGATGGGTCTTGCACCCATATTTTAAGAAGGCTGCATCTCCTTTCTACTGCTCTGTCCAGGGAAAAGAGTACATGGTGTATATATGCTATACCTGTTACTGCTTCCCCTTTGTTAATGCTGAGTTTCAGAGCTGCCTGTGCAGAACGTAAGAGGATTCATACCCTGGGAGATTGGTTGTACTGAAGTCACTACTGGCTGAAATGAGTCACAGAGCTCATTCCCACTATGATATAAACCGATTTGCTGATCGATTTATATGTGTTGTTCACACTGAGAACAGTTTCAGACCCAACTGCATTTGATTAGAGTGTATTAAAGCAAGACAAATGCAAAAGAAATTGCTCTTTTCAGACACTAGTTTTTTTGCGGTTCTTTTGAAAAGACTCACTTTGAAAGCATGTTCAGCAAGTGTGAGTGACAGACCAGAATTGCATCAAACTGGAGGGGAGGGACTAATGGCAGAGGGTGTAACCCATGCAGCTCCAGGTTTTTGGTAAGTCAAGAGAACGGAGGGCCATGCCCTGGAAAAGGAGGACGTGTCGCCCTGGTGTGGTTGTGTTATGTTGTGTGGTTGTGCTGGTGTTTAATATGTTGCCTTCACCAGATGTTGAGCTGTGTTGATTATTTGGCTGTGGTGTGATTGAAATGCAGCAGAACTCAGGAAATCAGTTTCCTTCATCAGCCTTCTCATGCTGAAAGCATGCAGACAAATCATGTAGATCTAAAGTAGAGCTTTATTGTTCCATAAAATAAAATAAAATAAGAAAACATACAGTCCACCATAGGATCACATCTTGCTGATGTGGTAGAAAAGAAAAGTTACAGATCCAAGTTTCCAGACCCAGGAGTTACATTGTAAAAGCAGTATAAGCATACTAAAAGCCGAAAACTAACTCCATAGTTAAAACTACTGCCGAACACACACGCACACACAGTTCTTGCAATATAAACATCCTAGACAAAGGAATCTCTAGGCCCTTCCCCTACTCCACCTTCTGGGTGTTAACCTTTTGTTGATTGGATAATGCCTGTATGATGTGTTTTAACCCAGCCCCTTGCTGTCCATCATCCACCCATGTGACTACTTTCTCATGATCTGAAGTTGTTTTGTTTTGTATTTGTTATCTTTTTCCTAGCTAAAACTGTCTAGTTTATGTCTACTAGGCCATCTGGTTTGAGTTCTCTTTGTTTCTCTAGATGCTGTTCTCATGAGGAGAATTCCACACACACATTCTACATTTCACCTTTGACTGTATAACCCATCCATATTCCCGGACAAAAAAATCAAGCAGGAGAGGCACCTTCCTCCTCCCCTTCCTTCAGGGAGCTCCACTGCCAAGGAAGGTCTTTTCCTCCCGGGTTCCCTCTTTGCGCAGTCGCCCTCCAGCCGGATGTCCCAAGTCTCTACCTTTTCTCAGTCGCCTTCCCCCACCAAAGCCCCCTGGGCCAGCCAGAGCCCTCCAATTCCCAGAGACGGTGAGGGCAGCACCACAGCTGGGAGGAGGGAGAGGCCAGCTCCTCCTGAGCCCCAACCACCTTCCTCTTTGCCTCCAAAGTCTGGCTCTGGCTCTGGCACCAATGGTTGCTGCTGCTATTGCTATTGTGAATTTTCCCAGCTTGCTTTGCTTTAGAGAGACCTTCTGGAAAAGGTGAGGAGGAGTATATGCATGTGTGTTTGGATGTTGTTCTGTGTGTGTGTGTGTGTGTGTGTGTGTGCCTTGTGGGAGGGGGGATTTGGAAGGAAACTCGGGGCAAGGCAGCCTTTCCTCCAGGTATGTATAAACTATGTCATGTGTATAAACTATCTGTAAACTGTCACAATCTTGCCAAGTGCAGAAGATTTTCCCAGGTGTAACCTCTTCCTTGCTGCCTCTCTCCTCCTGCCACTTGTTGCAGACGTGTGTGTGCGAAGGCAGAGAAAGAAGAGGAGGACCGAGGTTTCCTGTTGCTGCTCCCCCTTGGAGGCACCCATGAGCTCTGCGGAGACCTCCTCCCCACCAATGATGCAATATGATTGACAATGGCACACATCAAGTGAGAACAACAATCATGTAAAAAATAATAATTCATGGAATAATGAAATAATACATTTCATAATACCGGATTCAGCCTCCCAGTGTCAATGCAACTCACAAAGCGATTTAAATGCAAGTGGGAATGAGCCAACAGAGGACGTTATCACACGGGGACAAATCTGCTGGTTAATCCACACAAAACCCAGACAGAAACTGGATTAGTGCCCCGTGTTTTCAGACGACGTCGTACAGAAACTGGACAGAAAGTGGACAGAAACTGGTGTTAACCGAGATCTTTTGAAATTCGGTTGTTTGGAGGAAATGCAAATGCGCAATTAAGGTAATTTCGCATTTGCCGTAATGTGATAGCCAAATGCGCATTTGGAAGCATTTCCCCTTAATTTCCCATGGTTCACCCCACTTCGTCCTCTGTTTCCAGGATCGGCCTAAGAAAAGCTGTCAGCCTCTGCCTTTCCTTGGGCCAATCCTGGAAGCGGAGGACGAAGCGGGGCCATCCTCCGCTTCCAGGATCGGCCCAAGGAAAGCTGTCAGCCTCTGCCTTTCCTTGGGCCGATCCTGTTCTCCGTTTCCAGGATCGGCCCAAGGAAAGGCAGAGGCTGACAGCTTTCCTTGGGCTGATCCTGGAAGCAGAGGACGAAGCGGGGCCATCCTCTGCTTCCAGGGTCGGCCCAAGGAAAGCTGTCAGCCTCTTCCTTTCCTTGGGCCGATCCTGGAAGTGGAGGACGGCCCCGCTTCGTCCTCCGTTTCCAGGATCAGTCCAAGGAAAGCTGTCAGCCTCTGCCTTTCCATGGGCCGATCCTGGCATTCCACTATCTGCGCATGTGGTAGAAGCTCATTTCTAGTTCATTTACGGGATTTTCTCACGTGTGTGTGAACCTTAAATGCGGTTTCAGCGGGAGCTTACTTTAATTGCGCAATTAAGGTAATTACGTGTGAAAGCCATTTGCGGAATCAAGGCTTATTTTCGGTTTATTTTCGGGATTTGTCATTTTCAGTTTATTATTGCTTTGTGGTCCACGTGTGATAACGTCCAGAGGCTGATGGAGTGGGGTCATGTTGTTTATGTTATTGTGATAGTGTGTATTTGGAATGTATCTCTTTTGGAGTCATCATCACAGTAAGATGTTCTTTTGAACCTCCATGAAAGATGAGCATATCAAGACTAATTTACATGTTGCACAAAACTATTTAGCTTTTTGTTTATTGAATTACAGACATGAGAGTATGGAATTTCTACCATAAATGTAGCACACAGTGAGGAAAGGATTATTTCTTTCCAGCCCTAGTGAGAGTGGAAATTAATCCTCCCATATGGTCATGAAACCCACTGGATGACCCTGGGCAAGTCACATGCTTTCAGCCTCAGGGGAAGGTAATGCTAAACCTCCTCTGAACAAATCTTGCCAAGAAAACTCCCTTAGGGTTGCTAAGTAAGAAAAAACTTGAAGGTACATAACAACAATATGTGGCTGTGAGTTTTAGGGGGAGAAAACTCTCTCCATTGGTATAAGAAGCCTTCTTCCACAGTTTACACACTAATGGCATGTTCCACAGAGAGTCCTCCCTGCCTGAAGAAAGAGAGAAGAGCACTTTAAAAGCTTAAATCTGGCATTTTGTTTATTAAAAAACAGAAAATGAAAAACAGATGTAATAACAGCCACTTTTGCTAATGGAGTAATTATGATACAGTTGGCCCTCTGTATCCACAAATTCAACCATTCACAGCTTCAAGATATATATATAAGGGACACTATTTTAATTGTCACTGTATATAATGGGACTTCAGCCTCTCTAGATTTTGGTATCCACAGGGGGTCCTTGAACCAAACCCCAATTTTGGTTTGGATGGGGGGGTCCTCGAACCAAACCAAGGACCCACTGTATGTTCTATCCAAAATAGATTGAATTTCCAGACAATATTTATTGAGATTTATTGAGATATTTTAATACAGAAGTTCAACATGACATTAGTATGAATTCACTGTCTTAATTAGTTTCATACCTGCTGTTCTTAAGATTTAAATTAGCTTCATGAGGGTTTCTTCCCACACAGAGTTACAAGTCATGCAAAAGTACTGCTATATGAAGGTCCTTTCTTGGTGCTGTATGTGTGGATGCCAGGGGAGAGACTACTTATTACATACTATGGTTGAGATGGGATACATCATGTAGCCCCACTTCCTATTCCTGTCTGAATCCAGATCGGAGCTACAACACCTAATAAGGCTTCTGTTTCTTGTGATTGTCATGAGACAAAAGGCCATAAATAAAATTGTAAGATTTACTTATTAATTTTATGTTTTTCCTCATCTGCATTTTAATTTCCAGCATTATTTTCTTCAGTTGTTGCTAACATTCTTAAATCTAAATGTTATGATCTTTCCCAGATTTGAACGTTCTTCATAAAACTACTTTTTAAAGACAGGACATTGATATTTCTGCCTTCTAAAGAAAAACCTTTCTTTAACACAACTGGATGAATAACTTCTCTGAGTACTCTGTTTTATAACTTTCAGCTGTTTCCTCTCACTATTTCATTATGGATTCCCAGGTTTCTATTTATTGGTTGTATTTGCATTATATACTAGATAAAAAAAAACCTATAACTACAACTTCAAATGCTCTAAATCTCAACTGAACCCAAGTCTTGAACACAGTGTTGAGTTTCTTTGCTTAGTGTTTTTGCAATAGGATTGTGTTCAGTCTGCAAGAATTAGATTTTAATTTTTTATTTTCTTTATAGTTCCCTGATGTAATTCCACCCAGCTCTTGCTTTACTGAGGTTATAATACCTCAGTTGGATGAGAAAAGGTTGATATCCATTCCAGTATAATTATTTACAAGGCTGCCAAAACAAACATTTATATCTATTATGAAATGAGTAATTTGCCATTAAGCAAAAAACTTAATGACAAGCATCCTGAAAAGAGGGATGATTATATAATGGGAATGATAAATAATGGAAACCAAGCTGGTATAGGAATTTTCTTCATTAGTTTATTATTGTTTTATTTTGTTGTTTCAATGTGAATGTATTGAATATTGGATCATTTTGAAGAAAGCATCTAATGAAGTTCACTGTATTGCTCAAAGGTGTATGAACAGGAATCCTACAAAAGAGACATTGGGGGGAAGCAGACGAGGGTGTCCGGGACGCCGCGGGACGGTGCACCGCCGGAGCAAGGCATCCGCACCGTGGCGCACCATCGGTGCCCCTGAAAGGAGCGCTAAATCAGCGCTCCTTTCAGATGTCAGTGAATGTGCGCCCTAAAAGCATAGGGCGCACTTTCACTGACTTTTCCGCCGCAGCGTGTCCGGACGCTGTGGCAGGAGGTTGCCCTGGGAGCGCCGGCCGTGCGGAGGGCCAGCAGCTCCGAGGGCAACCTGGGGAGGAGGAAGGGGCGCCAAGCGTGTGGCTGCCCCTCCTCTTCCTTGCCTCAGAGACGGCTCTATTAACCGTCTGCCGAGGCCCATTGTTCATATGATTAGGTCTTGTTTGTGTCCTTTTTTCACAAGGACTCAAGGCCTAATGGCATGTTGTAAGAGCTGCATGCTGACTTAACTCCATAACAAGGGACTTTATCACACAGGGGAAATTCCATGCAGAAACTAGGTTTTAAATAGAAAAAAACCCGCAAAAGTGGGTAGATTTTCAAACAACATTGATGTTAAACTGTGGTTAACCCAAACACAAAGTAGTCAAAAGCCACTTCTTTTTACTTTCAAAAAATCCCGAAAGTAAAAAGGAGCGGCTTTTGACTACTTTCCATTGGGGTTAACAACACTTTAACAGCGATGTGTGTGAAAATCAACCTGCTTTTGCGGGTTTCCCCCAGCTTTTAAATCCTGTTTCTGCAGTTGCTGCTTGCTGAGATGGAACTGCTGAACATTTTGATATCACAAGACATTATTTCTTTTATCAAAATTCAAGGGGAGGGGGGAGGGGATATAGGATTATGTCACTCAATATATTAGTGAAATAAGAAACAAACACTAAACTATAATTAGACTGAAAGCATGGGACAGAGGCTGTTTTGTTTTTTAAAATGGTACTCTACCTAATAGTCTTATGTGAGTTTGTTCCATTTAAAGGAACAAAAAGTAGAACCAACAGATTTCCCCCATTAATCTCCATCTTAAGACTTACAGTTCTTAACCATATTCATTGCCAATATAAACACAACTCTGAGTTTTATCTCATGCTTTTCAGCATCACATTGCCTGCTAAGCATAAGCAACAATAATCCTGAGTAGCTGTAGGATATTAATTAATATATGGGAATATAGCTTTTATTACTTTATACTTCTTTATCATAGCACACTGAGGTGTTTTATAAAGCTCTCCACGTACAACTGAGGCATCTCATTTATTCTTTTCATCACCCAACAGTTTACCCTCGAAAGGATGCTAAATTGACTTTCTGCAATGGCAATACTTATTGGTATTAAAGCTCAAACTACTGATGCTCCATTAATGCTGAGGTAAGATTCAGGGTTTATCTAGTGCTAAAGTACATTTGCACTGAGATTCACAAGAAATGGGACATGCATTTATTTGCCATGTCAGCTCTGCTGTTCATTTGGAAAGTCTGTGAAAATGTGATATATCACTTGCGTGAAGTAATAGTTTCAAGTAACTTTAGACCTAAAGCTTCTGACATGGTTTGTACCTCTCAGGTGGCTGTATCATCTCATTACTGATATGAAGGGATGGCCATTTTAAAAGTGCTCCCTGTTCCAAAAAGTGGGGAATACTAAGCAAGCTCACAACAAGATAGGACAGGAATATGGGGGGATAATATCATATCACCATCTACCTACCTGAATTTTCAGGGACCTTTATGAAAAAGTAGTAAAGTGCCATTTATCTTTCACATATCATTAGTTCGATACTGGAGCCCCAGGGCTTTTGGATTAGCAGGGACAATGATATTATCTGCCACTTAACCTCCTTAGACTCCCTGGATGCCTTTGTGTTTACCTGCAGTCTTCCAAGGAACTGATGAGAAAATGAATTATCCCAGTAATAATGTATTGTTGTGAGCTCTCTTTGTTATAATGTGAAAGTTCTGTTCGGTTCTTGCAAACTCAAAGTAGCCATGATTTTCTTGAAGTCTATCCACCTGTAATGCAATCTTCCTCTTTTCATATAGGCAATCACTTTGCAAAGCATTATTATCTTTTCTAATGCGTCACATCATCTCATGATATGATCAAAGTATGATATCCTCAGTTTTTGGCTTCCAGTGAGAACTAAGACTTGATTTTTCTCTTGTTGTCAATTTGATTTTGATTTATGGTGACCCTATGAATGAGAGACCTCCAAGTTGCCCTGTCATCAACAGCCCTGCTCAGATCTTGCAAACTCAGACCTGTGGCTTCCTTGACTATCTATCTGCAATGTGGACTTCCTCTTTTCCTATTTCCTTCCATCTTATCAAGCATAATTGTCTTTTCTAGTGAGTCATGTAGGACTCACTTATCAGTCATTTTGGCAGTCCATGGATCTGTAGAATTCTTTTCTTTATAGGATCTTATATATTTTCCCCTTTTCTTCATATATTAATTTTATGCTTTAAACAATTTTATAATATTTTATTTATAATGTCGTCATTGTTTACACATTGTTAACTGTTCATATTTGTGATATAATTGTTATTGTTGCCGTTATTCACTATATTGTGTGTTTTATTTAGTTTGTAAAAAGATGCATGCAGTTACACAAAATTCATAACGGCCTCCTATTCTTGAGCATCTCCCACATTCAAAACAGCTCCAAGGTCCCTGCTTCTCCATTATCAGTAGTAAAGCCCATAGGTCATTTTTAAAATAAATAATTAAATCTAAACACAACCACACATTTTATACATATATCTAAAACAAGTATAAACAAATCATAATAACAAAACAAACTTAACCAAACTACTAAACAAAAACAAACATACACTACTGACTTTCCTCTTTTATTTTTTATCCATTCATCTTTCACTTAATTCTCTGTAAAAATAACAATAGTTTAACACATGTTCTTCAGCCTCTAAGGGCCTTTACAGACTGCCAGAAATAGTGCAACTTGAGGCCACTTTAACTGCCCTGACTCAGTGCTAGGGAATCATGGGAACTGTATTTTTTTCTGGGACATTGAGCCTTCTCTGTCAGAGAGCTCTGGTGCCACAATAAACTACAGTTCCCATGATTCCTTAGCACTGAGCCAGGATAGTTAATGTGGTCTCAAGCTGCATTATTTTGTCAGACTGTAAAGGCCCTAAGTCTTCCTTAAATTTCAATCTGCACTTTATATTTTCTACCCCAACATAGTTTTGTATGTCAGCCATTTATCTTGTGTATATTTCTCTCTTTTAAAAAAGCTTCTATAAGAGAGCACCAAAGATATAACCTTGTATAAAATCTACCTTTGTATTTATTTCTCAATAATGATAGTCTCACATAATGATTGTTAAAGTTTGAATCCACCTTAACCTTTTCATACCACACATAACCATGTAGTCCTGAGTTCAAATTTGAACTCTCTAGTTGTAACAACCTTTCATGTGATAAGGTTATCCAATATTTCACCCATGCCATGCTACATGCAGAGTAATATGTTCTTAAATCTGGCAGACCTAAACCTCCCTCCCCCATTTCATCTTGTAATATCTTAAATCTTACCCTTAGTTTCTTGCCATGCCAAAAGAAAGAAGACACATCCTTTTGCCACTGCTTTTAAATGGTGTATCATTTAATAACATAGGATCATAGTGAAATAAAAACAATATCTTAGACCAGGGACAGGCAACCTTTTGGAGACCTGGGCTGGTCTCCCGTAGCCCAGGTCTTGACTGGGCCAAGGGGGGGGAATGGCGGCGCGCACATGCACCCCCCCCCGCACTTGCACGCGACCCCCACGCCTGCTGCTGCCGTGGCCGCAGCTGCGGCCGCAACCACACCCGCTACCACGGCCACCACCATAGCTTGCACGGCCGCAGCCGCCACGGTGCATGTGGCGGCCACCATTTTGGTAGTCCAAACCGCGGCCGTGACGCGTTTGCGCATGCGCAAGAGTACTCCGCATGCGCAAACATGTCGCGGCCACCATTTTGACTTCCAAAATGGTGGCCGCAGCGAGCGCGGCTGAAAACGCGCCCCGACGGTGGCGCGCGGAGGCGGAGGCGGCGCGTGGAGGTGGCAACCTTCCACCTGGGCTGGTAAGTCCAGGGCCCGGGGCCTTAACCGGCCCCCGGGCCATAGGTTGCCGGTCCCTGCCTTAGACAAAACATTAATTTTAATTGTAGATATCCTATACAGTAAGGACAAATTTAACTTTTTCATTTCTGTAAATCATTTTTTTGTTTCAAACTTTAACATATCTGCTTTTAAAAAGATTCATTTTTTTCTGAAACATACACTCCCAAATATTTAACTTTTTTCACAATCCAAAATCCCAATTTATCATATAAAGACTTTTGTTCCATCTTAATCATATGCATACATCTGAGGAAATAGACTCAAGTCCACAAAGGCTCATGCTTTCTTTCAGTTATTCTCAAAGATATTTTAATTAAAATATAGTTTTATCTGATTAAACTTAAAACCAGACAGCTTCCCATATTCTTGCAAAATAAGATTCAAAACATTAATACTTTGAAAAGGGATATCAAAAAATATCACCAAGTCATCTGCAAAAACTTTTAGTTTAAAAGTGTGATCTTTTATATTCACACCTTTCTTTTTTTTCTCCTATTACTCTACTCCAAACTTCAGTCACCATCCAAAACAACAAGGGTGATAACGGAAAATGTTGTCTAGTCCCTTTTAAAATACTGCAATACTTAGTCAGGTCTCCATTAATCATCTTTGCTTATTATTTGTCATAATTCCATTTAGTCCAATCTAAAAGTTTCTTCCCAAATCCATCTCCTCTAAAACTGCAAAGAAAAAAGACCAATTAACATTATAAAATGCTTTTTCAGCATCTAGAAAAATTAAAGCAACCTATTATGTTTCTCATAGTGTTCCAGCACATCTAGAATACATCTGCTATTATCTCTCAAATATCTCTTAGGCAAAAACCTTGATGGAACTTCATGTATTAGCATCCTCAAAACTTTTTTCAATCATTTTGCCAAAATGGTGGAAAAGTTCCTAAAATCATTATTTAGTAAAGAAATTGTCCTATAATTTCTTGGATCTTTCATCTCATAATACTCATTTGGCATCTAAGGAATATTAGCTTGCTTCCACAAAGCCACAAGCTTTCAGACAGAAATTGGTTCATAGTATGTGAGAGAGTTGCCAATAATTGGTCCTGAAGAGTTTTATAAAATTGTGCAGGTATTTCATCTGGACCAGGTGCCTTACCTAATTCTATAATTGGTTCATCCAGTCTTTTCCTTTGGCCTTCAGAAATTACTAGAAGATTTGTCTTTTTAGGCATTCTTCTATTTCTTGGTCTGCCACGTGTGATGCCTTGAAAAGAGATTAGTAAAAGTTATGAAATGTCCTCTTAATTTTATCTTGATCTGTAATTTCTCTTTCTCCAACTTTAATTTTTAATCTTTCTCTCCTTCCTTAATCCATAGGCTAGTCACTATCCTCATTTCTGTTTTCCATATCTCTTCTTTCAGTGTGTTTCCTCCACAATCATAATTGACATCTGTTTCTATAATGTTTTAATTTCCTGAATCAGTTCTTTATTTAAGGTTCCTTCTTCAGTTCTTATTTTTTCTTAATAGAATTTGATATTTTCTGTAAATTATCTTGTCTCTTCTTCCTTATATTGGCATTTTGCTGAATAAAGAAGCCTTTCATAAAAGCCATACTTGTATTCTCACAATACATTCAGTTTAATCACTTTATTCAAAATATTTTTTTAATTTTTTAAAAAGAAATTCTTGGCTTCTACTAACACTGATTCATTATTTAACAATGATTCATTCAACCTCCAATTAAATTATCTCTTTTTATTTACCAGTGCCAATGAGATTGGGTTATGATCAGAGAAAGAATTTTCCAAAATGTCATACATCTTATCTTGTGACTCAAAATTTTGGAAATTAAAATCATATCAATTCATGGAAATGATTTATGTCTTTCTGGGGAAAAAGTAAAGTTCCTAGAATTTCCATAATTAAATCTTCAAGCAAACAAATTGAACCCGCAGACTGTCTATCATATCAAAAAAGATTATGGCAAATTACCTTAGTTCCTTTACTCTTTTTTCCAGATAATCTGCTCACTTTAGGATTTTTTCCCCTAAAGGATACAGCCACACATCTACTATTCTTCCTTCTAAATCAAAATGATAACAGATGATGTCTTCCATGTTAGCAGGGTAATATATCCATTCTGGATTTTGCACTGAACTTGAAAGAAACTATTCAAAGTGCTGAAGCTAATTTGGCAATTAGTTTAGATTAAATTCCTGAGTGGATTCACCATCCCACTCACAGCCACCACAGTTTCTAAGCAGAATGAGACAACTCAACAGTCAGGGAAAAAAGCATGTGTTATAATAGTTCATCTGGAACTGTACCACTTTGGAGGAAAACATTGTAGATTGTAATTAAGTATTTGAAGATTTTCAAATAAAAAACAAGCATTATCAGGGAGAATAGTTTGAGATCAAATTGTCCCTAGTGTACTTGATTTCTATGTGCAGGAAATTTGTGGAATCATACAGAGTATTTCTATTTAGTAGAAACAGTCCTTGGTCTGTGTAATTTTACAACCTATAATGGTGAAAACATATAGTTGTACAAATAAATCACTTTGACCTAAGTCCAGTTGCTTGTCCCAAACAGAGGACGTTATCACACGGGGGCCAGTTTCGTGGTTAAAGAGATAATAAAGTGGAAATAAAGCATCCCGAAAATAAAGCAAAAATAGCACTAAATTGCGCAAAAGCATTTCTCACATAATTAGAATAAAAACGGAATTCAGTGAAAAGCGAAAAAAGACGTTTTTAACTTTCATACTCAAGTGAAAAAACCCCGTAAATGTACTAGAAATGGGCGTGTTTTGTTTTGCTTTTGGGTGACCAGACTCCTCCTTTTCCAGGGTGGGTCCTGCATTTCATTCAACCTTCTCTCCTCTCCAGGAGGAAATATCAAACTGTCCTCCATTTGGAGCAGGAGTAAGAAGCATGATTTTCTATTTCTGTGTGTGTGTGTGTGTGTTTTAAAAAGCTTTTCTTGAGTCCTGTCCTCCTGGACAGTCTTCCTTTGGGGTTAGGACCTCTGGTCCCCCTGATGCGGATGGAGAAGAGGGCAGCATCCCTCCTCCTTCCCTCCTCCTGTGGGCAAACCTTTTGCCGAGGGAATAAGCCTGCAGCTTCTTCAGCTGTGAGGATGTCTGTGGGGTTGTCCTTTTTGCCTTGGAGAGCAGCCACTTGCTAGCCTAGGTCCTCTTGCTCTGGGATGGGCTGAGAAGCAACCCCATCCAGCATTTGTTGACACAAACTCCAATTTTTGACAGTAAGCACCTCTATCTTGTCTGGATTCAGCTTCAATCTGTTTTTCCTCATCCAGCCCATTACCTCCTCCAGACATTCATTCAGAGGAAACACACTATCCTTAGCCGAGGCTGTTTTTGAAGGAAATGGAGTGTGTTTCATCGCTATAAAATTTATCCTGTGTATTCTTCCTGAGTTTTCCATTAAACAAAAGTAGAAAATAGCATGAACGTTGCATAACAAAGTATTACTTGGCAAATTGTGGCTCATTAGCATAGTTACTGAGGAAGTAGAGCTCAGAGCATGAGATAGCAATATATCACAGGAAGTGGTGCACTGTAGCCCCCTTTTCACTCAAAACACTGACAGGAGATGATAAAAATATGCTGTTCAAGATGCATCCGGAGAATCTTTTTTGCTGATAGACCAAAGCAGGTAGCAAAAACTGTGCTTAAACTTAAATGCAGCCGGGAACTGGTTCCAGAGGTTAGGCACTGCTATCCCAGAAGCTTGTTCAGCAGAGCCATTAATCTAAATGACTACCCAAATATCCTCAATGTCTAAATAATCCATTCCTTAGATCTGGCAAAGCTTTTCATTTTTAGGGTTTTATTGTTAAGATGTCTTTGCTGCTCTCTAAATATCTATAAATTTATTGTTTTGGGATTGACTGTATACAGTCCTGAAATCTTGATAGCTGACATATGATGTAAAGGTTTTGGATATATATATATGTATTTGGATATATATAAGATAAATAAATTAAGAAAAAGTCAAAAGTACAAACATTATAAATTCTTAAAACAGAAGATAATATAACTGCAGTGAATGGATAGTTTACAACTGGCATGTAAAACCTAGAAAAGTATGTGCTGGCTGCATGGACTCAACACTGTAGATCTGAGAGCTTGCTCCTTTTATTGAATTGATTTCAATGCCATCTGTCAAGAGCAGTTTTCAAGTAGTTTGTTCTCTTTTCAGGCAATTGTTTATGCTTAGTTGCTTTTTAGAATGGCCAGACTTTAGATTTTAATTAGCTCTTTCTTGCATTGTATTTTGTGTTTTATGCTGTATTTTAAAGGAAACCTTCTGAATCCCCTTTGAAAAGTGCATTATGAATGGTCTAATACTAATTTTAATAAACAATAAATCCAGTGGAGGTAATATGATCTAAGTGCACTAGGGACAACCTTGGCTTGGTTTATTTTGTTCTCTGTGAATTTCCAGTTATACAAGAACAACAGGTGAATTTTTCCAAACGTGTATGTGTTTGGTTTATGCAATACTGTTTTTCCATTTTGCTTGGACAGACAATCCACGCTTAGTCACAGGGAGACAACTGGAATGTCAGTGCCAAATGACCTCTTCTTGAACTGGGTGGATTCTGCCGTGGTTACTAAACATCTTTGCAAGATATGAAGTCTGTTTGTAGTATGTTGAAAATCATAACTAAAATGATATTAGATTTCTGTGACAACATACCCAAGCCATACCCAAGCCATCTTCTTAAATCTTTTAGATTTCAACAGCTTAAACTGTAGAAAGACAATACTGTAACTTTTTGGCTTCTTTTGTTTTTAATACATAATCTTGTTATTATATTACAATAATAACGTATGTGGACTATGGCACAAAAGAGTTGAGAGAGAGAGAGAGAGAGAGAGAGAGAGAGAGAGATTTACTTATGTGTTCTACTTGATATGTTCTAAGCACCAGTACAGTTAATAAATATGAACAGTTCCTTTGAGCTCATATAACATTGTGTGTGTCTGTGCAATGTTATATAAGCTCAAAGAAACTGTCCATATTTATTAACGTTACTATTGATTAGAACATATCAAGTAGAACACATAGCACCAACTTTGTCTTGCCTATATTGGCTACCTAATCTTTTTGGACTTAATTTAAAGTCCTAAATAGCTTCGGAATAGTTATCTGAAACTGATTATACCCATATGATTATATCCATATTGAACTGACTGACTGTGTAGTCCATGCAATTACACAACAGGTGATTAATGACTGGTCTCCTAAAATTCTTTTTTGCAAGCCTAAAAGCAGCTTCAGAGGGGCCTAATTGGTACTATGGCCTTAATCCTTTATTCACCCCCACATGATTTCTGTTGTGAAAATTACACGGTAGGAACGATACCATTTGGTAGTGCTGATGCAAATCATCCTCCTCCAGCTCCATGAGCTTTCAGTCTGACAAAACACCAAAGATCCACTCAGAGACCTCCCGTAATCTCTTCTACTTCATTTCTTAGATAAGAACTGAGACTCTGCTCTGTGACCTGGCAGTAGAAGAGGTATTACAGGTGGCCACAAAATACAGGATTTTTTCAGTAAGGACATCTAGACCAGGGGTAGGCAACCTTTCCCCTTTAAGGGCCGAGGGACTTCAGCTCCCAGAATCCCAGGAGCTATTGGCCAACATGGGACTATTGGCCAACATGGCTGAGGCTTCTGGGAGCTGAAGTCCCTCGGCCCTTAAAGGGGAAAGGTTGCCTACCCTTGATCTAGACTGTGGAATGTTCTCCTTCAGAAAGTTCACTATCAAACTAGCAAACTATAAGTACAGTGGGTCCTTGGTATCCACTGGGCTTTGGTTCCAGGATTCCCCATCGATACCAAAACCTGTAGATACTCAAATCCCATTATATACAATGGGTAGTAAAATGATGTCCCTTATATCGGCTGTAGAAAAGACTCGGAGGGCACAGCCCTGACCCCATAGTCAAAGCCAGACCGATACTCTTATCCTTATTGAGATGGGCCAAGGGCTTGGGAGTTTTCCTCATCAACTGAATCCCACAGCTTGAGTACTGGGAATGTCCTCTCTCCTCCACTACAGCGATTTTGGTGGCTGGTGGGAAAAGGCCTTCCTGCCCACCCCCTACACTCCTTCTACCACTGGGATTCCTACAGCAGCAGTTAGTTTTTTCAACATTGCCTTCTCCTGGCCAATGTGAGATGGTATCATTTTTGTCTGCAATAGGGATTTTGTCTGACTGCATTCAGGCACTGGCAGCACAGGGGCCCTTCTTGCCAAGCCATATTAACACCTGGTCAAGCAGGCTGAGTCATGGAGCTGTGGGAGCATTTTAAGTGCTGTGGCTCCTGCTATTTTGATTAGGGTTTTAAGCTGCCTCAGAACTCATGAGACTGAAAGGTGAAGTAGAATCTTTCAAAAATAAATAATTCAATATTTGCAGAGTGGCTCACTAGAATTTGTGAGGATGAAGGCCATCTATCATACGTTTCACAATACATCTGTGTAGGATCAGTGGCATCACTAGGGAGGTGCAGACTGCATTGGGTGACATCCAGAAGAGGGGTTATACCCAGCCAAGTGCATTCTCCCTTCCTGCCGCACACTTTTCTACTCAAGAAGAGAGCAGTACATGGCAATGAGGTGAGGGGGGCATGCCCTTTTGGCCCCATCCCTGGAACCACTGCCCCCTCACCGGGTGACACTCCAGATAGTGACGCCACTATGTAGGGTCACTACAAAAGTAATTTTTAAAAATCCATTTTTAAATTCAGATATTTCCAAACCTTCTCCTTCTTTCTCATGATAATATCCTGGTGGATGAGACAGGAATGAGGTCTGAGATAAGTGAAGTTTCTGACTTTTACTACCCATGATCCAGCAAGCATATCTACAGTGATACTTGTACAGGGGATTCTGCTAATAACAGCCCTGGTGGCGCAGTGGTTAAATGCCTGTACTACAGCCACTCACTCATAAACCATAAGGTTGCGAGTTCAATACCAGCTAGGGCTGAGGCTCGACTCAGGCCTGCATCCTTCTGAGGTCGCTAAAATGAGTACCCAGCTGTTGGGGGGCAATCAGCTCACAGTTGTAAACCGCTTAGACATCCCATAGCGTGATATGAAGCGGTATATAAATGAAGCTGCTGCTTTTGCTATCTTCAGACTGTTATTACAGAGGATTTCTAGTTAACAAAAATGAGCACAGCACTTATTTACTACTCATGTAATTACTTCAGTTGATTGTTTTATGTTCATGACCAAGTTTTATTAACCCTTTGAAGCACAGTTTGTTATTCCTGTTTTTATGAAGCCAGATGGTCAACATCTTCAAGAAAAAAGATTCAGTCTAAAGTCTTCAGCATTTGGAAACCTGACATTTTCTAGAAGTTACATTCAGGCTATAACTTTATAGCCACTCTGGGAGTAACTACCAATGAAATCAGTGGAATTTGCATCTCAGTAGACATGGATTGGATTCCATCATTATTATGTTCACTGTTCAGAAGAAGCTTATTTACAGTGCAATTCTATGCATGTAAACTCAGAAGCCCTAATGAGTTAAATGGTTTGTGTACCCACTAAATACCTAGACCCATTCAGATCCACTGAATGAAGCAGAACTTACTCCTAAAAAGACATGTATAGAGTTGCACTGTTAATGTAGCAGTCTGATTGATAAAGGATACAACAGTATTTATACATTATTTCTACTGTTTACTGGTGAAACATAAATATTTGCTTTTGAAATAACACCATATAAAGGCCATTTTATAGCCTGCTACACTGATAACATGAAAGCTCTCAAGCTGAGGGAAACCCAATTCTAGGCGCTGCACTTTTGTGAGCAACTATTTTACCTTGTATCTTCATAATGTAACTAGCTATCCTTTGGTGTATCGTGAAATTTAATTAATTGATGTATAATGCTCCTCTTTTGGAAGGCGCTTTTCTGTGTTAGTTAATGTATGTGTTAGTTAATATATGTTTCTACATTAACTATATTTATTTAGAAGACTTCTTTATACCTGTCTGTTTGCCTTTTCACCATTTGGTCTGCAAAAAGCTTATAAACAAGATGAATAATCTTATTAATAGCAACAGCTGGGGTATTGTTGCTATTTTACAGAAGAACAACTTCTGCCCAAAACCAGAGGAACAGAGTCCCTTATCCTTTGCTTGTTATCTACTCAAGTTCAGGGTGTTTTGGTCACTACAGGGGGGCAAGGAACACATCTTTCACAGAACTACCTGTTCTCACCCACAAACAATTCTAAGTCTTGAGCACACAGTAATGTTCAGATCAAGAGAAAATGGCTACTCCATTTATACAGTTCTTCCTGTGCACAGGAGGTTTAATGATTATTATCAGCAAAGAATCAAGCACATCAAATATGGAACAAACCAAGAATGAACTTCCAAAAAGTGATGGGAGGATTCCTCCAGACATTCTTGGATTAATCCAATATGTTGGATGATGTGAAACTGGGATCAGGCCTGGTTTTGTGATGGAAACTGCCTTATGTGAGACCAATGTGAGAGAGATGTGATGTGCAACACTATTTTCCTTGATTTCTCAGCAGCTTTTTATACAAAGGAAAATATGTTTCTAGAGAGGCTGCCCAATTTAGGTATGAGTGCACTGCATTGCAGTAACTTCTTTCATATTTGCATAAATCTTACTAGAAGATGGTGCTGGGGATTCATACAGCTTCCATGACCCACCTGTCAATTGGGAACCATTCTGTTCTGTCATATTGTGTCCAATCTATAAAGGATGATTTTCTTCTGAAATTCTTTGGTCTGCTCCATTATCCAATGGATGTATGTTGGCAATATGATCCCTAACTTCTTCCTTGTATATTTCCATATATGGCAAAAGTCTTTGCTTGCATCACTTTGCTTGTCCTGTGGTTACTGCAATCTCCAACGCCCCTTACTTGGGGATTGGAATAAATTTGTGTGTTTCCAATCTGTTTTGTTTTCAAAATTTTTGATGGGTTTTAATTGGAGCTAGAGATAGTGCAGATTGAGTCCACTTTTAGGGTTAGGGTTAGGGTTAGGGAATCATGGGAACTGTATTTTATTGTGGCACCAGAGCTCTCTGACAGAGAAGGCTCAATGTCTCAGAAAAAAAACAATTCCCATGATTCCCTAGCACTAACCCTAACCCTAAAAGTGGACTCAATTTGCACTATTTCTGGCAGTCTGCAACCCCCTTCTGTCTTTCTGTATCTTGAAGCAGCTCTGTTGGTATGCCTTCTGTTCCTGGTGATGTTTCTCCCAAACGCTCTTGAGTGCTACTTCCACTTCACTTTCTAAAACTTCAACTTCAAATGTTTCTTCCTTGTTATCTGTCATCCTTTCATCTCTTTTATATAGTTCTTCAGTGTACTGTTTCCATCATCTTTTTATTTCTTCTTAGTCATGTAGTGCATTCCCCTGCTGCTGATATAGCACCTCCACTCAGGATATGCAGCAATGTTTCTCTTTTAACTAATCCCGGTAAGGTGTACTAGATTAGTGCTTATCTGAAGTAATAGCCTACAAGAGGGCTAAGAAACTGAAGCTCAGTCCGAACAAGATAAAGGCACTGTTAGTAGGTGGTTCCTGTAACCGAATGGGTGATATTTATTCTGTTCTGGGCAAAGCTACGCTTCTAATAAAACTTCATGTTTTTATTTTTATTTTTTTCATATTACCAAAAATACATCATTCCACAGCTAAAATCTCTGAAATACAATTAAAAACACAGGAGGCGAGGGAGGGGGAATCCAAAATCTATGTCAAAAACAGAAACAGCTCCTGTGTGCTCTTGGATCCAGAACTGTCACTAGAGGTTCAAGCAACCTTTACAGCAGTGGCAGGCAATTGTGACTGTTCAGATGTTACTGGACTGCAGCTCCCATCTTCTTTGAACATTGGCTATGTTAGGTATAGCTGCTTGGAATTGCAGGCCAATAACATCTGGAGGTCTTAGCTGGCCACCCCTGCTTTGTAGAAAAGATTGCTTATGCTAGTATCTCAATTGCAGCCCTATCTGGATACTGATAACATAAATTCAGAAAATGCAGGAATTTCAGTTAACAGAGAATAATTGAAAGATGGCAGCAAGATGTAGAGCAGGGGTCGGCAAAAGGCCTTTCAACCAGCCCATGGCCGGTCCTGCCACCGCTGTCGCTGCCGCGTGCGCGCAACACGGGGTGCCATTTTGTGTTCCAAAATGGCACCCACGCTCGCGCACGCATGCGCATTACTCCCGGCGTTGTGTGCGTGCACGCGTGAGTGCTGGCACCATTTTGGAACATGGCAATTTTAAAATGTAGAAAATAAAAATTAAATGCCTATCCAAATAAAGGAAACTTTGACTAGGTGTTGGTGCCAGGGGAACCTCCCATGGGAAAACATTCCAGAGTCAAAGGTGCCACTGCAGAGAAAGCTCTCTCTTTTTCAGACAAGTACATTTCTGCTACAAAGCAGACACAGAAGGGACTTCTCAGATGGTCTTAATACACAGGTTGAAATGGCAGGGTATTTGGATCCCAAATTAAAGGCTTTAAAACTCAGGTGGGAATTATGTAGCTCTCTATATATTGTTGGAATGCAGTCAGTGGTGTCTCTAGAGTTGGTGTCACCCAGTGCAGTAACTCATGGCATCACCCCCCTGCCATTGACTTTCTCCTATCCTGCACCACACAGAATCTTTAGTCATGTTTTTTGTAGCAATGTTATTCAACTGTAATTCCTGCATATCACTAAATGTCATGATAATAGCTATGACATAAAGAAACTAGCAAAATTAAAATTATACCTTTAAATTACATTATTATTATTATTATTATTATTCCGCCCCCTGCAGATGCAACCGGGGCAGCAATATTAAAAGTACAATACAAATGCAATACATATGCACAGCCTCAGTACATGTACATATACATAGTTTCTTGTGGTTGAAGTGAAAATTTGGTAAAAGTGATTTTTTTTTAAATAAAATTTAAAAGAATAGTTTTTTCATTTAAAAAAATGAAAATGTAATTTAAAAAACCCCACTGTCGGACATCAGTTTAGTAAAGGGGGTAGATATAACTGGTTCACAGCTCCTGCATATCTAGTACAGCTACAGAGACCATGTACCTTCCCTATAGTAAGGGGGGTTGCAGACTGCCAGAAATAGTGTGAATTCAGTCCACTTTTAGGGTTAGGGTTAGTGCTAGGGAATCATGGGAACTGTTATTTTTCTGAGACATTGAGCCTTCTCTGTCAGACAACTCTGATGCCACAATAAAATACAGTTCCCATGGTTCCCTAACTCTAACCCTAACCCTAAAAGTGGACTGAATTCACACTATTTCTGGCAGTCTGCAACCCCCCAAAGTTAGGAGTGTTCAGCACCTTTTTGGATCCATCTTGCAACAATGGAAGTAACAATGTGAAACTGTTGAGCTTTGCTTTTTCCATATGGCACTTCACTTGTTTTTCCTCAGTTCTTACTTTTTCTGTGTCCTTCAGAAGATGTGCTGTAAAATTTCAGATAATTATTTGACAAGTTTCACTTCCCTATTCTCTCTCTTCATTATAGCAGGGGTAGGCAACCTAAGGCCTGGGGGCCGGATGCCGCCCCCCGAGGCCTTTGGAGTAGCCCCAGGCCAGTCCTGCCGCCGCCGCCGCCCCCACCACCGCCGCCGCCCACCACCAGCCGCCATGATGATATTGATTATTGTTGTTATTACTTGTTCTTGGGGTTTTCTTGGCAAAATCTCCACAGGGGTTTTGCCATGGTTTTTCTGGGGCTGAGAGAGTGTGCATGCATATATATTTTTATTTTTTATTTTTTATTTTTATTTTTATTTATTTATTTATTTATTTTTGGTGCTTCGGCCCCCCAATTGTCTGAGGGACAGCAACCTGGCCCCCGGCTCAAAAGGGTTGCCTACCCCTGATTATAGTTTAATAAAAAAATAATTTAATTTAATTTAATTTAAAAAAAACAACACCCTGGGACCTCACATTTCTTTTTCCACTGAGCCTCACCCCACTCACACCATCTGTTCAGCATTTTAATGGGATACAGACACATTACTGCCAAAAAGGCAGATGTTTGAGGAGCAGTGGTGTGACCTCCCCTTAGGATGTCATCTGTTGTGGTCCACACCCCCTTAATGACACCATGAATGCAGTTCCAAGCATTCCTCACCATTGGCTGTATTGACTCAGCATGGACACCACTGTAATCCAAGAAAAGCTGAAGAGCTGTATGATTCCCTTCCCTGCTTTAAAGATATGTGAAAACATACTGAATTGGACTTAGAAGCAAACGGAACTACTTCGGCACAAACTTCAAAGGCCACTATATAAGAATTAGGCTTAAAAAAAATCTCCCCTGATACCGATGAAGAAATCTAAATGCTGTTTTGCAGAGACAGGATTGAAGAAGGGAGGATATTGAAACAGGATGGGGAAAAAGAAAACAGCTGGAAAGGTAAAGAGGAAAAAATGAATAGTGAGTGAGAACAAGTGAATGAGTGAGAGGGAGGTAATTCTGGGTTTTTTAATTTTTGGCCCTGGCCTTGCCAATCCCCACCCCACCCCCAATATCCAATGAACACAGACAAGCATATTCTAGAAGGTTTCCATGAGCAAATGTGGCCCACAGGCTGATAAGGACTCTCCATCTCTAACCTGGATGTGGCAACCATCCTCTTTCGCTAACTTGACACTTGTTTCCTACTTGCCCCTTTCACCTTTCATAACATTCAGCCCCTCTTAACCTAGACGGCCCCATCTTCTCAGCCATTTCCCTTCATGCTTTAGTCCAAATTTCCTGTTTCTGTCTTCTCAATTTACTCTCTACCAGCCACAGTTCAAATAAGTGTGAAACAGTATGCTTGTTTCCTTCCCTTGGGAAAAAGAGAGTCCCATTAAGATGCTGACACTCACTCCTTGAGTTTCTGATGGGTTGGCTGCTTTCCTAATATCACTGTGTACTTGTAGTCCATACTGTAGTGAGAAAGATACCCATGTCAAGTAAGCAGCATTCTTTTTCTAGCTAGGTCTGCTTTTACGCAATTTAGATTGTCACCCAATAGCATGTATACTTTACATTAGGATGATCACTGGATTATGTTAACCACTTCTACTTGGCTTCATCTACTTCTAGGCAGCTCCTAGTGATTCTGATGTTATTATTAATATATCACTCAAGAGCATCCTAAAGATTCTGGCAGGTTAAGAAGAAAGGAGTCTAGTTCTACTCACTGTTCCTCCTAGGGCTTGGAGCCTTCATTAATATTTGATGTGTATACTTCAAAGTCTAACTGCATTCCTGATACTATATTTAGTGCTCAGTGGACTGCCTCCTTCAAAAATATAAAATAACTCCTGCATAAAAAACACTGATCAACATCCATGCAGCTGGCCTTAATCCTCCTTGTACTGATACTCCAGCATAATTCAGAGGTTACATTTACCAAGTTGAAATGTAGGCCCATGAATGCTCGAGTTTAGCTCTCTTTCATAAAACATCCCCAAACCTTTGCAGTGTAACAGTCCAGTAACTTTTAAACTACTTAGGTATCTGAGATAAAAAAATGTTGGCTTGTTCTAGAAAGCCTTGTGTGCCATGTTACAGTTACTTCAGTAGAAAGAACAGTGAGAGTGCCACGGTCTTTATCACTACATAGAGCTGTTCCCTTTTTGAAGTGAATGGAGATACCCCTTTAATAAAGCATATCCCAGCTCTTCCACTTGTAATAGCTGGTTTAGGTATGAATGTCCAAGATCTTGTCATACATGAGGCACTTTTTTTACACTAAAATGCTAAACACTAGCGACATATGAGTATTTTCTTGAAAATGTGATGGTTGCAGCAGGTAAGTGATTACAAGCTAAAATTAAGGAAAGAAAGGAACCCATACCAGTATGTATAATTTAGTAATCATGTAAAGTCATTAATGCACGATGAACCTACTGCAGAGCCTGAAAGATTGCAGCACCTGATACTCAGCTCCTTTGGAGTCCTTCAGTGTACTGTTATTTATTTTAAAGTTGTTTTTAACATTTTGATTGATTGTAACATTGATATGATATCCCTGTTTAAATATTTGAAGGGATGTGATACTGAGGATGGAGCAAGCTTGTTTTCTGCTGCTCCAGAGAACAGGACCCGGAACAATGGATTCAAACTACTGGAAAAGAGATTCTACTCCAACATTAAGAAGAACTTCCTGACAGTAAGAACTGTTTGACAGTGGAATATACTGCCTTGGAGTGTAGTAGAATCTCCTTCTTTGGGGGACTTTAAACTGAGGCTGGATGGCCATCTCTCGGTTGTACTTTGAGAGTTCCTGCATGGCAGGGGGTTGGACTGGATGGCCCTTGAGCTCTCTTCCAACTCTATGATTCTATGATTGATTTTGACTGTATTTTACCTTAATCTATTTCTCTCAGTCCCGCCACTTTCAGAGACAGCTCTGATGCAAACCTAGAGAGGGCTATTTTGGTGGCTGATTCATTGTTATCAGAATCCTTCTAACTGTGTTGGAAGCCACCTTGCATCCCACCATATCGAAAAGGCAAGATATAAAGAGCACATGAGAGCGTGCAACTTGCCCAGGGTCACCAAGTGGGTCTCATGGCTGAGCTGGGAATTGATCTCTGGTCTCCAGAGGCATAGTCCAATACTCAGACCACTAGACCACACTCAATAGCCATTCCGAATCTATGGCAATCAATGTGACATGTCAAAAATCTGCTCTTCTAGCAAAGATATAGCCATGTTAGAATCAGTATGTAGAGAGATCTTGTACCACCTTTGAGACTAACTGAAATAAAGAAGTTGGCAGCATGAGCTTTCCTAGAGTCTACTTCCTCAGATGCATCTGACAGTAGTCTACAAAAGCTCCTTCTGCCAACTTCTTCCTTTCAGTCAGGGCCTTTACAGACTGCCAGAAATAATGCAGCTTGAGACCACTTTAACTACCCTGACTCAGTGCTAGGGAATCATGGGAACTGTAGTTTATTGTGGTGCCAGAGGACTCTGACAGAGAAGGCTCAATGTCTCAGAAAAAAACAAACTACAATTCCCATGATTCCCTAGCACTGAGCCAGGGCAGTTAAAGTGGACTCAGGCTGCATTATTTCTGGCAGTCTGTAAAGGCCCTTAGTCTCAAAGGTGCCACAAGCTCTCTCTAAATATTGACTCCTAGCAAAGTTTGCAATACATTTCAACAAACTGTGCCACAGCACAGCAACAATTAATAACAACATTTAAAAAGCACCTAGAGCAATTCATTTATGGGAGATTATTCAGAAATTTCTTAAGTTACCATTAGTTATCATTAAACAAAGTTTTGTTCCTCAGGCCACAATTAGTCATGCTGCACACATAAACAGGGAGAATTCAAAGACATAGTTGTGTTAGTCTGGAAAACCAGTATGGAAAGGGATCTTGTGGCACCTTTGAGACTGATTGAAAGACAGAAGTTGGTAGCATGAGTTTTCTTAGACCTGAGCCTACTTCCTCAGATGCATTTGGTGAAGTGGAAAGCCCAGGGACAGACCCAGAGGTCGTCCTTTCCCAGAACATGTCCTACACTCCAACCTTCTGCCCAGGAGGAATTCCAAAACGTCTTCCATATTGAGCAATGACTAAGAAGTATGGGTTTATATTTCTATGAGTGTTTTCAGCTTTTCTTTGGTCATGCCCCCATTTTTCGTCGAGTGCCCTACATTTTGCAGTGCTTTGTTCTCCTTTGCAGTGAGGACACCTGGTCACACCTGGTAAGGTAAAAGGTAAAGGTATTCCCCATTGACAAGGTTGTCAAGTTGTGTCCGATCATAGGGGACGGTGCATATCTCCATTACTAAGCCGAAGAGCCAGCGTTGCCAGAGACTACTCTTAAATCATGAGGCCAGTATGACTGCACAGACTTTATTAATTATACAGTAGCCTCTGTGTGCGAGGAATGTCCACACAGTGACACAAAACTCCACTTGGTGGCAGTGGCATCATGGGGAGGCGGGAGAAAGGGGGTGTGGACCACACCAAGTGACACCTTAAAACACCTACCTTTAGCTCCTCAAACACCTACCTTTTGGCAGAAATGGCTGTGGCATTCATCTGCTTCCCCTTAAAATGCTTTAAGAGATGATGGGAGAGGGGTGAAACTCAGTGGGAGGAGAAAGGAGAGGCCCTAGAATTTTTAAAAATTAAAATTTCAAATTTTTAAAGTTTTTTTTTAATTGAAATTTTAAAAAGTTATCCTTTTTAGATTTTCTCTCTCTCTCTCTCTCTCTACACACACACACACACACACACACACATATACATAGTGAAGATTTGGTTAATATGTGATTTTATATACCTTCAAACTACAATAGTGAAGTGAAGATTTGGTTAAAATGTGAAACTATATACCTTCAAACTACAATACTGTATACACTAACTAAATGTATTTGCATATACATATATATATATATATATATCACATTTTAACCAAATCTTCACTATGTATATGCAAATGCATTTAGTTAGTGTATACAGTATTGTAGTTTGAAGGTATATAGTTTTAATTTTGCTAGATCTTCTCTTTATACATATACATATACATATACGTATACATAGTGAAGATTTGGTTAAAATGTGATTCATATATAAATCACATTTTAACCAAATCTCCACCACGTGTATGCAAAACCTGGGGGGGGGGGGTTGACACCATCCCTAGGGACGCCAGTGATTGGCGGGCTGCCGCCATTTGGCGACGGAGGAGAGAGTGTGTGTCGCGAAGGACTACACTTCCCAGCATGCCCCGCGCCAACAAAAATTAAAATGCCCGCCCTTTGAGCACCTTGGGCCTTGTAGTTCTCAGGCACCGTTCTCCCTGAGGTACAATGAAGAGGAGGGAGGGGGCTTCTTTCTCTGGCCGGCGGAGAGAGCGAGAGAAAGAGAAAGAGAAGCGTGGGCCTGCTTCTGAAGGAGAACAAAAGCCTCCTCTGCTCTACCTCTACTCCTCTCCTCTACCGGACTCTTAGGCCGCCCTTTTCCCTCAGAGGCGCTCCAGCCTCCTTCCCTCACAGAAGAGTCCCCGCCTGTGCCTCAGGAGGAGCAGAAGGAGAGGGAGAGGGAGGGCGACGCCGGCCGCAGCCCCTCGGTTCCCCCGCTCTCAGACCCAGACAAGGAGGAGACCCCCAGGATGTTTTCCCGGAGGGGCCACGCCGACGTCAAGAAGTCCACCCAGAAAGCTCTGGACCCGCGGAAGGACGTCCTGACCCGCCTCAAGCACCTCAGGGCGCTGATGGGTGAGTGGAAGGAGAAAGGAAGAAAGAGAAAGAGAAAGGAGGGAAGGAAGGACCCCCACCCAGCTAGGCATCAACCGTGTCTCTGTGTTTGGGGTGTAATTTTCAGGGTGAGGGGTCTCTGGTGCCGGAATCTCCTTTGCCACCAGATCCCAAAGGTGACTCTCTCCTCTGCCACCAGATCCCGAAAATGACTCTGTCCTCTGCCACCAGATTCCAAATGTGGCTCTGTCCTCTGCCACCAGATCCCCAAGGTGGCTCTCTCCTTTGCCACCAGATCCCAAAGGTGACTACCTCCTCTGCCACCGGATCCCAAAGGCGGCTCTCTCCTCTGCCACCAGATCCCAAAGTGGATCTCTCCTCTGCCCCCAGACCCTAAAGGTAGTTCTCTCCTCTGCCACCAGATCCCAAAGTGGATCTCTCCTTTGCCACCAGATCCCAAAGGTGCCTCTCTCCTCTGCCCCCAAATCCCAAAGGTGGATCTTCTTTCCCCACGAAATCCAGGGGAAAAAAATCCTCCTCCCAGTCCTCCTAGACCTAGAAGGAAGGGAAGAGATCTGTTTCTAGCTGCATCCTACACTTTTGGTTTAATTTTTTTTAAATTTTATTTTTACAATACACAATAAAATGATATCATTCAAAATAATCATAAAGCATACTTTTCAAATATACATATTTATAATTTGACTTCCCATGTTCATCCAGTTCGTATAAAACTTTTATCACTTAAATCTTACTGTCTTCACGACAAACACAGTATTTCCCCCCCCCCCAATTCCTCTGGATGAAAAAAGTGGGGGTCCGGTTTGCAAAAGAGGATTAGACATTTGTCAGAAATGTGCACTACAAAGTGCAGTGTGCGATACTTTTCTACAAACTGTGTGCCGCAGCAAAACAACAACTAATAAGATTTTAAAAAGCATCTCCTAGAAGGAGTAATTTGTGGGAGGTTATTAAAAGCCCATGGTAGCACTTTCTCCACCCCCCTCCTTGACCTACCCACATTATAATCTATGAATGCATTTGTGTTTGTGTGGAAAGTGCTTTTCCTTCCTGGCTGGATCTAGAAAAGGGGAGAGAAGGGCAAGCCCCTTGTTGTTGTTATTGTTGTTGTTTTTTGGAGGGTTGCCTTCCCAGCCCCCGCCCCCCTTCCTTGCAACTCTCACATCTAAATAATAATACTACAGGGGTGTAATAGTGATTACAAGAGCATGCCACATGGGACACTTTCAGCACTTAGTCACTCTCTATTATATGCTGTTATTGCTCCTACTTCTGTTGCTGTTGTTTCTCCCCAAAGGATACAGATACTTCTTTCGGGTTGCCACTGGCTCCACAGCTGATAGTGTTGCTCATTGACTGATAGTGTTGCTTAGACTTAAAAGGTCCTCATTGTCTAAATGTTTTGCCTTTGCTTCATCCGTTCAAAGTCTTTTCCTGCATGAGAGAGCCCCGTTCCTTGCCAGAGCGGGAGTGACATGAGGGTAGATTGTGTTGTTGTGAAGGATGTGTGCACGGAGGCAACTCTACCGGGAGCAGAAAGAAAGAGCAAGTGGGGCAGGTGTAATAGTAACAAGGAAGAGAACGATTTTGCGGTAGATCATTTTCCGTCACAAAACAATGAAGTTATTAATGCCAAGGAAAAAAGAGAGAGGAGTGGATTTTAAAATGCCAAAGTGAACCTTAATTCATTATATTTCATGGTGCCAATATAATATAATTGGATTATGAAAAAAGGACTGGTTTCTCTGGTTCAGTTGTTTGAGCTTTTATTTGGTAAACACAAAGCAACAGCATCTGGCAGAAATGTCAGTGCAGGGTCATGCACATGCAGCAACGTACTGTGTTCTCATCTATGTAAGAAGTGACCCTAAAAGAAGGAGGTCACTTTTACTTGAAGAAAAGAGTACTCTTACATGCACCCCAAGTGGCCAGCTGCCTGAGTGACACAGTCTTCATTTATCCTGCAGTGGTTCTTAACTTAGTGGGACCAATGTCTGGGAGATGCCATACGATGAGGTGAACCATTTAGCACACTTGTAAGTAATGTAGCACACTCTGAAAGTAGAGCTAAAAGGTCCTTATCAAGCTCAGCAGGAAAGAGATCAAATAAAATAAATATTAGTGTTGTTGTTTTTAAAAAAATGAAATCCAACATATACAAAATGCTTTTTCAGAAGAATAGGAACATATACAGTAGTTCAAAAGTTCAGTTCAGGCAAAATTGTAAGAGCTTAGCTGATTTTTAACAGTGACGATGCAAGTAGTCCAGGTTTCTTTAGAGTAGGGGTAGGCAACCTAAGGCCCGGGGGCCAGATGCGGTCCCCCGAGGCCTTTGGACTGGCCCCAGGCCGGTCCTGCCGCCACCGCTGCCGCCCGCCATGATGATATTGATTATTGTTATTACTTGTTCTTGAGGTTTTCTTGGCAAAATCTCCACAGGGGTTTTGCTATGGCTTTTCTGGGGCTGAGAGAGTGTACATGCATATTTTTAAATTTTTATTTATTTATTTATTTATTATTTTTGGTGCTTCGGCCCCCCCCAATTGTCTGAGGGACAGCAACCTGGCCCCCGGTTCAAAAAGGTTGCCTACCCCTGCTTTAGAGTCTCAAGCCCTTATTGAGTCTACGCACACCTCCTCCTCCTGCCAAAGATATTCCCTCCTGACTTCATACCTCTTCTCCAAGAAAGCTCACTGATGCTGCAGAGATGAAGCAAATAATTCTAAAGCCAGGAGTTCCATTCTTTTCATGACAAGTAATGTGATGCCAGTATTAAGATAAGGCACTGATGCCAGAAAATATCTAGTCATCCCTCCACGTTTGAGGATTTGACTTTTGTGGATTTGATTATTCACAGATTATATTAGTATGTTCTCTCTAGGCATATCTAGGCAACCTAAGGCCTCACGGGGCTGGATACGGCCTTTGGACCAGCCCCAGGCCGGTCCTGCCGCCACTGCCGCCGCCCCCCGCCATGATGATATTGATTATTGTTGTTATTACTTGTTCTTGGAGTTTTCTTGGCAAAATCTCCAAAGGGGGTTTGCCATGGCTTTTCTGGGGCTGAGAGAGTGTGCATGCATATTTTTTATTTTTTTTTATTTTTTTATTATTTTTTAAAAATATTTATTTATTTATTTATTTTATTTTTTTTGGTGCTTCGGCCCCTGCAATTGTCTGAGGGACAGCAACCCAGCCCCCGGCTCAAAAAGGTTGCCTACCCCTGATCTAGATCCTCCAGCACAACTCTATGGTCAACTTTAATGAAAAGTCACACTGAAGGACCTACAGATGCCTAGAGAGAACACTCCACTAGCCATTTGTAGGTCTTCCAGCACAATTCTGTGGTCAGTGTCTGGCAGATGTTGAAAACACAGTGGCACTGGAGGATCTAGAGATTCTTAGAGGAGTGTCCTTTCAGGTAAACACATAGAGTTTTTGTTATTGTGGTTTTTCCACATTCACGGGGGCCCTGTGCCCCTAACCGCAGTGAAGGTGGAGGAATCACCGTAATATAATATTGTTACTGTAGATCTTGTCAGGGAATGTCATATGAAATATTTGTATCTGGAAGTATCCTTGTTATACAGAAGCCTGTAAAATGTAAAACCTGAATATAACATATCAAATTATGCTAGCAAATTTTCTCCACCCTGAATTCTCTTATAAATGTCATGGAATGTGATTCTGAGCAATAAAGCATATGTGTGTGTACAAGGACAGATCACAGGTATGCTCATGCTGTGTGTTTGAATTGTACTGCCTCATATCACTGTTCAGTTCTTAATTTTCCTTCAAAACAACAACAACCCTGGTCAACCTCTGTTTCACAGTATTTTATCACCCTCCTTTCAGTAAACAGATCTTTCAGGAAGTTGCTCAAGATAATAGTCTTGTTTTCAGAGAAGTGATAAAACTATCTGCTGCTTCAGACTGCAGATAGACTTATATGATGAGTAAGAACATATAATAAAAAACAAAAACCCACATATGGTTGACTAAGTGTCAAGAGGGAAGTAAGAATTCTTCTCCACAAAATCTGCAGGTCAAGGAATATTTTACGTATGGGATTTTTTGGTGTCCACATTAGATGAAGTACAACCCAGACAAAAATTTACTGCTGTAAAGAGAACTAGGTCAACAACCAGCTGATATTATTGAGGCTTGTTTACATTAGCTTATTTAAGTTACATGTGTTTTTTTAGGACATGTTTATGGTGAGTGTTCTGAGCCTGACTTAAATAGCTCAAAAAGAAGAAATGGGTAACCATTTATATTCTGAGGATCCCTTATGTACTAAGGCTGCGGTGCTTTGCGTGCTTGCAGTGTAAATGTCATAACACCTTTTGTAGCGTACACATCTTAGCCCTAGATAAAAGGCATATTTTCAGACACATTTTCTATGCCTCAGATTGAAACATAGATGACTCCTGCCTGGTTTGTTTTGTACTTTTTTGCTTAAATTTATACAATGTATTCCCCCCCTCAAATATTACATTAGAACAAAGTATGCGTAGTATGTTTGTTTAGAACAAATATACTCTGAAGACTTGATGCATCTAATTAATTTGTTTAATAGCACGGATGAAGAAACTAGGAATTCTCAAGCAGTTGTCAGGTTTGTGGTTGTAAGACTTTTAAAATAATTAATTTTATTCATCTGAATATAGTTATACACTGTGTTTTGGGTTAAGATTCATTCCCAAAGTGGGTTACAATTAAAATTGATCAAAAGATACAATGTATTAAATCTTATTTAGGGATATGTGGAGATAGTTTTAACAGTTGCATCTTGCTGGGCATGGAATATATAAACCAGGTCCTACTCTGTTCTCTCTCTTTATTGGGAATAAAACCATGAATAAAAATATTAGTCCACAAAAATGTTGTGGATGCTGTAAACCTCAAACAGTGTAATCCTTTCAGTTGAAGAAAACATACATAAAATCAAAATGGGGGAAGATATGGCCTTCTCAGGCCCCTAACAGTTCATATAGTAAGTAACCTAGAGGTGGGGAGGTGTATGCTATGAGGAACTGTATTGGCAGGTTCTAGGAAGGACAAAAAAGTGAAAAAAGAAAAAAGACTTTTCAGTTCATAAAACAGCCCACTTCCCGCACCACTATACAGCAAATATTTGATGAGGGTTGTCAGCCCTCAGCTTGAGTGTTTTAATGTTTTAGAGTGCAGTGAAGAAGGTTTTGGGAAGGTGGGCTAGGAAAGGAAAAAGAAAAGGAAGAAACCTCCAGACTGCATACCTTTAACAGTTCTACAAGACTCCTATTCTAAACTAAAGATCATGAAAAGCTATAGCTTGCTGTTAGAGGAATGTGAGTGCCACACCATCTGATCATCTTGGTGTGTAAGCTCTATTCCAGACAAGAGGCTCCTGTTAGAACAGAATATGGAGAAACAAAATGGTTCCTAATCAGCAAAGGGATAAGGCAAGGTTGCATACTACCATCCTGTTTATTCAACCTGTATGCAGAAAATATTGTATGCAAAGCAGGCTTAGACTCAGAAACAGGAGGAGTGAAGATCAGAGGAAGGAACATTAATGGCCTGCAATATGCAGATGACACACTACTACCAGCAGAAACCAACAAGGACCTGGAACAATTACTGAAAAAGGTCAAAAAGGAATGTGCCAAGGCAGGCTTAATGCTAAACATTAAGAAAACAAAAAATTCTGACCGTGGAAGAGCTACAAGAATTCATCCTAGACTATAAGAAAATCAGAGTCAGAGTGCCCGTGCTTTGGATCAAATATATCAGAATGGAAACTGCAGTCAGAAAATCAGAAAGACTAGGAATGGGAAGGGCAGCTATGAAAGAACTAGACAAGAGCTTAAAGTGCAAAGATGTAACTTGGAACACTAAAATGAGTATAGTCCAAACCATTGTATTTCCCCATCATAATGTACATATGAGAGTTGGAAAGAGAAGAAGGCCAATAGAAGGAAAATCAACTCATTTGAGATGTGGTGCTGGAGAAGAGTGCTGAAGATATCATGGATGGCCAAGAAGACCACAAAAAAAAAAAGGGGGGGGTGAATGGGTTCCAAGAACAGATCAAGTCTGAATTTTCCCTGGAAGCCAGGATGACTAAGGACCGATGCAGATGGCCCGTTTGGGGCGGCTCTGGCCTGGCCCTGGGAGCAGCAGATCGGGGCTGTGGCAATCACACGCCATGGCCCCAATCCTCCTTTTTGCCACCCCCCCAAAGAGCGGCAAAATGCTGTTCCTGGCTCTTTTGCGCCCTTTTAGCACAGTGTTTATGCATGCTGGGCAAGAGGGTGCCCTGATGCTGCACGCCATGTGGATGGGCGCACTACGTCGGGGTGGACTTGGGGTGGCTGGCATGCAGTTGCCTCACCCCAACTTCACGCCCAGGCCGGCCTAAACTGCCAGTCTGCATTGGCCCTAAATTGAGTCTCCTGTACTTTGGCCACACCACTAGAAGGCATCAATCATTAGAAAAGACAATGATGCTGGGAAAGATAGAGGGCAGTAGAAAGCAGGGAAGACTAAACATCCAAAGGTTAGACCAGGGACCGGCAACCTACGGCCCGGGGGCCGGTTTAGGCCCCGGGCTCCGGACTTACCAGCCCCGGCCGGAGGTTGCCGCCACCGCCGCGCGCTGCCGCCGCTGCCAGAGCGCGTTTCCGGGTGCGCTCGCGGCGATCGCCATTTTGAAAGTCAAAATGGCGGTCGCGACACATTTGCTCATGCGCGGTACTCTTGCGCATGCGCAAATGTGTTGCGCCCGCCATTTTGACTCCCAATGCGCCGTGGTGGCTGGAGCCGCGCACGCTACGGCGGCGACCGCAGTAGCGATCGCGGCAGCTGTGTGTCCGGGGAGGTTGCGCATGTGCGCGCAAGCGCGCACGCCGCCATTTTCTCCCCCCTTGGCCCAGCTGCGACCTGGGCGACGGCAGACCGGCCCAGGTAAGAAAAAGGTTGCCTGTCGCTGGGTTAGACTTTATCAGGAAGGCCACAGACCTAAGGCTACAGGACTTGAGCAGAGCAGTCGAGGACAGAGCATCTTGGAGATGTTTCATCCACAGGGTTGCCATGAGTCAAAATCAACTCAAAGGCAGCTAACAACTTGGAACAAATTCTATAACGTTGAATATACTAGAAACAAATATATACTTGGTGTGTGTATTCTCTCTCTCTCTCTCTCTCTCACACACACACACACGCACACACATATATACTTGGAACAAATTTTATAACCTTGTTAGACAAGTGGAAGTCCTGTGACACTTAAAAACTAACATGTGGTTCATTATAATGTGAAATTTGTGGACTATAGCCCACTTCATCAGAAAAACAGGAAAGCTTCTTTTTTTTTAAGTTGGCTCTCAGAGGAAGAAATTGTGCCAAGCCAGAGAAACCTGTTTCTTTGCAGACTTAACTAATTTGAAAGAAAAAAGGAATGCTGCTATGTCAGTTTTCCAACAAAATATTTTACCTATTCTGATTTGGTGCTCAATATGAGGGAATTGTCTACTATCTTCTATTACAGGGCTAGGCAACCTAAGGCCCGGGGATGTGCCCCCCTGAGGCCTTTGGACTGGCCCCAGGCCGGTCCTGTCGCCGCGGTCATCGCCACCACCGCCCGCCATAATGATATTGATTATTGTTGTTATTACTTGTTCTTGGGGTTTTCTTGGCAAAATCTCCACAGGGGGTTTGCCATGGCTTTTCTGGGGCTGAGAGAGAGTGCATGCATATATATTTTTAATTTTTTAATTTTTTAAAAAAATATATTTTTATTTATGTATTTATTTTTGGTGTTTTGGCCCCCCAATTGTCTGAGGGACAGCAACCCGGCCCCCTGCTCAAAAAGGTTACCTACCCCTGTTCTATTACTTAGTTTGCCAGCTTTGGTTGTTGTTGTTTTTTTCTTCAAATGTACGGTATTTCTAAAACTCCTCTTGCATGCTCCAGTTTAAAAAAAGATTTGTTTACGGTACCAACATATTTATATTTATTTCATTTGAACTTTGAAATTTATCCCTTGGTGGTCTGCTCTGAATTTCACTTCCTATGTTCCTTTTTTGTTTTCACTTTCCTACATAGCTATAAACATCTATGATATTTATACAGTGCAATAAAAGTTAAAACTTGCAACAGCATATACTGTATATCTACTCAGAAATAAGTTGTACAGTGGTTTTTTTGTGGCTTACTCCCTATAGTCTTTAGAATTTCAATTTTATTCATATGCTTCCACTAGGAGATTTTTGAGCATATGCTTATCTCTTCTGTTGGTCAACAGAATGTAAAATAGTGTTTCCAGAATTACTATATTGAGTACTTGTATAATATTGAGTACTTATATTGAATTCTCTTGCTTTGTTTGTTATTTCATTGTGAGATTTGCTTTATTCACTGTGGTTGTTGAAATTTCTTCTCCAAAATCTAGTTTATGAAACACTTTTTTTTTTACTTGAGGTGACAATAGCAAACCTCCTTTGAACAAATTTTGCCAAGAAAATCCCATGATAGGTTCACCTTATGGTTGCCCTAAGTCAGAAACAACTTAGAGGCACACAGTAACAACAACAGAAAAACATTTACTTGATCAGTTTCTTTTAATCTTCACATTGCTTTGGTTCTTCTTTAAGAAGCAAGATATACTGGTCAACAACAAAAGTACATAGGTACATAGTTCATGTGGCCAATGATTGTTAAATGTTGAAACAAAATTTCAGTCATTTTCAAGTAAGTACTTAAGGGACAAGGAAAGTAGAAACAGAGGAAGACCACATGCCAGATGGATAGACTCAATCAGGAAGACCATGGGCCTGAGTTTGCAGGATTTGAGCAGGGAGGTAGAGGATAGGGAGGCTTAATAATAATAATAATAATAATAATAATAATAATAATAATAATAATAATAAAATTTATTTGTATACCGCCCAATGGTTTCCCAATCCGGGCGGTTAACAGCATAAAAACAATACAAAAACACATCCCTCCCACCTTTAAAACAGTGGAGATATCTCATCCACTGAGTTGCCATGAGTTGAGATAGACTCGAAAGCAACTAACAACAACAAACCTAAGGGACAACACAACATGAATTAGCATCTCCATAAGTGCTTTGTGGACCCTCAGTGAAAAATCCCAAACATTAATTGCTTTAATACAAAACAACACTGTTTTTTTTAATTGTTGCAGTGAGACAAGATACTGTAGTTTGTCTTTTGCTAATCTTGTCTTTACCTATCATTCCCCCCCCCCATTTTAAAAATAGAAAACAACACGAATGGGGGGGGGGAAATAGAAAATAGAAAACAACACAAATATGAGGGGGGGGGGAATAGAAAAAAGCATGAGACACCAATTGAAGAATTGGTCTAGAACTGCCACAAGTAGTCTGGGGAGAAAATTGTATCTTTAAGGTAACATACTGGGGACACTTCTCCATAATAATCTCTTAACTTACTTCAGAAATAGGGCTGCAGGGGAAGACTTGTATGGTTGTAAAACTCAAGATTCATGCAGGAAAATGCAGTCCCTCAAGTTTATGAGTCTTTAACAATTTAAAGAAAACCAATGCTAGAATAATGTTTGGATAGCCAGCATGCCCTCCAGCATTTCACAGATGAAAACTGGGACAAGAGTGACCATACAACAGCTGAGTGTGATCAAAAGGGCAAAAAATTACTAATGAGAAACAAAATACAAGCTAAGAGAAGCTGCAACAGTTGCTTTTGCCAGAAGCTACTAAGAAGGGCAAGATTCTACGCCTTCCTTTCTTCTCTTGCCCCCAACTAAGTTAACTGAATAGAAACTGCTTTTGCATTTTGAACTCAGTTTTGGACCAATTGAAGTAAATGGAACATAAAGGGGGAAAGTAGGAGTAGATGAGAGAAACTAGGACATTTTAAAAGGAGCTGAAAAAACTGGGATGACAGAGGATTAGTAACTGTGCCTGTCAAATCGGGACAGTTGGAGAGTATGAGCCTGTACACTTGTGGCAAAGCTGGTGAAATTTTTTTTCCATGTAGTCAGCTCTAGCTGGTACAAAATAGAAAACACAACACTAGTCTGTGTTATTTAGTTCTGCAGGCACCACCCTCCCCTAAAGATCTCACAGAGAAATACAGGCTGCGAGCAATGGATATGGATAATACTATTACGTGTACTATTTATTGTAACAAAAAGTTCTAGATATCTTGATCACATCTACAGATCGTCACAAGAAGTGAGGGAGAAAAGAGGTGTCTCAAATGTCAGGTATGGGGAAGTAAAGAGCAGCCTTAACTGGGCATGTGTTTCTAGAGTACTGTTCTATATGATATGAAATAAAGTGGTGTAGTGATTTGAGCATTGGACTGTGACTATGGAGTTCAGGTTTTATTTATTTATTTATTTTATTCCAGAGGTTCAAATTCCAGATTGGACATGAAAATCCACTGGGTGACCTTGGGCATGTCACACTCTCTCAGCCTCAGAGGATGGCAGTGGGAAACCCCTCTGTAGAAATCTGCCAAGAAAAGCCCATGATAGGTTTGCCTTAGGGTCACCATAAGTTGGAAATGAAGGCAAACAAAAACCACAACAACATAGTATAGTTTCAACCATGTTTATAATGTTGATTGTAGCTGATAATGCAACTTAGTAGACCCAGGATAATTGTAGGATTGCACATCAACATAGAAGTACTGTATGCCAATTAAGTTCAGTAATATTTACTTACAAGCAAATCTGTATCTGATTTCAGCCTTAAGAAGATAAGCCAGAAGTGGAAATAATAGTTTTAATGTTAGTCTCAAAAACATTTTTCTTTTTCCTTTTGTTGTTGTTAGTTTTATCTTGTTGTTTTCTGAACTCTTTGTCTGATGATACTGTTTGAATAAAAAGGTTTCCATAAATAAAGAGGGGGGAACTAGTCCTCCATTTCAGCCAGATCATGACCATTGGAGGCTTCAGCTACTTCCTTAATGTTTTTTCTGTTTTACTTGCATTCACTGATACAGTATAGTACTGTAGTTTCTCAGAGAAATCTCTTAGGGTGTATCTATACTGTAGAAAGAATGCAGTTTCACACCACTGTAACTGCCATGGCTCCCTCCTACAGAATACTGGGATCTGTGGTTCTGTGAAGTACCAGCACTCTTTGGCAGAGAAGGCTAAAGATCTTGTAAAACTACAAATCCCAAGATTCCATAGTCTGGAACTACAGCACTTAAAGTTGTGTCATAGTGTAGAGGCACCCTTAGTCTCTGTAGTCTCTTCATGATAGAGCTAAGTGCAAGTAGAAACTTCAGTATCTATTCCATTATTTTGGTTATTGTGCTGTGCTGAGAGGAAGTACTATCTGCCTCCTTTTATATTAAAGAGATATGAATTATTCAGTCTGTTCTGTTGAGTTTATATAAGAACATCGAATGTATTAGCAGGGCTTCTTCCAACGGTCAGGACAAATGCTCGTCCCTCCACATTTGTGGCTTCGACTTTTGCGGATTTGATTATTCACAGATTTTATTAATATGTTCTCTCTAAGAATATCTAGGTTCTCCAGCACAACTCTATGGTCAACTGTAACCAAAAGTCGCACTGAAGGACCTAAAGATTCCTAGAGGGAACACTCCAATAGGCATTTGTAGCTCCTCCAGCACAATTCTGTAGTCAATGTCTGGCAGATGTTGACCTCAAAGTTGCACTGGAGGACCTAGAGATCCCTAGAGAGGTGTTCTCTCAAGTAAAAACATAGTGTTTTGTTATTTGCAGTTTGTTCACATTCATGAGGGTCCTGTGCCCCTAACCCCAGTGAATGTGGAGGGACGAGTGTATTTTGCAGAAATGCTTTCTTTCAATACTCCTGCTCTGATACTCTTGCTTATCTTGGGATCTATCCATTCTTTTTGCCCCCTGTCATTAGGACCTTGGCTTTCTGCTTCATCTGGCGGTGCCCACGTAGGTGTTTGGGGTGTTTGTTTTGATCTTGTTCGATGATTTTCCTCTGCATTTTTGTCTGTGCCAGGATCACCAACAAGTGTTTTTTTTTTCCCTTCACCCAATAAGTTTGGCTGGACTACATTTTATCTTGGCACTGTTTGTCAGCTTCCTGATCTAACATATGCCTTGAGGTTAATTGTATAGCTCTCATCTCATTGAATTGTTTGTAGACTAAATTTTATACCTGAGCTTTCAATTCAGTTAGTGCTAGTTATATTAGTTATTAAACAATGTATTGCATCCCTTTATTGTGATTGCCATTTTGTTCTATCTCCCTCTAGCTTCTTAATTATAAAATACCAAGCATTTTCAGCTGACTTGTTATATAGAAACTTGTGCTGCGTAGAAAGGGGTGAGCTGGAAGTTTTGCATTGGTGACCCACCCATGACAATATAAAAAATATATGAACAAAGCAGTTGTATTCCTATATCATTTTGAGAGTTGCTTATGGAATACATATGACTAGAAGATAACAGCCTTAAGGAAAGCAATGAGGTAACCAGTGGGAAAGATAGCTTGTTGAACTAAACACATGAGACATTAAAGCATGTTTATTTTACACTTCTGCAGTACTCACTCTGAGGAGCTTTAATTAAAAGAATGCATTGATATTCTAGATTTTTGTTAAATTAAAGATTGTGCTTTGTTTGTTGTCAAAATAGTACAAGGATTTTTTAACGTATCTGTAGTGAAAAGTAATACTATTTTAATGTCCTAGTAAAGTCTACAGTGGATTATCTATGTTGTACTGTAGGCTTGCCTTTGAACTTGAATCCTGTTATGTGATTAATGTGATATTATTAAGAGGATACTATTGCTCGGTTGTATATGAAAGCTTGGTGTAATCCGACCAACTGAGAGAGCACACTGTTTGAAAGGGCTCTTGGTCTCTAATCTACAGAAGTCCACCTAATTTTCCTTGCACCATTTTTCATCTCTCAATGGATTAGCACTAATGACATGGGTCGATACAGTGAAGTTCCTCCTTTAGTTTTCTGGAATGTATGAGAACACTAGTATGAGTATGAGAACAGTCTTTCCCCATATTTTTGGGATACCTTGAAGGCACTCAAAGTACACCCTGGCACAGTGGGAGAAAGGCTTTTACCTGTTAAAGTGGGCCCTGGGAGGCTTTTGGCATTTGACCCTAAAACAGACTAAGGCAATTTAGAAACAAATGTATTGCCTAAGAAACTGAAGACTGAAACACTGTTATCCAAGAATTAAGCTGCTCTGCTTTGATCACTTTATCAGAGGAAAACACATTTGAAATAGGTCAGTTCAAGTTAACTTTGGCATAAAATAGATCAAAATAGGGATGACAATAAACATGGCAATCTGGAAACCACAGCCATTGAGGAAGGAAAACAAACTGCCTGTTGTGTAAGCCATCATTCATTTCATTATTTAGTAATACATTATCTACCAATGAAAATTGTGTGGCCAGGATCAGGTGGATAACTATGTCAGTATAGTCCAAGGTGGTAGTGGCCATATGAGAAGATTGGCAGCATAGCTATAGTGAAGGAAGGCAGGAAAAGCCCAGTGGGATGGGAGAAGTATGCCAGCTCTGAGTAACTTGTTCCTTCAGATAATGGCCCATGGCATAAGTCATTGTCCAGGAGAGCCTCCTCAGAGCACTTTCCCTCTAAGAAACGCCCCCATCCCCAAAAAGAAGCCAAAGTTCAGAGAAATAGGCTGTTTGAAGACAGCACTTTCCATTGCAACTGCTGGGAATTGCCTTCATAAATGAAGAGAACGTATAACTGGATCCCAGCCTATATATTTATGCTGTGAACATAGGTTTGGGAAGCATGAATGGTCACTGAGCCTAATTTTTGAATGCTGTAAAGGAGGGGCACCTGTATACAGTATAATCTATCATGCAGTCCTGTGGTTATCTTGTGCAGTCCTCTGAAGGGAAGTAACAGTAAATCATAGTAAAGTGTTTGAAGAAGCATGAGTACTGGAAAATGTGAATGAGAGAAGCAAGCTTTGTACTAAATTGCGAATCCTGAATACAGCCTCCCCCCCTTGCCTACCATGTATTGCCCACAGATAATTATTACTATTAACAGTTCTAATGCTCCTTTCCTGTTACCTTACTTTCCTACAGAGCTTTTAATTTAATATTAAATATGTATATTGATGATAACATTTTCACAAAACTTTCTGCTTTTTAAAACACTTTTACAGATGCTGTGGATGGAAGTGAACTTAAACATTTTTTTGAGGTTAACTATTCTCAGATTTATTTTATCTTCTATGAAAATTTCATAACACTGGAAAGTACCTTGAAACAAAAAGGTAAGAATTTTTGGTTGGATTTTTTTGTTTATGTTATTGTTTAATTTTTTTACTTATGTTTTTTCTAAGTACAAAAACATCTTCTCCATATGTCTCAGGGATGTTGAGTATCAGTAAGGCAAAATGCTAGAAGCTGGGAAAATTCAGGAAATCTGAACAGCAAGTGTCTACAGCGTAATCTTATATATGCATTTAGAGGACTTTATTTCTTTTTCTTTTTCTTACAATTCTTCAGTTAGTCCTTCAACATTTGGCTTGGGCCTTTTGCCTTGTGGTTTAAACTAGGTAGATTGGCTAGTGGAACTACCGTATTCATTTTACTAATTTCTGCCTAATTTTCTAGTTTATCTATAATAATAATAATAATAATAATAATAATAAAACTTTATTTATACCCCGCCTTTGGCCGAAGCTGTCAAGGCGGCTTACAAGTTAAAAAGAATGTACCCATCATCATCAACAACAAATAACCCCCCTTAAAAATATATTAAATTGTTAAAATCTCAGATACAGTAAAAATATTAAAATCTCAGATACAGTAAAAATATTAAACATATAACATGAATAGACAGTGGCACTGTAGACATCTCAGAAGAAGTTATCTAGTGGCGGGGGGAGGGAGAATGTGTTATTCCGGGAATGCCTGCCGGAAGATATCCGTCTTGATGGCTTTTTTAAAGTCATCTAAGGGGGGTTGCAGACTGCCAGAAATAGTGTGAATTCAGTCCACTTTTAGGGTTAGGGTTAGTGCTAGGGAATCATGGGAACTGTTATTTTTCTGAGACATTGAGCCTTCTCTGTCAGACAACTCTGATGCCACAATAAAATACAGTTCCCATGGTTCCCTAACTCTAACCCTAACCCTAAAAGTGGACTGAAGTCACACTATTTCTGGCAGTCTGCAACCCCCCTAAGTTGGTTATTTGACGGATCTCCTCTAGCAGGACATTCCATAATCTGGGGGCCATGGCAGAAAAGGTCCTCTGGGAAGTCGTCACCAGCCTAGTTCTCATTGGTTGAAGCAACTTCTTCCCAGAGGACCTAACGGCGCGGGGCGGATTATATAGGTCCTTTTGAATTCTGTCCCTATCTTCTAATATGTTCACCAGTCCTCCCAATTTTTTGTCATCTGCCAACATGATAAAGGTTTCTACCATCCCATCATCTAGGTTATTGATAAACATGTTGAAGACTAATGGCCTAGGAAGAACCCTGAGGCACTCCATTCAAGACCTCCTTCCAGACTGAAGCACAGCCATTCATGACAACACTTTGAGCATGTTTTTCCAACCAGTTATGGATCCATCTGATAGTGTTTCCATCTATTCAATATTTAATCAGTTTGCTAATCAAAATATTATGGGGACTCTTATTGAATGATTTGCTGAAATCCAGATAAATTATACTTCCTGCCATCTACTAAGGGGCTATGCAGACGGGCAGCTCTGGGCTGATCCTGATGGGGGCTGCGGCAACCCCACGCTGTGGCCCTGATCCTCCCTTTTGCCACCCCTAAAAGAGCAGCAAAATGCCGCTCCTTTTAAGCGGCGGCAAAAGTCTCCCTAATTGCTGGGACTGTGGCTCTTTCATGCCTTTTCAGCACAGCGTGTCTACACGCTGCCCCGGGAGGGCATCCTGATGCCCTGCAAACAGGCGCGCAGCATCAAGACGGCGTCAGGGTGGGGTTGGGGCGGGTGGCAATGCCCCTAAATTAGTGACTTGATTTTAAAAAAAAAAAAAGATATAAGATTAGTTTGGCAGAATTTTTTCTTGACAAACTCATGGTGGCTCCTGCTAATCACTACAGCAGTTGGATGTCATCCACATATTGATAGTACTGAAGCCCCAAACTATGGACAGCCTCTCCCAATGGTTTCATTTATTTGTTAAATAGCGTGCCAAAGGGTTCAGTAAACTAGAAAATGTGAGAGGAATGGACTCCACACAATTACTGTAGGTGGAAATATCAGGAAATATCAAATTGTATTGAGGAGATAACTGTTGTCTTCTGACCAAAACACTGAAAGTGATGGTAGGATAGGCAGAGAAATCACGTAGGCAGCTGAAGCAGAAAGTGGTGTTTAAAAGATTGATCTCAACTATCCTGAGGTTAATCATGGCAAAGATCAGGTTGACTTTTAAATCAGGTTTCAAAAATCTGGTCATTAATGGCAAAGACAGATAAATTCACAATCCCGTAGTTAGGTCTTGACATCACACTTAACTATGGTTTAGCATTATGTGCACAAGCTGAAGTGAACGTTGGTTCTACAAACTGCTCATTTCCCTTTCCTTTTGCACATTGGGGGAAATCGGAAGCATCCTCTTCCAGTTTCAAACTAGAGTTCCTGTTATGTCTAAACATGGGGAATTCTGTTTAGTTTAGGTTTAGGTAGCCCAAGCATAGCAGGATCAACCATGGCTGATTGTTTTAACTTGTTTGAGCTACCTAACTTTATTTCTTCTGATTTTGATGTAACAGAACTCTGATTAGTCTATTACTGGAAGCAGAGACTTCCGATCTCCTCTTATATACAAAAGAGGATGAGATAGGATCAGGGAATAAATAAGTATATTGTGGCTCTTGCATCTAATGCTAGACTTTTATTTAACAGGAATTGTGTGGTCTTCCAGGTGTTGTTAGTTGCATTCTTCAGCATTGGCTATATTGTCACGGGCTGCTGGGAGCTGCAATCCAACAAAATACAGTCAGCACTCCATATTCATGGATTCTACATCCATGGATTCAACCATCCACTGCTTGAAAATATTTTTAAAAGAAAAAGAAAAGAAAGAAATTCAAAAAAACAAACATTGATTGTGCCATTATATATAAGGGACATCATTTTACTACACCATTGTATATAATGGGATGTGAGCATCTATGGATTTTGATATCCATGCAACCAAACCCCAGTAGATACCATATGACAGGTCACGTAACTGTCAGGGAGCATTATTTCTGTACCAGACTGTTGGAAAGTAACCCAGAAAAACCAACACAGTCACATGTGATTCACAAGAGGAAACTTCTTGAGAATCAGGAGACTAGTAAATAATTAAAAGGAAGCTGAAAGATACCTGCAAAAGGATCAGACTTCTCCAAGATAGTTGGAGATTATTTTAAAACCACAATAAAAGTAGATGCCCTTCAATATCCACAGATTCTTTATCAATTAATATTTTTAAAAATATATAAATTCCAAAAAAGCAAGCCTTGATTTTGCCATTTTAGATAAGGAACACAATTTTACTATTTGCTGTGTTTAATGGGACTTGAATATCCATGGATTTTGGTATCCATGGGGGATCCTGAAACCAAACCCCAGTAGATACCAAGGACCCACTGTACTCAGCTGGACTGTATATCAGAGATTGGTAAAAGTATTCATAAATCTAGATAGTGCCAGACAGCAAGGATGTTTCCTTTAAAAGGAAGAAATGTAATCCAAATGGGAAGTGGTATTTACTCTTTTTAAAGGGGCACTGTACAAACTCTTGCAAAATAATGGGAACTGATAGTAAGTAAAATTTAAAAAATAATTTGAATAAAAATCTTTTAAAAATGTAAAAGAGCAATTATACACATCTCTACAAATATATAAAAATCAGAGAACCAGATGCTTGGTTTGATGATTAAATGACACATGAGTGAAAAGATTACTGAACAACAAAGTCCTATAGAAAGATAAAGCTGTACAAAGATATTATGGCATAATCTTTTGTGGATAAGAGTCTACTCCATCACATGCAGCGGTCATGTTCTCCTGATATCAGATATGTCTGCACAGTCACCTGGTTTCAAAAAGAATATTACTGTATATGCAGAAAATGATTAAGGATTGGGAGCACTTCCTGTACAAAAAAAAATTAAAACACTGGGGCCTTTTAGTTTAGATAGAAGACAACTAGAGGGATGTCAATGATTGGGAGTTTAAATTAGACATGGTACAGAATATACTAGCAGTTACAAGTGACAAGATTCACATTTTTTCTGTATTTTTGTGACTTAAGATGATATTACTATGGAAATGTTTTCGTTTTCCTTTCAGATTTCATAAAGTAGGGCAGAATTAAGGTGTAAAATTGTTTATATATTGTTAATATCCCCACAGCTTTATGGTGTTTAGGATATTCACCCCTGGTCTCTGGGAAGTTGATAATAATATAAATACCAATCTGAAGTGATGAATAGTAGGAATTTTTATTAGGATCATTGTTGTTAGCAAGTTCCAATTGATACAATTTTTAAAGCCAAATACTTCACCACATTTAATGTTTAAAACATACAATGTTTTAAAAGAATACAATGTAGCTTCCCAGTCTCAAGTTCTTACTTTACTACACTTGGAAAATAAACAAATATCTTAGATATTTATGACTTAAACAATGTAAATACTTCCAAGCCTACTAGAGCTGTACAGCACTTTCAAATCAATTTTTGATTTGAAATCAGTCTCAGGCTGCTGCCAGACTGCAGAATTAATGCAGTTTGACTCTCCTTTAACTGTCATGCCTCCATTATATGGAATCCTTGGATTTGTAGTTTGTTGTGGCACCAGAGCTTTCTGACAGAAATATCTCACAAAACTACAAATCTCAGAATTTCATAGCATTGAGCCATAGCAGTTGCATTGTCAACCTGCATTATTTCTGCAGTACAGATTGGACTTCAGTGTAGTATAATTGTTGGTTCACTGCCATTCTAGCCAGAGGTCTGCTTATCTTTCCAAGTTTCCTTGGACTTTTAAACTATCTTTCCACCACTACTAAACAGCCCCTAATTTTCCTAAACATTATCTGTGGTACTTCCTGTTTCTCATTTTAGCCTCTTATATTGCACAGTCTCCCTTCTTACTTTTGCTTGCTCCCCATCCAACTGCTCTTTCTCAACTGCACACACTCATCCTGTCCTTAGGACAACTCAGGCTATAAACAAAAACTAGATATAGACGAATTGTTTTCTGACAATTATGCTCTTTCTTACTAAACTCTTCTGAATTCCCAGATATCATTATGGATTTGTATATTCAGGTTTATTTATGATTGAATGCCAATATTTGTGTGGGATTTTATTATCAAAGTGATACATGGTCTACATGCATAATGACAGGAAACATTTCTTCTTTCCTCCTCCCCCAGGGAATAAATCTCAAAGGGAGGAGCTGGACTCCATTCTTTTTCTTTTTGAAGTAAGTTATCAGTTTTCAATATTTATACAGGTATTCAGTATTTGCATGAAAAAAATATATGTAGATTTCTATCTCTGACTTTTGAAACACTGCTAATTAATTGTGTGAAGGGTGGCCTGTTTTTCCTCTGTGTGTATCTATCTTACCCCTCCCACCCCACAATGAAAATTAACTGTTCCCTCTTCATAGCTGACATAGCAGAGGACCTGTTTTTGAATACATTGGAGGAATTGGGAGATTAGGATCCCTTATATACTTCACTCTGATATCTGCTTTGACACTCAGTCCTTACATGATTTCTGTCAGTGCCTTTGCTGGCTTTTGACTGGCTTTAAGATTGTGCCTTGAATGCATTTTTGAAAAAGGAATCATTTGCAAATAATGAATAGTAATCTAAACTTCTGGGAGGCATTTTACTTGAGTCCTTTCAGTAAAGCCTTATAATTTAGTATGTAAGTTAAAGCACCAGCATTAATCCTCATGTGTTTTTTTCTTCTCTCCCAAATCTGTTCGTTTAGGTAGCAATTGGTGTAGCCTCGCAATATTTTACTTTTCAGTTAAAACTAAAATAAATTTTATCTGACTCAAAAACTTATTTCCAGCTTTATGAAAAATAACTGATTAATAGTAGTATACTTTAAATAGTGTCAGAATTGGCCTTTTGAGAGGAGTTGTAAACCAGACTGAGAAGCCCTTCAGAGAGAATGCAGAATGAAGAAACAGTGTAAATGTCATCTGGATTAAACACTTATATTTGCAAGCCATAGGAGATTAAATTAATTGGTTGTTTAGCTGGTATATTTCATCCTGTGTCAGCAGGAATAAAGGCTTTTTCCATGCTCTGTTTTAATTAGCTAAAAGTTAATTAGCATTATTAATGCTTGACACCTGGAGTCAGAATTTAATATAGCCCAGATCAGTAAACATGTTTTAAGAAGTGGATTTACATAATTATTGTATCTTTTGGAGCTCTTGCTACTGTTTGAGCAAGTAACAGAATCTTAACAGAACCTCATGAATTAGCTTTAAACATCTTAGCTTTTGTAAATGAAGAATTCTTTTCTTTGCATTAAAAACTTGTGCATTATTTTCATAGGCCACAATACACATGTATCCCATAGTGAAGGGAAGTAAAGAGCTTCTTCAAGGCTCTTTCAAGTGAACAAGTGGTATAATCCCAGAAGGAGAAAGAGAGGGATATACTAAACAGCAATAGATTCTCCAGGGAAGAAAGTGCATCAGCAGGGGAATAAATTTGTAGTGCCCTATCCCCTGCTTGTCATCCAGAACTGGACACAGTATTTCAGGTGAGGCTTGACCAAAGCAGAATAGAGTGGCCTTATTACTTCCCTTGATCTAGACATTATATGTCTATTGATGCAGCCTAGACTCACATTGGCTTTTTTAGCTGCCACATCCCACTGTTGACTCATGTTCAATTTGTGGTCTACTAGGACTCCTTGATCCCTTTCACATGTAATCTTGTTAAGCTATGTGCCCCCCGCATCCTATATGCATTTCATTTTTTTAACTTAAGTGTAGTACCTTACATTTCTCTATGCTGAAATTCATTTTGTTAGTATTGGCCCAGGTTTCTAATCTGTTAAAGTCATTTTGAATTTTAATCCTCTCCTCTGGGGTATTAGTTTTCCTAATTTGGTATCATCTGCAAATTTAATAAGCATGTCGTCTATTCCTTCATCTAAGTCATTGATAAATATGTTGAATAGCACTGTACCCAGGGCAAAATCCTGTAACACCCACTGGTCACTTCCCTCCAGGGTGAAGAGAAGCCACTGCTGAGCACCCTTTGGGTTCAACCGGTGAACCAGTTACAAATCCACTTAACAGTTGTATTGTCTAGCACACATTTTACTAGCTTGTTTGCAGTATCATGGGAGACCTTGTCAAAGGCCTTACTGAAATCAAGATATGCTATATCAAAGTATTCCCTTCACCTATCAAGCTGGTAATTTTATTTTTAAGAAAGGATCAGATTAGTCTGGCATTACTTGTTTCTCAGAAACCCATGTTGCCATTTTGTGATTATGGCATTCCCTTCTAAATGTTCACAGATTCTCTGTTTAATAATCTGCTCTAGAATCTTCCCTGGTATTGTTGTCAGACTAACAGGGTGGTAATTGTTGGGGTCCTCTTTTTCCCCCTTATTGAAGATGGGGACAAGATTTGCTCTCCTCCAGTCTGCTGGGACTTTTCCTGTTCTCCGGGAATTCTCAAGGATTCTTGCCAGTGATTCTGAAATTACATTTGCCAGTTCTTTTAATACCCTTGGATGTAGTTCATTTGGTCTTGGAGACTTAAATTCATTTAGATTAACTGGGCATTCTTGTACTACCTCTTTACTTACCCTGTGCTGAATTCCCCCTGTTGTGCCCTTTGCTCCATTTTCTTCAGTTTGAGCACCCATTTCCTTTTGTGAGAAGACTGAGGCAAATAATGTGTTGAGTAGTTCTGCCTTTTCTCTGTTCCTTGTTAGCTTTTTGCCATCTTCTCTATGCAGTGGCCCTATCATTTCTTTCTTCTTCCTTTTGCCACAGACACAATCAAAAAAGCCCTTTTTATTGTTTTTTTAGAAACTCCCATCTGTCCTGAACCCCCTTCTCTTTTAATATTCCTAAGTTTACTGAAACCAGCTTTCCTAAAGTCTAGAATCCATGTCCGACTATGCTTGGCTTCTCCTTTCCACTGTAAAACAAACTCCAGGAGAACATGATCACTCCCACCTAAGGATCCCACCACTTGCATCCCATTAACCAGGTCATCCCTGTTGGTTACGGTCAGATCTAAAATAGCTGATTCTCTTGTTGCCTCTTCCACCTTTTGGATAATGAATTTGTCTTCCAGGTAAGTGTGGAATTTGCTAGAGCTTAAAATTCTGGCTGAGTTTGACTTCTAGCAAATATCAGAATAGTTGAACTCACCCATAATTACTACATCACTCCTTTTTGAGAGTGTGATCATCAGCTCTAGAAAGGCATAATCCAATTCCTCAGTCTGACTTGCAGCTCTGTAGTAGACTCGCACAAAAACATCCCTGTTGTTTCCTTCTCCTTAATTTTTTATCCAGATGCTCTCCACCTGGCTTCCAGGATTTAAATCCTGGATCTCTTTACAAGTATAAACATCCCTGACATATAATGCTATTCCTCCTCCTTTCCTGTTTGACCTATTTCTCTTAGAAAAATTATATTCCTCTATTACTACATTCCAATCGTGAGATTCATCCCACCAAGTTTCAGTGATGCCTATTATATCATATTTCATTTGCTGTGCTAGGAATTCAAGTTCATCTTGTTTATTTCCCATACTCTGTGCATTAGTGTAGAGACATCTGAAACTATGGGCCCTCCCTTCTAGCTGCCTGTATAAAAAATTTTCCCTCCTACTGTTGGGTCCTTGCACTATATGGCTTGTTCCCTCTATAACAGACTGTTGTCTCCAGCCCTTGATGAATTCTTGCCTTCCAAAATACTGTCTCCCTCCCCCACATAACTCAGTTTAAAGCCATCCTGATTAAAAATTTGGAGACTGTGGGCCCAAATGTTTCTGCCAACTGGTGTGAGGTACAACCCATCCCTTACCAGAAGTCCCCCATCCTGAAACCACAGGCCATGACCCAAGAATCTAAATTATTCTCAGCGGCACCATCTGCAGAGCCAGTTGTTCACATCCACTATTTTCCTCTCCCTTCCTGGACCATGCCCTTCAGCTCGGAGAAGAGATGAGATGACAACCTGTGCATCCAACTCTATAAGCCTCCTACCCAGAATCTCAAAATCCCATATGATATTCTGAAGACTGTGCCTTGCAGTATCATTGGTTCCCACATGGACCAAAAGGAAGGGGTAATTGTCAATAGGCTTGACAATTCTTGTCAGCCTCACTGTCACATCACGAATTTTTGCCCCAGGGAGGCAACACACCTACCGAGACATCTTGTGAGGCCCACAAACCACTGATTCTGTATCCCTTAGCAAGGAGTCCACCACCACATGCCTCCTTCAAGGCTTAGCAGTGGCTATTCCTTGTGATGGTACTCCCAGGATCCTCTCCACTTTCCCTGAGGACTGGCCCTGCTGCTGTTCCTTGTCATCCCTGATAAGGTAGAGAGCTTCAAATCAATTCTGTACCTGAAAGCTTGCAGAATGATCCCCGGTTTCCCTACTTCTACTTGTCACATCCTTCAGCTGTCTACCTTCTATGTATTGGAACTGACCTCCTCCCCAGAAACTTCCTCTGTGTGGTCCCCATCCAGGGGCATCTGTTCTGTTCTGTCCAGGAAAGCCTCTTGCTCCCTAATATGGTGAAGTGTACATACCTGGGCCTCCAGCTGCTGGACCTTCTCTTCCAACAGGGATACCAACTTGCACTTGGTGCAGGTGAAGTTACCCACATCCATAGGCAAGAACACAAACATACTACAATTGTTGCAGGTGACTACAGCAGCTCCTCATTGTCCATATTCAGAAATCTTAATTAGGCACTGAAACAGGACTCTGTGCTTTCTCCTCAAAAACTCCCCTGTTAAACACCCACATTAAAAACCCCTGTTGGCCTTACCTGTTCACCAAGCCCTGTCACTAAGCTCAAGAGACTGGGGCTATAGCTATATAGAGAGCTACTGGCTGCTAGCTTCTTCCCCAGCCAAGTTTCATGTTCACTTCCTCTGAGCAAAAGCTCCACCTCCCTGAGACCAAGTGCTCACGACCTGAGTCTACATCCAATAGAACAATAGAGTGCTAACAAGCACACAAGCACACCTACCCTCTTCTCACAAAAACTGCCAGCCTTGACCTGACAGACAAAGGTGACAAATTACACTAGAACAATAGACACTACCACACACACAAGCAAGCCTCTACTAGGCCAAAACAAAACAAATAGCCTTACCCCAAATGACCTTCACCCGTAACTGAACAAACTCTCCCCAAAGACTCTGGGACTGGAGAGTCAAGATCTTTGCAGACTGCCAGAAATAGTGCAAATTGAGTCCACTTTAAGGGTTAGGGTTATGGTTAGGGAATCATGGGAACTGTATTTTATTGTGGCACCAGAGCTCTCTGACAGAGAAGGCTCAATGTCTCAGAAAAAAAAAAAAACAATTCCCATGACTCCCTAGCACTAACCCTAACCCTTAAAGTGGACTCAATTTGCACTATTTCTGGCAATCTGCAAAGGCTATTAGTTGCTAGTAGCTTCTCCCTGAAACAGGTCAGTGGCTCAGCAGAAGCCCTGCCCCATCAGACCATGTGCTCAGGGAGAGCCCAGGGTTAAAAGCAGACAAAAGCCCCTTACAAGCCCCTTGGGGGGAAAAACAACAGTAAAATAGTAAAGGAGAGCCCCTCAAACACAGCTCCCAGCTCACCCTCGGCTCTTTGCTTTGAGTCTTCCTTGACTATTAGTAAAACTTCATGCACCATATGATGTGTGGCAGCAGCTATATAGAGCTAGGCAGCTAGCTCTGTCCCCAGTGACTTACCGAAGCCCCACTCTGTTAGGAACACACTCATCGAACTTTGGAAACACACCCAGTCAATGATGTCCCCAGACACAGCTCTCCTTCTGCTCCCTGTGCAGGGACTGCTCAAAGTCTAATTAAAGACTTTAAAAGCATTAGTTTTTGTTACATAAATATATTTCAAGCCTGTTATCAGTACCAGTGTCAAGATGTACCGGTAGTTGTTCCTTATAAAACAGGGGTGGGCAAAGTGCAGCCTATGGACTGCATACAGCCCCAGGGCCGCCCAGGAAGTTTTTTTGTCCAAGATGCCTCAAAGTGAACTCTAGGGGGTATGGAGAGTATTTCCACCATGTTTGGAAGCCCCCTGAGTTCCATTAAAAAAACGGAAATGTTTTGCTCACAAATACTCTTAGTCCTATGCTCAAACTACTACACCAAGCTGGCTCTGTTTATTCAATTTCAAAATGCAAGAGCTCATTCTTCAATATATTCTCCATCTAGGGGTATACCTATGAAAATATTCTTTTGCTTTAAGCAGCATGTTGGTTAATGCTACATTTAGGTGAAAGCAGACTTCAGTGCAACTCTTGGTTTGACTTGGTTTTCCTTTTATGACCTTGCTTTTACCTGTGCGCACATATGCATACGCACACCTGTTTCAAAATCTAGTATGCCCACAGTTGTGGAAAATTAGCAATCTAGAAGAAGTGTGTAGTAAACTATTTACATATGGTTAGTGCCTCAGTCTTTGACAAGCCTCTAAAGAAAAATGCCCTATAATTGTAGCTTAGCTGTGTGCATTTACTGCACAGATTAATGAGTAAAAGATGTTGTTATGAGCTATGGAAAGCAGCCTGTATCTAAGGTAAGTAGGCGCAAACTGTGTAAAGGTAAAATCCTGCAGTTACTGTTTATCAGTAGTTTCTTAGGGGTTGATTTAGATTATGTGTGACTGGTTCCTAATTTTGATTGGCTTTGAAATTCACTCTCTTTTTCACTAGATATGTGCATGTATCTGAAGTTGCCTAAATCTATCTGTTTATAGTGCTGTGTTTATATGGTACAAGCATACATTCATTTCCTGCATGATTTAAAATATCTATTGTAATAGTCGTCATTGAATAGTTTTATAGTGTTATGAATGCCAGAGGTGTAGTTTCTAGTAGCTTTTTGTGGTGAAGTTTCTAGTAACATTTTGATACTTTCCAGTCCAAGAGATCCTTTTCAGGATCAACAGGAAAGCTTAATAATGGGGAACATTGTTTATTTCTCAATGATGACCAACTCTCATCTCCTCCAAAACAAACTTCTTTGATCTTATGTGATGATGTAAGCTAGAAACTGAGAAAGCACTGTGACTCAATATAATATAAAATAAATATATGCATTATCTTGTTTTCTTCAGAGAATATTACAACTGCTACCAGAAAGAATTTTCTATCGGTGGCATTTCCACAGCATAGGTAAGTATGCTTGATGTTTGACTTTAGTTGTTTGTTTCTTTACCGCCACCATAGGGAGGTTGAATAAGGACAAATCACTTCATCCAAAATCCTGCCAGCTTGGCCTGAAAGGGCAGAGGAGAAATGTTGCCTTCACTTTGTTTCCATTCAGGATTTTTTTAAAAAAATCTGAACTGTTCCCCTCCTGGCAAATGTCATACCTGGAATTGACATTCATTTGCCTCCATGATGGAGGCTTGTCCAAAAACAATATGTAACAAAAAGGCAAACACCTCAGAAGTTTCCACAGTCAAGTGAGAGTGGGACATTTGAGGTTCATAGTTCTCTTCTGAGGAAAAAGGTGCCAATCTGTTCTGTGGCCTCTGAATCATATGCCCTCCAAGAGATCATAGAATTACATCCTTACTTTATTTTGTTATGTTTGCCTTTGAGTATATCTAAGACGTAATGGCCATACCACATACTTATTTATTAAAAATGTCTTTAACTATTTTGAAATCTCCTAATGTAGTTTTCTTTATTTTCTTTATTTCAGGATCTGTGTTAAAGAAACTATTGCACACTGGAAACTGTCTTAAGGTATTTTATCTGCTTTTAAAAATTTATTATTTTTGTAAACACCTTATTTATTTCTGCTTAATAGAAGAGTAATTCTCCTGCTTGTGTGGCGCTTTAAGAGAAGCAGATGTGGCAGGATCCTGAGGAGTCTCTTTAGCTCACGCGTCCCATAACTGTGAAACTTCTGTAAATGTACTTTCCCAGTACCCCAATCTTCAGTGCCTCAGGAACCCTTTGTTTGGGGTATTGCCAGGCTTAAAAGGTAGATTTTTTTGGTAGGATGGCATTGTGAGACATAGCTTTGATGATGGAACGCCATTATTATAGTTATGTCTCTGCAAGATCCATAGTTTTTCACTGTGCAAGTGTTCTTATTTGCCACACATTTGTAATCCAACAGCATTAATCCAACAACCTTTTCTAAAACACCTGTTGGAAAACTTCTTAAGCAGACTTGTGGCTTTCTGTGATTAAACTAAACTGGCAGTGGTAATATGTGATACCAGCATATATCCATGGCATGAAACTGAATTAAAATGTATTTTAAGCTGCTACGCCTATAGTTCGATAATCTGGACCAGATGCTAGGTTTGTAAATTTTCCTAAAGTGTTCCCAGCACTCTCATGGGAACATAACATTTGGTTATCCTTCATGTGCATTACTTAACATTAATAAGTAAGGAAGTGGAAGAAATCAGCGGCTGCTCAGTATGTTAATACCTAAATTACATTTGAAGACTTCTGATTTTCCAGGGATTAATGTTTTCAGATATTCCTCCAATATTTTAAATAGCAACATGTTCAGCAAATTAAAGTTTAATATCCTGACTTTTATAGAATATGATTCCTTGGGTTCCTTGGCTGAGGTATATGTTTGAGACTTCCTAACACTCTTGTCACCCTCTACCTGTGGCATATAACCTCTCTTCAGTTCAAGTACTTTGGCATTTTTCCTGAGCATCTCATTTATCTGTTGTTCCATCAGTTCACTGTCACCTTTCCTTCCCTTCTTACTGCTCCACTCTTTCTTCTAAGTGTATCTAAATTTCTATCTAAATTTCCCTGTTGTTAATATGTTGTGTTCATGCAGAAAGCGATTCAATCTTCCCCTCTATAGTTGATGTTCCAAACCTTTGTGCCTGCCTGCTATCTTTCAGTTACAAATTTAAAACTGGAGAATTTTACTACCTCCTTTTATTTCAGGTAATGACAATCTACAATAAAATACAATAAAATTCAGCAAAATTCAATTAAACTATAAAAAGCAAAACAGAGTTTCCCTACTTTTAATGGAACCAGAAATCTACATTCAGAAATATTTTCTTATATATATTTCTTATATATATTTGGGCGTATCCTCTGAGACCAATCCTGCCCTTTTTGTCTACCTAGTCTCTTTTATATGTGACCCATGCATTTCACTAATAGCACACATGAGTCTAGCTTTTAGTTATTGCTGTTTTGCTTCTTATTGTGATAATGAAATTTTAGGAAGTCTAATATAAATACACTGACACATACATCCTGAACATAGCCCAGAACCATTTGGCAAGATGATATGCTTTGTTCTCTATCCCCTCCCCACCAAGGTAATCCTATGCTGAAGGATTTCATCACAAATGGTGGGATTTAATTAAAAAAAAAAATTGGAACAAAGGAAACTGCTGTATAGTAGGTCATAATATCAGACTGTCTGGCAGTGATCTCTTCCATTACTCGCTGCCTGAATATTTTAATAAATACTAGATATTACTTCTGCGATCTGCTGTATGTGTTGTACCACTGAGCTATAGTTTTTAAGGCAAGTAAAAGGTCAATTGTATATGCCATGTTAGATACCATGTTAGATAGGTAGTGGAACAAAGTTCCTTCTGTTGGAGCAATATAAGACAGCTTGCACTAAGCCAAACCTTTTTGCAAATTTTTGTCAGCAAACTGAAGCAGATGTTGGCCAAGGTTAGAGTGTTTGGTATATAGTTTCCTGTGTGCAGTCATCCAGTTTTTAAGTACAGTATATGTCAGTGAGTTTTATTTGGTGATGACCTCTTGTCTGCTATTGTGACTGCCAGAGAACTATTTAGATGTCTTACACTTTAGGTTGTGTGATGTGTTATCAACACTAAGTAGACTAAGTAACTAAAAGAGAGCAGTGTCCTTGGTAACACTTGATGAATGACTAGTTCTTAACATTTCACATTCTGTTAGCACCTTAATTAATATCCATATCCTGGGATGTTGACAGTTATAAAAAGTACTATACATCTAATGTTTCTAGGGTATTGGCATTAGAGGAATTGTGGACTATTTGAAGACAGCCTGTACTCTCTTCCATGTTGCAAGGAATGAAGAGAATAACTATAAAGCTTTTGTGTTGTTGACCTGTCATGTCTTTGAACACTGCACTGTGGATAAGTCCTATTGGCAAGAATCTGAGTAGTAGTAGTAGTAGTAGTAGTAGTAGTGGTAGTAGTAGTATTTCAACTTTTTACACAAGTACTGGAGATGATCTAGATATAATCTTTAGCTCTGAGTTCAATAAACATATTCCAAGCTTGGTTTTTTGTGGGTTTTTCGGGCTATGTGGCCATGTTATAGAAGATTTTATTCCTGACATTTTGTCAGCATCTGTAGCTGGCATCTTCAGAGAATGCTGGCATGGAAGTGTGTGTTATTCCATGCTGTTGTTTTTTTCATTTTTTGTGTTGTAGATGTATATGTTTTCTTTCTTTCATGGTTTGGGCTGTGATGTATTGCTCCTGTGCAATTTTTATTTTTATTTTATGTTGTTATTTTATTTTGTTTATATGCTGCCTTTCTCCCATTGTTGGACCCTAGGAGGCTTACAAAGGTGCAAAGCAAGACTACCTAAAACCTTGATAATAAAAAAGTTTAAACACAATGAAACAATCATCACATTAAAACACCATTCATTTTTTAAAAGTACAGTATAAAACCACTTTTTTAAAAACGTAACAATAAAGGTAAAAATACAACACACAAACCATATAAAATATTCTCAGTCACCGATTAATCGTCTAATGACTGACTAAAATGGTCTTTTTTGTTAGGATATGGATGGGATATACAGTCAAAGGTGAAATGTAAAGATGTGGATCACAGCAGCCAGCTTGTCCTGCAGACTCTGCTGAGTGCCAAAGAGCATCACTACAACACTCATCATCCACACACCAACATTTTTCTGCTGGCTTAAGGAGAGCAGAGAGGGGATCAGCCTAGTTTCCCATGGAAAGGAATTCTACAGATTGGGAGCAGCCACTGAGAAGACTCTCCCCATGTCTTCACCAGACAGGCCTGTGATGGTAGTGGGAACAATAGAAAGCATTCCCTGAGGATCTTAAGACTCTGGCAGGTTGCTGTCAAGTTGATTTTTGTCTTATGGCCCCCTGTGAATGAGAGTCTGCCAAGATCTCTGGTCATCAACTGCCCTGATCATATCTTGTAAACTCCGGGAAACCAAGACTTCCTTGATTGAATCAATCCACCTATAGTGCAGCCATCTTCTTTTCCTACTGCTTTTTGCTTCACCAAGAGTTATTGTCTTTTCCCATGAGTCATGTTGTCTCATGATATGTCTAAAGCATAAAAACCTCAACTTAGTCATCTTCACTTGTAGTGAGAGTTCAGACTTGATTTGCTCTAGGATCCATTCATTTGTTCTTTTTAGCAGTCCATGGTGTCTGTAGAACTCTTCTTCAGCACCACTTTTTGAACCAGATGGTTTTCTACCTGTCAGTTTTCTTCATTGTCCAGCTTTTAGAACCTTACATAGAAATCAGAAGTACTATGTCCTGGATGATTCAGGTTTGATACTTAGTAATATTTCTTTACACTTGAGGATCTTATCTAATGCCTTCACGTCTGCCTTTCCAAGTCTTAGTTGTCTTCTAAAGCATCCAAAACTAAAGCATCCAAATCAGAGCAGATCTGAGTGATTTTGTTTATATAATGTCTGTCAGATGCTTCACAGTGGGCTGCTGAGTGGACTTTCTTCTCTTCTTGTGGCCCTGACCACTGAGGACAGCTTACACTATGCAGATACGATAGTGACAGAGAAGTATGGTTTTGTTGCTGCCCTTACCACCACCACAGAATAACCCAATGGGATCCAGCCTGTATTCAGTCAGACTTACCCTAGTTGCCATCCCAGTCACTTCATCACTGTTAACTCCCTAGTAAACCAAGGGCCTTATTTGGGTCCAATCTGTGGGAAGGGATGCCTAGGAGCAATTGTGTCCACAGCCCTTGCCATTTCTCAATTCGAGAGATGAACCAAGGCTTTGGTAAGGCAACAGGAGACTTGCCAAGAGCCAACAGGAATCTGTTTAGATCCATAAGCCACCTGGGGTGGACCATCAGAATTGGGTCCCCACCTCTGCAGAGGCTCCAAGTTCCAGTGAGCGAAACAGCATCAGGCAGTGATATGTCATAATAGATTCATAAAAACTTCTTCCATACCAAGATCACTGTCATCCCACCCACCACAGAAAACTAATTCCAGAGTCTGTCCTGCAGCTTAGGTAACACTAGATGTTACTTGGGATAGACCCGTGGTTGTCATGGAGGATATGATGTCCTTAGCTGCTTGCAACAGAGTGTTCTTAGCATGGATGTTGAAGTCCCACAGGACTATAAGCTGAAGGACTCCAATACCACCACCCAGACCAATTCAGCCAGCTCAAGAAGTGAGATGCTGAGCAGTGTACAGAAACCTTACTTTGTCCCTACCATCCACTTTCAAATATACATACTGAAGCCAAGACTGTGGGATGGGACACATTATGAGGGAGATGGAATCCTGACAGATCACTGCGACCTTCTCTTCCCTCTCCAGCCCTTGTCTGTTGCTATGCAGAGGACCTAGGCAGACACAGCTGAGAGAGGCTAGCCTTTCAGCTTCATCCAGCAAAGTCTCTGTCATATAAACCATGTCAGCTTGCTTATCCAGGATGAGGTTTACCGACTTAGCATGAAGCAATAGCATTTTCAGCCCAGGGGCCTGTTGCCAAGTCTATCCAGACTGTTTGAAATTTGGAGACAGTTTAGGGGCAACTAGCACCCTATGGTACTCCCCTCTCCCACATTAATAGTGCCATCTCCCCATTCTATATCTCCCTCTTGCAATAATTGTTGTAATAGCTGCTCCCTGAGCTTCCCCTCCTATGCTCTGTGTGACACCTTTTTCTTTGATTAGCTGACAGGACAGATTATTATTTTTAAAATACCATGAACTTCAAATATAAAGTTACAGAAAAAGTAATTTCGCCCCTCTCCCAAACAAGGGGATTGTTCCTTGCCTCACCCCTGAAGTGGCTCCCCAAAAGGGCAAGTCTTTGGTATCACCTGTTCAGGGGTGACTGTGATAGTGGTAGGCCCACTGCTGTAGGCAGCAGCCTCTCATCTCCTTTCAAAAGGGGAAAGGCTGGTTAGCCAACAGCTGGCTTAATACCTTGGACCACAAGAGAGAAGTGCAGCAGCAACCAGTAGACTTCTCTCTTTCCCAAGATGGTGTGGTGGTGGTGATGCTCTTTCTCCTCCTAAGTGCTGAGTCTGGAGCAGTGATTCCCAAAGTGAGTGGTATGCCCTCCGGGGGGCAGTGGAAGGATCCAGGGGGGCAGTGAGGGATAAAGGGGGCAGCAGGGGAGCCTTCAATCAAAATACTAGTGTGCAAGAAAGACACGGGGAACCATTAGCCTTTAGGACCATGGTGGGAATGAGGTTGCATGAAAATTGTTTTCAAGGTCCCTTGAAACCACCACACAACCTCACTGATAGTTTTGTGTGATGGTTTTTCCTGCTCTTTGCCTGCCGATGTGAGTAGACTCCTTTGGCCACATCTTTCACCAGTAGTCATGGTGGCAGTTGGCTATTGCTTCTGTAGCTTGGAGCAGTGCCATTTTTGGACAGACTGATTAACTGGAGCAAGGAGTTAGAGCACATGGCAGCAGGGAAGAAGTGGTGGCAAAAAAGGAGCTTTCAAATTTGGGACTCTGCTTAAGCTTTGTGAGCTTTGCTGGGACTTGGCTTGCAGGTTGGAACTGCATTGCTGCTCCTATTTTTTTTCATCAGACAACCATAGCTAAGAGATAGCAGAAGAAACAATGCTGGTATATGTTTGTGGTAGGGAACACTTGGGGCTGTGTGGGAAAGACATGTCTCTGGGAAAAGAGAGGAAGGAGTATCTGGGGTTGATTCTTGGATCGAGACATTTGCCTTGGAATGGCTGAGCCCCTCTCTGCCCCAACAAAGAAGGATTGAGAGTCCTTTCTTGCCAGGGAGAAGTTTCTCTCTTTGCACCTGATGACCTGAGCATTGGCTGAGAGGCCTCTTGCCCACACTGGCCTTTGCTGGCAGGGTGGTATGGGTGAGAGGCTTCTCAGTTGTAGATCAGCCTGCTGCTCGCAGGGTGATTGGGTGCAAAAGGAGCAGCAACCAAACAACCAGTCAGGCAACTGAGCCACCTATTGCCTGAGCCACCCTTTGCCGTGAGGCCAGCACAGGAGAGAGGCTTCTTGGTTGATGCTCAGCCATGCTCAGTTGCTGCTTCCAAGGTGACTGGGTGCAAAGGGAGCACTGGCTATTTTGAATTTGCAGTAGAATATTAGACCTAATATCAAGAAATATACATGGGTGGTTTTTTTTGTTCAAGAGCAAAGGGGCGGTAGCCAGAAAAGTTTGGAGAATTCCACTGGTCTCTAGTTTAGATTATGTTTTTCAAAATGTGTGTGGGCTCATCTGATTTCTTTAAGTAAAGTGTGCTGGGACAGAGAATGAGGGAAAAGAAGTAGTACAGTAGTAGTAATAAAGGTTCAACAGTTGCAAAAACTTAATTCTATTCCGATGCTATTTGTAAGCCTACAGTTGTACAAAATGTAGGCTGTCCACTCAGAAATGATCCAGTTAAGTTTACTGGAGCTTTTCCCATCTAGATATCTCTAATCCTTTGCCTAGACTTATGTCCTTCATATGTATCTAAAACAGGGGTAGGCAACCTAAGGCCCGGGGGCCAAATGCAGCCCCCCTGAGGCCTTTGGACCGGCCCCAGGCCAGTCCTGCTGCCGCCGCCACCCACCGCTACTGCCGCCTGCCATAATGATATTGATTATTGTTGTTATTACTTGTTCTTGGGTTTTTCTTGGCAAAATCTCCACAGGGGTTTTGCCATGGCTTTTCTGGGGCTGAGAGAGTGTGCATGCATATTTTAAAATATTTTTTAATTTTTTTAAAAAATATTTATTTATTTATTTATTTGTTTAATTTTGGCGCTTCAGCCCTCCAATTGTCTGAGGGACAACAACCCGGCCCCCGGCTCAAAAAGGTTGCCTACCCCTGATCTAAAATATGTAAACAATGGATTTGTTATAAAACGTGCATTCAGGTAAACGTAGTAGCACTAATTATAGTCAGCCCCCTGTATCCACAGAATTTTATCCACGGATTCAACTATCCATGACTTGAACATCATATATATATATGATTGGTATGGTACTGAAGTCACAAAACTGTTTTGATGCATGCTCAAACCTGACCAGCACCTACAGAAAGGGATGTATAAATTGACTCACCATACCACACTCTGAAGACTATGAACCAGACCACAAATTCAGAGTTGGCCTATGTAAAATATCTTAGTCCTTTCCTCCAAGGTAGCCTTGGGGCTTCTCTTCCTTGGGAAGAGCTGGACACTCTTGTACTGGGGGATGTCATTTTCATCTACAGATGTCTGCATCTTGTTAAAGAAATAACTTGGATTGCCATAGACCTTACTCTAGAATTAGATATCAGTGGTCCCCAACTTTTTCAGGCTACTGCCCCCTTTCCTCTTGGGCAACAACCCTAACATCAATGCCTATTTCTTGACAATCCAATGTCTTTTTCTTGATAACAGGTCTAATCTTTTGCAGTAGCCACTTGGTCAGCAGTGTCTACCTCAACCATGCCCAGCTTGCCATCACCTCCTCTTCAGCCTTAGCCTCTCATGTGTGAATACAGCAACAGCAATGGCCCAAGCCTGCTCTTCCATCTTTTCCACGCTAGCTTTACAGCAAAAGGAAAGCAACTGAGCACCTGGCCAGATGCTCAATTGCTTTCCCAGGGTGACTGAGTGCAAAGGGAGCAACAACCGAGCAGCTGGTCACGTAGCTGGTCAAGCAGCCTCTTTGTCTTGCAGGATAAGCTCACATAGACGAGAAGCTTCTCAGTCGCTGCTCAAGTGACTTCTCAGTTGCTGCAAAAGCAGAAGCTTCTCCCCAGTGAAGCAGGACTCTCAGTTCTTCCTCACCAGGGCAGAGAGGGACATAGCCAGCTTACCACTTTCCTCCCTGGCAATGAAGGACTCTCAATCTGAGAGAGGTAAAGAATTGACTTCAGATTCTCCTCCCCCAAAGAGGGGAGCTTCAAGTTATCCCACCCCCAACAGAAATATTGTTTCTCCTGCTACTTCTTCTCTCAGCCTTTCAGATGAAAATAAGCAGAAGCAGCAGCACAATTCCAACCTGCCACCCAACTCCTGGCAAAGCTGACAAAGCTTAAGTGGAGTCTCAAATATGAAAGCTTCTTTTTACTGCTGTTTCTTCCCTGCCACCACAAGCTCTAACTCTTTGCTCCAATTGAGTCAGTCTGTCAAAAAATGGTGCAGTGGGACTGAGCCGGAGACATCAGCACACAAGCAATCAGCGAGGCTGCTTGGTGGTTTTAAGGGACCCTGACAAGAGAAGTTTCATGCAACCCTCATTCCCACCACAGCCCTAAAGGCTGCTGGTTCCCTTTTGCTCTACATAAAAATCTCAGGATGTGATACACAAAAGTAAAACAGTTTTAAACAATGCAGCCCAATTATACATAAGTAAATATATAAATAACATTTTCTTCTATGTCTTCTGTCCTTTTTATAATAATAATAATAAAATAATAATAAAATTTATTTCTATCCCTATTACTTCTGCAGTGTATTTTGGACCTTAGTTATAGAAATACTACTTCTGAGAGCATCCTCACCTAGTGAATACCTACTGTATTTACCAAACTGAATACACTAACTTCAAACATTTTACATCATGAACCAGTGGAACTTCCTTTTCCTCCAAAGTGCTGGCAGATAAAATCCCTTTTGTATGATCCCACATAAATGATCTAATAATATTTCTGCTTACCATATTTATTTATTACTTATTCAGCTTTGGATATTGATTCTACCGAATAGAACACCTAGACCAGGGGTAGGCAACCTTTCCCCTTTAAGGGCCGAGGGACTTCAGCTCCCAGAAGCTTCAGCCATGTTGGCCAATAGTCCCATGTTGGCCAATAGCTCCTGGGATTCTGGGAGCTGAAGTCCCTCGGCCCTTAAAGGGGAAAGGTTGCCTACCCCTGACCTAGACATTTAAATCTATAGGATCTTAATCAAATGAACCTTAGATTTAATCAAATGAACCTTAGATTTATATATGCGCTGTTCAGATGATTCTGCAAGAGTGATTTAGAGCATGTAGATGTAAATGCCACTCTACCCCGGCTCTTATGTATAGTTTCCTTTATCTACTACTGGGTTGTGTGGTTTGGTAGCCACCTAGTGCTAACTTCAAAGCTATTGTTTGAATTACATTTCTGAATCATGATTTCTATGTAAGTACTAGTCATTGGTTGTTTGATTCAAAGATCAAAGAAAATTATGGTTGTAGTTAAACACCAAAAATACAGGGGAGAAAGCGACATGTTTGCAGTCCAGACCATAGTTTAGAGAGCTATATTTGTGTTGAACTGACATTTTAACTCTAAAAAATGTGATGGTAACTGTTGCAGGGCATTATAGACTGTTGGAACATATATGAGCTTATATACAATTAATCATGCATGCATTGATTCCTTGTGGGGATGATATATAGATTTTCTATATAGTTTTATGCCCTGATAATCTGCCTTTTAAGGAAATTAAGATAAAGTCCTTTTTAAAGATATTAGGCAATTTAGTGTTTTCTCAGTATTGCTGGATTTTTTTTTAAGTATATATATATATTGCTTTCTAAAATGTGCCTTCTTTTTAGATAAGATGTGAAGGAATCCGGTTATTTCTTCTCTGGCTGCAAGCTCTCCAGACCAATTGTGCAGAAGAGCAGCTGTTAACTTTTGCTTGCCTTGTGCCTGGTTTTCCTGCAGTGATGTCTTCAAGAGGTCCATGTACACTGGATACTATCATTAGCTCTCCTTCCAGTCTTCCAGATGGTTAGTTCTTATGCTTTTCAGATTTTCTCACAGGTTTTTAGATGAGGAAAGTTGCTTTATATTTCCTTAGTTGGTCTGTCATATCATTAAAGAAATTGTAGTCAATTAATCAGAGGAATTTAAATCAATTTGTTTATAGATTAAATCACCATGAATTTGTATATGAGAAAAATAACAATAGTTCTAATGTGGCATCCTGGTACCTTCTAAGTATGTTGGATTATAGCTCCTATCATTCCCAATAACCATCTTGTTTAGGGGCTAATGAAAATTAAGGCTTCACTAACAGTGATACGTTACCATCTGTGGATGTCCAATTGATAGGTCTGGAACAAGGTGGCCCGACTGCCGTCGCAGCAGGAAGGGGATGACAGGCATGTTGCAGGGTCAAACTGGCCGGGTGCTGGTCTGCGAGCCAAACTGAGTCCCAACAAGAGGCTTCGCTCATCCGATATTTATACTCTGAAAATAGTTAAGGGGCACCATCCTGGCTGGTGAATGGATCAAGATGGGTTGAAATTGGTTTCCCAATGGGGAAAAGGGGTGAAACCATATTGAATGAGAGAGTGATAGACACACATTCCACAAGCCAAAGGGGATTCGCGTGTAGAATCACTGATGTATTGTTTCCTCTAGTGCTCTCAGCCCTAGCTCCTTTGTCTTGGGTCCCCTTTCTTCCACTAGGTGTGCCCAGTCTATTTTGATTCAGTCTAGGTGGGTCCCAGGGCAAATCCTATTGCTAGCTTTTACATAGATCTATTTCTACATCAGGGCGGCTGCAGTGGGGTCATAGAAGGGCCACCCAGCCTGTGTGTTTTATTGCAATTTGAGGGGTAAATCAGGGACCCAAAAGCTTTGAGTAACAAGCGGTTTGGGGTGGAGGGTTGTTTTTAATTTGTAAGCATTACTGTAGGCATATCTGAGGCAGAAGAGAGACTGCCTCTGGTAAGGCATACTTGCCAGCTGTTTTTATACATACTTATATCATTACTGTCTAAGGGTTCAGTGTGTCCCTTGTCATCCACCTTGAAACAGCAAAAACCATACTCTCCCAATCACATGAAATGATGTGATGTCACTTCCGGTTGCTAAAATGGCAGCCACAATGGACTGCAGCCTTCTAGAACTCTGCAAAAGCCAAAAATGAACTGGTGCAGCCCCCTGTTGTCCAAAGAACGGCTACTCTTGAATTAGGCCTAGATAGTAAAATGTATACAGTGTACACAGCCTTTACAGAAAGTACTATTAGAGCTTTCTTTGTGAACTCCTTCACTTTCCTAAGTCATTTAAGAGCTATCAAGAAGAACAAATCACCAGAAACAGATGGCGTACCAATAGCATTGCTTCAGTTTACAGAGATAGAGTTAACTTTAGTTCTGACTAAAATCTGCCTATATATATATTAACCCACAGATTAGAAGCCTTGAATATACATCCCTACCCCAAAAAAAGGTGACACAAAAGATTGCAGCAACTACAGGATCATTCCATTCATTTCCCTCCCAAGCAAAGTCATAGTACAACAAAGATTCCTACCAAATATGGATCGAGAAATTCCAGAAGTGCAAGCTGAGGTCAGGAAAGGAAGAGGCACTAGGAATCACATCACAAACATACATTGGATAATGGAGCACACCACAGAATTCCAAAGGAAAATCAGCATGTACTTTATAGACTGTGCTTTTTAAGAATTGGGTATGCCACTACATTTGATTGTCCTGCTGTGTAACCTGTACTCAGGACAAGAGGGTATCATTGGAACAGAATAAGGAGAAACAGAAAGATTTCCAATTGAAAAGGGAGGCAGGCAAGACTTCATTTTATCATCCTATTTATTCAACTTATACACAGAAACTATTGTACAGAGAGCAGACTTAGACTCAGAGGAAGGAGGAGTAAAGATCTGAGGAAGGAATATTAACAACCTAAAATATATAGATGACACCATACTACTAGCAGAAAATAAGAAGGACTTGGAACCCTGGTGTCGAAGTGGTTAAATGCCTGTACTGCAGCCACTCCCTCACACACCAAGGTTGTGAGTTCAGTACCAGCCAGGGGCTCAAGGTTGACTCAGCCTTGCATCCTTCCGAGGTCACTAAAATTAGTATTCAGCTTGATGGGGCTAAAATTAGTAGCCAACTTGATGGGGGCAGTTAGCTTACACACTGTAAACCGCTTAGGGAGTGCTTAAGTGCACTGATAAGCGGTATAGAAATGTACTTGCTATTGCTATTGGAACAGTTACTAAAGAAGTTTGAAGAAGAAAGTGCCAAAGCAGGCTTACTGTTGAACTTTCAGAAAACTAAAATAATGACCACGGAGAATCTACACAAATTCAATATAGACAATGAAGAAATTGAAATAGTAAATGACTTCACATACCTTGGATCAATCATTGATCGGAATGGAAATTGTAATCAGGAAATCAGGAGAAGATTAGGACTGGGAAGGGCAGCTATGAAAGAACTAGAGAAGAACCTAAATTGCAAAGATATGCAACTGAACACTAAAGTTAGCATTGCTTGTGCCATAGTATTTTCCATTATTATTAATGGGTATGAGAGCTGGATGATGAAGAAAGCTGATATAAAGAGAATCAGCTTATTTGAGATGTTGTGCTGGAGATTTGTGGATACTATGGATGGCTAAAAAGACAAACAAATGGTCCAAGAACAAATAAGACCTGAATTCACCCAAGTTGCAAGGATGACTAAACTGAGGCCATTGTACTTTGGCCACATCATGAGAAGGCATGACTCACTAGAAAAAAATGATATAGCTTGGAAAGGCAGTAAGAAGAGAGAAAAAACACACTTCAGATGGATAGACTCAGTCAAAGAGGACAAGGCCATAAGTATGCAGAAACTGAGCAGAGCTGTTGAGAAAAGGATGTCTTGGACAAGCTTCATTCATAGGGTCACCGTAGGTCAAAATTCACTTGAGGGCAGATGATGATCATCAAGAAGAACAAATCACCAGAAACAGATGGCATACCAATAGCATTGCTTTAGTTTACAGAGACAGAGTTACCTTTAGTTCTGACTATCATCATCATCATCTCCATTAATCATAATTTTGATTTCAAGAGACAGTGCACTTTTTGATAAATGATATTGGCAATTGAACTTTTAGTCTAGTTAAGATTTTTATGCTGCTAAGTTTTAAATCTTTGAAAAATATATCTTTGTTTTCTATATTAGCAAAGATTTTTCCAGAGGAAATAACACCACTTTTACCACATGCCACTGGTGAAAAGAATGCTGAGGACCCAACTTGCTACTTCCTTCAGATACTGTTAAAATATATGGTCATCCAGGTGAGTAAACAATGTCATAAATCTACTTCATTAACATTTAATTTGGAGATGGGCGACTGTGGAGGATCTGGTGCCCTTCTTTCTGCCTTTAGGACACTCCTGAGCCATACATATTGCCAAAAATTGCAAAAAATGCTAAGAAAGAAAGCAGAAGGAGGGGGGAGTCAATACTTTTACACATTAAACATTGTAGTGGGACACTACAGCATGTTTCAAAAGTGAACAATGCAATCTGGAGGAGTCAAGAACCACAAAACAGCTTGGGAGATACTACATGCAGCTCCAAGGCTCCTCTTTATCCACTCCTAATTTAACTTGTCCATGCATTTGCTCACTTGCAAAGTGTATCTAAGAAAGTTGGGGCTGTCTTTTGTACTACAATATAAATGCACCAGAAGTAAAGGTGTTACATTATCTGGCATGAACATAATTGCTGTCCTACATTTTTCAGACACTGTGTTACTCCAGTGGTGCTTGATCTGCCAAGGTCAAGTTCTTTGCTGCATGAACTGTGCACCAAATTGGAGTCTCAAGGAAAACAGAGATAGAGATAGTGTTTTCAGTAGCTTCCTCTAGAGCAGATGAAGAATGTAGAGGCCTCCAGATGTTTTTGGACTCCAAGTCCCATTAGCCCTTACCATTGCCAGTAGTGGGAAAGCTGTACATTCCCCATTATTGCTCTAGAGATGGATGCATCAGGAAAAGAGCACTTTCTGTTCTATATTTGTATTTATGTTTTGGGGTGGAATTTGTTGTTGTGTGTCTCCAAGTCATTTTTGACTTATGGTGACCCTAAGGCGAAGGATTAAGATGTTGACTCTGTCCATTGCAAGATTGGCAGGTTGACAGTTTGAGAACCAAATGATGCAGTGAGCTCATGTCACTAGTCCCAACTTCTGCCAACCTAGCAGTTCGAAAGCATGTAAAAGTACAAGTAGATAAATAGGTACCACTTCTGTGGGGAGGCAACAACATTTGGTACAGTCAGGCTGACCACATGCTGTCTTTGACAACACTGACCCTTTGGCTTAGTAACAAAGATGAGTATTGCCCCCTACAGTTGGGCACTATTTGACAACCTTGTCAAAGGGAAACCTTTACCTTTACCTTTAACCCTCAGGGGAATCTATCATAGGGTTTTCTTGGCAAATTTCCTCAGAGTGGGTTTGCCACTTCCATCCTCTGAGGCAGAGAGCGTATGACTTGCCCAAGGTCACCCAGTGACTTTTATGCTCAAACAGGGAATCAAGCCCTGATCTCCAGAGTCGTAGTCCAACACTCAAACCACTACACCACACTGGTTTGAAGTTTTTAAAAGTTGCCTTTTTAAAAATTTAGATATGAATTGGAATAGAAATTTGTTTTCTTGTTAATACATATGTAAACTTTTCATTACATGTTTTTATATACCGTATGTGTGTGTGTGTGTGTGTGTGTGTGTGTGTGTATATATATATATATATATATATATATATATTAATATGAAATCCTTTTTACTCTGACAAAGGCTGCAAGCTTGGAATGGAAGAATAAAGAGAATCGTGATACTGGGTTTAAGTTTCTCTTTGCCTTGTTCAGAAAATATTATCTTCCTCATTTATTTCCCAGTTTTACAAAGCTAACTAATCTCTACAAACCTGTGCTTGGTAAGTAGTTACGTTATTTTAAATTCTTGCAAAAAGTGCTCTAAATGAGTACTTTTTTTGTCACTTTTTTACTCTCTGTTTTTAAATATGCCTATTTATACAAATGCAAGCATATTTTCAACTTGCTGAACCATAATATATTCAGCTCTAGTTTAACACTAATTTTGAATATTTTCACTCTAATCCAGAGAACTATGAGAATGCCAGGAGGTCTCTGCCAAGTCCTTGGCTTCCTATCTGAAATACGGTCTATAGATCATATAATTTACATGCTTGTCTGTGAAGTAAATATGTTTAGAGTCAGTAAATAAAAAGTACATTATTTTTTTAAAAAGTAATATGCTTAGGGTTAGAATTTGACTTGCATCCTTCTTTTACATATATTAATTTGAAGGCAAGTCCTACTAATTCAGTAAAATTTATCCCTAAGTAACTGTTTTTTTGAAGTCTTATATACTAATATGTGTTGTTTTATCAATGGTACAATAAAAACTTCTGAAGACTAACATGCATTACAAAAGACTGAAGAATAAGGGCCTTTGCAGACTGCCAGTCCGCTTTAAATTGAGGCACTGCCCTGGCTCAGTGCTAGGGAATCATGGGAATTGTATTTTTTTCTGGGACATTGAGCCTTCTCTGTCAGAGAGCTCTGGTGCCACAATAAATTACAGTTCCCATAATTCCCTAGCACTGAGCCAGGGCAGTGCCTCAATTTAAAGTGGACTCAATTTGCACTATTTCTGGCAGTCTGCAAAGGCCCTAACATGCATTACAAAAAATCAGTGTTGCTTATCTTTTGTATAATGAAAAAGTACTATTTGAATGAGGAAGTTTTAAAGTTTTCTTTTGGACTGAGAATCTGCATGTGAAAATTATGAAACTTTTCTCTCAATTTAGACTGCTCTTCTAATGTATAGAGAATCACTCTGAAATTTTCAACTATCTTTTAAAGAAGTCTTTTGTCTGAAAAACAATAGATCATTTAAGTTTATATGTATTCAGCAGTTTTCATTGTTTCTGCTACATGGAAAGATTACATCATGAACTTCTGTTCCTAAGGTCAGGTTTGAAAAAATTAATTTCCTGTTTTTTGTTTTACAGACATCCCTGGTTTGCGACCTAAACCAGTATATGTCAGTGCAACTTGGAACAATGAAAACATTTATAGCACAAAAATACCATACATGACTGCTCGTGTAGTTTTTATTAAATGGATTGTAAACTTTTTTCTCGAAAAGAAGTATTTCACACCAACACAGAATTCTAAAAATGGAGGGGACGTTTTGCCCAGAATCATTCAAGTATGTTGCCAATTTTATTTATGTTGCTTTTTCTAATAAAGTTTTAAATCCATATTTTACAGTTTAAGTCACATTAGTTAAACTTTGGCATTAATGTTGTTCCTAGTCCCTACTGAAGTCTCAGCTAGAGTAGTTCCACTGAATGAATTTCTGAGTTGTTGTCCACATTGTGTAAGTCCCACTGTTTAATGAGTCTACGGTAAGTGAGACTACCAGTTTGATTTAGGTCTTTCTTTTGACATAGATTTATGTAGCTCTTTCATTTGTTAAAATATTGTGCATTTTGAAACTTAGCTGTTATCTGTAATTAAATAGGGAAAGTTTCTTTACTAATGGAATGGCATCCTTATGACAACTAGCAGTTATTTAAAATTTCACATTTTTGTAAAAAAAAATACTTAGTCAGATTTAGTTTAAACAAGATGGAAGTGAAGAAAACTTGCAGCAGCACATATAGATGGCTGTGGCTTTAGAAGATGTATCTATTTTTTGGTAGCTGCAAAGTCCTCCTGAGAAGGAGGGATTTTGCCTTGGGGCTTAATCTTCTCAAATATACTTTCAGAAAGGTCCAAAATAGACTTCTTTTTCCAAAACTCTTAAGCATAAGAAGCATTTGAGATGGTCACTATAAAAATATAGCATTTTCTTTTCTTTTATTGATTAAAACTCTTGAGTTGTTCTGTTTCAGGGCTGAGTAATTGTGGCTCTCAATTACTCAAGTTGTTGAACTGCCATTCTGTCAGGGTGGCATTCATTGCTAGTATCATTAAGCCTAACTAAAATGTCTTCTGCATCAGTATTATATTTTATAAAGCATAATTCACATTCTCATCTCCTTATCTCCTCTTACTCAAGACTGTGGGTGGTACAGTGCAAGATAAAAATCCTGAGCCAGAGAACAGTATTCCACCAGATCAAGAAAAAAGCCATTCAAACAGTAACACGTTATCTGACAGGAGGCATAGTGATTCAAACTTTTGCAGTATTGAAGAGCAACACCGGGCAGTGTATGATATGGTGCAGCAGATCCTCCTGTCCACAAGAGGTTATGTCAATTTTGTCAATGAAGTATTTCGGCAGGTTAGTGTTGGTAAAACATCTGTATGTACCTGTCTCTGTTAGGTAGTATGTTGGGTTTGTATCTAGAATCTTGGTTTGTATCCATTTCACTTTGGGGCAAAACAATGGGCATGACTGAGTCCCTGTCGGCCTGGGACTGTGGTAACCAGACCACCTGCTCTTAAAGTGGGCCACTGCCTCAGTCCCAAACGGGTTGCCGGCAGTGGCTTTCCCAGTGGCTTCGGGCTGCCTTAGGTGGCCTCAGAGCAACTTCCAGCTGTGTTGGGTGTGTATGTATCGTCTGCATGCCATGCCCCCAAAGCAACCGGAAGCCGCATCTTTGGGGAGGACTTGCGCAAATGTCATTTCCTAAACTATATCAGATAAAATAAATCCATATGGTCTTCTTTTGAGTCTTGAAACTATGTGGGAAGAAATTTAAATATCAAAATATTTTGGGATGCTATTTTTGTAGTTTGGAAAATAAAAGCACAAGGGAGCTGAGGCAACTCTGGAAACTGGATTATAAATCTTGTTGAATTCAATAGGTCTTCCTTCTAAGTTACCTCTTAGGCTTGTGCTGCACTCTTTCAGCTTGTGATAAAGCAGGGGTAGGCAACCTTTCCCCTTTAAGGGCCAAAGGACTTCAGCTCCCAGAAGCCTCAGCCATGTTGGCCAATAGTCCCATGTTGGCCAATAGCTCCTGGGATTCTGGGAGCTGAAGTCCCTGGGCCCTTAAAGGGGAAAGGTTGCCTACCCCTGTTATAAATGAAATCAAACAGTTATACATCTTTTGTTTGGAATAGACTAGTCCCAAGGTAAATACATACATTTAATATGCTTTTAAAAAACATAATATGTGAGGTCTAGGGAGACATATAAAATAAACACAAAGGTTCCCAGTATGGCGCCTGTGAATTCCCCCTCTCCCATTAGGTTTTCAGAATAGGAAAACTTGTGGACTTGAGTATTCCAGATGTAATATGGTTATGCTGCTGTTCTCTGACACAAATAAATTAACTTAATGTAGTTAGTTTAACCTGGATGCTATTTGCATGTGCATAAGTAGCAGTAAAGGTACAGGAGATTTGTATTTGTGATTCCTGTATACACAAGTTATCATCCTTAGTGAACCTGTGCATGTTTGATGTTGTCAAAACTAGCTCCCATAGTAATATATGTAATTTCTGCCGTTCTACAGCAGACTCAAAGGATTATAAGTTTAAGCCAGTTTTACTTGTTAAGCACTTCTGAATTGGTTGTTTGACTTGTATTAACAGCATTTATTTAACTTAGGCATGCCCCTCCTTCTGTCTACTTGTAAGTGCCACTATGTTCACTGATTTTACCTCGGGAAGTGTGGAGTAGTGTTACAGTCTAATTTGTATAGATCCTCTAATTATTTTTTTTACTCTTTATACTCTTGAAAAATCAGGAAGGTTCATTTTGACTGCACTCTGGTCTGAGACTTGTAGCTCTGGAATCTCCTCCTGCTCTGGTTCAACAGCAGGTCCTAACAGGTTTACCGCTTCAGTCTCTCAGTCATCCATTTCCATGTGCTGGAAACAGGGCATGACAGCACTAAGAAGAGTGCCTCAATGTACATCAATCCCATTTGGCCCTCTATATCCATGGATTCTGCGTCCATGGATTCAAGCACCCATGGTTTGAAAATATTTTTTAAAAAATATTAAATTCCAAAAAGCACACCTTGATTTTCCCGTTTTATATTAGGGACAACATTTTACTGTGCCATTGTATATAATGGGACTTGAGCATCCATGAAGTTTGGTTTCCACAGATGTGTGTGTCTGTGTGTCCTGGAACCAAACCCCAGCAAATATCAAGGGCCCACTGAACATAAAGTAGCCTGTGCATTTTCAGATTGTGGATCTTTTGATCTTAGTTCTGTGACCTCCAAGAGCCTCCTCCAACCTGGTACCCTTCAGATGGTTTGGCCTACAGTTCCCACCATCCTAAATTGATGTGGATTGTAGAACAAGTTGTGTGAAGGGCACCAGATTGGGAAAGATTGTCCTACAATTAAAACAAAAAACACCTTTATCAATATAATTTCTAATTGGTTTCTCTTGATCTTGGTATGATTTCATTATAGAATGTTGATGTTACACCAAAACTCCTTTTAGAAAGTGTGTTCGCTGGAAGGATTGAACTAGTGTGGTGTGGTAAGCCTATATCTTTTCCTAGGCTCCTTTTGCATGATATGTCTTATTCTTCCTTGATAGAATGGGCTGATAAATGATCCCTAATGTTTGTTTGATTTCAGTCATGGATCAGTAAAATGCATTATTCACATTTTAGGCGTTTTTACTGCCTTCATCAGAAATATCTTCAACTGAAAAGGTAGTGAAAGTATATAGGAAGTGGATACTGCAAGAGAAGCCTGTGTTTATGGAAGAACCAGATACCAAGGAAACTGTTCAAGACGATGATGGCATCACAAATAATTCAACAACTGAGCCAGACAACAAGCATGTATGCTGCTATTTTTTACTAATTAGTTAGGATAGTTTATAATGTGCAGTAAAGTGAGAGTAATGAATAAGTATGTGACCTAGAGTGGACATATTAACAGTAATACAAAACCACAAATTTAGTTGTTTTTATTTTGTTTTTAACTGTTTGCTACTGAGCCTATACCTATTCTTCTAGTTGATTCAGTGCTTGAGTTTATCCATTGTATTTCAGATAAGCAGTGTTATTTTGGCCTTAATGACTGAAAAGTAATCCACAGGATGCTATAACCAAGTGTTGCAAGACAAAATGCATAACAAAATAATACAAGCAGCTGAATGACACTTATGGCTCAGTATCTTATGTTAATTAAACATGCAGTACCTCCTAATATCAGCAGATCCAATATTTCTTAAAGCTTTGTTCCTAAGGTTTTATTTTAATTTTCTGTGAAACTGTGAGGTGTATTTGTTTTACTCAGACTATGAACCTATTACCCTCTCTCATGAAAGATTCCAGAGTATTTTACAAAAAAATTCAAAATATACCAAATAACTTAAAAGTATTAACAAGAAAAATAAATGATGAACAAACAGAAAATTAAATATATATAATGGATCAAAAATGGTTTTTCTTTAGATTCTGAGTTCAGTAATGTACTTCCCTTTTACTAATAACATGCTTGGCTTAGGACAATATTAATTTTATGTTTCATGTCATAAACACCTAAAAACACACTTGCTCCTTCAATAGAATATTTCAATTTAGAATTTAGGTTTCTCTTACTGCACTTACATTCTAATGTCATAGAAGCACAAATGTGGGCTACTGCTTTTTAAAATTGAAATGAATTTGTAGCTCACAAAGGGTTAAAATAGTAAACCCTTTGTATATGAGATAATTCAACCCCAGATAAAATCACATATTTCTTAAGATGTTCTTAATCATCACAGGAGATTTTGATCTGGAGTTCTGAATGAGACCTCAGTTTTGTAAATTTGTATTTTAGCTTGTGTTTTTAAAGCAGAATGGTGATTTAATTGTGTTTTACCTTTTGTAAACAGTAAATTTAAAAAAAAGGTGTTCTTAAGCTGAGACTCCAGATTGTGAAAGGGGCAACAATATAAAGTTCTTATGAAATAGCAGAAGACTGCAATTGATTTCTGTACTTTAATGTATATTAGGTTTCTTGCCCTCAAGCATGCACATTTTTATGCATGCCTAACAGTGGTTGGAAAGAACATTAATGAAACTATTTATATATATTTAGCTATAGAAACAGTTTCATTAATGTTATAGTTCTTCTTGCATGCTAAATTATCTGAACACTAGTGCATGTAGAATGAATAAATACTTTTATTGTTGCAAACTTTATGAAATGATTATCTCTGACAGATTATCTGTGTGTTTGCAATTATTAATTTAAATAATTGAATTAATTTAATTATCATTTTCTTCTGCAGTGGTGTTCAAAGCGAGATTAATATTTAAATCTTCCCATTACCTGTCCAGTTATGTAGAGCTGATGCATAATAGCACTGACATTATTTTGGCCTCTTCTGGGCTCTTTTAGGCACATGTGAGGCCTTTATTTGATAAGGGAGTAAACTAGAACTCAACTTCTAATTTACATCCTTGTTTAAATGAAGGATACTCCTGGCCCTAAGAGAGCCTAAGAGGCTTCCAAAATGAAGCAGAATTATCCCCACATCCGCTAGGGGCTTTGAATGATGTTTTGGGTTTTTTAAAAAAAATTGAAAAAAAAATGGGAGTTTGGGGAAGGGAGGATGTCGGCTGCATGTAGCTCAGTGGCTACACTTTCCTCACCCTTGATTTATATTGTTGCCTCTTAGTCATTAAAAAAATAAATACAATATCATATCTTATCATATGTATTGGTTAATATATTTTTCAAAGCTTCCATCTGGGCATTCAGGACATAAACGATCTTCCAGTTGGGGAAGAACATACTCCTTCTCTAGTGCTGTTAACAGAGGATGTATATTAGAAGATGAAAACAAGAACATTAAAGCAGGTCTTCAAGCAACACTACAGGTAAGGTATATGGGAGGAGCAGCAGATTAGATATAAAGAATGCAGCCTCCTGGCTTCTGTAGAATTAATAAACCAAAACCACAAGGCCTTCCTGATATGGAAAAGAGTGATGTACACATCAGTTAGTTACAGATGTTACCTGTCTGCAGGGTTCTGGCCTTCTTTTGATTGCGGAGAGGGGAGCCTGGCTAGGCAAAGGTGATGCAGCTCCACAGTACTTTGTATCAAAACTTGAAACATATTCCAAAACACAATGAAGCTTGGCAAGAGGCAGGTGGCCTTACGTGCTCCTGGTGATTGTTATTATCCTACGAGTTGACACTAAGTTTTCGATGAACTGATGGAAACTACCCGTGGTGACATCTAAGCACCTTATCATTTACCTTTAATTGGGAGAGCTGTCTTCATCAGATTTCATAATGCCAGATGTTCTCAGTCCTGCAGCAGGGTCAGGAGCTATTCAGAGATATGTGTGTATGTTATGCTGGACTATAAACTCTGGGAGTAACCATAAGTCAGAAATGACTTGAAGACCCACAACAACAATCTTTCCTGCATGCATTGCCTCAGTCTTCTACAGTTGTATACTTCAGGAGTCCTAATATGAATAGAGAGTAATACGAGGCTGTGAAATAGTATCAAATTAGTGTGACATAAAATAGTCTGAAATAGTTAGCTATTTAAAACAATGCTTTGAAATAGCTGAACTACTGAATTTTTTAAAAATGAAAATGGTACTCTGTTGGTTTTTATGGGTTTTTTGGGCTGTGAAGCCGTGTTCTAGAAGAATGTATTCCTGACATTTCGCTTGCATCTGTGGCTGGCATCTTCAGAGAATAGCTCTGTAAAAAGGAGCAAAAAGAAGTTGCTTCTATAGTGTGGGCAAAATATTATGGATGATTTCAGTGCTACTAGGAGGGACTAGGAGGGAAATATCACATGGTTTTGTGCCTCTCCTACAGTCTTGCAACTCACAAAGCTGAAAAACAAAATGGTAATGAGAAGTCCCAAAGCTACATGAACATGATCTCAACTTTTCAGGACTATAGTAAACATGGCTTTGGGCATAAAACAATTGGAAAAGTGATCCCCTGTTTGTGGAAAAGTGACTTTCAAGTGTTCTGAAAATGGCATAGTAACATATTAGAAAGTAAATATGGAACGAATTGGTTACTGTTGTTTTTTCCCCTTCTTTTCAAAAATATTAAGGTATTCTTAACAAATGCTGCCAATGTATTTTTACTGGAACCATGTACTGAAATACCTGCACTCCTGAAGGAGCAAGTTGGTGCATGCAGAGCAGTTTTGAGTATATTCAGGCGCATGATCATGGAACTTCCAATGAATAAAAAGACCTGGTATGCATCCCTTAAATTTATGTGTAGTTGATTCAGACATGTAAGATATCTGAAAAAGTTTCTGAAACATTCTAGTTACATTTAGGTTAAATTCCTATGTATGCTTACCAGAAAGTATGTACCATTAAATGTTCAAATTCATCAGTTTCTCAATAATTATGTATTGCCCTGCAGTACATTATTTTATTACATAGTCTTATCTGGTAGAGTGAAATCACAAATATTATAAATTTAAAACAATATATATAGCCACAAATAAAAACATTATATGGCAATCACAACAGTAAAGTCTTATGTGAATTGTATGTTTTCCTGTGGTAATGCTTCTAAAATTTATTTTTGTTAAGGCTGCATCAAAATCACAATCTATGTTTATAATTTTCTTCTTACTTCTTCTTATTTCTGCATTTGTAAGAAATAATGTTTCTATTCTCCATAATAGTACTTTGAATTTAGTATGAAAAGTGCCATGGTGACATTTTCAGTTGTGATGGTCACAAAAATATTTCAATTGTTGCTTTTAGAACACTGATGATGACCCATGGCATTATCAGAATTGTAGAATAACATAGGTGGTCTAAATACTCTGAAGGCACCAGATCCACTCCGATCTTAGAAGTGAAGCAAGGTCAGTCGTGGGTAGTACTTAGATGTGGACCACCAACAAATACAAGGTGCTGCAGAGAAAGGAATTTGCAAAACCACTTCTGAGTATTCCTTGCCTAAGAAAACCCTATAAAATTATTGGGGTCGCCATAAGTCGACAGACAACTTGAAGGTGCAAAAGCACACACACACAAAATGTAGAGATAACTGTTATTTTAAACATTTTATATATTTTTCACATGCAAGATAAACTTATTACATATGAACTTATTATATGATTTATTGTTTGATTTGTTTCTAAATCTCTCTCCCCACCTCCCACCCCACAACTTTATCCTAGGGAGCAACTGCTACAAATTCTTCTCAGGATAACAGAAGCTATCATGAGCAAATCAAAAGATAACCAAATACAAGATGCATTTGCACAAAGTTTAGCAGGTTTACTATTCCGGGTATGTCTCATTCTTTGTTTAAAACATAAAGCAGAAGATTATACTGTACTAAAACTTGTATTCCTTAGTGCTTTTGGAAAGGTGACAAACAAATTAAAGTGGTAGTATGCAAGCATGTTTTCCCTGTAACACATCTCATGTGTGTAAACAATGTATGACATTGATTATTTTGACATTTCCTGATGATTAGTACAGGATTTCCTGGATTTACATAGGTTTATCATTCAGTGCAGATGAAAATAGCTGCAGTATAATCAAATGGTGAATCTTTTAACTTCTCAGTGAGGAAAGACAAGCAGCCTGGGGAGGAGTGCAACGGGGAGGTGATCAAAAGAGAGAAGTCAGCATACTATCTGAATGGGGATATATAGCTCAGTTGTTGTGAAATGTATAGATTTCTACTTTTATAGCTGTTTTTCTTCCTGATTGCTTTCAATAGGCCAGTTTCTCTATGCTCCTGTCTTATTACTGCATTTTCTCACATCTCAAACGATCTAAGAATTGGTTTGCTATGTAAAGCACTGTGTTTTTCCCTCTGGTAAAATGTAGTGGACTATGGTTGGATGGATGTTGCTGTATTTTTAAAAATGATTGAGATTATCTAGATTGGGGGAGAGGAGAGAACCACTTTGGTGTGCTAGGCTGTTTTCCCCTCTCTGGCCTTACACAGGCTGGGCATAACCATGTCCTTTGACATCACAGAATCCCTAGTTGCGGTACTGACTAGAGCTTCCAACTGGCCCTGCAATTGGAGGACGTAGCTTTGCTCCTTCCTTGCCTTTCCCATGTGGAGTGAGGCTGGAGCAAAGCTGTACACAGGTCTGAGTGCCAACTGTATGAATCTAGGAAAGTTTGCCCAGCCCAATTTTCTCCCATTAAGAGGATGTGGACTGACAAAATGACTGAGACCCAAGGACAATGTGCAGAAACATTCCCTTAGCTAACACCAGAGTTTTACTAGCTTCACTAATGCTGTTTTTTTTTAAAACTCACCACTGTCATTTCCAGTGTGTGACTGGAGGTAACAGTGGCGATTCCCTTGTGAATTGTTGGCCTTTGCAACTGGGAAAGTGAATGGTACAGTAGGGGTGGGAAATCACTACTGTCTCAGGTGGCAGGTAAAGAGGAGCCCTCCTCTGTGTTCTATTCCATCTTGGGAGAGTGAATAGCAGAGAATCTCCAGCCAGCAGGTCCTTGAGGAGAGGACATGCTTGGAACTTTTGTGGGCTGGATCGGACAGATTAGACTCAACAACTGAAGGTTCCCCCTGATCTAGTCTAAGTTTAAGCAAGTCCAAACTTATTTTCTTCTCTCCTCCATTCTTCCGTTACTTTTCCTTCAGTTCTAATTCTTTTACAATCTTCTTTTCCTTCTCTTTCTTCATTTTCTTTTCTTAATTTTTGTATTTTATTAACAACTCTCTAGCCACTGCTTTGCTGGCATCCCATAGTGTTCTATTTGATATTCCTTCTGTATTGTTTTCCTTAAAATAGTATTTCATCTCTTTTTCAAGTTTATCTACTATATTTGAGTTTTTAATGGGTCTTCCTTTAGTCTCCAAGAATATTCTGAGTGCTTTTTTTCATATAGAAACCATTGCATTTGCCAAGTTGTTTTGTCACCTTGTGCTCACATTTGGGTATTATATATTTCTGGCATTTTAACACCATAAATGAGTTTGCAAAGAATGCATTATAGTTATGCTAGCAAAGGAAGAAGAGAGATTGGTGAGAGCATAAACGAATGGACTGAACATGTATCCTAAATTACATCTGAAACACTTCAGCTTGTAGAAATAACAGCTAAAAAATGTTTGTGTATAGAATGTTACTGCTTTTGCACTGATCGTTTCTGTGTCTAGTTAATATAATATACAATTGGCTGCCCCAACTAGTGTGTTTATGTCTGTACTTTTATCATTAACTTTAGAAATCAATGAGCGTAAAATTCTAAATGAGAAGTCATTCTGTTTTCCCCTTTTCCTTTGTCTCCCCACCACAGACTCTCATTGTGGCTTGGATCCGAGCTAATCTAAGTGTCTATATTTCTCGAGAGCTGTGGGATGAATTGCTACGGGTGCTGTCATCTCTTACAGACTGGGAAGAGCTAATCATAGAATGGGCTAACATCATGGACTCTCTAACATCTGTCTTAGCAAGAACAGTGTATGGTGTTGAAATGACCAGTTTGCCTCTGGATAAACTAAGTGAGCAAAAGGAGAAAATACAAAGGGGAAAAGGTAAATCTTGATTAGGTTAAAATCCTTAGAGTGTCTTAAACTATATTAGGTTTTGTTCACCAAGTAAAAAAAATGTTGCTTTGTCGTAATATGCTTTCATGTCAAATCCAAATTTAGTCAACCCTGTAATAGAATTTATTAGCAAGATTTCTTCAATGGAGGTCACGCACGGTGCGCCGGCACTTGTGGGGCGGCGGCGGCAGCGGCCCACAGGTCATAGGTTGCCTGATTTAAATGTTAACATTTGTGTAAATAAATATAATTAGTCCCTTGCTATGACACACATTGCACTTCTGTGCTCCTGGTGTACATCTGAATAGGTCAATGCTTCTGATGTTACATGGATTAGCAGGAGTTAAGATGCTGATATAGAAGGTAAAGTTTCTATTTGTCTTTTCTCGTTTATCCAAAGGCCAATAGCCTAAGATTCTCTAGCATATATGAGCAGTTTCTCTTTATATGACACAATAAAAGTACAAACAATGAACAGATAGCATTGTGTGTCATTATTTAAATTTAGATGCCTCTCAGTGTCTAACTTGCACCTTTTCCTCACCTTTTCTGTGTAGTTTCTATGTGATGGATTGCTTTCAAGTTCTAGAGCCCTAGCAACGATAAATGGTAGTCTTTTAACATATGAAAATATGGAACATCCTACAATGGGTGTAGGAGTGGGAAATGTTAAAATATTTTCTTTTACTAATGAGATTTACTAAACAATAATTGCATTTTAAAAAGTAAATTTAGGGGCTTCTTTATGTGTTTATTTAGACCCACTTCTTGATTTTGGAAACTGGAATTTCTCAAATGATCATTCTGTGTAGTTTTGAATGTTTGGGCTTTACATCAGGGTGGACATGCTTGTGGGATATCCTTAGTTTTGCACGTCAATTCCCATTATCCACTAGCCAGATGCAAAAGATACATAAGTAGAATAATTCTGACCTGAGGAATTGGTTTTGAATATGAGAACTGAACTGAGTTGTTCCAAGTGAAAATTCATACCTGTTTACTCCATCCTACCCACACCTTTATTTTATTAGTGTTATAATAGCAGGATATCAGTAGGAGTGGAAGGAACACAGTCTGCCTTCCATATCCACAGATTCTTGATCCACGGACTCAAACATCTACAGCTTAAAAAAATTCTAAAAACCAAAAAGCAAACCTTGCTTTTTGCCATTTCATACAAGGGACACCATTTTACTACATCACTGTATATAATGGGACTTGAGCATCCACAGATTTTGGTATTCACTGAGGGCAGGGATCCTAGAACCAACCAAGGATGTACTGTATTTAAATTTTCAAAAAATGGTCAAAACCCACATTTTTCAAGTGTCAAGAAATCTTGATGAGAAGAATCCTAAGATGATGAGAGACTTTGAGATTTAGGACTTATTCTGCGCAAAATTTGCAAATGGTTGTTTTGTACAGAAAACAGAATTTTATGTGCAGAAAACAGCATTTTCTGCACAGAAAATTATATTTCTATGCAGGAAATTCATTTCTTGCACAGAAAATGCTGTACTTGGTGACTCTACGCAAAATCTGCATTGTATGATTTGAATAGAAAATAGCATTCGCTGCACAAGAACCTTCATTTTCTGCCCAGAAAATAATGTTTCAATGTAGGAATATTATTTTCTGAACAGAAAAAGTATTTCCTTCACGTAAAATGCTGTTTTCCATGCATAGCAACCACACATGAATTTTGTGCAGAAGAGGCCCAAATTTCAAAGTCTCTTCAAAAACTGCTTAGTTTTCAAATACTTTCACAGAGCAGGAAGAAAATTGCTAAAATTACTTATTGCTTCCTTTGAGAAGAAACTTAGTAAGGAATAACTTGCCCAAGTGTCAATAATTTTGTAACTGCCACTGTTACAGTGTTGGGAGTCAAATACCTATGGCAGTCTTTTTTAGATTACCCAGATGTCTTCAGTAGATCCTGATCTACATTCTACCTGGTGCCTGATGTGGGAAATGAGTTTGCTGAGGTCTGAAATGCCCCCCCCCCCGTAAATACCCATTTCAGAATGTTAATCGGGGTCGTTATTTAATAGTGTTATTCCAGCACTGCATGTGTAATTCCAAATTTTGCATATAGAGAGATTTCCAGTGTAGTTTCCAATTGTTCATCTGATTGGAGAACCAGTTGCGTGTTCAGTTACAGAACTAATTGTGCAATCTGTGGCACAACTGCATGCACAACTGATTGCACAGGCAATAATGGCAGCATGCCTAGGAACCATAGGTACGAGGGGGTATCGTAAAATTTTAATTATCACCTTTAAAAAATTTGAGAGAAGGTTTGTTTTGATTTGTAGTTGTTAACTTATCTTTACATAGTCACCATCCAGATTTACACATTTTTCCCAGCGTTTCTTGACCCTCCAAATACCATTATTGTAAAAGTCTGCAGATTGTGCCTTTCGAAGATTTTACACTTTAGTTACTTCTGGCACAACCTGTCACAAAAATAAAGGACACGATGAGCTGATTTCATGCACTTAGGGACCAATGATGACACTGACAAAATTACATCAATATACCATAACTTCCAGGTGATAATTATTACTTTACGATATCCCCTCATAAGGCACAATCTGCAGACTTCTATAATATCAGGTATTTTGAGGGTCAAGAAAGGCTGAGAAAAATGTGTAAATCTAGATGGTGACTACATAGAAATAAGTTAACAACTACAAATCAAAACGAACTGTCAATTTTTTTGAAGGTGATAATTAAAACTTTAACATCGTAGGTACAAATGCTACCTACCACTTGAGCAGCTTGAAATATGGAACTCCACTAACACATAGTTTTCCACTGCCAGGAAATCAAAGATGGGAAATAGAAGGCATCTATGGCCCTCCAGTATACTTCAATACCTGATCTTCATGCATTTCCAGATACATTGTTGGTTTGTGTAATTATTTGCTGTAAAAATTGTGATGGGCCATAATTGAGAGTTTGCTAATATATATAAAATATATAAAAGCATCTGGAAAAGCTGTGCTATTTCTTGTGTTATGCGAGATATGCATTTTTTATTCCTACAACATACTTCTTGTTAAAAATTGTGGCAATGAACAAATTCAAAGATTGGTGAACTTCTGCTTTTAGCTAACTTTGAAGTCATGTTTGATGTTTTGGAAATTCATTGAATGAAACCAAAGACATGCACATAAATGGGTTTGGGGTAGTGCATCTTAAGCTAAGTGATGCAAGGGCCAGTGGGGTAATTTGCCATTATGCCAGAGACTGTCACCATATTTGTGCCCATTAGCTACCACAATTTCTTGCATGGAAATTTGCTTCTGACATGCAGTCAGTGGTTCTCAGACCAGCTCCATTCCATGGACCACCACTTTGAGAAGCACTCATTTAGGGAGTATTTTACCGCCCTAAAACAAATTTATTTGCATTACAGTATAGTAAAATAACCCCCAAAGCCACATATTTAGTAACAGAAAAAGTGCACATAATTTTGCTTACCTTTTATCATGAAATATTTATTTTATCCCATGGGGGTGTTTGTTTTGGTTTTCAGAAAGAAAATCCTTTATAGACATTGAAGTCTCCCTTTCTAGATGAGTTTTTGTTACAAAAAACAAGAGAACAACCAGGGACAAAGATTTCTGCAAACCAAGTTTTGGGTGATTTATTAGAGGCATCCCCTTGCAGCATTTTTTGTGTACAGAAGGAAAATTAGATATGATTGAAATTCACTAGAATTTCTTCTGTTTACTACTGTACAAGTGACAGTCTACTACAGGGGTAGGCAACCTTTCCCCTTTAAGGGCCGAGGGACTTCAGCTCCCAGAAACCTCAGCCATGTTGGCCAATAGTCCCATGTTGGCCAATAGCTCCTGGGATTCTGGGAGCTGAAGTCCCTCGGCCCTTAAAGGGGAAAGGTTGCCTACCCCTGGTCTACTAGATGGACTATATTGTAGTGCTACTTATGTGTAAATTTTACAATAAAAATGAATCTGGGGTAAAAAAATTCCCCATCTTATTGAATAACGTGAATCTATCTAAGCATGTGGTGTTCTAATGGGACTTCCCAGTATATTCTGATCATTGCTTGAATCACTGTCTTGAAATACTTTTCCTTATTCAGAGAGCATGGTTTTCAGTATTGGCACAAAAAACATCTTATTAAATTAAAGATAGCTTCAACTGAAATGATTACAAGGAACATTTATATCTGAGATTAGTCAATTTATTATTGCATTAATTTGATGGATTCATGCATATTTAAACTTCTCTTTTTGATTTGTTTCAATGTTAAATATCCTGGAGTTACATTCCTTCTATATTCCACTATTTAAAAGGTGGCATTTTGGAACCTCAGAAGGGAGCTGCTGTTGGAAGATCATTTTCTTTAAGCTGGAAAAATCACCCAGAAGTTGTGGAACCAATGAGGTTTAGGAGTGCTACTACCTCAGGAGTACCAGGCGTTGAGAAAGCAAGGAATATAGTGCGTCAGAGAGCAACAGGTTAGGCACAGGCCATTTGATGTCCTAATTATCAATCAGAAATTTAAATTAAAATATGAAGTGATTTTATATTTCATAGTAGTTAGAATGCATTTATGTCATTTAATATTGCATTCTTTGATCATGTAAACTACTGTTTAATATGTATTTTTTTGTTGTTGTTGTCATGGCCTGGGTACTCTTCTACTGTGTATAAGATTGTACCTGGATGGTCTTGGTGAAATTTCTATAGGACTGGCAGTCCCTTTCCTTAGCTAAATGTTGTTTCATGATCTACATATGAGCCAATAGATTGGAGGAGTGTTTTTGTCAGAGCCCTCTTTCTCATAGCATGCATGAAGCATTGGACCTTTGCAGTTCAGATTAAAAAGAAAAAATAATTTTGTTTTAATGTCTTGGATTTTTATTGTTAATTATCTAGGACACACCAGTCTAGTGATAAATTCATTAACAGCTTCTGCGGACAGTTGCTGTCCTCTTGATGCAACTTTCTTATGGTACAGCAGCTTCTTAAACTGCCAGACAACAGAGATGGGGAGGGAGGTTCTGTCCACAGATGCACTAAGCTGGGATTCATACATCTGTGTCAAAAGAAAGTTACATCATCATGCATATTGTGCTTTACCTATCAATACTTTTTTTGAGTAAACAAAATAAATGCTGTGGGGAAATTCCATATACACCTATGAGTCTTAGAGTGTATCTATACTGCACAGTTATAGCAGTTTGATACCACTTCACCCGCCACAGCGCCTTTCCCTGGAATCCTGGGATTTGTAGTTTCCTGAAATACAGAGATCTCTAATGTTGCCCTAACCAAACTATAAATCCCAGAACATTGCAAATTGTGTAGTGTGGCTGCAGCCTTATTTTCTCAACAATGTGGTGGCAGCTCTATTATTTATTATTATTTGGTATTGTAAAGTCTTCCAAAAGAAAATACTATTTCATTGATTTCTACTTGTGGATCTGGAAATCCTGCAAGTGTTTCCTCCCACATTGTTTTGCAGGAGTTCCCAACCTTCTGGGAAAGGAGAGAGAGCAAAGGAAATTAGCAAAACCATTTCTCCTTAACTTCTGTGGTGAGAATGGCATACACAGTTGAAAAACTGGAAAAGTAGCCACATAATTAATTGCCACTCACCTGAAGATATAATTTTGAAAATTTTTGAAGGCAACAAGTGGGAGACAGAACTGTATTCTGAGGAAAAGGTTCTTTAAAAAACAACAACAGGAAATATAGGAAAGTTGGAAATACATGGTACACTTAATGTCTGAATTGCTTTGCAGCACAAAATGTGTGATAGTGATTGGTATATAAAACTGGTAGAAGAGAAGGTGTACCCTAAGATTTTAACTTTCTTCTCCAATTCCTCAGTTTTTCTGATGTAGACTTTGGGAGGGGAAAAAAATCTCCCTGGGCGTTTTTCTTCTTTTTTTATTTCCTGACACTTCATCACCTCTCACATCCTCTTGAAACAACAAGAAGTGCCAGTTCCCAAGCCAACACGAGTAAGGTTACTTTATGGATGTCAGGCCACTCAGTCTTCACCTCAGAGCAGTTATGGTCAAATGACTAGTCTCAATGATAGTAGTGACTATTTCAGTATTTCCCATTCCCCAGTTCATGTGCCATGAGAAGAATTAAAATAGAGAAATGCTACTCATGTAGATTGTGGGTTTCCACAAAACTGTACCACACGCTTCACCGTCATGATTTAAGCACATGACACCTTCAGTCGTTTACAGAGATTCAAAGTAGTTTGTGATTTAGGATTGAGGTAAGCAGAGAAAAGGCAAATGGAGCAAAACATTCTAAAAGATTTTTTATCCCAAACCATTCTCCAAAATATCACTATTATTTTGTTACATCCTGTCAATATCACCACATCGACTGCTTTGATCTCTCTCCCCCCTCCCCATGTGCATGGACCATGAATAATTACCAAATTGATCTGTGCAGCTTCCTTTTCTGCCAGGGCCAAAGCAAAAGCCAACCTGACTCTTCACTGTTATGGTGGTAGTAGTATTTAATGGATAGAAAAGTTTTAGAACAAGAGAAATGTTATTTGGAAAGGGTCTAACGATATTGAAAAGTTGTAAGTGAGAGATTTTTGAATGACTAGTTAGCACAGGATAAAAATATTTTCTGGTTCTCAACTGCTTGTCTAGCCTAGGATCTTTCTGGCCTCTGTAAGAAGTAAATATAATTAGGTGATTTGACTTGATAATTAGATAATTCTGTAATGACATATATGTAAGACATAACACATATTCCAGTGGTACATATTTTTTACTCCTGATTTTCTGATACCTTTTCTGATATGCCCTTTAGAAGAGTGTGTTAATTTGCACATCTTCTCTTATTATGCTGCGTTGCCACTGAGTGGCATTTGTTGCCATCTTCCTACAGACATTCCTCAATGACAGTCTATTTGGTTCAGAGTAACCCAGCATGTGGGCAAATGATATGATTGTAACAAAAAGAGCAGACACAAAATACAAACAAAGGTTATGAATATTTCTTGCAAATAATCCACTCCTTGTGACTTTTTTCTAAGGAAGTTCTAACGGAAATTATCTTCTCTCCATGCTTTAAGAATTCTTCTGTTGGGAGATTTAGTAAACTGATTTTGCAAAAATTAACATCTTTAATGAATAATGCATAACTTCTTAGATTACACTGTACTGAATTCTTGTTCAACAGGGGGGAAAGTGTGCATGTGATTTCATGCTTAAGAAACTTCAGTTGCTTTCCTCTTTTTCTCTTTCATGCAATATCCTATTGAAAAAGATATTTCATTACTGTTTTGACTTCTGTTAATTTATTTTTCTCTGGAAGCTAAGCGAAGCCAGTCTATCAGCAACTGTGCTCATCTCTGTGAGGCTTTGCCATCCACTAAAAGTGTACCTCTTCTCCTTCACACTGTGAGCTCTCTCTTACCTGGTATCTCTTATACTTCTTACTCTCACACGCTTTCAGGTATGATACTTAAAACTGTTTTGCTTCTGAATAGTCTGTATTAGTATTGCCATATGTCCTACATTCTGAACATTAGTATTTTTATAATACTGTATTTTGAATAAAAGCAGTGATGTATGGTATGCAAGTTCTCTATAAAGCAGCTTTGAAGTTCTCTAAACACACAGCTATTTCTAGATGCCTTGTGGAAGATGCCAGCCACAGTAGCAAGCGAAACATGAGGAATACATTCTTCTAGAAAATGGCCTTACAGCGCGAAAACCAACAAAAACTTATGGATGCCAGCCATGAAAGCCTTTGACTTCACAAAAAAATGCAACATGAAATAAATAGCATATAGATCTAGAATACTTTAAAAATTCAGTAAGATTAAAACACTTTGAATAGAAACAACAATGCATTGATTATATAAGAGCATTCCCACAACAGTCAGCTGCAATATGAGTAATAAATCTTTCCCAGATTTTCATTGCAACGAGATATGTGCCTATGTGTTACTATTTTAATGTACAACCATTGATGTAAATCAAGTCATTTCAACACTTAATGTTTCAGTGTTGAGAGTTAGGGCTGGAACAGACCGCCCAAAAAGGGCGGATTGGGGCTGCCCCAGAGCCTGTCGCTCCAGAGCCGCAGCAAGCACACGCTGCGGCCCCCACCTGCCCTGGAGCTGGCTACCTTAGGAGGCCCAGTTGCAACCTGAGGGGGGCTTGAAGACGCTCCAGCAGTGTGCAGCATGTAAACACCACTCTCCCAGAGCATCTTGAAACTGCACATGTCTGGTCGGCCAGGGTGGCTTCTGGGCAGCTTGTGGGCATGCAGCGTCTAAACGCCATGCCCCCAAGCTGTGTGGAAGCTGGCTTTTCAGACCGGTCTTTCTGGCCCTTAGTTATGTTTTGCCAAGTATTTGACTAGCCAGCAACTATAAATCTAGATTTGAAAAGTTGTTTGAAGGGCTGAATCTTCTTTGCTGCTGAGATAGCAAAATAGTTTTAATAATAGTTTAATTTGTGGCTTACACAGAATTAGTAAAGAACATACTATGGTCACATGCTATGGATCTAGAATACCAGTAAAGATTGTGGGAGCAGGAGTGACATTTAAATTGCCATAATCTTCAGTTGTTTTGAAATTTCAGTTTTAATGATAGTGTTAATACAAGAGAAACTTATAAAAATGATAGTGTTAATACAAGAGAAACTTATAAAACAAGAAGAGAAAAATGTCAAATACTGCAATAAGAATATGTTGTCAAATTGATTGGCTAGTTAAAAAAAGTGTAAATAAAGAAACATAATGGAAAAAATGCAAGAGCACAGAAAATTGATAAAAAGTTCATTTAGAGATTCTGTGTACCTCACTCACTAGAAGTAGGAATGTTCCATCAGTGGTTTATGGCCTCAGCGCTGTGTGTGTGTGTGCACGTGCACACACACACGTGCACATGCACATGCACCTCATCCCACAATTTAAAAATACTCCTTTACCCATGCTAAATCAAACAACTCTGTATAAATGAATCAAAAACCTTATTTTTCTGTTGGGATCAGTATATCCTTCTCTATTGTTGATCCACAGCATTGGACACCTGTTGCTACATCACCAAAACGCTTTCACCCTAAACCTGCAAATAGCTAGATATGACATTGACATTTGCCTTTCAAGGGCTGCATCTGCACTACAGAAATAATCCAGGTTGACACCACTGCCATGGCTGAATGCTGTGAAATTCAGGGATTTATAGTTGTGTGAGATATTTAGCCCACAACAAATTACAGCTTCCAGGATTCCATAGCATTGAGCCATGGCAGTTAAAGTGCTGTCAATTATTATTAGCAATGTGGATTAGCACTGAATTATTTCAGCAGTGTGGATGCAGGCAAAGAGAAGTAAAGAGAGAAGTTATTTTTCTTAATACCTCCAACCTTATTTACATCCAGTAAAAGTATAAATGAATAGAAATGTGATAATGAGATAAAGTAAATTAGCTTATTCTAAGTTTTAAATTGGAAGTCATGTTACATATTAGTATTTTCCATTATTTATTGCCTCATCAGTGACCAGTAGAGCCAAAATATAAGTTATGCAAACTGAATATATATATATATATATATATATATATATGCACCTTAGTCATAAATTTGACTTTCCCAATGCTCAGATAGGTGCACATTTTTTTAGAGGAGTGGAATAGTTTCTTCAACGTATGTACAGCTTTGTATAATTTATATAGGCATTAAATGCATATACACTCATTCCTCCAAATTCACTGGGGTTAGGGGCACAAGATCCCTGCGAATGTGGAAAAACCGCAAATAAAAAACCCTCTATGTTTCTCCTGAGAGAACACCTCTCTAGGAATCTCTAGTTCCTCCAGTGCATCTGCCAAACATTGACCATAGAATTGTGCTGGAGGAGCTACAAATGCCTAGTGGAGTGTTCTCTCTAGGAATCTCTGGGTCCTTCAGTGTGACTTTTGGTTAAAGTTGACCATAGAGTTGCGCTGAAGAACTCAGATATTCCTAGAGAGAACATATTAATAAAATCCATGAATAATCATAGGTGCAAAAGTCAAAGCTGCAAATGTGGAGGGACAATTGTACATATTTTAAATTAACTTACAATGCTGTAGATTTGGAGATTGTACTTCCATGCTAGCTAATACATTGACAGTTGGTATGCACAAAATCGAAAGCATGCTGAATACTAGAGAATAAAGACATCCCAGATACTTCACAGCTGCTGTTTTTTCACTCTAAAGCTGTGAGAGCAATTCACTTTGCAGAGAAGGAGCAGTATTCATACAAGTTCTTAATCCTTCTTCATGCCTCGTTTTAGCCTCAAATTGCACCCATCATTTTGCAGTGGAGAACTAATATTTGGGTTCTTACGTCCATATTTACCACATTTGTGTTTTTTTCTCTGAATGGCAATAGGAGAACAAATACATTAATGTTATGACTGCCACGTGCTTTTATTAACAGTAATTTTCACATTCTAATTTCTGTATGGCTGAAACATTTTTGTATCAAATCCCTACAGAAGCTGAAGAATATCAGCAGTCAGGAAATGGAACAGAAACAGAATACAACCAAGCAGAAACTGTAACAAGAACAGAATGCAACAGTCCATTTTCAGACCAGGAACAATTAACTCGAAGCAGTAGCACCTCAGATATTAGAGACCAATGCAATTCTGTTTTCCAAGGTAATTTAAAAGTAAAATTTAAAAGTAATAAGAACTAGCTTCCTCAACATGCTACTTATGCATGGGCACAATCGTTCAGTTGGCCTTAGCATAATGGTTTTAATGGTTTGTTTGTTTTAACTCAATCTTGGTTTAATCTTGTTTTAAGGGGTGGGTGGGCAGATTTGGAGGGAGGGAATGTGTTTTTAGCTGTACTATTTTAATTGTTGTAACCCGCCTCGATTGCTTTGCAGAGAGGCGAGCTAAAAATAAAATTTATTATTATTATTATTATTATTATTATTATTATTATACACTTTTGTGTTATGGATGAAATTTGGATGTGCAATTGTTTTATGCAACAATGTTTAAGGTCAATCTTAATTAAAACACATCACATGGCACTTAGTGTATTTTGTAAGTGTGCAAAATTTTAACCATGGTAGTATGTTTTTCCCCAATACCTATGGCAAGTAAAGCATTTCAAATTTAGTTTACTCCCCTTAATATAGCCATCCTATTTTTAATTAATGTATCCTCAAAGTTTCCCAGTAGATTGTATCATTGCTATCTAATTTATTAAATGGCATCATGGTTATATGTACACAATAAAAACAAAGGTAAAGATAATATTAATTCACTTGATAACTCATATTAATAATCAGTTTTTGTATTTCTTGTATAATAATCATTATTCTTCACTTTATAATTTACAGTTAGAAAAACAGACAGCTCACAGAACTTAACTTCAGATTCCAGATCTATTGACGAAGCTAAGGAGATCATGTGCAAAGAAAATACAGAGGAAGAGGTAAAATAGAATAAAGAAGATTAACCATATCACAATGAGAGTATTATTTTCTGGTGATTGAGGAAATCTTTTAAAAGGAGAACTAAAATGGTAAAGATAAATCAATTAAGAAGGAATTTCAACTGAATTTGAAGGAAAATATACAAAGATTTGTTTTTGTACTCATCACTCCCTTCCTACAGAAACCTTTTTCTCTGTAGAAAACATAGATGCAGAGAAATAGAATGTTAATTAAGTAGATTACAGAACAGGTACATAATTTGCAGAAGGGCATGAGTGTGTGTGTGTGTGTGTGCATGAGCGTACACATACTGCTTACTTTTTCAATGTTGCTATTTGCCCTAAACTCTTTTCCTATTGGAACTTGTCCTGGTCTGTTCTATGACTTGAGGAGTGCTCTTTGTACAATATAGGGATCACTGTTTGTGCAGGTAGACTAAGGGCTCCTGATGATAGAAAAGGGAGGTATAATCATTGTCCTTTTTAGTATGCATGAAGTTTGAAGAGCCATAGATCTGTAAATTTGTACTAATTTATTAGGGTATAGTCATGGATGCACTCCACCGGCAAAGGAACCATAATTGCTGGATTCCCAGATAGCTGAGAAAGATAGAGGGAAGCCAAGCAAGCAAGCTCTTCTTCCTTCCTCCCTACCTCCCAGTCTTTAGCCTTTGTAGAAGTAAAAATATGAAGCAAAATATGCAGCTAGACTTCTCATTTCCAGACTCCCAGGTTTGTAGGTAGAGAAACTAAGGAGTATTAAATTAATATAAAGATTTCCCAGTGGCCAACTCCATCTGTTTTGGTGAACCTGATGTCTAGGCTGCTAGACCAATTGTTCTCTGACACATTTGGAACTTTTTCCAGCACAGTGTGCAGTTTTGAAATATTTCTACTGTTGGCATTTAATATCATTACGAGCAAAAGTGTTTGAATTAGGGATGTAAAACCCAAATTAGTGGGATGTTCAGTTTAACAAAGGGCCATATGCTCAGTTTTGTTTTTTAAGACTGGAACATTAAAATCATGGCCACTTCCACCTGTGCAAGTGTTTCCTTTCTTTGGTAGGAAAACATTTGTAAAGGGAGCCACCTTTGAAAAAGAATCCATGGGAATTATCCTTATCTGCCACCCTCTCCCCCTGTCTGTCTGGTTTTCTTCTCAGATCCCAATTTCTCAGGCAGAAAAACATTCTCTATAATATGAGAAGTGAACTATCTTCCCACCCTACAGTATAATCATCTGGATAGAATAGTGTCCAAGCATTCACAGAAGGAACTATGGCCATTGAGGAGAAACCAGTGCTAATCTACCTGTTCACCTTCAACTAGCGCATTGGTTCTCAAATAGTGGGGTGCGCCCCCAAGGGGGGGCGCGAGGCTCCGTAAAGGGTTGCCTAGCAACTCTACGGCTGGAGAGAGGGAGCAAATGATACCATTTACAGTCGCGCGGGGGGGGGCGAAATGTTTTCTTCTTCCTAGGGGGGGCATGACAGAAAATAATTGAGAAGCACTGAACTAGCGTGTTTTGATCTTTAGACAGCAAAAGCTTTGAAAACAAATGTTTTTTGAATGTGTACCTACATTGTGATAATTCAGTTTTTTAAAACTTGTCAATTCTATAGTAATTTTTTAAAAAAAACATTTTAATGCAGGCAAGCAACACTCCAACTGAATCATATCTCAAAGCAGACGTGCAGCAGTCACATGGAAGAGAGAGAGAGAAAAGTGAGTTTCAGTATAACAGATGTTTGTTACTTTGCTTGTAATATTTGTGTTAGAACACAGTGTGATCACAAATTGCATTTGTAATAACAACCTTCATTTATTGATCTTGTTTTTGAGAAATCCTATTTCACTGGAAATTTTATCCACCATGTAGGTGAAAGTGTCAGTAGTGATACGTCCATTGGATACAATAATGAAGTAGACATTACTATGGCTCCCTGGCAATCTTGTGAAGAAAACCATGATGTCAACATGCCAGCTGAGATATCTGTTGATCCAGATGCATGCCACTGGTTGCACTTGAATCCTTCAGATGCCACCAATTTAACAGGTATTATTTTTGTCCAAGGAAATGTGCTGTGTGTCCCTGAATATATGCAAATATGCATTGTTCCTCATTTTTGGTTATACAATAGCTGCTAATAAATAATACTTCACACAGTGTACTGCCTTAAGAGACCAAACCTTCTGTAGCTGAGCTTCTGTTACCTGTCTGAGCCCAACCAAAGAGAAAAAATTGTATGGTTTTGTAAGGCCTAATGGCACTTTTCAGCCCTAGAATTCTTAGAAAAGTTTGTAGATACGCAGGACACATCTTTATATCTTCTCTGTACTGGAGCTCTTCCTGCCTATTTTGCCTTGGTTTCCTGTTCAAAATATGGTATCAATTTTTTTTTAAAAAAGTGAGAACGGTTACAGTAACTTGCTAGTAAACATCAGTTATCTCACAGGCTTTCTAACAAAAAGGTGGAACTGAATTAAATTTATTGTTAACTAAAGTAACTGACTTTAGTTGGAATTCCATCTTTAATTCCAGAATCAAGTAGTTACAGTATTGACTAATTAAAAGAATGACAGCGCTGCAGATCAAACACCTTTTCATTGCCAAGAACCTCAGATTTTTTGGGTTTTTGCCAAACTATTTTAGAATATACAAAAAAAAAATTAAAAATAATAACCTAGTACTATCTTTTAACTGAAACTACTTTTTCACTGCTGCTAGGAAGAAATTAGCTGCTTGGTTAGTAACATAATGGTTCTACTCTGATAAATAATCTATAAACAGCTTCTCCTCAGAATGTCTCTGAAATTTACATAAAAGGGAGAAAAAATTAAAAGAACATTTGTTAAGTATTTGAGATCCTCAGCTATACATGGGGATTTATGAATGTACCATTGGCCCAGAATTCCACTTCAAGAGTTGGTATGCACAAAGGACTCCCACTTAATATAAGGAAAATGTGAATGATGGGGCAAGGCTACCAGGGCTTCAAACAGAAGACCCAAAAGGGTTGCTGTCAGACTGATTCAGGGGCAAGGTGTGCACATGACGCATGTTCCCGGATCGCTTGAAGGCCGTGCCAAGGCTGTGGCAGGGCCACTGAATGCAGCCCAAAATCAACTGTAAAAGGAGCGTTTTCTTACCGTTTCTTTTCACTGCCCATTGAGGACCATGGCAGCAGGACTGGCTCTGGCCACTCCTACTACCCCATCTGCTTGAGCCCCAGGTGTGTCTGTGGCACAGAAGTGCTAACACAGTCCTGCAGACCACTCATGTCTTTGAATTCACGAAGGGGCTTTCCTCACTATGTGATTGCTTCTGTTTGAGAACCATACAATTTCATACAGATTTATATTCATCCTTGTCCAAAGCTGGTGTTTTAGAAATTTCTCATATTCCTCCTTATGGAGCAGCTGAAAACCCAATATGTTTTGGATTCTGGGGAGTTTAGAGGAGTTCTTGACTGTTACTGCCTGAAATCTAATATACGTACCATATCTCTTTGGGATATGTTGCTTCTGTAGCACTAGAGGGTGCTGAATATCCTCTGATCAGCCACCATCAGAGATATTCTGAAGAAAAAAATTGTTATTCACCAATAAAAAAACATGATATTTCTCCAGCTTTTCCTTTGTCTCTTTATGTAAGTGTCTTATTTGTAACAGCAATCATATCTAATTATCCCTTCTAATCCTTATAGCAGATTGTTCTAGAATCACATTAAAGAAATCTATACAAAACTTCTCAGGTGTAAATACTGGTCTTGGAGTAGAAATGGACTACTTTAGAATGAATAGTTTTATATTAACCACATGTATTTTAAGTGAATATGACAAATTTAACTGGATATGTATTGAACACTAAAAGTAAAGTTGAAGCATTGTTTTCTTAGTGGGAAGGTGGGATAAAAATGTTTTAAATAAATAGAATATGAGATTGGACAAAATTTTCAAATAGAAATTGTAATCATTTTGGAGGGCAGGAAAATGTGGGTTACAAGTTTGATTTAATTCCACCAATAAAACCTTATCGAATTTTTAATAGTAGAAAATTAGGGATCACTAGGGGTCATGTGGGGCACCATGGGATAATGCAGGAGTGGGAAACTTTGGAGGGCCTGAGGGACGGATTCCCTGGGATCATGACATCCCTAGCTGAATGCCAACTGAAATTCCTCCAGCTGATGCCTCAGCCTGGATGGCTTCACTCCTCTTTCAGATGGGCCAGCTTCTGAGGAATAGGAAGTTCCTCCATTCCTGGTTGGAGAGACTTTGATAGGTGCAGTGTTTACTCTCAGACAATTGCTACTTTAGTATAATGTAATAATAAATTACCCACTCTCTGGTCTCTGGATATCTGGCATGAGGCCATAAAGTCCTAGCATATATTAACACGGTTTTAACGTGATGATGCCAGAAGCATTTAAGAAAGCTCATCACTTAATATTTCTATGCATTCTGCAGTGGCACCACCATCCAATATTTTGTTCTGAGGATTTCTCAGTGCAAGGCCTTGGCTGCTCTGGCCAGTTGGCTGCTCTGGTCAGTTGTACTATCTGCTGTCCTGCTGCAGCATTTGCCACACAAGGAAACTACTCAGCTGGGTCTTTGGAGGCAGGGAGCACTCCTGGTGCAACACTTTGTCTGCTGCCCCTCAATCTGCTACCTGAGGGAGAAGATTCACCCTGACAGATTCTCTTTGCGGCTGAAGACACACTCCACAACACATGAGTTAATCCCTCATATCAACCAATTGAGGCAGGAGCTCAAAATGCTAAAACATTATAGCTGTCACTTCCAACCCCTCTCTCTTAAGTTTTTCTTTTCTTTTCTTGCTGACCAGTCAGACAATTACTCTCTTTCTCACTTAATTAATAAATTCAAAATAGAAATATAGGGAATACATAAAAATGGCTTCAGACTTAACATAAAGCAGAAAATTTCTCTGATACTTCTCACCCTCCAAGACTGCGAGTAAGCAGATCGCAGGCAGTGAAAATATAGCAATAAAAGATGTAAGACTCACATCAGGTGAGCAACAAGTATGCAAGTCAGGATTGGAGTTGCTACTGAAGAAAATATTCCTCTTGTCTAGCAAGAGTGAGACTGAAATCTGGTCTCCACAGCAGTGGGTAAATCTGGAAAAACCACAACAAACTCAGGTAGATCAGAGCAATGAGGTGAAAAAGGGTACAAATAAGGTTAAAATCAGATCACATTTCTTATCTAGTGAGTCTGTTAAGATTGGCATATGCAGTGTGGAGAACAAAAGCTCTGAGATAAGTTCTGATTGCCATTTTGAAACTGGAAAAACTACCCAGAAAAAGAAGGCAGATCCCAAGAAAGAGAATGGGCAATCAGAGGTTAGTATCAACAGAGACCTGTGATGGGCAGTGCAGCTGAGTCTAACCATATAAGGAAGCAAGCAGCAAGCATTGCTGGAGACACTGCTGGAAATAATACATCAAATCAATTTCCGCAATATTTGGCATGTGTGTTAGGAGAAAGCTGAAGCACAGAACACCAAGTTAATTCTCCAGCACAGTGGATGAGCAAGACATCAATTCAAGCTTCTGTTTCTAGCCACAATTCACAAAACAGTGTTGATTTACAAGTAAACATATCAAATGCTTTGAGATATTTAATTAGAGCAGAAGTACAGGTGGGAATTAATTCTTTTAATAGACAACAGAATTTAGATTGCAGTTCATTAGGATTAAATGATTTTAATATTAATATGATGAATTTAAATAGATCAAATAATTTAGACAGTGTTAATAATTTAAGAGGTTTAATTAATTTGTTAGTGCAGAAGGATACAATAAATCCAAATACATTTACTGGATTACATTATTTTAATTCTGGTTCGCATAATGAAATTCATGGTTCAAATTCATCAAGTCAAGGGAAAGTGAGAGTTATAGAAGAACAGGGGAATGATAGAGTTGAACTAAATTCTCATGGAAAATGTAAACAAAAAAGAAGCATTTAGAACTATTATCATGAAGAATTGCCACTGCAGAATTTAGTCAGAAATATTTGCTAGAAATAGCTGTGATATTTCAAGGAGTCTACTCCCTATTTTTTTATAGTTTCAAAACACAATGGGAAGTTCAGACCAGTTTTAAACCTAAAGTATTTCAATGTGTTTGTTCAGTACAGAAGATTCAAAATGGAAACTTTACAAACAATTTTGAACAATTTAGAACGGGACAACTTTTTGATTTCTATAGATTTGCAGGAAGCTTACCTTCATATTCCAAGTAGCCCAGAATGCAGGAGATTTCTCTGTTTTGAATACAATGGTCAACATTTCCAGTTCAAGGCTCTACCATTTGGCCTAGCATCAGCTCCAAGTTTTCACAGAAGTGTTGATATCAATCATAGCACATCTAAGGCAACAACAGGTGTACCTTTGCCTGTATTTGGGCAACATCTTAGTGAATGTGAAAGGTCAAGAAAAAGCAATGTTAGATCTCAAGTAGATGCTTTTCCATTTGGAGAGTCATGGATTCTTAGTAAATTACAAGATGAGTCACCTGATTCTGACAAAAAATATAACACAACTGGGTGAACAAATAGAAACAGAAAAAGTTTGTTTTCCTTACAGAGAAAAGAAAGATTAAACTTGAAAAGCATAAAATAAATGAGACAAATGGAAACAGTGGATATAATTTACAGTGCTCCCTCCACATTTGTTGGGATTAGGGGCATAGGACTCCTGTGAAAGTGTAAAAACAGCAAATAAAAAAACACTGGAGCCTGAACTCAGAAGTGTTCAAGATCTTGCAAAACAAGTGTGACAATTTTGTAATGGACCTTTTCACTTCTAGCAATTCCAAAGGAAGAAGGTTTATTTCAATAGATGGAAGTCAATGTGTGGAAAAACAAGATGCACTGTTGGTGACATGGCCAAAGGATCTGTTGTTTGCATTTTCTCTGCTACCGATTGTTTAGAGAGTGCTGTTAAAAATAAGACAGGAGAAAGTGCATATGATTTTGATTGCTCCTTGCTGGCCATACAGACCATAGTTTCCAGTGCTACTGGAAATGTCTATAGGAAGCCCATTCCATCTATCTTTAATGAAGCAGCTATTGATTCAAGGTTAAATTTCACATCTGGATTCAGGGTGGCTAAAATTAGCCACCAAGAATTTGAGAGGAAAAAAATAACATACACTAGTTTGAGGTCAAGAAGAAAATCCACTCAAGGTATCTATGAGAACACTTGGAGGGCATTTCTGAAATGGTGTGCAGAACATTCTGTGGTATTAGAAGATGTAGTGGTGAAAGATGTCCTGTTTTTTTCTGCAAGATTGATTGGTCAAAGGTTTGAGACCAAACACTCTAAAAATTATCAGCCGTCAGTTCTGTCAGATTTTGGAAAACCATTATCTTTGCATCCACATATTAAACAGTTTCTCAGAGGTGCAACTTTGCTTCACCAACTTTGCACAAATTTGTTTTTTGGGACTTAAATTTAGTGTTGAATGCTTTGACTAAGGGGGGTTGCAGACTGCCAGAAATAGTGCAAATTGAGTCCACTTTTAGGGTTAGGGTTAGTGCTAGGGAATCATGGGAATTAGTTTTTTTTAAGACATTGAGCCTTCTCTGTCAGAGAGCTCTGGTGCCACAATAAAATACAGTTCCCATGATTCCCTAACCCTAAAAGTGGACTCAATTTGCACTATTTCTGGCAGTCTGCAACCCCCCTAAGAGTCCATTTGAGCCTTTAAAAGAAGCATTCTTAAGGTGTTTGTCATTCAAAGTGATATTTTTAGTAGAGATTACATCAGCTCATCAAGTCTCTGAGTTGATTTTTCTATCTATAAACCCAAATCTGTGCAGATTTGATAAGAATAAATTGACTTTGATTATAGACTCAACTTTCATGCCAAAGTTATTGTTAACTAAAGTAGGAAGTTAAGTGCTGGATTTGCTTACATTCTGCCCAAATCCAAGACATGAAGTGGCATTCTTTGGATATCAAAAGAGCAGCAAGAATTTACTTGAAAAGGACTAAATGATTTAGGAGAACAGAAGCTCTGTTCATATCCTTCAATCCCAGGATGATGGGACTAAAAGTATCTAAGCAAATGCTGTCTAGATGGTTGAAGGCCTGTATATATCAGTGTTATGTGTCAATCAAAAGTCCCAAGACCAAAACATGTTTGGGCTCGTTCGACCAGATCAATGGCAACACAACAACCTATAGAGTAATGGCTTCCATAGAGGAGCCATCAACTTTTGTGAAGCACTATAAATTGGACATATTCAGAACTAGTGAAGCAGTTTTTGGGAGGACAGTCCTCCAGGCTGTGGTAAATCAACAGGTTGATTAGGTCATCCCTGAGATTTGGTGCATAGATATATCCCATGTGTTGTGGATTGTGTCTTCAGCCTCACAGAGAATGAGTGATTGACACTTGATGAGAATAGTCATTTTTGTGAGGCTGACGACACAATCCACCCCCACCCAGGGAACAAAAATAAATTATTAAATAAATAAGGAAGTAATGAAAGCGTAGTCTGAAGTTAGAGCAATGATCAAGGCTAGAAAACAAAACTGGGGGGAGAGAGGGGTTGAGGCAACAGTTATAACATTTTAGAATTTTGAGTTTCTGCCTGAACTGGTTGGCACAAGGGATTAACTCAGGTAAATAAGTAAATATTTGAATTAACCCATGTGTTGTGGATTATGTCATCAGCCTCACAAGAATGACCATTCTCGGTAAGTGTTAACTGCTCATTCCCCACCCACCCATCTTCCTAGAATACTGCTGTGATGTCATTTTGGTACCAAACAGGAATGCTTTTGACATGTCTGAATGTCTGAAAAGCAACTTTAAGCCAAACGGAAGGGGGGCCATTTTGCTTTTCATATTGTTAATTTCTTCAGGTGGCCTCTGTACTATGGCAATAGTTCTAACAATATTCTAACAGTTAACCTTGAATCCCATTGTGGGAGAAAGGCGGGATATAAATCCTAGAAATAAATAAATAACCTCAATACATGTTGTGTGCATTGCACCTACAACTGGTGACTTCCCCACAGATAAATAAATAAATGTTCATATTCTTGGGAGCTGTTGTTACCAAGGACAGAGAAAACACATAGCTCCCAGTTTACATTTATCTGCGTTTTTGTTTTTTTGTTTTTTTTTTAATTTTTCTCCACATAAATGAACAGCTACCATTACTTCCTAGAAAAAAAGTAATGTGCTGGCCTTGGAATAACTGAAGTGCAGCCTCATTTGGGACATGGGGTAGCATTCCCAGTGCCCTGTGTGTGATAAGGAAAGGTTGCCCCCTCCCCCCAAAAAATGTTGCATTGCTTCAGTGTCTGTTCACAATCTTGGGCATTTTGTGATTAATACAATATAAATAATTTTCCTTTCTAGACAGCAGTGAGTTCCTTGCTGATGACTGCAGTATAATTGCTGGTGGAAATCTTATAGGTTGGCATCCCGACTCTGCGTCTGTATTATGGCGAAGAATATTGGGGATTCTTGGAGATGTAAATAATATCAAGTCTCCTAAAATACATGCCAAGGTTTTTGAGTATCTCTATGAGCTGTGGTACAAATTAGCAAAGGTAAGCTTGAATCAGTTTGGCTAGTATGAGTACCAAATGAAAAGTAGAGCAAGAAATATTAACTATTTATTATGTCTGAAAATAACTTTTTAAGTATTTTCTAGCTTTTTTGGACAATATATTGGAGCAGTTGGGTTTGAGACTTCACAAAACAAACAGATGACAAAGACTGAGACCCTATACTTTATATTTAAAAATTTAAGAAGAAAAATGTAGTTCATTTTAACAACGGAAGATTTTCTTTGTCTTATTAACTATTTGTTTGGGGTTTTGTTTGTTTGTTCGTTTTGTTTTGTTTAGATAAGAGACAACCTTGCTATCAGTCTGGACAACCAGTCCACTCCTGCTCCACCTATTTTAATTCCACCACTCAGAATATTTGCATCTTGGTTGTTCAAGGTAGGTTTTTAAACAGTGTTTTGCAGAATACCAGTAGTTTGCCAGAAGCATTTCGTGTACCTCTGTTGGGACCAATCTCATTTTTATTCTCCTTTTGTTCACTACTAGTATTGAATTACAAATCTTTCACATTGATTTTTTTTTTTTTTTTTTTTAATTTTTTAAAAATTTTATTTATACAAATGCATAAAAAAACATATAACATAATACAAGACTACAAACAACATTTACATACATACATCCAAAAAAAAAAAAAAATAATAATAATAATACAATAACAAAAAAGAGAAAGAAAAAAAAAAGAAAAAAGAACAATAAAGGAAAAGACATTTAGAGTTAAACATATACTGACAATCACATAACATTAAATCTAAAAAAAGAATTTTCTCTCACTATCTATATATTCTCATATATTTGAATAGTCTTCCTTATTCCCAAACTACCAGATTTCTCATTAACATTGTTTCTTTGTTGTTCCCGTACAATTTTAGTATATATTGTCTATATTTCTTATCTGTATTGTCACTCTAAAAAAAGGAAAAAAAACCTAAACACCCATATATATATAAATATACGTATATATATTAACCCATATATATATAGTTGTAAGTTCTTATCTGACAAGCTTAAATTACTTATTAATTTGCCGCTCTTAATACATTTGTATTTATAACTTAAATAATATATATACAACCATATTATTTCTATAATACATACCCGAAAAAGATAATTTTTAACCACATAGCTATTTTCAACTCCTTATCTCTCTTAACCCCGGAGGGTTATTCCTATAATTTTTTATAACTCTGGAGTTCAACCTCTTAATCCTACTATCCATTGTTTCCCCCAATTCACTTCCATATAATCTATAAAAGGCTTCCATTTTTTTTCAAATTCTTCCATAGGTTTTTTTTGTAACAGTTGAGTTAATTTATCATTTTCCATCAAGTCATAAATTTTCAATATCCAATCTTTTAATTCAGGGATTCTCTTTTGTTTCCATTTGGATGCATATATTAACCTTGCAGCTGTAGTTAAATTAAAGAGGAAAGGTCCATATTTTTGTTCCAATTGATCCTCCTGATTGATACTTAATAAATACCTCATCGGATCTTTTTTAAATTTAATCTTTAATATCTTTTCTATTGTTTCGTGTATCTCCCCCCAAAATTGTTTTGCTTTAATACATTTCCACCATATGTGGTAATATGTGCCAACATTGTTTTCACATTTCCAACACTTTTTATTTTCATTTTTATATATTTTAGATAATTTGTAAGGGGTGAGATGCCATCTATAAAACATTTTGTAAAAATTTTCTTTCAAATAGTAGCTTGAGGAGTATTTTAATCTTTTCAACCATGTTCTTTCCCATTGATCAAGACTTATATTCTGCCCAAGATCTTGTGCCCATTGTACCATCTGTGTTTTTACTATTTCATCTTCTAGTTCCATTTTTAATAGTATTTCATAAAATTTTTTAATTCTATGATTACCATTTGACCTAATTATTTTTTCAAATTCTGGATCCGCATCTTGAATATTTTTTAGTTTTTTGTCTAAATTGAATTTTTCTTTTAATTGATAATAAGTAAACCATGTACATTTCATTCCATCTTTCCTTAATTGATCCAATGTCTTTAATTCTTTTTCTTTTTTAACTAATAAATCTTCGTATGTTACCCATTTGGTTTCATTTAATTTAGTCATCCTAAAAAAAGCTTCATTTATCGAGGCCCACATGGGTACTCCTTTACATAGTCTAGGTTTGAGTTTTAACCATACTCGTATCAAAGATTTCCGAATATAGTGGTCTTTAAATCCCTTATTCACCTCTAATTTGTTGTAAAATAAATATCCGTGCCAGCCAAATCTAATATCATCCCCTTCCAATTGTAATAAATTTGTATTTTCCAATTTTATCCATTCTGTAAGCCAATCTAATACGCTGGCATAATAGTAAATTTTTAAATTTGGAAGCGCCAATCCACCTCTGCCAATTGAATCTTGTAATATTTTGAATTTAACTCTTGGTCTTTTCCCAGACCACAAAAATTTAGAAATATCTTTATGCCAATTTTGGAATGGTTTATCGTTTGTTATTATAGGAATATTTTGAAAAAGAAAAATCATTTTAGGCAAAATAGACATTTTTATTGCAGAAATTTTCCCCAACCATGAAATACCTATATTCTCCCATTTTTTAAGATCTTTTTTAATTTCCTTCCATTTTACATCATAATTGTTTTTAAATAAGTCTGAATTTTTTGTTGTTATCTTAATTCCCAAGTAGTTAACTTTTTTTTCAATTTGAAATTTAGATCTCTCTCTGATGATTTGTTTTTCTTCTTCCGAAATGTTCATTACCAGCATCGTCGTTTTACTGTTATTTACTTTTAATCCTGAATTTGCACAAAAAGCTTGTATTGTTTCCATCATAGGTCCAATACTTTCAGCCGGATTTGCTAATGATATTAACAAGTCATCAGCGAATGCTCTAATCTTGAAGGTTGCTTTCTTAATTTTGACCCCCTCCACCCGGGGGTTTTCTCTAATTGCGTTATTCAAAATTTCTAAAATAGTTATAAATAAGAGTGGTGACAATGGGCATCCTTGTCGCACCCCTTTTTCAATTTTAAATTTTTTTGTAACTCCTCCATTAATTATCAAAGCCGCATTTTGTTTACTATATATTTTTTTAATCCATTCAATGTAATTTTTACCCACATTCATCCTTTCTAAAATTTTTATCATGAATTTCCAGTTCAATTTGTCGAAAGCCTTTTCCATATCCAAAAAAGTTAAAGCCAGTTTTTTATCAATATTTTTATCATGATATTCAATTAAATTGAGTACTATTCTTATATTATCTTTTATGTATCTTTGGGGTAGAAAACCTGCTTGATCCTCTTTAATCCATTTTATTAATATTTTTTTAAGTCTTTCCGCCAAAATATTTGCAAAAATTTTATAGTCACTATTTAGCAAAGCTATTGGCCTATAATTTTTAGGATCCAAAAGATCTTTGTTTTCCTTAGGAATCAGCACCACATATGCAAATGACCATGATTCTGGTATTTTCCCTTTTAAGATCTCATTGAATACCCTCTGTAATGGTTCAATCAATTGTTCTGTAAAAATTTTGTAAAATTCTGCCCCTAAACCGTCTGCTCCCGGGGTTTTCCCTGTTTTAGATTTTTTTATACTTTCTAAGATCTCCTCTTTTGTTATTAGTTTATTTAGGATTTCTCTCTGCTGTTCTGATATTTCATTGATTTTTTGCTTTTTCAAATAATCCTCCATATTTTCTTCTCTGATTCCTTTTTCACTCGACAAGTTTGAAAAAAAACTCAAAAAGATATCTTTTAGTATTTTTTGGTCTGTAATTATTTCTCCCTTACCATTTCGTACTTGTGTAATCATTTTTTTCTTTTTTTCTTTCTTTAGTTTATATGCCAGTAGTTTCCCTGGTTTATTGGCTTGTTCAAAGTTTTTCTGTCTCATGTATTTATACTCTTTTTCTACTTCCTCCATCATGATTATTGATATTTGTTTTTGTAATCCTTCTATCTCTCTTATCTTATTTTTGTCCCAGGGATTATTTTTCAAATTCATCTCCCTTTCTTTAATTTCTTCCTCTAATTTCTTTAATTTCTCTTGTTTTTTTCTCTTTTTTTCTATATTTTTTTGTATAAAGAAGCCTCTAATATATGCTTTGGCTGCGTCCCACACTATATGGGTGGGAACTTCTTTATCCATATTTTCAGCGAAGAAAAATTTAAGTTGTTTTTTTGCTTCATTCACAATATTTTCATCTTGTAACAAATGCTCATTCAATTGCCATCTATAAGATTTAGTTTTATTTTTTAATGTCAATATTATTGGGTTATGATCGGAGCAGATTTTTGGAATAACTTCTACTTTTTCCACTAAATTAATTAATGGGGTTGAAGGGAAGAACATATCTAGTCTAGCCCATGAACTATGTACATTTGAGAAAAAGGTAAATTCTTTCTTATTTTGGTATTTAATTCTCCAAATATCATTCAAGTCTAGCCTATCCACAAATTCAAAAAAACTTTCTGGTAGTTTGCCCTGATTTATTTTGATTCTCTTTTCTGAATGTCTATCCATAATGGGGTTAATTACCCCATTCCAATCTCCCATAGCAATTATATTTTTGTAATTTAGTTCCTCTAACTGTGATAGTAGTTTTTTATAGAATTTATTATTATTATTAAATGGTGCATATACTCCTACTATTAAGATCTTTCCAGAGAAACCCTGTATTTCTACGATTATATATCTACCTTTGGGATCATTCAATATTTCTTTCGTCTCTAAGTTTTTATTGATATATAAAACCACTCCATTTTTCTTATTATCTTTCATCAGTGAAGCAAATTCATTTCCTAGTTTATAGTTTTTCAAATATTTTTTATCTTTTTCTTTAATGCGTATTTCCTGAAGGCAAATGACATCTAATCTTTTTTTTTTGAGATAATGGAAGATTTTCTTTCTCTTCTGAGCCGAGTTTAATCCTTTTACGTTCCATGTCAAAAGGTTAATTTGGTTAAACATTTTAATTTAGTTATTTTCCTTGCTCTTTTTTTTTTTTTTTTTTTTTTTTTTTTTTTTTCCCCCTACTAATTTTCCTAATGAACTTTCCCTAATCTTCTAAATTTCCTCTCAGTTTATATCTTACTGGGTCCCATTCTAGATCTTCTCTTTCTTCTTCCGGATAATCCTTATCTCTTTCCTCTTCCTCTTCCTCTTCTTCACTTTCATCTTCTTTCCCATCTTTAGCTTCTCTTTCTATTAATTTCATTCTTGCTTGTCGCGATAGACCTCTTCCCAGGTCTTCTTCTTGGCCATCTTGATCATCTTGATCATCTTCTGATTGAGTTAAATCTTCTGGAGTCTTACCATCATTTCCTTTTTTTTCCCCTCTCTCAGGTCTTTTTGGTTTTCTTAATCTTACTTGTTCTTGTCTTTCTGTTTTTCTCTCTTCCATCTTTCCTGTATATAGAATATCTATTTTCTCTTCTCTCCTTTCTCTCCTTTCTCTTTTTTTCCTCCTTTCCATGTACTCTCCAAAGCTTTTAGCTTCTTCCACTGATCGAATTGTAATTTTCCGGTTGTTAAACCAAAAGGCCATTCCCTCTGGTTGAATCCATCTATAAGAAATGTTGTAGTTTCTTAATATTTCGGTAAAGAAGGAGTAGTCTTTTCTTTTGCGAAGAAATCTCATAGGGATGTCTTTAAAAATCTGAAGTTCTTTCCCTTCAATGACCAATGGGGATTCATTATGTAGTCTCAATAACTTATCCCGTGTTTGTTTTCTTACAAATTGTATGATGATATCCCTTGGCAGGTTTCTTTGTTTCGCTATTCTTGAATCCAATCTGAAAATCCTGTCTATTTCAAGTTCAAAGATTTGTTCCTGTTTTTCCAAAAATTTTGCTAATTTCGGAAGGAATATTTTCCATAAGTCTTCCTCTCTTCTCTCCGGAAGGCCCCTAATTTTTACGCTTCTTTCCCTTAATTTTTGTTCCCATAAGGCTTTTTCATCCAATTCCCCCTCCCTCTTTAATTTTAATCTATGAAATTCCTCTTCAGCTAATTCTGCCTTTTCTTCTAAAACTCTTACTTTTTGTTTTGTATCAAACAATTCGTTTGTTAATTTTTCCACTGTTTGGTTCATTTCTTGACGGATTTCATCCTTAAACTCTTTCATTTCCTGCCTAAGGTCCATTCTTAATCTCCTTATTTCCTCAAAAATTACTTGATTCGATGGTTCATTTTTTTGTTGCTCTAGAGATGGACGTCTTACAATTTGTAGCTGAGTTTGTGATTTGCTAGAGCTACTTTTTATAGATTGGCTTCTCAATCCCATTGCCATTTTGTCAATTTAGTTGATACTAAATTGGTTTACCAATTAAATTTTCTATTTATTGCTTTCAATCAGTTGCTCAGTTCAATATTTAAATCCGTTGAGGTATCTTTCAATTAATCCTTTGAATCAATTATTTTTTAATTGATCCTTTAAACCAATCAATTATTCTGTGGTTATACTTATAATATAGGAAGGAGAAAGAAAGAAAATACTTTAATCAATTGTTTAAAGATAAGACCCAAACATATACTCCAACGTACACTTAAAAAATATACTCGAAATATACTCCAAAGGAACTCCTCTGTTATAATCTACTAGCTATTAGCTCTCAATTTTCCATCTTTTACAATTACTCTCCTAACCACTAGATGTCTCTCCTTCTATTCTTAACTTCTCCTTCAGTAATATGAGTATTTTCCCTCAGAATGTCTCTCACTTCCTGTTTCCTGTCTAGAAAAAAAAACAACAAAAAACCTCTCTAGCCTTTTAGCTTACTTCTTTTCCCTTCTTAAAGGTAAATCTCTCATTAATTAATTTAATTAATTAATTTTATCTTCCACACTCCCTATAATCCTACACCTCTCTTCTCAAAAAGTATTTTATTGTTATTATTATTATTATTTATTTTTTCTATTCCAACTCTAATATCTAATCGAATCTTCCAACCCCCCTATACAAGTCTTCCAGTCTCCCTCCGATCCCTAATCTCCCTCTAGATTTTCTTTCCCTTCTTTGACCTCCCCTTACTCTACCCTTCACCCAGGATTCTCTCAAATATACTCTCTTGTCGCTTCAAGTTCTTCTTCTTATCTACTGCTTCACTCCCAGATCAGCTCCGTCCTCCACGCTCCGTCCTCTTCACTCGCCCCGCTCTGCTCCGCTCTCCTCTTTCCACTCAATCGTCCTCCTTCTTCTCTGCGTCTCCCGATCCGGTTTGTTCTACGTCTCCCCGTCTCCCGCTTCTCTCCAACCTCCTCCTCGCTTATCTCCGCTTATCTTCGGTTCCGACGCCACCGCCTTTATCTCCGCTTTACCACCAAACTCCACCACTTTAATTCTTTTCCACTTTTTAAAATCGCTTTTCCACTTCTCCTCCTAAAGTCTCCGTTTCACTCCTCTCCTCTTTCTCTCGTTGCCGAAAGCCAAAGTCAAGGGGGGTCTCCTACTTTTCTCCAACTCTTCTCTCCAACTCCGCTTCTTTATTCCGCCATTTTTTTCCTTCTCCCCCCCCTTTAGCTGCCTCCGCTTTCTTCTTTCTCTTTCTTTCTTTTAAAGTCCTTCAATCTTTGCCTTTTAAAAACTCGCCCCTCTGTCTTTCTTTTTCAAATATCGACCTTTACACCTTCGCTGGAGGCGGTATAAGCAACTTCCAAAGTATTATAATCTTTTATATATATAGTCCAGTCTGCTATGTATTCTCTATGTGGATTTTCCCAGGGAAAAGTTCGTCACTAGTAGTTTGGGATTTTCAGTCGATAAGCCTCAATTCAATGTTTCATGTTTTAAAAATAGTTGGTGGAGCCTGGATCGTCTTCTGACGAAACAGGATCATCAGGGGATTTTTACCTTATGGTCACCTCTCCCTCGGCTCGTCCCATCTGGATCTAAAGCCATCCACGAATCCGACGAGCCCCAAGGTCGGAATAGACCCTCAAATAGGAATAATGGAATCTTCGTACCCGGAGATTCTCTTTTGGCTGATCTTTAGGTGTGTTTTTCAGCCTTAACTCCCTGATGTCCTGAGTGTCCCCAGCAGACACGCATGGGAACGACTCAAACAGGCTCCATAGCCAACCGGAAGTCACATTGATTTTTAAACTTGTAGGTCAGGTTGTTGTAGTGTGTAAATTTTGTAACTATCTTAACTGTACACATAATGAACATTTTAAGCCTTTGAAATTCCATTTTCTTTTTGTTCTTGACTTTGTGTTTTGGACTAAGTGAAAAAATAGAATTGTCCTTTCAGTTGCATATAGCCACTTTGGTTAACTTTGAGGGATGCACATGTCTCTCACAAACAATATATAGAGAAATAGGATTAAACAAATTAACTCTGAAGATTTTGATGGGAACACGGAGATAGGAAGAATGTTTTAATTTGCAGTTTTGATATACTGTTTTAAAAATGAACTAGATTTTGCTGTCCTATAGCCCACCTACTTTGCTCAGTGCTTTCATTGTTTACAATTTATTTATAAGATTATTTATGAAATCTAATAATGGGTTATATCTGATTGCACCATACACAGAAGATTTTCTGAACCCAGAGAGGATATTCTGAATGAGGAGGAGACAGTTAGCAGTTCCCTTTTCCTTCTGCAGTTATCCATGGCACATTCAGCACTATTCTGGAGGGCTCCTTTATCTTCTGATGGGTGTAAATGGAAGAAGTAGTGTTTTTGATGCATGTATAATTTTTAATTATATTACATAAAATGCCGAGTTGAATTGAAAGGTGTCATTCTTTTTACAGAAGCTGTTTGATCCAGCAAAGGCCTCTGTGAACACTATTCATAGATGCCTTTGTTGGATCAAACAGCTTCTGTAAAAGGAATGACACCATTCAGTTCAACTCAGCATTTTATGTAATATAATTAAAAATTATAAATGCATCAAAAACACTACAACTACTCTATACTTCTAGATAGAGCTAACTGGAAAAACGATATTCTTTGCTAACCTTTGTCCTGTCTTGGATAACCCAGCAATACAAAATATTTAATAACTTCTGAAATATCAGTAATAAGAAATGAATTTCCTATCTGTGTAAAGAGGGATCAAGCAAGTGGTTCCCTGTCATTACTGGTAAGGAATGGGTAGACTTTCTGCCTTGATTTTTACTTGAATTATAAGGTCTAAAACCAGAACCTGGTGCAGAAAAACAAACATTAAGACTGAAGTAATTCAGAGCCCATTAAGTCGTTCAGAGTACCAGAATTAGATGGTGTTTACAGTTTTTCCACACAAAATCCATTCTTGGTTGCTATAAGCTTTTTTTCATTTCAGCAATATAAATTCCCATGGCAAACTGGTTAGGGAGTAATTTTGTTTCTTCAGTTGTTAAACAGTTGTGTGTCATAAATAGTTGCTAATCTGTTGCAAATCATCCAGACTTAGTACTAATACCATGCCATAGCTTGAGATAACATATATAAGCTAACTCTGCATCTGAACTGAGAAGAAAGTTTGTATTTTCTCTCTCTCAAATGAGCAATGCATCTTTTTAACACATGACATTTAATACCTCTGTTCAAACTGAAATATTGCAACATAAGATTATAATGTTACTGAGATTTCTGTTTCTAATCAGCTTGTTTAAAAATGAAATGATTGAATTTATGTATTTGCATAAAAGCAGACAATTGCTCTGAATAAAAGCAGACTTTAAAAAAATGTTGATGTTGTTATGTGCCTTCAGTTTGTTTACAGCTTATGGAAACCCTAAGGTGAATCTATCATGGGGTTTTCTTGGCAGAATTTGTTTAGAAGGGGATTACCCTTGCCTTCCTCTGAGGCTGAGAGAGTGTGATTTGCCTAAGGTCACCCAGTGGATTTCCATGTCTAAGCAGGGATTTGAATCCTGGTCTCCAGAGTTACAGTTCAATACTCAAACCACTACACCACACTAGTTCTTGTAAAAAGACAGTAGTTAGAAAGAGGTGTATTCTTTTCTCCTGTGTGCCTTGAAGGTGGCATTTGTTATCCATGTTTTGTTTTGTTTTTTGGAAGAGAGTCAATATTATGTTAAAAAAATAAAGACTTCATAAAAAAATTAGTTGCCCCATTAATGAATTAAACATAGCAATTTTTCCACTTTTGTTTAATAGCCCCCACCCCATCCTGGATTATGTGCTTAATCTTTATTCTTCTTTTTAAATTAAATTTTCAAAAAATGCATTAATGACAGTAATTAATAATAGAACAACAACTCACCGTTGGTACACTGAAGTCATCAAAATTCAAGAGGATCATGTAGATTAGTAGGGTGATTGTCTCAGATGGTTGTTTATCTCAAAAGTCCAGCTATATTGTTCAAAAAGCAGTGAGTAAAAACTTGGCCATATATATTTGAGGTTTAAATGGGGAAACATTAATCTTTGTAAAGAGGCTCCCTAGACTCCTTTCTCCCTATGCTTGCAAAAAATGGAAGGGGGCAATGGCAGCTCTGAGTGAGGGCTGGCACCGACGGGCAGGAAAAAGTGGCTCAATCTGCTTTTTCACAAAGTAGGTCAAAACACTGCTGCCCGCACAGCCCATTTCCAAGGTGGGCTGAATGTGCATAGCCTGACCACACAGTACTGCTGGGTAATTTATTTTGTTGCCTCCCCACCATACATGCAACCCCCAAGTACCTCCCATGTCCACCCAGATGCCATCCAATTGGATAGCTGCACCTTTGATTGGCCACACAGTTTCTGACATTCTGCCACCCCAGGACTGTCCTCCCCCATTTCCACCCAGCTTGTTGGGATACTTCTCATGATACCACTGAAGCAGTTCAGGGACGTCCACATGATGGGCATACACCCATTCATTTTCAGACTCAGGAAAGTGTTTCCAGTAGACCAAAGACTGCAGCTTGCACCTGTGGATTATTGAGTCCAAGATCTTGGCAACTTCAAAATATTGTTCTCTTCAACTACCAGAGGTGGGAATGGTTCTGGATCCGTGCACCAGGGATCTGTCATCGAAGCCGGCTTCAGCAGACTGAAATGGAACACTGGGTGCTAGTGTCTGTAGGACTTAGGCAGGTCCAATTCTGCAGTCACTCCATTAACCAGTCTTTTTACAACAAATGGACCCACATACTTCAGTCCCAGCTTCTTACCTAGTTGCCTAGTCTTCAAATGTTTGGTGGACAAATAGACTTCTCCCCGGAACTAAGTCCTATTATTTGCCCCCTTTTCGGTCTGCAAATCTTTTATAGTCCTTCTTTGCCTCATCTAAAACTGTCACAATCTGAGACCAAGCATCCCTAACTTTTGTAATCCATTGCAAGAGCAGAACAGCAAGGGCAGAATCTTTGGTTCATAGCCGTAGACAATCTCAAATGGGGAGTGACCTGTACTTTGGTTAATAGCCCCATTGAAAGCCACCTCAGTGTGGGGCAACAAGTCAAACCAATCATCCTGCAAATAATTACCATAACACCACAAATATTGCTCCAGAGTGGTGTTTGCTCTCTCTGATTGTCCTTCCATTTGCGGGTTCTGGGAGGTGTTCATCACCAGTTCAATTCCCAACTTTTTCTGCAAAGTGAACTGGCTACCCCCTGGCTGGGGGAGCACAGTGCCATTACGTGGAGTCAGGCTCTCCCAGCCGGGTATTCTGTATTTGAGCAGGTGAGGGAAAGTGAGCGGGGTGGTGGTGGTGGCTCTGGTTCACAAAAACAACCTTTCCTTGACCAGGATACCTATCTAGAAAAACAGGTCACTTCGAGAGCATGTACCTGAGCCTGAAGACCAGGGATAGTATAGGGATTCTGTTGGTATACTGTCCACCCCGTTGCCTAACAGACTCCGTATCCGAGCTGACACAGCTGGTCTCGGAGTTGCTGCTGGAGTCGCCTAGATTGTTAGTTCTGGGCGACTTCAACATCCCTCTCGAGACCATGACGGACATGGGCCTATCCCAATTGGTTCTTGGGCCTACACACTCAGCAGGTCATACTCTCGATGCGGTCTTTAGTACGGAACAGGCATATCCATGGGCAGAGGTAAAAACCACCTCCGCACTGTCATGGATGGATCATTTCCTTGTCAAGGTTGAACTAAGAGCCACTGCCCATCCCACCGGGGGTGGAGGACCTATTAAAATGGTCCACCCTCGGAGGCTAATGGAACCAATTGGATTCCAGAAAGCCTTAGAGGGTTCCTTGGTTGGTAAAGCCGACGACCCTGTCGAAGCCCTGGTGAATATCTGGAACACCGACCTCACCAGAGCTATCGACACGATCGCTCCCAAGCGTCCTTTACAACCCGCTCCAAATCGTCATCCCTGGTTCACAGAAGAACTCAGGAAAATGAAGCGGGTTGGACAACGACTAGCGTGCATCTGGCGGAAAACTCAACTCTTATCTGACAAGACTCGTCATAGTAACTTTCTTCGTTCCTATCGAGAGGCAATACAGGCAATACAGGCAGCGAAGAAGTCTTTCTCCTCTGCCCATATTGCGTCTGCGGAATCTTGTCCAGCAGAACTGTTTAAGGTGTGAGGGAACTGTCATAGGCACCACCCATACAGAACCCTTTACTTAACCCAACAACAGCCTGCTGTGACGCCTTTAACAATTATTTCGCAGATAAAATATCTCAGATAAGAGCCAACTTAGACGCTGGAGTTATAATAGAAGCGACTGATGAGGTGTCCAGGGAACCCGTTTATGAGATTAAACTGGATCAGTTTGAGTTGGTGAGTACCGATGACATGGACAAGATCCTTGGAAAAGTAAGGAAGACGACATGCTCCCTTGATCCCTGCCCATCGTGGCTGGTCATCCAGGGGGGTGATGCCTTGATGGCCTTCCTCAAGAGGGTCATCAATGCATCCCTTAGGGAGGGAAGTGTTTCATCTAGGTTAAAGGAAGCGGTCGTTAGACCGCTTCTGAAGAAACCTTCCCTGGACCCCCTGGATTTGAAAAATTATAGACCAGTCTCGCATTTACCATTTTTGAGCAAGGTGATCGAGTGAGCCATCGCCTTTCAACTCCAAGCGATCTTGGATGAAACCGATTTTCTAGATCCATTTCAAACCTCTTCAGGCCTGGATATGGGGTGGAGATGGCCATGGTCGCTCTAGTGGATGACCTCTGCCTGAGCATTGACAGGGGTAGCGTGACCCAGTTGGTGCTCTTGGATCTCTCAGTGGCTTTCGATACAATAGATCATGGAATCCTTCTGGAATGCCTGAGAGAGTTGGGAGTGGTTCAGTGGTTCCACTCTTTTCTCTCAGGCAGATTCAAGAGGGTGGCACTCGAGGACAGTTGCTCGTCTAAAACAGAGCTGAAATATGGCATTCCTCAAGGCGCCATACTGTCCCCGATGTTTAATATCTACATGAAGCCGCTGGGAGAGATTATCAGGAGACATGGAGCAGCATGTTATCAATAAGCAGATGACACTCATCCATGTCTCAGTTGTCTACCATGACGGCAGATGGCGGTTCTTCCCTCAATCAATGCCTTGGAGCGATAATGGACTGGATGAGGAAGAAACAACTCAAGCTGAATCCAGACAAAACGGAAGTACTTACGGTAGGGTCCCCCAGAGATTGGGTTGCGACCGCCAGTCTTGAATGGGGTCACGCTCTACACCAAGGACTGTGTCCGCAGTCTGGGGGTGCTCCTGGACTCGTTGCTTCACATGACAGATCAGGTGAATGCGACAGTCAGGAGTGCCTGTTATTAGCTTTGGAATGCGCCCATTCCTGGAAACAAGGGACCTAGAGACCATAGTACATGCACTGGTAACCTCATGACTCGACTTCTGTAATGCACTCTAAAGCAAAGCAGCTAAGCAGCTTCATTTATATACCGCTTCATATCGCACATGGGATGTCTAAGCGGTTTACAACTGTGAGCTGATTGCCCCCCAACAATCTGGGTACTCATTTTAGCGACCTCGGAAGGATGCAGGCCTGAGTCGAGCCTCAGCCCTGGCTGGTATTGAACTTGCAACCTTGTGGTTTATGAGTGAGTGGCTGCAGTACAGGCATTTAACCACTGCGCCACCATGGGGCTACCCTTATACCTAACTCGGAAACTGCAACTGGTACAGAACATGGCAGCCAGATTGATCACTGGAAGATCTAGGAGTGATCATATTACTCCGATTTTAAAATCTCTTCACTGGCTGCCTATTGGTTTCCAAGCACAGTATAAGGTGTTGGTAATGACCTTTAAAGCCCTAAGGACCGCCTCTTCCCATATAATCCGCCCCATTCCCTCAGGTCCTCTGGGAGGCAGCTTCTTCAATCAACAAGAACTAGATTGACGGCAACCTCCCAGAGGACTTTTTCTGCTACTGCTCTCAGACTCTGGAATGCCTTGACGGAAGAGATCTGTCAGATATCTAGCTTAGATGGCTTTAAGAAAGCTATCAAGACGGATCTCTTCCAGCAGGCTTACCCGGAAGAGAGTTAGGGCCTTTGCAGACTGCCAGAAATAGTGCAAATTGAGTCCACTTTAACTGCCCTGGCTCAGTGCTAGGGAATCATGGGAATTGTATCTGTCAGAGAACTCTGGTGCCACAATAAACTACAGTTCCCAACCAACCAACCACCAACCACCTCAACCTCCAGGTGTGCAGCCATATATCTCACTTTGGCTCCATCACTGGGGAAGTTGTGTTTCCACTCATTCATGTGTCTGGTCACCTGGGCCAGGAAGTAGGGCAACTGGCTCACCCTCCCATCAAGTTGTATTCCCAGGTGTTGGGCTGCCAGGTCCTGGACTCGAGGGACCAGGACTAGTATAGCCACAGGTGCTTGTGTAGCCATTGCTCTCACTAGGGGTTGGTGGTCCCTGCTCCACCATGGGCCACCTGTCCCACCACAATGCCTGCCATGCCACGGGCCGACTGTCCCACCAAGATTCTGGTAAGCGTGTTCACTACTTCAGTCAGGAAGTCAAGCATTCAAGGCATTTCTCCCCGCGTCTGCTGCCGCCGGGTTTCGTAGTCACCCCTACCCTGGGGGTCCAAATCTAGTGGCCCAGCTACCGCGATGTCCCAGCCTGACACTCTCCTTTCTTTGGGCCACTCCTGGCCAGGGTCTGGAACCACCCATTTTCTCTCGCGCCACCAGCATGTCTTGCTGGCCTTCTCCCTGAAGCCAGTTTCCATTCCCTGCGCCCACCTCAGTGCCTTGGGGTCGCTCCTCCACACAACTCAGTGTGTCCTGCTGGACTTCTCCTTGATGCCAGTCTTCAGTCCCAGTGTCATCCCCGCTGTTTCAGAACCCTTCCTGCATGCATCTCTGCATGTCTTGTTCGGCTTCCCACCAAAGCCATTCTCCATCTCCCTCAGCACCTCGGGGTTCTTTGGGCCAGGCTCCTGATTCCAGAGCTGTACTTCCATCCAGGGTTTCAGTTACCTGGCCATCTTCCAGCTCTCCCTCAGAGAGCTTTTCCATGATGGGTGCACCTGGGCCCGAATGCTGTTGCATTGTACAAGGTGTTGTGATTCTGGCAAAGTGTCAGAACCAGTAGACTCAGTTCCCAATAACCAGGAAAACATCTTAGTGTGATAGAAAACCAAAGACTGTTATTCTGGACATTGATAGATAAGGCACCAGTAAATGGTTTTTGCCAGAACTGAAAATTCCAGTTCCAACCATAGCTTTAAAATGCAAGTTATCAAGCCCCCCTTCCTGATTATTGGTGCTTGGCCTTTGATCTTGATCAAAGCAAATGCTAATGGTCCTTTCTTACTCCACATACCAGAATTGCTGCAGGAAGGATTGAGTCACAAAACTATAAACCCCTTCACTCTGCTTACCATTCCCCCCCCCCCCCCGCTATTTCCTATTCACAGGACTCCCCCATACATGATTCATGCCAACATTTCAGTATCAAAAGCACTTCCATATTTGATACATACATCCTTCCCAATAAACCACACCAATCATGACAGAATCATGCCCAGGGATTCTGACATGCACCTTCATTTCTTTGTTTTGCCACAGCCCCACACTTGTGCTAGTGAGTTTATATGCAGGCATGAAGATGCCCATCTTCTGCCTTGAGCCGGACTATCCCGGTTTCTGTCTGCTTTGGGTTTTAGCCCCAGAGTGTGGCTTCGGTAGGGTTTCAGCTTGCTTTGGAGGCATGAATCATCTAAACACCCCACATTCAAAGCTGGTGGAAAACACTTTATTTGCCCCATCTGTCACATCCTTGAGAGGCCTGGCCATTAAATCCAAAGGTTACACAGAAATTTGCACTTCCATGATGGAAAGAGTACAAGTTGAGTCTCCATTATTCAAAATCATAGAATCATAGAGTTGGAAGAGACCACAAAGGCCATCCAGGCCAACCCCCTGGCATGCAGGAACTCAAAATCAAAGCATCCCCACCACATGGCCATGCAGCCTCTGTTTAAGACCTCCAAAGAAGGAAACCACGACAGTCCGAGGGAGTGTGTTCCACTGTTGAACAGCTCTCACTGTCGGGAAGTGCCTCCTAATGTTGACGTGGAATCTCTTTTCCTGTAGCTTGCATCCATTGTTACGAGTCCTATTCTCTGGAGCAACAGAAAACAAACTTACTCCCTCCTCAATATGACATCCCTTCAAATATTTAAAGAGAGCTATCATATCCCCTCTTAACTGTATCTTCTCCAGGCTAAACATACCCAGTTCCCTAAGTCGTTCCTCATAGGGCATGGATTCCAGGCCCTTCACCATTTTAGTCGGCCTCCACTGAACACGCTCCAGTTTTTCAACATCCTTTTTGAATTGTGGTGCCCAGAACTGGACACAGTATTCCAAGTGGGGCTGACTAATGCAGAATACAGTGGCACTATTACTTCCCTTGATCTAGATACTATATTTCTATTAATGCAGCCTAAAATTGCATTGGTCTTTTTAGCTGTGTCATCACTGTGGTCTACTAGGACTCCTAGATCCCTTTCACACATAGTCTCATTAAGCTATGTGTCCCCCATCTTATATCTATGCATTTCATTTTAATTCATTTTGTTAGCTTTGACCCAGCTTTCTAATCTATTAAGGTCATTTTGAATTTTCATCCTGTCCTCTGGGGTATTAGCTATTTCTCCTAATTTGGTGTCATCTATTTTGGATTTTGGAATTCTGGATAAGGGAGACTCAACCTGCACCTCCCTTCACAAAAGGGTTTTCGAACTACTGTATAGACTTCTTGTAATGGAGTATTGGAAATGTGGGAGTTTATCCTTGCTTTCTCTTCACTGCAGCTCCCCCATGCCACCCAGCCCTCTGGAATAAACTTGTTGGGGACTATTCACAGAAGAATTGGAAAAATCTCCCCACTTTTCATTAACAGAGGCCTCTGATTGATGAGAATCACTGCTGTGTGTTGATGAGCAGTATTCCTTTCTTATGAATGTTAAACCATGCCAAATATAGATACATACATAGATATAAAGCCATCTTTTCTCTTCCTGATGAGAAAGTCTTGACCAGTTTCGTTACTCCATTTATTTTAATATGTACTTATTTCTAATTAGTTAGTGGATAGAAATGATTTATTAATAAAATAAACTCTGTTCTTTCAGGCTACAACCTTGCCAGATGAATACAAAGAAGGAAAGCTCCATGCATACAAACTGATCTGTGCTATGATGACTAGGCGCCAAGATTTTGTGCCAAATCCTGATTACTTAGTGCATTTTTATCTTGTCATGCACATTGGCTTAAACAGTAAAGATCAGGTACAAATAATATTTCTCTTATTGAAAATGGAATTTTATTAAATTAACATGTTTTTAAGGTATAGAATCTGAGTTCTCCTTTGTTTATGGGAGGGCTCCTTCTGTTCATGAAAGGTTTTGTGATCCAGTGGAGGACTCAACTAGGGGGGAGGTAGAGGAGGAGAAAGGTACTTTCACTGAAATCTACCATTCCTCTGTAGCAAATTTACAGTGTTTCAGAAAGTCTCCCAACTCTCTGGAGCAGATGGGAGGGTGCAATGAGTTGCAAAGAGAAACAACAGGAGTTGCCTCCCCTCCCCCTCCCCTTAAAGCCCTGTCTTCCATGCACAGCTATGGTCCAACCCAACTTCAGAAGGGAATCCAAAATCCAACCAGTGTTTCCTCAGCTACTAATGAAAGTTAACTACCGTATATACTCGACTATAAGACAACCCCATGTATAAGTCGAGGGCAGGTTTTAGGGCCAAAATTATGGATTTTGCCATGACCCATGGTCAAGGGCAAAACTTGGATGCTTCTTCTGTGCATGGATGTGTGCACCTGGCAAGATGGACTTTATTGAGGATTTTTGCTTCAGTGTTTCAGCTTTCATTTCAGTCTTCACTCCCCAGACAATGGTGGCCAGCACAGGCGGGAGAAGGACTCTGTTTTTTTGTTCAACAGCAATCAGTCACCCAGGACTTTTTCTGCTTGGCTCAAAAGAGAAAGAAGCTCTCTTCCCACTGCACGGGGAAATCTAAAAGAGCTGCTATCACATTACCATACTAACCCTAAATAAGTCAACCTAGGATTTTTGGATCAATTTTTGGGCATAAATTTTTAGACTTATAGACAAGTATATATGGTAATTAGACTTCTCTATGACAAAATGGTTTCTTGGTGTTTCTTTTGCTTTTTTAATTTATTCCCAACTATGGGTTATGTGAAGAACATATTTGCATGCTTGCTAGAGCCTTTTTACTGTGAACAACATATGCATGGCAATGATTCTGTGCAGGAAACGTCTCAACCGTGTAAAATAAATATTACACACCTGAAGGAAAAGGTTAGAGTTTCATAATGAATATTATGGCTTAGGTACAACAAACTTAATAATGATCATTCTGCAGAAATGCAATTAAAAGTTTTAGAAAAAGCTGGTTTCTGAGAGATTTAAAGGAGTATAAGGTGGCTTGTTGAACAGAAGACTGAGCCACATTGGCCTAAAACAGTGATTTCCAAAGTGGGCAGTACTACCCCCCTTGAGTGAAAAGTGGGTGGCAGAGGGTGAAGAGGAAAAAGGAGGTATTGGGGAACCTTCAGTCAAGTATTGATATGCACGAGAACCAGCAACCTTTAAGACCATTGTGGGGATGAGGGTTGCATGAAACTTCTCTTCAGGATCCCTTAAAACTATAACGCAGTCTCGTTGATCACTCTTTGCCTGCCTACACGAGCTCACTCCTGCGGCACCACTTTGGGACAGACAGACTGACTGCATTAAGGAGTTAGAGCACATGGCAGCAGGGAAGAAGCAGTGGCAAAAAAGAGATTTTACATTTGGGACCCCACTTAAGCTTTGTGAGCTTTGCCAGGACATGGCTGGCAGGCTGGAACTGTGCTGCTGTTCCTGTTTTCTTTCATCGGACAGGCTGAGAGAAGAGGTAGCAGAAGAAACAATGTTTGTGCGTGGGGAGGAATGACTTTGGGGAAGCAGGGGGAGGAGTATTTGGGGTTGATTCTTCAAGAGTCCTTTACTTTCTCACCTCTCCCAGATTGAGAGGCCTTCCTTGCTGGGAAGACCCAGATTGATTGTTTTGAACTTGCAGTAGAAAGTAGACCTAATATCAAGAAACAGGTGTTGGGGGGCATTGGATTGTTTTGCAAGATGAAAGTAGCAAGGAGCCTGAAAAAGTTTGGAGACTACTTGTCTAAGATCAGAAACAAAGGCATTATTGAGCAGAGGAGCTTGCCTAGCACGCAGAAGAAAAAGGAGGGGTGATGGGTAAAGTCTACATATGATAATGGAAGCAAAGCAGAAAAAACAAGAGCAAGGCTAATGAAGACATTTCACACTACTGCTATGAAAAAAATACATTCCTGCCAACTGCAATAGTTAACAGAAAGCATTTTTGTTTATGCTTTGTCTGTTTTGTTGTTGTTGTTGTTGTTGTGTGCCTTCAATTGTTTCCAACGTATGATGGCTCTAAGGCAAACCTACTGCAAGGTTTTCTGAGAGTGTGTGACTTGATTACCTAGTGGGTTTCCATGGCTGAGTGGAGATTTGAACCTTGATCATCAGAATCATAGTCCAGTGCTCAAACCACTATGCCACACTGGCTCTGGCACACTAGTGCTTACTCTGCCAGTATTTTTCACTCTTGGTCGGTATTTCTCTTGGTTGACACTTCCACTGTCTTTAAAAAATGCTTTATCTCTTTGAAACCTCTTGGTGGCAGACTTGGCTTCAGGTTTTCTAGTGCATTAGCTATGGGATTCTGAAAAGGCATTATTTTTTGCTTTTGAATTTTTGAAAACTCAAACAACATGTATACATTAGTATACTTGCTGTTTTTATATTCTATCTGTGACATTACTTAGGAGATACCAAACTATAATAGGTGTATATAATAATTCTGAAGTGTTAATTCCCACCTCAGTCCCACCATAAATTATAAAATTGGTTTAGACTAGGAATGAATAGGAAGAACACAGGTGGGGAGGCCACTTGCAAAACTTTCAGTAATAAAAGTTCCTTTGAAAAAAAAATGATTGTCCTGAATCAGAGGAGAACAACTGCAGCAGGGGACAATTTTCTGTCCTATGACTCTGGAAGCTTCATGGACTGTCAAAAAGGGGAAAGAGGACAAAAACGAAATGGTCAGAAATCTACTTGTGGTTTTGAAAAGCATGGATTTAATGTTAAATAGTGCAGAGGGCAGCTTGCACACTGTTTAAAAGGTGAATCACTGCTCCTAGAAGTTCCTAAGAGACATAATTCACTGTTTTCACCTTCCTAGTTTATCAGGATCAACATGTGGCAAGTCAAGGAAAGTTTGCATTCTCTCTAAATCTGTTTGCTCTTAGTGATGGTAGCACATACTGGAAACTGATTGGCTATGTAGAGCTGGAAGTCACAGTATTAATTAGAAAAAGGGGCTGTAAACCAACTGGCTATGAGGAGAGTAGTGCAGACGCACTTGTTTGGAGGAACAATAACCACAAATAGCAGAAAGAGTACATTCTTGAAAATAAGACATTTGTGAACAAATATTTTAGATCTCTGAAGCACTACTTTTGCTTCAAAACAAACAAAAAAAATCCCTCCAGCTCTTGCTAAAATAAACTTCTGTATGTTCCTCTTAGAGGCTGTGTGCTGTTGGAAGGAAGAATAATCACTTCTCACTGAATAATCACATGTAAAAATAATATATAGCTACAACTCCATCATGAAGCTACTTGCCTTCTGTATTTTAACTGGGATTTCCATTTCATAGTTAAGAATCTATGAGAACTGGCACAATGCAAATATTACTCCCATGTCTACACACCATTTTGTTCATCCTAATATATTGTAAAAATACTGTATCACCATTCTTAATAAACTCAGGTGCTGAGCTCTAACACTGTGGACAGAATAAGGCTACTGAGAAAAAGACAGGGCATGCCAGTATTCTCTTCAGGATCCTGAGGAGTGCAGAAGTACCCAAAAATGCCTTTAAAAGAAAGTCCAGCTAAGAGCCCAGCAAGGAGTGAGCATGCTCACTAGATAAAGATGTTAGAAAAGAATGAAATCCCATGCTTGGAGGGAATAGTCAGCTAGAATCTTTAACCGGAACACTTCTTTTAGGAGACTGGGTATATAGCAACATTTTGTTGTTAAGCCTACTTGTTTTGTTTTAAAGAGAATCTAAGGGGCTAAACAGACCGTTGATAAACGCCAACCTCGCGGTGGAGTGGGGGCGTGGTGACCACATGCCCCGATCCTCCCCCCCCCCGAATGCCAGCATCATGCCGCCCAAGCGAACCCATGGTGGGCGGGGTTTCTGCAGTACAGTATTTACACATGCTGCACTGAAGAAACACTCAAAAAACGCCACTACAGCGACAAAGGCACCCTTTCCCCAACGCAAAAAGGAGCAGCTTTCTGCAGCTTCTTTTTGCACCAGAGAAAGGCCAGGTTGGGGGGCGTGGTATGCAGTTGCCATGGCCCCAACCTGGAGAGCAAAGGGGCAACGCAGAGCCACTCCTTCACTGTGGTCTGCTGAGCCCCATAGTCATCAAATTGTAATTAAAATTATGAATGAGTGGTTTTAAAATATGCCAAAAGCACCAGATACTGTCTGATCTTAGAAGCTAAGCATGGTCAGTTTTGGTTAGTACTTGGATGAGATACTGTCAATGAATACCAGATGCTGTAGGCTATATTTCAGAGGAAGGAACTGGCAAAACCACTTCTGACAATACTTTGCCTAAGAAAACCCTTTGAAATTCATGGAGTTGCCATAAGTTGACAAGGCATATGCAGATAGACAGTTTTTAAAACAAGAGGTAGTGAACACTCATCCCACAAGGCCAAACTATACCTCCAGACCCTTCCATTTGACCTGCAGGGATTCAAGACAGGGCCCATGAAGTACCATCCTTTCAGAAAGTAAAGAGGGTGGTTCATGCCCACAGAAGAGCAAAAGAGAAGTGCAGCTAGTTACACTCAGCTGGCACTTCAGGGTTCTAACTGATTTCCAAATTTAGGGCTTAGACAGCTCCTTGAAGTACTGGCAGTTGCTGCTGCTGTTGCTTTGTGTCTCGTCTACTTTTCTAGTCATAAATAAGGAGCAAAGCCATTCTGAATGAGGTGCTAGAAGTAGTGCTGTCCCAGTTGGCACCTCATTAGGCTCCTGGCATTACTTGACGCCAGCTTTTCCTATCCTAGCAAATCTGCTGTGGCATGAAGCTGAGTCCTGCACCAAAACACTCCCTGGAGAAGTCCCAATTGATAACATCAAGAGAGGTGTCCTGCCCCAACATAACCCAACCCAGAAGGGGAGGTCTGCATGGAAATCTGGGTCCATCAACACTTAAAATATCTCCACTACTGGTTTATAATCTTGGGGATTTGGTTGTTATACATAAGTAGAGAGGTTCATAAACTGAAAGTTGTAACATCAACAACCGCAACAACAGCATGGACCTATAAGCTTCCAGGACTTCCAAGTTATTGAAAGGATAAGAGAAAAGAAAATTCTAGGATCCACAAGTCACTGGATTATCTGGAGATAAACTCTTGGGTTCACAGTGAATGCCTAAGAGAGGAACTCCTTTTTTGCCTGCTAGATTTACTGATCTAGGGAGGCTGCCTAATAACAGCTAGGCTAAAATCCTGTATTTATTTTACTTTACTCTAGTGCCCAGTGTTGCTCAGGAAAATCATTAACTATCATTAATGATTATTGAGTTTCAGCTGCTGTGGAAGATGACTGCCTTTTTCTTTGGATGCTCAAGTACATGAGTCTCTCAGTTACCTTTCAGAGAACATGCCTCTCCCAATTGGATGCCAAACACCTTATGTATGAATGAAGAAAAATAGTTGTTGCCCTACCCAAGATGATTTATGTTTGTATGATTTGTAGCCTACATGCTAAGTAAGACCATTCCAAACATTCCCATCAAATTTGGTGAAAATCCATCCAATTGTTTGTGTATGATGTGGTGGCAATTAGACAGAAGGTCAATTTTATCAGTATAGTTACAGAAAAACTTCAAAAATGTAAAATTTTTGGACTCATTGTGCTGAAATGTTTCAAATGATGTACCACACTACTCCATATGTATGAAAAAAAAATTGCGGTGCTCCCCAGTGCCTCCCAAAGTAGAAGTTGTGTACTGTTGTTGTGTACCTTCAATTTGTTTCTGACTTATGGTGACCCTAAGGCAAGTCCATCACAGAGTTTATTTGACAATATTTGTTCAGAGGGAGTTTTGAAGTGGCTTGTTCTGAGGATGAGAGTGTGACTTGCCTAAGATTATCCAGTGGGTTTCCATAGCCAAGAAGGGATTCAGATGTTGGTCTTCAGAGTCATAGTTCTACAGTCAAACCACTGCACCATGCTGTCTCTGTAATGTAGTGTATGCCTACTGTATTTTAAATCAGTGTATCTCAAACATGCCTGCAAATTTGGTGAAAATCGATCCAGCTTTTTAATATGTTGCAGTATCAGGTGAACAAAAAAACAAACAGAGCTTAATTTTATTTATAGAAATGGGCAACAGTTCTGCCCTAGGGAAAGAATAAAAGGCATTTGAAGGAATTACAAATTTGGCAATCTGTGTAAGTCAATCCAGTTAGTCTGACTCTACTGAGAGGAATTGAGGCATGGAGTATTAGTAACAAAATAGATGTAGCGTTAAATGTATCATTTCAAAGTTTTCCTGCTGTTTATTTAAAAGCAGGTATGAGTTAGGAGGAGGAATAAAAATCAAGTCTGAAATGAGGAACCTGTACACTGAATACGTCATAAGTTAGGCACGATTAGAATGAGAGGAAGGAGGTGTGAAAATCTGAGAAAAAAACATCAGCAATCAAAGATATGCAGATGACACCTTACTACTGGTAGAAAATAGCAAATACCTACTGAAGAAAGTCAAGTAAGAAAGTGCAAAGGCAGGTTTACAGTTGGAACATTAAAGAAATAAAAATAATGACCACAGATGATTTACATAACTTTAAAGTAGACTATGAAGATTTTGAAATAGTTTGAGATTAGCTCAGTTATTAATTCAAATGGAGAATGCAGTCAAGAAATCAGAAGAATTTGACTTTCATTTGCTTTGTTTCTCATATATGAGATATTTGCCCTTTTCTTTTGGCTTAAACTAACCAAGAAGCTTCCTAAGTGAGAAAACAATCTTAGGCAACTTTGAGAAATTATACCAAAAGGACATCACTTCTACAAAGTAATATCTTTATGTAAATCTAACAATTCTTTCTCCCACTAAAATAACAACATACAACAAATAAAGGAGTGATATTAATAAGATACACTGCAATTTAATGTTTGCAGTCTGCATGATTTATACAAAAAGCCTAAGTTAAATGCTATACTGGAATGCAAAGAAAATAGTAAATCTTAATTTATAATCCTCGGAAGATGACAGAACAATAAAAACAGTGTACAAGTAGCTAAACTTGTCACACAGGTCAGAGATGTAAGCCAGATCCTTTGTCCAAAATAATATTTATCTGCGTATTTAAAAAACATTAATTGGATTCTTGGGTATACTATTTGTTAACTAACTTAAATATTCAGTTGCTGGGCTACCACTGCCTTCATTGAGAATTTTTAATATTTAAGAACATCAATCAAATATTTACAGTGTGTAGTTTGATCTTAAGTTGAGGAACTGGAAAATAGTGATAAAAATTTCACCCCCCCACCACAGCTGCTGCTTAATTTGAATATTTCTTTTCCTTTTTAAAAGAGAAAAGACGTTAAGTCCTTCAGTGTCTGGAGTTTTGTGCTGCTCTACATAATTAAGATAGGAATGAATTTGCAAAAAAATACTAGTTTGTTTCTGCTGAGGAACAACCGAGAGTATAAGAGACAGATGGTAGGCTATCTAGTTACATATATAAATGACAATACTTTGAACCAGAAAAGGAAAGGGGTGTTTTTATAAATGACCTTTCTGTGAACTTGAAACAAGTGAGAGAACATTTTAAATGATCTTGCAATATATATTTTTCCCCACCAATAATTTGAAATTGACAGTTTATAGGCATTTATAGAGTTAATCCATTTTACAGTGGCATACATTGCAGTTCTTTTTTCTTTCTTCCCTTTATAATGCTGCAGTGCATCATTTTGAATTGCCATAGTTTGTAGGAGTTCTTTCTGCCCTTTTCTATAACAGCATCAACACTAAATTAGACTGCTGCAATTACATAAACAATGGAAATGCTTCCAGAACAAATCTCTCATTTTAAATTTTCATTTTGTGTAATTGTTGAATGATTTGGAACCACAATCAGCCAACATTATTTTACACATTCATAGATCAATTATGAAAGAGGTAAAGAGGGAAAACCTGGATAAACTCTAAACCATTTTCTGTTGCCATTGCCATGTGTGTTTCTTACTACTTGCAGTGTTCCAGTTTCTGTGTACCTAGTATTCAATTAAAATGATTGATTTACTAGGCTGCAAGCTGTTGAATGCCGTTTACATTTATAGAATTGCACTTTGAAGGGAAGGAAAAACCTGATATGTTTGAACTGCATGATTTTAAAAAATTATTTATTTTGCTAAATCACTGGCATATAACAGATGTTTTCGCTGCTACTTTCCCAGCAGGCAAAATCTCTTCATAAATTACCATTTCACCACATTACTCTATATGATGTGTATTTTTTTTTATCATTGCATGTTTCAAATGTTTGGCAGAGAAGGCTTGCTGAAAATATTTAGTTACCTTGATTTAATCAACGTCATTCCCAATATCGACAAACTGCCTAAATCTGTGCTACAGGGGATTATATTTGAAAAGTTTCCAAATGGAGAATGACATTCAGAGAACACATTCTTTTGACCCTTAAAAATGATTAGAACAAGCCTATAAATAATTACTCTTAGTGATCTAGAAGTAAATAGGAGTATAAATGCCAGCTGGAGTTCTCTTAAATTTTACTAAAAAACTAGAACTAATTTAGCTTCAGCAAGGCCATGGCCCAGGATCCAGTTGTATACATCTGCTAGATTCTGCCACCTCTCCGTGTGCTTCTTGGCCACTCCAGGAAAATGAAAGAAATAAAAATTGGATGAAATTCTTATATATGTATGACCTGTATTAGGAACATTTTGCTGGGCTGTTGTGTCCAGCTTAATTAACAGACATTATTTACTGTACAGACAACTTGGAGTGGATTCAGAAGAGTCAGAAACACTAGACTGGGCTGTGACGTTGTAGCATATTTATCCTATGATGAAAAATTAAGGTACTTTCCATTAAGTTGAATTACTGTAGTACAGTGTCTTAAATGAGTCAGTAATTACATAATGCTAAGAGACTTGATCAGGGATAAAGAAGTGTGGCCCCAACCTCTTTTTTCAAAACCTATGTCTCTCTTCTCCCAAAGTCCTATATTGCCTCCAAATAATCAGAAAATAACCCTCCAAATCATGAGAGAATGCTGCAATGCAAGGTTTTGTGTTTTTTTAGACCATATACCTACCCTCCAACTTAAAAAAAACTTGCTGAACCTTCCTGTTTCATTTTGGACTTTCTCTTAACAGTGAGACCTTTCTGACTTTGGTGTGCATCTCCATATTTCTTGGCTGACTCTCCCCTGGCCGGTCTCTATGGCTGAGGTCTGAGAGTTAGAGTTATAGAATCAAAGTATCTTCCCTTCATTCCTCACTTAAAATTATAAATTCAGCTGTATGAATTCTGCTGAGCAAACCTCAGCTTGATAATTCTAATATAATTGAGTCTGACTTCAGGAAGTAGCAACTTCTGTAATATTCAAAGGGAATCTGCAAAGCAAAACATTCAGATTAGCCTAATAGATTTTATTGTTTAGAGTGATTTTTTGGTTTTGGATATGGATTCAGTGCTACACATGATGAGTCCCTATATTCAGCCTTTCCCTCTTTTAGCCTTTCCCTCTTGGACCACTCCAACCCTCTTCCAGTCTTTATACTTTTTTCAGTATGATGTGCTGGGAAATGTGAGAAGATACTAGTAAAAGTATTAACAGAGTAATCAGTTGGCAAGGCAGAAGCTGAATCAACAACCAACAATTAATGATGTTAAATAACTACTGCTTAGATAACAAATGACTATGCTGGGTTCATCTGTAAAGACAAGATGCGATCTAGTGCTTCACAACCCACATGTATTTTACCAAAACTTCCATAGGAGAAATCCCTGGTAGAGTGTGTCTTTTATTCCTTTACCATCCAGATCAATAACCTCAGAAAACAAAGGAGTCATGCAGAAAGGGCAAAAGGAGCGTCAGAGACCACTCCAACCCTCTTCGCTCCATGACCGCAGCAACCAGACACTGTAGTCCCGAGGCCAGCTAGTGCCACAGTCCCAAACAGACCACTGTCAGGATTGGTTTTTCCTCACTCCTTTTCCACTGGGTTTGGGCCACCTTAGGCAGCCTCGGCACAGCTTCAGGGCAGTTTGGGGGCATGCGTCCTATAAATGCCACACCCCAACACAGCCTGAAGCTGACACTTTTTGCCCATCTGTTTTGGGCCAAAGATTTGAGAGTTGAAGGACTGAGTGCAATTACAGTCATCCCTTAGTATCTGTGGTTTCCATTTTTGAGGGCGACCCACCCATGGATGAAAAAAAACCTCAGTGGTGGTGTGTGCACAGCCACTCTGCTGTGGCTGCGTACATACGTGGCCATTAGCAGCATTGGAGCTTGCCATCTGTGGATGCTTAAATCCATGGATGGCAAGCCCATGACTGGGGAGAGTAGACAGTACTTCTCTTGTTAGAAATGAAGCAGTAAGATTCTGAGTGCGTTCATATATGTGGCTTCAGTACTTCACAATATCCTGGAATTTTCTTTTCTTTTTTAATTTGGAAGGGGCACTGAAGACACATTTCCCTTGTGTGGACACATGCCTTTTAGGAAAATACTGAGCAAGGTTAACAGTTAGTACTTATTAATCTTTAAAAATGCTACTCTGTGCTGCCTTTCATGCCAAGATTCATGAGTCTTTTTATTGTAGCATATGTCAACAGAGACCTAACCCCATCTGCTGCTATATAGCTTGTTCAGACACTAGGTGCACAGCACAATGCTTACCTCTCAGTAATTACAGGTGTGTTGTGAGGAGCCCAATGCATTAATCAGCCCCTTAATTATAGAAAAGGTGGATCTTTTGTTCTGCCTTCAGAACAGGAGTTTACCAACCACTTCATGAGCTCCAGCATCCATCTGCTCATTCTTTTAGAATGTTTGTCTTTACTGATACTGCCTTTAAAATGTATCACGGGAAGTGATTAAAACTAGTTTGAACATTAACCCGAATGGAGTTTCAAAGGTGAAAATGCTGTCTGTTGTGATGTGAAAATATATTTACTTTTTAAACAATATTTGTGCAAAAACCTCTGTCATACCATAAATACGTTTTTAAAAATCATTCGTGCTTCAGCTATATGGAATCCCAGCTTTGTGTGGTCTTCCAATATTTTCTAAATATCAAAGGGTATGAGCTAGAAACAAAACCACCTCTGTAGATCCACACTGGAAAAAGAATAAGGTGGATGTCTAAAATGCTAATTTTAATTTTTGATATGATTTCATTGCTCCAACTGATTTAATATAAAGATTTGTTTTTCATTGTGATTTCCGCCCCGCCCCCCGTGCTTTCTCATAGTACATATTTTTCTTTCTCACTGTACAATGTATTGCTGTAGTTCTTTACCATAAATAAAAAAAATGATTTTGATCAAAGAAACTGCAAAATTTCCATTATCATATGTTCTGTTTAACCAGAGGCATTGACTCTCAGAAGCTGGACTTTGTCACTAATACTATTTTAAAATATTTTCTGGGATCTTCCTTTCTTATACAAGTTGTTTTTGTGACATGAGTAGGTCCCTGCTCCTTGTCCATAAGAAGCAGAATAAAATTTAAACTGCTAGAGTCAAGTTTGCTAACCCCAAGTGGGCCTTTTCAATTTCAACTTGTCCTTTAGTGTGTTGGGATATTGATGTTGCTGTCATCTTGAAATATTGTCAGTTTGTGCAAGTTTAAAAATTTAAGAGATCAACTTTTTCTCCATTTCAGGATATTTTAAATACTATCATAAAACACTGCCCTTCCTGCTTTTTTTTCTTGAGCTTACCTGGCTTTACATTGCTAACAGGAGATTTCATAAGAGCTGCAGCCACAGTTCTGAGTACAAACATGTTGGAGGTAAGTATGGTAATGTTCAATATCCGTGTTCCTGTGAGAGCGTACCATTGTTATCAGGGTTCAGATTTCTGTGCTCTAACAGGTGTTGGCTCATTAGTGCAATGTGAAACTGGGCTCTTGGGGCAGACACCATGGCAGCTGATGTGTGAAATTGTAGGATAAGGTGACATCCTAGTATTGCAAAGGTGTTTCATCAAAAGGACAAAATGTGAGAAATCATATCCTCTCTAATACTGCAGTGCATTTGCACTCTCAAAGCAAGGCTTAGGTTTCAGAATACTGTTAGGGAGTTTTGCAATATATGAATATTGCAGATGCCCCACCCACATGTGGAATATGTTTTGTACAGAAAAGAGAAAGTCAAGCAAGAAATGATTTTCTAAAAATACTGTGTACTGTGTTCCACAGTTCAGTATTGGTTCAACCATAAAACATTATTTTACCGAGTTTGATTTTACATATTAATATGATCCAGTATAATTATAAAAGCTTGTGTAGTATAGTTTGAGAAGATAATGTTCAGTATATATTTAACAGCAATTTCAACTCACCCCCATTCTGTTTCATTATATGAGATAAATAGCACTTTTGTTCTATTCATATTGTTGATATGTTAGAAAAATAATTATGGTTCATAACCGAAAAGAATCTGCAGTGCTAGTCTAGTGGACTAGTGGATCCAGTGCTACGTGTGATAAACATCTGTATTTGTGTTGTTGTTTGTTTGTTTGTTTACAGGCCCCCCGCTTAGAAGCACATACCATTCTTGGTTCTCTGATTTGCTTTCCTAATCTCTACAGAGAAATCTCATTGTTGCAACCTGTTTCAGAAGCAGAAGTCATTACAGGAACTGTGGATGTCAAAGTAAATATTTTCTCTTGGCTGATGGATATGTTTACAATTTCAAGGGTTATGTTTATATTTATTTTCATTTTAAATAAATAGTTGAATTGGACTTACAGTGCAAGTTGGATGGAGGCCTTCCATGTGGACTTAGAAATGTATCAGCCGAAGTCACAATTTAGCCTGTTTCTGACCAAGTGGAGAAGCTATTCATGGATGTTCAAATTGTCATCCGGACTTTCTAATAAGAAATTTCCCCGTCCAGTAGAAGAGTACACTCTTTTAGGCACCCATACTTGGTGCTTCCCTACTAGTAAATCAGTTAACTTCCACACTCTTGTATTCATTCCCTCCAACATTTCACACATGAAAACCAAGACACGAGTCACCAAGTAACATGAGAGTGTGGTCAAGATGCCAGAAGTTATTAATGATGAGGAACACCCAAGCTAGGAAAGGTTACAGCAGTTTGGTTTTACCTGAGACCATTGGGATGGTAAATATTCCATTTCTCCCCTATTGAGTTAGCTGAGTACAAACTATTGTTTGCAGGAATTGAAATAGCTAAAGACAAAGGGGGAAAGAAGGAGGAAAAGGATCTGGAACATTTTTAAAGCAGATCAAAAAGTGGGATGAGAGAGAATTAATTGGGACTCCTCCTGCCAAATCAGGACAATTGGAAGGTATGTGTATTAGGCCTTGCTCCACCAATTTGGCATTTGCCAAATGGTGAAACTAGAGAAACTTCCACATCTGTCCAGGAGAGAAATGCAATCAGCAGCCTCTTTTGAGGGCTATACGAGCTTGAACAATAATCAGTTATTTTACATTTCATGTGGGTGATACATTTCGGTCAAGGCAGAAATGTGTGGGTCTTCTTGCCAAGCATAGTTCACATGGGTTGTATGCCAGTAACTGAAGTGTTCTCTTTCCTATTAGATTTGAACTGCAGGGGGTGGGGGGGGGAGCAATACTGGCAATTTTGCTACCATAGAATAGCACAAGGGTGTGGCACAGTGATTGGTTTCAATTTGTGCTCCACTTGGTAGGCATGAATTTTGTATTCATGTGTGTGTTAACATTTTATTTTGTTTATGAAGTACTGTCTTTTTATTGGCCTTAGTTTATTTATTATTGTTTTGTATTGTTCCTTTTCCTAGCCCATGGCTCCTTTAACTTAGAAAAATATACTTTGCTAGAACTGAGCTGAAAGGGAAGGCAAACCCTACTGTATGGAATGTGGGACGTGTACATTCCATGGCAGCAGTGGTTTAGGGGCCATACTAAATGGTTTGAAAGTTTTCCCATTCAATGTCAGGAGTGGAAGTAATGCCAGCCTTATTTGACTTTCTGACATCATGAGATTCATAGATCTGGCTACATGTTGTTAAATTGACTTCAACGTATGATGACCCTAAGAATGAGAGACCTCCAAGTCACCTTATATATAGCTCTGCCCAGATTTTTGTGATTCAGTTTCCTTGACGTAGTTTCCTTGATGTAGGGGGGGTTGCAGACTGCCAGAAATAGTGCAAATTGAGTCCACTTTTTAGGGTTAGGGAATCATGGGAACTGTAGTTTATTGTGGCACCAGAGCTCTCTGACAGAGAAGGCTCAATGTCTCAGGAAAAAAAAAACAATTCCCATGATTCCCTAGCACTAACCCTAACCTTAAAAGTGGACTCAATTTGCACTATTTCTGGCAGTCTGCAATCCCCCCTAGTTTCCTTGACTGAATCTTATCCATGTGGAATGCAGTCTTCCTCTTTTCCAATCACCTTATATGTTACCAAGCATTATTGTCTTTTAGAATCAAATAATCATAGAGTTGGAAGACACCGCAAGGGTCATCCAGTTCAACCCCTACCATACAGGAATACACAATCAAAGCGCTCCTGACAGATGGCCATCCAGCCTATGTTTAAAAACCTCCAGAGAAGGAAGTACCACTACACTTGAGACAGTGATTTCCATTGTCAAATAGCTTCTACTGTCAGGAAGTTCTTCCTAATGTTGAGGTGGAATTTCTTTTCTAGTGAGTCCTGTCTTCTCAAGATATGTCCAAAGTATGACAGTCTCAGTTTAGTCATCTTGGCTTCTAGAGAGAGCTCAGGCTTGATTTGCTGTAGGACACTTTTTTTTTTTTAGCAACCCATGGTATCCATAGAACTCTTCTCCAGCACCACATTTCAAATGAGTTGGGGTTTTTTCCACTGTCAAGCTTTTACAGCCATATATAGAAATGTGGTCATTATTTTTGTTTTCTTATTGTGCAGCTGTATACCTGCCTTTGGACTTTCAAAGTCTGCTGTTTTCTGCTAGTAGTATGGTGTCATCTTCATGTCTTATATTGTTGATGTTCATTCCTCCAGTTTTCCAGCCTCCTTCCTCTGAGTCTAATCCTGCTTTACACATGAAATGTTCACTATACAAGTTAAGCAGATCAGGTGATAAAATTAATCTTTGCCTGACCCCCATTCCGTTTCTCTGTATTCTCTCCTGACAGCAGCCTCTGTCCTGAGTACAGATTATAAATAAATAAAATAAAATGTTCTGTTGTGGGCCTTTTTTTTGTTTGTTTGTTTTGTTTTCCATATTTGTTGACAGGTTTTAGTTAGAACTAGAGTAGATTCTGTCTCTGTAACTTCAAACTGCTCTGTTTCTATGCCATCTGTTCCTGGGGATTTATTTCTCCCAGGTGCTTTGAGTGCTATTTCTCTGCATTGATTGTTATAGTATTTCTCCATGGCCCTGTGCACAGGTTGCTGAACAGTTGCATTCAATGTTCTGACTCTGCTTCTCTTTTCTTTTACTTTTGCTTTGCTAGCTATGTGGCACTATGACATGATCATACCAGTTGTATGATCCCTGATAGTTTCCATTATGTGACCAATATGAATAATAATCTTGGGGGGGGGGGGGGGGATGGTGTCGGTGTTACTATTAAAAGAACAATGAAGCAATATTAAAAAGCCAAAGTAAGGCTTTTTGTGGAGTTTCAGATAATATTTGAGAGACAAAAGCTCTTTTTAAAACTAGAAATGTTTGTCAGTGAAATTTGAAAAATAAGGTCCTTAAATCTGTAAAACAGGACCTATTTGACATATGTGTATTGATGGTTTTGACTAGTATTTGAGCTGATGTTCTAACCTTAGTTTTCCCATCCTTCTGCAACAAAGTATATAGAGGTGAAGAAGGTGTATAGACGATCGATTTAACTAAAGGGCCAAACAGATCAGCACGCAGGAGTGGTCAGAAGCTGCTCCAGCTCTGATCACTCCGGGACCACAGCAACTAGATGACCTGCTCCCAAAGCAGGCCGCTGCTGCAATCCCAAATGAGCCGCCAGCAGGAGCAGCTTTTTGCCGCTTCTTTTGCCGGCAGCTTTGGGCCGTAGTAGCCAGTCTCAGAACGGCTTCTGGCCATGGCAGGGGCACATGCCATATAAACGCCATGACCCTGAAATGACCAGAAGCCGTTCTGTTTGGCCCATCTGTTTTGGGCCTTAGTCTCATATTAACGGAATATGTTCAGTTCAATGAGAGAATCTTTTTCCCCCCAAAGGAAAGTTTAAAAATGCACATGCAGGGCTGGAATTCTGTGGAGATGGAGGAAATGCATACAGACTCTGAGCAACTGATATAAAATGCAGTCAGTGTTGATTTGTACACAGAGATTATCTCTCTCTGTCCCGCTCCCCTTCCCCACACCACATGCTGTCAAATCTCTTTAGAATTTTACAGATATTTCTTGATATGCTAGCCAGAGAGAGAAAAGCCTTTTCAAAGGCTGTGGCCTGCAGAGTCCAGATTGAGTCTTATCTGCCCACCACATGCTCACCCATATATTATTTGCCTATAAACTAGCAAGGAAGGTCCTTTCCACCTTTGCAGGCTTTAAAAGAGTTGCACTTTGGGGATGGGGGGTTGGATTAATCTGTAGAATAGCTCTAATAGGTTTCATTCATGATAATTTAACACTAAGAACAAAATGGAAGGATTACAATTAAATTAGTAAATAAATCTGATAAAATACCTGATAAGATAAATCTAATGACAATTATTCCATTTTGATATAAGATTAAGTATTTCTTATCCATTTGTGAGAAGGATATTTTAGGGAAAATTGTAGATTTTGTAAAATATCTAATGAAATTTTGCCCATCAATTGCGGTCCACTATATGTACTTCAAGCTATGTCTTTTTAATCTCACTGAATTATATGGAATTCCTCACCAATATCTTTGAGAAGAAAATCTTTCTTATGTTATTTGTTGTAGTGTTACCTCATAAGCACCCTTCTGAAGAATGCCATAGATGAACCTAGTGAAGCTTCAAGGTAAAATGCTGAATAAAAAAGAAAATATTGTGCAGTATAAACTGAAGAATATGTAGGTTGAATATCCCTTATATGGAATTCCAAAATCTGAAATATTCCAAATCTGAAATTGTTCCATGTGATGACTAAGAAAGTGACATATTTGCTTTCTGATGGTTCAGTGTATAGAAACTTTGTTTCATGCACCTTGAATCCCATTTTGGGAGAAAAGAGATATAAATCCAATAAATAAATAAATAAATAATGCACAAAATTATTTTATAATATTTGTATAAAATTTCCTTCAGGCTATGTGTATAAGGTCTATTTGAAATATAAATGAATTTCATGTTTAGACTTGGGTCCAGTCTCCAAGATATCTATCTTATTATGCATATGCAAATATTCCAAAATCCAAAACACATTTGGTCCCAAGCATTTTGGATAAGGGATGCTCAACTTGTATTGTTTGCATGGAAAGACCAGCACATCTGATGCTTTGCAATTGAACAGAATAAAATTACTTAGGGCCTGAACAGACTACCAGAAATAATCCAGTTTGAGACCACTTTAACTGCCCTCGCTCAGTGCTAGGGAATCATGAGAACTGTAGTTTATTATGACACCAGAGCTCTCTGACAGAGAAGGCTCAGTGTCTCAGAAAAAACTACAGTTCCCATGATTCCCTAGCATTGAGCCAGGACAATTAAAGTGGTCTCAAGCTGGATTATTTCTGGCAGTCTGTTCAGGCCCTTAGTCAGCTGAAGCTAAAATGCAGTTCTGTCCCTATCTTCAAGTCATGCACTGGAACACAAATAGATGATGTCTCCAATAATAGAGATTCAGTGGAACGAGCATGGCAGAGCCAATGGGAAGCATTGGAGCAGCAAAACCAAAAGTAGTTGTTGTAATAGAAATATAGGGGGGTTGCAGACTGCCAGAAATAGTGTGAATTCAATCCACTTTTAGGGTTAGGGTTAGTGCTAGGGAATCATGGGAACTGTTATTTTTCTGAGACATTGAGCCTTCTCTGTCAGACAACTCTGATGCCACAATAAAATACAGTTCCCATGGTTCCCTAACTCTAACCCTAACCCTAAAAGTGGACTGAATTCACACTATTTCTGGCAGTCTGCAACCCCCCATAGTTGAGTTTAATATTTAGCGCTGGCATGAGAGTACAGAATATCTTAGCCAAGTACCATCCTTAATCCTATGTATTGCTTTCTAGTTACAGTTCAGTAATCCAGTTGTTTGTCATTTGACTTTCATAAAACTAAAAAGTAAAGGGCATAGTATGGCTTAATAAATTGCATATTTCTCCCCCTCCTTTTTTTTTTTTTAATTTCAAAGGTGCTTAGCTGTTTGCTGTCTTGGACTCTGGATATGTGAAGAACTAGTGCAATGTACAAACCATCCTCAAGTAAAAGATGCAATAAATGTCTTAGGTGTGACACTAAAGGTACTAGTATGATATGGGTGGTTTAACTACACAGTTACTTAATGGTTTGGTTCGGCTACAATGAAAGAGTGCTTCAGTTTCTTAGAATATTTTGTTAAGTCGATTAAAAGATTCTCACATTCAGTCTGTTATTCAAATTTTGAAACATCAATAGTTGAATCACTTGCTGTGTACTTGAGACAATAAATTAACCCCAAATGTACATAAGACACAGTGGTACTATGTACATAAGACACAGTGGTGTTTGCCTATTGCAACAAAACCAAGAAACTAACAATTTTCAATGACATTAATCGGATGCTACATACATATGGCATTCCATGCATTTGATAACATTATTTATGGAGTCTTGGACAGAAGAAATGTATTCTGATATTGAGGCTGTACTGAAATAAACAGTTGAGCTGTTTCTCACTAAGGATCATTTGGTTTAATGAAGAAATTTATGGAGAAAGTTTGAAATTATTTGACAACATTTGAATGAAAAATTGACAATAGGTGGTGGGTACTGAGGAAGCTAATTGTCACATCTGAGAAAAACCTCTCCCTTTGGCTACAGGCAAGGTCAGGTTGCTGATATTCCAAGAGGAGGGCCTACCTATATATGTGGCTTCTCAAATTCTGGTTTCTCAAATTCTCCTCAGATTCTGGCTGGCAACTAACATAATTTTCTAGGAAATTGCACCATTTCCCGAAAGCTTTATGGAACATTTGACTATTGAATAAGTAATTAGGTCCTGATGATACTGAGAGAAGTACTACATTATTGTTAGGAAAGTAGTTTTTTGTTTCCATAATTCTTCTTGCCTTGGATTCACATAGGCCAAGTATTAAAAGACCTCATAACATGGACATAGTTTCTTAGAGCATGTGTTTGTCACAAGAGTGTGACAGAAAGTGGTGCCTACATTTCTGAAAACTACTGGTTGTGGAGCCATTCTGTCAGTGGTTTCATACATCCAGATTAATGCCTGGTTTAACATCTCAGGAAAAATAATTGATTACCTGTAGCTTCCAGTTCTCACATTGTAATCAAGAAGACAATTATCCTACCAAAACTGAATTACATACCTTGATTCTGAGATCCAAAAAGCTAGAAAATTTCAAGTCCCAAAGAGGTTATGAGTGTTTCTCTAAGAAATATATTGTCTAATTGCCTTAGATAAGTCTAATGGAGTTGAGGCATCTTAGCATTCCAGACTTTGAGATATACTGGGTAGTTTCTCTGCCTAAAAACTTAGGGCATTTGCAGACTGCCAGAAATAGTGCAAATTGAGGTCAAATTGTCTCTGAAGATGCCAGCCACAGATGCTGGTGAAACGTCAGAAAGAAACTCTTCTAGAACATGGCCACACAGCCCGAAAAACCCACAAAAAACTATGGATGCCGGCCATGAAAGCCTACGACTTCAAATTGAGGTCACTTTAACTGCCCTGACTCAGTGCTAGGGAATCATGGGAACTGTAGTTTATTGTGGCACCAGAGCTCTCTGACAGAGAAGGCTCAATGTCTCAGAAAAAAATTACAATTCCCATGATTCCCTAGCACTGAGTCAGGGCAGTTAAAGTGGACTCAATTTGCACTATTTCTGGCAGTCTGCAAAGGCCCTTAGTTACTTGATTCTTTGTGACTTGTAGCCAGATGTTCACTATCTTCCCTGCCTTGAAAAATAATTTTTTCTTAAATATGTTTTAGAGTAGCTTTAACATTTAATACATTCCTACGGAGGAGGTACAGAAATATTAGTAGACTTTAAATTGCCTAGAGAGCACATAAACATCTCCCTTGTATTTCTAGTTCATGGGAGAACAAAAAGCTCCCGGCTCAAGTGCTGTGAATCATGGGGGTAACTAGGTAGCATATAACTGGTTAAATGGAGGCATTCAAATACAAGTTGGCCGTTGCTCATCCAAAATGCTTAAGACCAGATGTGTTTCGGAGTTCGAATTTTCTTGACTTTTGGAATACAAGTAATGTAGTACATACTGTATTTGCAAGGCTGGAGAGAGATGCTTTGTGGAGGAGGCACACTCATTCACAGTGCAGAAGCAGACTCCCTGAAGAATTACACTGTAGTGAAGCTGGAGGCAGACATTTCCCGCCATTTCACAGATTTCTTTCCAGCCGTGTCTCTCTCCAGCTTCACTAGGGGGGAAAAGTACAGTACAGATCCCCAGGTACCCACCAGTTGCCTGCTTCCACCTTGCAAATGAACAAACATGAGCACTGCAACCACCTCCTTGAAGTGTCATGTTGGCACTCAAAGGGCTTAGGAATTTGGAGCATTTCAGATTGCAGATTTTCAGATAATGGATACTCAAGGGGGAAGCAGACAGAGGTGGCGGAGACGCTGCCGGACGGAGCGCTGCGGGACCGCAGCCTCCGCACCCCGGCGCTCCTGCGGCGACCCTAAAAGGAGCTCCAAATTGGCGCTCCTTTTAGAAGACAGGGAAAGTGCGCCCTAAACGCGTAGGGCGCACTTTCCCTGTTTTTTCCGCCGCAGCGCGTGCGGTCGCTGTGGCGGGAGGTTGCCCCGGAAACGCCGGCCGTGCGGAGGGCCGGCAGCTCCCAGGGCGACCTCAGGAAGAGGAAGGAGCGCCGCTTGTGCGGTGGCTCCTCCTCTTCCGGGTCTCGCAGATGACTCAATTAGTCATCTGCCGAGGCCCTCAGTCTGTATGGGCACAAGGCAATCCAGCCTGCTCCACCATTGTGCCTTAAAACTTGTATGGCAGATTTTTGGATTGGAAATAATTTAAAAAGAAAGCGTTACTTGATATTTACAGTAATAGAGATGCATACTGTTTGTTTGTGTCTTCTTTAGTTTTATTTATTTATTTTTCACATTTACAGTTTTCTAACAAGCAGATAGCACAGGAAGCATGTGATGTCTTTCAGTTGCTTGCATCTTACTGGGAAAAACTACAAATATACAAAACTTGTCTACCCAGAAAAATTATTGAAGTATGTATGTCTACTAAAATATTTGTGTATAATAATCAGTAATAGATTTATATGTTTTGTTGTTTGTTGAAATTTAATACCTTGTTTTTAGTATAGCCATACCTGTTTCTGTCCTTCCTGTTATCATAGTGCTGCTGTGGTCCAGGGCAGCTAATTGAAGTAACTGTAAAACCTTAGCAAGCCTGGACCACTCCATATTTCATGTGCTCCACAGTAGTTATGGAATGAATTGTCCTGAAGTATTTCATTCCCCTTTTTAAAATGTTTAAAAATTCCTGTTTTGCTTTCTCTGTCTCTCTTTTCAAAATAGAGCCAGGAGAGTTTTGCCTGTATCATAGCTTCCACTTTTTAAACATTTCTGTAGCACTTCAAGAGTACATTTCACTTGTACATTTTAACTGTGCTCTGAGTTGGTTTCATTGTCACGCTACGTGACTTTTCAAAGTACAAACATGGAAGATGTATTTCTCATTTGTAATGTTTCCTAGGGGGAATGAAATTAGAGTCATACGCTGTTGAACCCTTTCTGTTGTTCCCTATGAACTCTTGACATTTGTGGGTGGGAGTCTGTTTTGCTTTCGTTCTGTTAAATTGAAGTCATTTTGAAATCTAAATCCCTTCTGTTGACTAGGTTCTCTAATAAGCCTGCATTTATATACCTGCTGCACTTTCTTCCTTTTGTATTGTTTTGTGTTTTTATATATGGAGGAATCCATTTTTTACATCTTGTTTTAATTTGGAATTGGTTTAATAACTTTTTAAGGGGGGGAGGGGGAGGAAATTGTTCTTAACTGTTCTGTTTGATTTTATGATGTAAGCCGCTTCGATTGTGCTCAGAGGGGCGGGGTATCAAATAAAAATAATAATAATTATTATTATTATTATTATTATTATTAAATCATAGCTTGTTTCTTGCTAGTAGTTTGTATGTAATACTTGTATGTAATACAATTTCTGGACAGAGAATATTTAATTGATACTGTCCTAACATTGGTGGAAGAGGTTCAAGTTTATGTAATTAAAATATCTATAACACTTTTATAGACATAGGGCCAGAGCAGACGGGTGTGAAAGAGCAGCCCACGTCCACTCCAGCCACAAGCATGTCGGGACTGTCCTGACTGTACAGCTCACTCCCAAAACAGGCTGCGGCTGCACAAGCCAGCTTGCACCGCCAGGAGCCAGATGATGCCTGCTCCTTTTTGCTCTGGTCCAAAGGATCAGAGTGCGCCTTCAGTGTGGCTTCAGGCCTCTTGGGAGACATGTGTCGTTTAAATGCCAGACCTCCAAAGTGGCCAAAAGCCACTTCATTTGGCCTGTCTGTTCCAGGCCCTAGATACTGTGCTTTACTTTATCAGTATTTAGGGAAAGGGTTGGATGATAATAAAGAGAATTGATAAAAGTGCATATAAAATATATTAGGCTAAGTCAGTTTAAATGATAATAGCTTATTTTGCTTATGAAATTTTGGCAGATCTTTTCTGGTTTTTCAGATACTAGTTTGGTCAAGGGAAGAAACAAATAGCTCATATTATATTGAGAAATAATGAGTATATAGTCAAGGCAGCTATTTGAATTTCATTGAAATATTTGTTCTATATTTTTTTGGTTCAAAATAAAACACTTCTCTAAATTTGTCTTATTAAATGGGTTTTACACAGATCCTTGTTGCCACCATCACATTTCTGTTGCCTAGTGCAGAGTACTCTTCTGTGGAAAGTGATAAAAAGGTATGTAATGATAAACTGTTCCTGATATTGTGGTGTTAACCATGGAACTAATGTTAAAAGAGTAGCTCCATGATTTACTGAGGGAAGCTGAAAACATACTACAGCCAGTGCTTAAAAAACAAAAGGCCATAGCCCCACTGTTTTGTCTGGGATTGCATGCAAGAGTAATATTATGGGCATTCTCTTTCTCCAAACTCCAATTAGATGATGACTGTTTTTTACTGTACATGATTCCATTTGCTCATAATACCAGCTTCATGATTGCACTTCTCAGTTAAAGTACATAGTGTACCTGTTTATGTATGTATTTGTGATGGAGTGTGGGTTTTCATATTTTTCAAAGCAGACAGTTTGTAGTCTGAAAATTTTTGTTTTAGTTTATAGTTTCCTTATTGCTTTGCTTGCTGGATTGGTGCATGACATTACCAGTGAAAATGCTGCTGGAACCTATACTTACTTCAGCTCTTGAAGATCAACATTCTCCTAAAGCTCCACTGCTTGATTACATTTATAGAGTAAGTATGAAGGGTAATCTCTGAATACAGCTTTTTTGGACATTTAATTATACTGTTCATTATGAACAGAGCCACAATCAAACAAAAAGATAAAGCAGTAAAATTTAGTACTTTGCAAACCCACTATTAATTCTGAACATAAATGTTAACAACTAATACAATTTGTTGCAGGTTGTTTATACAGTTTGAATATTTGAATTCCAGTATATTAGTTTAGCAAAACCTTTGATTGCATAGATCATGAAAGGCCCTTAAAGACATGAGAGTGCCAACACATCTGATAGTCCTGATGAGAAATATGTACTCAAGACAAGAGGCTACTGTCGGAACAGAACACGGAAAAACAAAATGGTTCCCAATTGGCAAAGGGATCAGACAAGACTGCATCTTATCACCCTACCTGTTCAACTTATATGCAGAACATATTGTAAGAAAAGCAGGTTTGGACATAGAAGGAGGAGGCATGAAAATAGGAAGAAGGAATATCAACAATCTGCAGATGATACCGTAATAGTAGCAGAAAGCCTTAGAGATTTAGAACAGCTACTTAGGGACATCAGGGAAGAAAATGCAAAGGCAGGTTTACTGTTGAACATAAAACAAAAATAATGACCATGGAGCATCTACATAAATTCAACCTAGACAATGAAGAAATAGTAAAAGAGTTCTCATACTTGGGATCAAACATTAATAGGAACAGGGACTTCAGCCATGGAATCAGAAGAAGATTAAGAATGGGGAGAGTAGCTATGAAAGAACTAGAAAAGATCCCAAATGCAAAGATATACAACTGAGCACAAAAGTTAGAATCATACAAGCCATTCTGTTCCCTATTACCATGTATGAATGTGAGAGCTGGACAATTAAGAAAGAAGATAGGAAGAAAATCAATTCATTTGATATATGATGCTGGAGAAGATTGCTGAGGACAGCCAAAAAGACAAAGAAATGGGTGCTAGAGCAGATCAACCAGAAGTCTCCCTGGAAGCCAAGATGACAAGACTGAGGCTGTCATACTTTGGACACATCATGCGAAAGCACAATTCATTGGGGGGGGGGAACAATAATGCTAGGAAAGGTGTAGGGAAGTAGAAAGAGAGGAAGGGCACATGATTGAACAATGGACTCTTGTTAAGGAGGTCACGAATATGAGTTTGCAGGAACTAAGCAGAGCAGTGGAGGACAGGGAGTCTGGAAGATGTCTCATCCACAAGGTCTCCATGGGTCGAAATCAACTCGAGGTGGTTAACCTCAACAAATGTTAGTTTAATTTTTTCATCAATTTGCATGGGTTCTCTGCCTCTGATATTTTGAACATCTACATATTGGATTGTATCTAGTATTAAACTTGCAGAAAAAGAAAAACAGGTAGCACTGTTCTGGTAATGCTTTCCCGCCTTGAATCCCACTGTGGGAGAAAAGTGGGATATAAATCTTTGAAATAAATAAATAAATAAATAAATAAAACTGATAATAGGCACAAATAACACCCCACTTAGTTACAGGGATCATACAAACACACACACCCTCCATAAGCTTTGTTGACTGCAGGGTTATTTCTGGACACAATTTGAAGTGCAATATGACCTAAACTGCTTAGATCTAGGTTCTCTAACAGAGTGTATCTACCTTTATGAGCTTGTCCAGACCCCGAGAGCCTCAGAAGACACTTTTGGTAGGTGTACTAAATAGGGCCTTCTCTGTGGCTCGTTGATCTCTACATTTCTGCATCATGTTGTTGTTAAATGGGAACTGTATGTTCATGAAGATAACAGTGAGATCTGTGGTTGTTCCAGGGCCACATTACAAAGTAGCCTAGAGGTGTACATAACTTATGAGAAGTGAATAACCATAATGTGACCAATGGGGCCATTGACTGAAGCAGCTTGTATATGATATTTTCTGTTATGCTCCGTTTCTAATATAGACCATATAATAGTATTGTTTTTTAATCTTCTTCCTCAGGTCCTGCACAGTTGTGTTCATGGTTCAAGCACTTATACACAGCAAAGCCATTACCTCTTAAGCCTTGCAGACCTCTCAAGTGATGTCTACGATCCATTTTTGCCATTAGGAAGTGTCAGGAATTCTGAACTTATTCAGTTTCAGTCCTCAGAAGATCTGAATAATTTGCTCACTGTTGCTGAAGGTAACAATAGTTTTAAATGAAAGAACATATTTTAACCTTAAAACAGTTTTATAGAGGTTTGTACTTGAGAAGAATAATGTTTTGCTAGACCTTTATCTAGACTCCGTACACCTGCTGTTGACATTTATTTTGTATGCTTCAAATGAGAAAACCCAGAATAAAGTGAAGTAGATTACATGGGATGCAGTGACTCAAATGATTAAGACGCTGACTCAGTTGATTGCAAGATTGGCAGGTTGGCAGTTTGAGGCCTGGGTGCTGCATCATGGGGTGAGCTCCTGTCACTAGTCCCAGCTTCTGCCAACCTAGCAGTTCAAAAATATGTAAATGTAAGTAGATAAATAGGTACCACTTTGGTGGAAAGGTAGACAGCGTTCTGTGCAATCATGCTGGCCCCATGGTCACAGAGTAGTCTGACAACGCTGGCTCTCTGGCTTAGTAACGGAGATGAGCATTGCCCCCTGTGGTCGGACATGACTTGACAACCTTGTCAACGGGGAAGACCTTTACCTTTTACTTTTTACCTTTAGATTAAATGAACAGGACCTCCCACTAATACAAGCTGTCTCCATCAGGTTTCACTCCTTCCAATGCAGTCCCTTTCCTGAAGGGTTTCCTGTGCAGGAAATTTCCCTTACACAAATACTGCTTGTTTTGCAAACTATTGTTTTAATATTTGTAAAAGTTGGCTTGACAGTGTTTTTGAAAACTGGATAGACATTCTTGTGATAAGTAAATACATGTTGCAGCATATTATTACTTTGTCTGCATATTGCTGCTTTGGTTTACAGAGAGTGTTACTGTCAAAAATATTAGAACTCCAGCTGAACCAACACATTTCTCATACCTAGATCTAGTCTTGATCTGACACATACAAACATATACGGACTAAAATATTTTTTATGGTGGCATAAAAAAATTACCGGTACATGTACAGTAGCTGGCACCACATATTTATCTGCACATAAAAAGGAAGCGTTTATCTGTGGATAAGATTAATCGAGAATCAATATTTCAAAGAAGGGTTCATAGTCTCATAGTGCATTCCATTTTAGTAGCATAAAATCCAGAACCTACATGACTTGTGTGGGTTTAGGCTCCTACTTCATAATAACCCAAACATAAACTCAAGAATAATCTCTTCTGAGATAGGATCAAAACATGTCATTGCCTAATAACAGAAGTTAAAACAGCTGCAGAAAACAAATTACCTAGATTTGGAAAAATAGATTTCAAATAGGATAGATACATTGAACTTACCCTAATGCAAATAATAACCATTATACTAATATAAAAGATTTAAATGAAAAATTTAAATTATTCATCATAGTTACACATTGCCATTGCCATAGGAATCCACAATAGTCCTGGTGGTGCAGTGATTAAATGCTGGTACTGCAGCCACTGTCTTCTGGTGCTTGTTTAATCCTCTCATTAGCAATTAATCTGTCACTGTTCTCAAATATATTGGCAGTAGGCTTAATTCCAAACCTAAACCCATAGTTAGTGCATCTTGAGATAACACTTCCAAAACTCTGTTCAGGATTGGCTCAAAGAGTATGTGTTCTATATTTCAGAAACATGTAGAAACTGAGAATGTACTTTGGCCTCCAAGAGTTTCATAACAGAGGAAACCTGGTATATATTTTGGCCAGCTTGATTTCTTGATTTATGTTTATTATTAATCAATTTCAGAAAGGAGAAGGAGGAGCTTGGAGTTAATACCTTTGACTGCACGGATGATTATGGCACATCTAGTAAACAATCTGGGCCATTATCCCTTGAATGGAGGACCTGCTGTTCTTCACAGCCTTATTAGTGAAAACCACAACAACTCTTATGTAGAATCTTCTGAACTGTCTTCTGAAGTCTTCAGAAGCCCAAACTTACAACTGTTTGTATTTAATGATAGTACTCTCATATCCTATCTTCAAATTCCTTCAGAAAGAGAGGAAGATGATGAACCACCAGGAACTCTATCTGAAGTTAGAGTAATTGTTAGAGATATCTCAGGGAAATATTCATGGGATGGAAAACGAATGCATGGACCATTACCTGGTTGTCCACCAAATCCCAATAAAAGAAAATCTCCTGTACTTTTCGACAATCATAAACAGAACGTTGAATCTCCAGTGGATTTTATTCAAATATATGAAGGAGAAGATGCTCTTGATAAATTGCTTGAGAGAATTGGCAATAGTAGTCCTGAGTGCCTTTTACGCCCACAAGTAAAATTAAATGAGCCATCACCGTCACCATGTGTCATGAGCAGTGAGCAAGAGAATGATATTTTAGAAGCAATAATAAAACAGAATTGCACAGAAAATGAATATGTACATGGATGGAGTTTGAATCCTAGCATGAAGGCTGAATTTCAGAAGGCACCAAAACCTGCTCAGCTCCAAGCACCATTTCATTTATGTAGACTTTTGCTAAATGACTTAGGGATGAATTCTTGGGATAAAAGGTAAGTAAAATATATTTCTGAACTGGTTATTAAAATGTTACAATTTGCTCCACAAATATGCCAGATGGCAATCTTATCCTTTGGGAAAGCACATCCTCCTGGTGGAAAGCTAGGAGACCTGACAATAAACAGGAAGGATGTCTTTGCATTCCTAGATTAGCACTGATTTCTAATAATAGGGGAGGGGGGAGTTTTATGTTCTAGTTTGTCTGGATCCCCACCTACTTTTTTTCTTTTTTGAAAGGGTAGGATGGGTTGGGGTGGAGGGGAGGTGATATGGTTGGTTGTCATGTTCTTTCTTTTTACTTCCCCACTGGCTTCCTAGCCAAGGGCATCAAACAAAGAACATGGAGTTGGGAAGAAAAGGGGGAATATTGGTGTAAATCAGAAGAAATGACTGAACTAGAGGTAAAATCCTGAAACAAATGGGCCAAAAAAGCTGCTTCCGGGCATTTTAGTAGTGTGGCATCCAGATGGCACACACCCCCAAAGCGGCTGGAAGCCCCTCCAAAGCTGCATCAAGGTAGCAGGAAACAGATTTTTCAGGAGTGGATTAAATTTGCTCTTGCCAGCAGCCCATTTGGGACCACGGTGGCAGCCCACTTCGGAGCAAGCTGTCCAGTCACCGTGGTCCCAGTGCGATTGGTGTCAGAACAGCTGGAGGCCACTCCTTCCAGGCCGTCCTCTCTGACCCAAAGGCAGTTTTTCCCTCAAGGGGTGTCCAAATTTGGCCACATGATTTCTTCTGGATTTGATTGACAAAATGCAACCTAAATGGATTAAACTGCATCAAGAACAAGGTAAGAAGCAATAAAGCACTGAACCTACCTGACAAAACAATGGACTGCATGAAACTTCCTTGCAGAGTATGGCTTAGATCAGACTTATAGCTATGCCTTCTGCTCTAAATTGTGTTACATTCTAGAGTTGCCATGTTTATTTCAGCAATTCACTGTTAGGAATGTTGTGGAATAAGATGGCTGCCTTGCCTGGTTGGGTTGGAAGGGAATAGATTGTCTTCTCCCTAGTGAAGCAGGAATATTTATTCCACCAAAGCTGGAGCCCATCCTCTATGGTCTGGGGCCAGTCCACAGCAAATTTCCAAAGGGAAAAAAGAAACAGATGTAGCCAGTGAATGCAATTATAGATTTTTATTAGTCCTGTCCTTTTTTTCAAATTTCAGTTGATCAAAATTACCTTCTATTTTCCCTTCCAAACAGTGTACACCATACCTTTCCTCCACCTGTTTGCAAAGTAAATAATGAAAAATTCTCATTTCAACTTCTAAACTTTCTTTGATGGAGTTTTATTTGATAGGCTTGCTATCTTGATTTGAAAATTAAAATTTGTGTATTTGATGGTCTTCCATACAAACAATACAGAAAATGAAAGTTTACTTGGTATTCAAGTGTCTCTCATACTCCCATGGTGCAGCTCCAGCTCCATTTGGTTAAATCAGCCAAATATGGATGAGAATCTGAGGAACTATGTTTCACCTGGGTAATCTGGACATCTTGTGCTGATTGTTTCCAAGAAATGTTACTGGAGTGAGAAATAGATTTGGAGAGGTGGATAACTAGCAGCTAGAGGAAACTAAAGCACACAATTCTGAAATAACTAACTTTTTATTTAATATCTTCTTTTTGCCAAAATTATAAAATAAGCTATTGTCATTTTGTCATTTTTCCTTTTACACTTGAAAGTATTGTTACTACTGTTGTGTGCCTTCAAGTCATTTCCAACGTATGGCAACTCTAAAGTGAAACTAGCACTCAAACCATTATGCCACGTTGGCACTCATATATTACTACTACTACTACTACTTATTATTATTATTATTATTATTATTTCCTCACCTTGATCTATAGAGGTGGGTAATAATAGTTAAAAACAACAATAATGATAAGTTGTTTTTGTTGTGAGGTGAGGAACAACAAGATACATAATTAGAGCATCAATACATACTTTTAAATAGTTCAATTTAAAAGCATATAGATAGATCTGCTAGAAAAGACTAGTATTTACTGCTGTTTTAAACTCAAAGCATATCCAGCTGTCAAATCTCTGGCAGATTATTCCAGAATCTGGGCGGCCAAAGAAAATGTAACATAACAGTTACCAGTCCAGTTTTGGCTGACTGAAATAAATGTCCTTCAGAGGATCTGGGTGCACATAGTGCACATATATAGGAAAAGTATATGTAAAGGTAAAGGTATTCCCCGTTGACAAGGTTGTCAAGTCATGTCCAACCATAGCGGGCAGTGCTCATCTGCGTTACTAAGTCGAAGAGCCAGTGTTGTCAGAGACTACTCTGTGACCATGTGGCCAGCATGATTGCACAGAACACTGTTAACCTTCCCGTTGAAGTGGTACCTATTTATCTACTTGCATTTGCATGCTTCCGAACTGCTAGGTTGGCAGAAAGTATATGTACAGAGTGCATATATACAAGAAAAGGCAATTCTATGGGTGATCTGGACACCAACCATATGGGGCTTTAAAACAAAAATTATATATCTTGCCCAGAAACTAATTGGCAGCTAGTGGAGTGGTTTTAAAAATCATTCCTAGGTATACCAGTAAACCAGTTTGAATGCCATGTTTTGAATTGATTGAAGTTCCCAAACTTGGTATAGAGCAGTGTTTCTCCATTATTTTCTGTCACGCCCCCCCTAGGAAAGAAGAAAACATTTCGCGCCCCCCCCCCCCGCACAATCACATGGGTGGGTTTGGCCAATCAGGATAGAGCTACTGGGGCTGTGCTGGGACAATCTCCCTCTCTCCAGCCGTAACGGGCCCCCCTTTATGGAGCCTCGCGCCCCCCCTGGGGGGCCCGCCCCACTATTTGAGAACCGCTGGTATAGAGGTATGTCAGTGTACAGTGCTTTGCAGAAGTTTAGCCTTGAGGTTACTAGTTCATGCACTAACATCTCTCAGTGGATCTCCCAGCTCCAGGGAAGCTGATGTAACAGCCAAAGCTGAGATTAGTTACTCCTGGCCATCACATCTGTCTGGGTTATCATTTGGAGCAACAGGTCCAGAAGTATTCCCAAGCTACATACATAATTTTCATGGGGAGTGTAACCCTGTCCAGAACTGGTTGATGTACCTCAAACCCCAGGATAGGACCCTTGATAGTAAGCACCTCCATCTTGTCTGGATTTAACCTCAGTTTGCTTTTTCTCATTTGATCTATTATCTCTTCCAAACACTCATTCAGATGAGACACATGATCCTTAGCTGATGCTGTTATTGAACACATAAAGAGATGTATTTTCTTGTCATCAGTGTACTGACCCCACTTCACCCAAACCTCCGAATTTTCTCTCCCAGCTTGTTCATGTAGAATTTAAACCACATTGGGGTAGAATGGAGAGGTTAATGTTTCTGTATCACGAGTCTTTCTCTTTGTAACCTATATTCTATATATCTTTAGAAAAAGTTTTCATCTATTGAAGAAAAATTCTAAGTTGCTGAGAGAACTGAAAAACTTGGATTCCAGGCAATGGTGAGTTAAACTCTGAAACATCTAACTAGGGAAATGTTGATCAATTTTTTTAATTTTTTTTCCATTTTTTTAATTTAAAATAATAATATTTACAATATTAATATAAAAACCGCTATTACATTATTATTTCTATCACATAGTTCTATCTACATATTTACATAACTTCCCTTAGTTCGAAACACCATGAGTACATTTTATGAAAACTTTTTAAGAAAAAAGAAAAAGAATGTTGGAAATGTAAGGACAATGTGGGATCATGGTACCATGTATGGTGGAAATGTGAAGAAATGAAGAAATTTTGGAAAAAAATACATATAAGCATACAGAATATTTTAAAGATTAAATATGAGATGATGCCAGAAATTTATTTACTAAACATGACGTGTAAATTAGATCCAGGAATAGAGAAAAAGTGGGGGGAAATCATCATGTATATGGCTACAGCGGCAAGAATGGTAATTGCTCAAAAATGGAAACAGCAGAATATGCCAACGGAAGAGGAATGGTTTTTAAAATTATTAGAAATGAAAGAAATGGATGAATTAACTAAATTATTAAGAAATGGTGATAAAGATTTGATTAAGGAGGAATGGGCTCCAATAGAGGTCTATATTAAAGAAAGATGGAATATATAAACCAAGACAAAGAAAAAGAAATAAAGGTAATATATGGTTCCAGCAAGAGTGGTTTAGATATGAATGTTAAGATGGAGAAATGTTGATCAATTTTAAAAAGGTAGAGTGTGTTATTTTATGCTGGTGAAAAAAAATTAGGTTGTATTTCATTTTGAATAGTATATGTTTTATTGCTGCTTTGTTCAATTTAAGTATGAAATATTAGTGAATGCTTACAAAGATGAAGAAATATTTCTCTCTTGGACAGTTCTTAATTGGTTTCACATCAAAGCTATAGCATGGGGAGGGGTGAGGGCATTGCCATCCCTATTATAATTCTGCTTCCCCCATGAAATTTTCCTTCTGTCCCCAAATTTGTAACATTGCTGTAACTTCATACTTCAGTTTAACATTAGAAATCCAGTTTAGGCATCCAGTGAAAAAGAACGGAAAAAGTTATCAAGGGAGTGTGATTATATTTATATATTTAACAAATATAATTTATATACATAACAAATAAAAATATTTGTCTCACTATTTGAGGCAAATCAATTCAGCCCTGACTGGACAAACAAGAACAGAATTTGTAAATTGCAGAGTAAAAAAGTCTGCAGCTTTCCTCTGTATCACCTATTGTGTTTCTTAAACCTGCTGGTGGGTGTCTTTTAAGCACAATTCCACTCCCTGTTGTCCACTTCTAACAGTGTGACAACAAAACAAGTGGTAACATAAGAAATATCTTTAGTTTACAACACAATTCAATCAAAATTACATTTATGTAAGTGTAAAATGAAATAAGAGTGTATATGTTCAGGGAAATAAGATTATTCTATGCACCCAAAGATATGACAGAGAAATAAATAGAAATATTACTACAGAAAGGTAGCAGGAAATCAAGAGATGAAATAAAAATATAGCCTATTCAAGTGAATATTGTAGGAGTTAAGTGACCACAGAGAGCCAGCATGGAGTGGTGGTTTGAGCATTGGACTATGACTCTGGAGATCAGAATCCAATTCCCCACCAAGCCATGGAGACCCTTGTGGGCTATCTTGCTGTGATGGTACTTGGAGCAGCTGTTTTACAGTGGCTCCATTGTTTTCTAGAGGGAATAGCCTGAAAGATGTACAGTCATCCCCCCCGATTTGTGGGGGATCTGTTTCGCGCTTCCCCCCCCCCCCCCCCCCCCGCACGAATCAGAAAAACCGCAAATATTCAAAGCCCATTGGTTAAAATGGTGCACACTCCGGGGCGTGTATGCCATTTTGTCTCTCTCCGCTTACCGTCGCGAAGGAGTGAGATCGCGGACTCCAAGTCCAAGAACAGTGGGGGGGGCGAGTGTATTGAGGTTTCTGTGCAGTCCTCCATGCAATTCAACAAGGAACCTCTGGGATAAGTTTTCTGGAGTTTGGCATCTGGTATCACCAATATGCTTATAACACTCAACTTTACTTTTTCTTATCTCCAAGGAAGCTGCTTTTGTACTAAACCAGTCTCTGGCAGCAATAATGGACTGGGTGAGGATGAATAAATTGAAACTTACTCCAGATAGTCAGAAAACAGATAAGAGAACAGGGATTCACCCTATGCTAGATGGGGTTACACTTCCCCTCAGATCTCGTTTGTAGCTAGGATGTATTTCTGGACTCAGCTCTGAGCCTGAAGGTTCAAGTTGCAGCAGTGGCCAGGCATATACCCAGTTAACTAGTGCACCTGCTGCAGCAATTCTTCAAAATGCCTGATCTGGCCGTGGCGGTACACACCTTAAGAACACACATATTTGAATTACAGGAACAAAAGTGGGTCTGCCTTTGAAAAGTGCTCAGAAACTTCAGTAGGGGTCAAAGGGCTCCAGCTAGACTGCTAATGGGCTAGCCACAGGGAGCATACAACTCACTTGTTGCAACAGCTCCACTGGTTGCCTGTTTAATTCTAGATACAACTCAAAGTGCTTGGTATGAACTATAAAGCTCAATATGGCTCAGGTCCAGTTGTTTGAAGGATCATACCTCCCTATATGAGCCTGCCTGGGCTCTAAGTTCTTCAGGGGAGGCCATTCACTCCACCCCACCACTTTCTCAGATACATTGATGGAAACAAGGGAGAGTACCTTCTCAATGGCCACTCCCAGATTTTGGAATTTCCTCCCCCAAGATGTCATGGTTTTGTTTTGCTTTGTTTTTTGCTGATTTTTATCTTTCATATTATAATCAGTTTTCAAAAGTTTTAATACTGTGAGCTAATTTTAATAGGTTTTACTTAGGTGTTTGTAAATACTTTTAACTATATTTGTTTTATTTTCTGTAAACTTCTTTGGGTCCCATTATGGTAAGTGGAAAAGATGGGATATAAATGAATTGATGGTGGTGGTGATGATTGTGGGGCATGATATAAAGAGTCAAAATTAGGAAGTGGTATTGTTCAAATGGTTTGGAGGCTTACCAATAGGTGATGGCAGCATATATCTTTTTTCTGTGTTCTGGTGGCAATCATGGAGCTCTTTACTATCATTGTTCCCAGTCATTGGGGGGGAGGCAGTTGCCACATTTGACCAGACTGCGCCATAAAAATACTATATCTGGAGCATTCAGAAGTGGAGGTGGTAAGTTTTCCATCTCCTGAAAAATCACCCTAATGGTTCTCCACCCCGTTTCATCACTGCAAATAAAATGACATTTTTATTTCTCTCTGTTTTGTATTACATTTAGATTTTAGTAGTTTCATGTACTAACAAAAATGTTCGTTGTGATTTATTCCCCATTTGTAGCCGTGAAACTCATAAGATTGCTGTATTTTACATTGCTGAAGGACAAGAAGATAAATGTTCAATATTGTCCAATCCAAAAGGAAGTCAAGCATATGAAGATTTTGTTGCTGGATTAGGCTGGGAGGTAAATTTTAGCCAAACATTTAAATTTGAAATAATAAAATCATTTGTGCTGTATTTGGGGTCATGTACTAACTTGCCAATAACAGACTAGCTGTTGACCCAAGCAAGGAGGGAAGAAGGAATCTGCCTTTCCCTCTAATGTATGATTTACAGAACCAGCACCATCTATGAGTCTCCCCAGAACTGCAGTAGTCTAATGGACCCCAAATAGGTTTCCCCACAACAAATAAGCTTATCAGGCCAGGAGGGAATAGGCATTGACATGTAGGCAGTGAAGTGGCTGCATCAATCACTACTACCATCAGAATTACCTACAGAATACTCATAGGCTGCCTCCTGTTGTTGTTGTGTGCCTTCAAATCATTTCCAACTTCTGGCAATCCTATCATGGGGTTTTCTGGGGCTGAGAGTGTGTGACTCACCCAAGGTTACCCTGTGGGTTTCCATGGCCAAGTGAAGAATCAAACCCTGCTCTCCAGAGTCATAGTCACCCACACCACACTGGCTTCATCTATGAGGTACAACACAGTTGTTGTTGGGGTGTTTTTTTTTAATAATAATCAAAATTGGCACTTAAAATAAAAAAGCAGTATTCACATAAGAGCCTCAGTAGTCTCAACTCAGTTATGCGAAGGAAAACAGATGAGTCTTTAGGGCCCACTTGAAGGTCTGTAATGATGAGTCCTGGCAAATATCAGGTAGAACAGAGTTCCACAGGCAGGCGGCTACTTTCCATATGGACCTACCAATCTATCTGCTGTTAGAAGCAGACTCACAATAGTACCCTAGATGCTGCAAAGATGCAGGCAGGTTGGTATGGGTCTTTCAAGCCACTTTGACTGGAACTATCTAAGGCAGGGGTAGGCAACCTTTCCCCTTTAAGGGCCGAGGGACTTCAGCTCCCAGAATCCCAGGAGCTATTGGCCAACATGGGACTATTGGCCAACATGGCTGAGGCTTCTGGGAGCTGAAGTCACTCGGCCCTTAAAGGGGAAAGGTTGCCTACCCCTGATCTAAGGTAATGGTGGGGAATATGTAGCCTTCCAGGTGGTATTACTGAAAGTACCATTAGCCTAAGTCAGGATTGTCAGTGGTGATGAATAATGGGAGTTCTAGTCCAGTATCACTGGAACATCTCCATTCCTAATTAAGTCTTTAAAAGCCAAGACCAGCACTTTCAACTGGGCTCAGAAATTTGCTGACAACCACAGCATCTGGTGAAGTATAGCTGTAACATGATCTGACTGCCTAGCACCTAATTGTACTAGTAACACAATCTAGTACTAAAGTTGCACAATCTAATACTAAAGTAAGTATTAAACAGTGTTAAAATTTAACATGCAGAAAAAAATACATCTTTCTTTGCATTGGAACTGTCATCAGATGTCAGTACTAAGCCTGTTGTATGGAAATGTCCCATTAATTTTAGACAGTTTACTTCCAGAGACAGTTATTTCTCTGAATGTTTGTTTAGGATTGTGGATTGAGAGTAAATTATGTGCTTTTACTTAATTAAGGTGGATCTTTCAACTCACTGTGGATTTATGGGTGGCCTTCAGCGTAACGGCAGCACAGGACAAACAGCACCATATTATGCCACTTCTACTGTGGAGGTAATTTTCCATGTGTCTACACGCATGCCCTCTGATTCAGATGACTCACTGACTAAAAAGGTAAATATAAAATTAATTGCAATCCCAATAAGGTTTAATTGTGCTAGCTAAATATAGAATTTATCAGTACTTTCAGAACTTGAATTATATGGGTTTAGTTCAAAGCATAAATAAAATGGTACACTCAGCAGAAAGGTATTAAAATAAGAATTGAGGCAAACCTTTCCCCTACAATTCTCAAAGGACCCCCACATCTTAAAAGGAACAGACTAATGCCAAGGTTACAAAGATCATACCCAGTCTTGTCTTTAACATTGTGCTATCCTTCCGGAAATATAGAGACAGTTCAATATCAACCCACTGCTCCTGTCTCCAAGTCTAAGTTTGTGGCTGGAGAGTGGGATGTGAGGATTATACAGAATATGAATAAAGTTTCCATTCACTTTCAGCTTGGACACTTACTTTGGCTCTCTGCTTGCTGGGCTCTCCAAGTGCCTGGTAAGCACAAAGAATTAATTCCTGGCTTCTTCTGAACCTAAAGGAGCTGAAGAAGTTAGTTTTCATCACTGCAGGTCCAGGGTTAGGAAAAATCCAAGACGTCCACCTTCATCCGAGATTACCTAAGCATGACATTCCAAGTGAGAAAAACTGTGGATATGGCTTCTGTGTGATGCACTTTTCTTAAGATCACTTTATTGATGTAGGACAGAAAATGCACAACCATTTCCAAAGGCCACGGATGTTGGTTTAAGGATTGCATGCACCCACATGAACATACACTTGTGTGCATCAGACATCCTAGTAATCTTCTTTTCTGATGGGGAGAGAGAGCCTTCCTTTCAGCCCTCTCCCCATGATCCTGATAAAGATTGTTTCCTTGCTGCTAGCAAGAATGGAGAAACAGTGTTCTACATGAAATAATCAGGAAATTAGACAGGAGGGATTTAGCAGTAGCACAGAGGTGTGAATGTCACATCTAACATCTCCTTTTTCAGCTCGCTTAGGCTTAGGTAACACACATGCTCTAGGGACACATTGTAACATTTTATTGCAGAGTCCACTTCTAACATTATAATGCATTTTTATAAAAGAATTGACATAAAACCTTTGGTCACTGCTGTTAAGTAAACTGATTTAAGACTGTCTGGAAAGGGCCTCTCCAGTGAGTGTGTGCTGATCTTCATATGGCCTGTCAGATGACTGGATCTTCCCCATTCACAGCTGCTGCACTGGTATGGTGGAACACAACCACCAATGACTACTTTTCCGCAGTGGTAGGATTGTATTCTCCTGTGTGACAAGAAACTATGCTGATGGCACCAGTCTGCTGGTAGGGTCTCCCATGTCAGACAAGTGTTTGCTGAGGAGCCAGATTAAAAGTGCCAAAGAGTCTTGGGTAGCAGCTGTACTAGGGGGTGACACTGAATGTTTTACTCAGAAAATAAAAATCTAAGTTTTAATACTTTAAAGAAGCAATAACACTCAACAGCTATAATGCAAAGTCTGTCTGACTGAATAATTGTATTAATAAGATTTCAGGAAAAACTTTCCAATATAACCATAATCCAAGTTTATGCTCCAGCAACAGAGGCAGAAGAAGAAATTGAAAGATTCTGTGCTGGAGTCCAGGAGGAAATTGACCACACACCAAAACAGGAGTTCTTGTTAATTATAGGCGATTGGGCTGCAAAAGTAAGAAACAGAGCAGAATCAAAGATTGTAGGAAAATTTGGGCTCGGATCAAGAAATGAAGCAGAACAGCAACTGATTGAATTTCACAAAGTCCATTGCAAATGCATTCTTCAAGCAACCAAAGATGTGACTGTATACATGGACATCACCTGATGGACAATATAGAAATCAAATAGACTACATAATCAGAAGTGGAAGATAGGGAAGCTCCATCTTTCTGCAAAAACAAGGCCAGGAGCAGTTTGTGGCACACACCATGAACTACTACTATCAAAAATTAGAGTAACTTTAAAGAAAATTAAACTAACCATTGTGCCAAAATATACACGAAGAACATCCCCATAAAATTTAAAGATAATGTAAAAATATATTTGCACTGTTAAATCTAATTGATTAGGAGCTAGAAGAACCCTGAAACCAGGGAAACTGTCAGGGAGGAAGGCAAAAAGACACTATCTGCAGCCAAAAAAGAAAAATAAGCCTCAATAGATAAGAGATCAAACTCTTCAAGCAGTTAAGAACAGAAGAGAACCAAAACAAAGGGTGACAGAAACACAGTCAGAACTCTGAATGCAACTACTGAATGACTTGTGCACAGGGATAAAGAGAACTACTATAACAATCAATGCAGAAAAAAAGTAGACAACAACAAAAAAGTAGAACAAGAAACCTCTTCCACAAGGTCCAAGAAATCCAAGGGAAATGTAAGCTAATTATGGGGATGCTATATGACTGGCAGAAGAATACATTACATGACCTCAGTGTGTTTTCACTTATGGAAACCCTAAAGTGAACCTATAATGCTGCTTTGTTGGCAAGTTTCTTCAGAGGAGGTTTGCCATTGACCCCCTCTGAAGCTGACTTTCCCAAAGTCACCAGTGGGTTTCATGGCCGAGCTGGGATTTGAACCATAATCTCCAGAGTTGTAGTCCAGTGCTAAAACCACTATACTACGCTGGCTGTAGTTGAAATAAAAAGACAATGGAAGCAATAGACTGAAGAACTATATAAAAGACATTAAAGGATGCTAGATTCATTCAAGGCAGATGGACACTTGAAGATAAACATACCACAAGGTATACAGGAAAGGAAGATCCACAAGGGATCATACAGAAAAAATATACATTGAATAATGCAATGTAGCAAAGAATTTCAGAAAAAAATCAGCCAGTGCTTTACAGATTATAGCAAAGCCTTTAATTATGTAGGCCATGAGGGTGTGCCACAATATTTGATTGTCCTGATGTGTAATCTGTACTCAGGACAAGAGAGTGCTGTCTGAGAGAATATGGAAAAATGGAATTGTTAGTATTTCCAGTGGGCAAGTGAGTCACCTATCAATGCAACCTTGATGGCAGTACAGAGCACAGAGTTAAGAGAAACAAATAGACAGACAGAAGAATTTCCAAAGTCTCATGTAGAATCCTAGTTGATTATTTAGTCTGACCCCAAATCATGGGCAATCATGGGCAGTCATTTTAAAATACAATTTTCAGGCAGTTGGTTACTTCAATAGCAAAATACTGAAGAAATTCAAGGAAGAAAGTACAAAGGCAGGTTTACAGGTGAACATGAAGAAAACAAAAATTGACCAGAGATGATTTACATAACTTTAAAGTAGATGATGAAGACATTGAAATAGTTCAAGGTTTTCCATACCTTGGCTCAGGCATTAATCCATATGGAGACTGAAGTGACAAAATCAGAAAAAGACTAAATTGTATGCATGTCCTTTTAAATTGATTTGTACTTTAATTGATGGGTTTTAACTGATGTGGTGTGTCTATTAATTGTTGTTGTTCCATGGCTCAATCTATGGGGAGAGACTGGTAAGAGAGGATGAGGATGGGGATGGCGATGGGGATGAGGATTTTTTTATACTTTTTTTTTTTTGCAAACATATACATATATTTCCAGTAATGTACATTAGAAAATAAAACACTATCCCTAAAACTCTATTTCTTCAATGTCTCTTGTGGCGTCATCCTTTCTTCCCAACCATATCTATTTGAATTTATTGTTCTTTTGTTCTTTTATGATATATACCCCTATATCTACACTAGTCACAAAGTTTTATATTTATGTGATGCACAATTCATCTTAGTTCCCTGTCATCCTATTACTCTACCTATAGTTTAATTCCATCTGTTCTTACAAAATTTGTTTACCGGAAGCCATTCTTTCTCAATTATTTTCATATCCTTCTGATTCAGACAAGCCGTCAAAATATCCATTTCCATCATTTCTGATAATTTTAGCAGCCAATCATCTAATGCAGGAAGTTCATTATTTTTCCATTTTTGTGCAACCAAAAGTCCTGCCTCCATTATCATATAAAGTAAAATTCTCCATTGTTTCCTTTCTACATGAGATGGGATCTTATTTAACATACTGAGTAAGTAAATTTCCAGTCTCAGTTCATAGTTTATTTTGAATATCTTTTCAATCGTTATATGTATCTTTTTCCAAAAGATCTTTAGTTTTGGGCATCGCCACCACATAGGGATCCATGTACCTCTCTTTTCTTGGCATTTCCAACATTTGTTAGAATTCGTCTTGTATATCTTCACAATCTTGCTTGGTCTTAAATACCACTTATGCTCCATTTTGAAATAATTCTCCCTCAAGTCCTATGCTCTTGTAATTTTTTTTAAAATTTATTTCTGACGTAACTCCAGCTCTCTAATCCAATGACCCGGTCACAATCTGATGCCCATTTTATCATCTCACCTGAAATCAAATCATCTTCCTGTTCTTTTTTCCTTAAATATTTATATAAATTTGATGTTCTTTTCCTTGGATCAAACAGAATTTTATCTATTTCCAAAGTTTCATATTCAAATTCTTCTATTTTTTGATCCATCAGGAATCTTTCTTTTAGTTGCAAATTTAAGAACCAATGCATTTCAGGATCAAGCTGATGCAATTCATTTATTTCTCTCATTTCATACTTATTCAGATAGATTTTATTCAATATATCTTAATATGTAAGCCGTCTATCAATCTTTTTCCATCTTCCAACGAATGCTTCTTGTGGTGACACCCAAAGAGGTTTTCTTCTGTCAGTTTTCTTCTTAAAATTCTCCCAGACTCTTATAGGGCTTTTTTAACAATGCGATGCTGAAATTCACTGTGGACAGATGCTTTCCTATACCAAATATATGCATCCCAATCAAAATTATTGTTAAATCCTTCCAAGTTCAGTAGTCTAGTGTTATATAGTACAATCCAATTGCAATCCAATTTAGTATACTTGCTTGATAATATAATTTTAAATCAGGGACACCTCCTCCTCCTCCATTTTTTTATTTTTTTATTTTTATTTTGTCTTGTCATAGTTTTCCAATTTATCCTTGGTTTCTTGTTATTCCAAATAAATTTCCTTAGATCTGTTTGCCATTCTTGAATCGGTTTGTCGCTACTTAATACAGGAATGCTTTGAAATAGAAAGGTGTTTTGTTTTTTTTTGCAAGATTATAATTTTTATAGCTTCTATCCTTCTTGATACAGTTAGTTGTAATTTTTGCCACTTCTCCAAGTCCTTTTTAATGTCTTTCCATAACACTTCATTGTCAAAAAGATCCATGTTTTTCTTAGTTATCCAAATTCCAAGGTATTTAACTTTGTCTTGTATTTTACAATTTGAACCAATTTCTATACTTTGGTCTTCTTCTTTAGTTAAATTTTTAGTTATAATTTGTGTCTTTTTCCTATTGATCTTAAAACCAGAGATCTTACCAAATTCCTCTATTAAATTGAAAAGTTTTCCTAATTGATGATTAGGCTTATCCAAAATAATAACCAAATCATTAGCAAATGCCTGAAGCTTATATTCTATTCCTTTAATTTATGTCCTCTTTGTCTCTTATTCTGTTCACCAATATGTCTAGGACTAAAATGAACAATAAGGGAGATAGCAGGCATCCTTGTCTAGTTCCTTTTTTGATGTCAAATGTACTAGTTCTATTTCCATTTACAATTAATTGAGCTATTTGTTTTTCATATATTCTTGCTATCCAGGACACAAAATTTGTCCCCATTTCCATCCTTGTCAGTATTTATATCATGCAACTCCAGCTCACTTTGTCAAAGGCCTTTTTAGCATCAACAAAAATTAGTCCCAACTTTTTATCATTATGTCTTTCATAATATTCCAATACGTCCAGAATTAATCTTATATTTTCTTTCATCTGTCTAGATGGGAGAAATCCTGATTGGTCTTCATTTATATATTCAGTAATTACTCTTTAATCTTTCTGCCAAGATGATTGGCATTATCTTCTAATCCGTGTTCAATAGATATATTGGTCTATAATTTGTGACATCTTTTACATCTCTTCCTTCTTTTGGTAGCAATGTAATGTTCACATTTTTCCATGTTTCTGGAATGCCATTGTTTTTCATGTCATTTAATGTCCTTTGTAGTGGTGTTTTTACCTCCTCATAAAATTTCTTATTGTACCAGGCCATGAATCCATCTGGTCCTGGAGCTTTGTTTATTTTTAATCTCTTTACCACCTCTTCTATTTCTTTCATCAATAATAAAATCAGCATTCAGTATTATCTGATGTTGCTCTTTTATATGCTGAATCTTTTGTTTAATAATAATAATAATAATAATATTTATTTATATCCCGCCCCTCTGCAGAGCAATCGGGGCAGCTTACAACATTAAATTTACATAAAGATATGTTAATACAGTGTAAACAGAACCTAAAAATCCAGAAACCCACCCGCCCCTTAAAAGGTAAGTTTTAAAAGATAGTCTAGGCCTGATGGTGCTGGGCCTGGTGTCTCTCTCCCAGATGACATCGGATGGAATGGAGGGAGGGCTCTTCTTCTTATCCTAGGCCCGATGGTGCTGGGCCTGGTGTCTCTCTCCCAGATGACATCGGATGGAATGGAGGGAGGGCTCTTCTTATTATTCCAGGCCCGATGGTGCTGGGCCTGGTGTCTCTCTCCCAGATGACATCGGATGGAATGGAGGGAGGGCTCTTCTTCTTATTCCAGGCCCGATGGTGCTGGGCCTGGTGTCTCTCTCCCAGATGACATCGGATGGAATGGAGGGAGGGCTCTTCTTCTTATCCTAGGCCCGATGGTGCTGGGCCTAGTGTCTTTCTCCCAGATGACATTGGATGGAATGGAGGGAGGGCTCCTCTTCTTATCCTAGGCCCGATGGTGCTGGGCCTAGTGTCTCTCTCCCAGATGACATCGGATGGAATGGAGGGAGGGCTCTTCTTCTTATCCTAGGCCCGATGGTGCTGGGGCTGTTGCCTCTCTCCCAGATGACATCGGATGGAATGCAGGGAGGGCTCTTCTTCTTATTCCAGGCCCGATGGTGCTGGGCCTAGTGTCTCTCTCCCAGATGACATCGGATAGAATGGAGGGAGGGCTCTTCTTCTTATTCCAGGCCCGATGGTGTTGGGCCTGGTGTCTCTCTCCCATATGACATCGGATGGAATGGAGGGAGAGCTCTTCTTATCCTAGGCCCGATGGTGCTGGGCCTGGTGTCTCTCTCCCAGATGATATCCAAATAATATCTTATTGCTTGCAGATCTATATCTTCCTTGTGATATACATTTGTGTAAAACTTCAAAAAAGCCTGTTCAATCTCTTCCTGTTTGATAAACAAATTACCATCTTCTTTGATACTTGTTATTCATCTTTTTTTTTCTTTGCGTAACCTATTCGTCAACCACTTCTCTGATTTATTTGCATTTTCAAAATGTTGTTTTATATATTTCATTTTCCTTTCAATTTCTGTTGTCAACATCTTATTTAATTGCTCATTAAGCCACTTCAAATGTTTATTTTTTTATTATTATTATTTGTGGGGTCTTGACCTAAATCCACTTCTGCTTTCATAATTTCTTTTTCCAACTTCTCCAAATCCCTTTTATATTTGTGTTTTAATTCCGTTCCTCTTTGTATCAAGACCCCTCTCATATAAGCCTTACTTGCATCCCAAACTGATTTCATCTTGATGTCTTTTGTTATATTATCTATAAAAAAAGTCTCTCAGGGCTGATGCAGACCGCCCAAAGGGCCAGCCTGGCGGTGGAGTTGGGGCAGGGCGACCGCACGCTGGATGCCCTGACTTCACCCCAATGCCACCATCATGCCGCACGTCCAACCGCACCCTGCACGGTGTCAGGGTGCAAAAGAGCCACAGTGGTGGCGCTATGGGCAGCTTTTTGCCACCCCAAAAAGGAGCTGTGTTTGCCAGCTCTTTTTGGAGTGGCAAAAAGCTGGATTAGGGCCACAGCATGTGGTTGCTGCGGCCCCAGTCCAGCACCCCAGGATGGCATGTCTGCATGGGCCCTCAGTTTACTTTTAGCTTGTTCAGTAAATTTCTCATCATTTAGAAGAGATTCATTTAATCTCCAATTGAATTGTTTTTGCCCTAGTTCCATTGTGAGAAGAATAAAGTTGTGATCAGAAATCAATATAGGTATAATCTCCATTTTCTGTGTTTTTGATATAAGTGTACTAGAAAGGAGATACATGTCTATTCTTGAGGTAGAATTATGACAGTCTGGAAAAAAAAGTATATCCTTTCTCCTCCAGGTATAATCTTCACCCCACATCAATCAGGTTCATTTCCTCTTTTAATTCAAAATAAGACTTTAGGAGTTTCCCCTGATTCTTCTTAATTTTTTGTTGTTGTTGTTGTTGACATTCTATCTCTATAGGGGTCAATGACGCTGTTCCAATCTTCTAGAATAATGATTTTTCCCATAGTCCAACTTTCGTAATTCCTAGTTGATTCTCATTTTTTAAAAAACCTACCTCCCTATGGTGCTTATATGCCTACAATCAAGTATTTCACATCTTTAATTTTAACTTTGATGCCTATATAGTGGCCTTCTTCGTCCTTACAAACTTCAGTTGCTGCATATTTGTTCTGTACGTAAAGTGCTACTCCTCTATTCCTTTTGGCATTCAATGCTTCAAAAAATTGACCTAGTCTTGGATTGGTTAAATATTTTGAGTCATTAAGATTAGGATTTGGAAGGGCAGCTTTGAAGGAACTAGCCAAGATCCTGAAGTGTAAAGATATATAATTGAATACTAAATTTAGGGTTGGCCATATCTTTGTATTTCCCATTTCTATGTTTGTTTGTGAAATCTGGACAGTGAAGAAAGCTGATAGGAAGAAAATCAATTCATTTGAAATGTGGTGCTGGAAAAGAGTTCTATGAATCCTGTGGGCTACTAAAAAGACAAACAAATGGGTCCTATAGCAAATCAAGCCTGAATTCTCCCTAGAACCCAAAATGACTAAACTGTCGCACTTTGGATATATCATGAGAAAACTCACAAGAATCATAAGAAGACTAGCGAGCACAACTCACTAAAAAAGACAATAATATCTGGCAAGTTAGAATGCAGTAGGAAAAGAGATGGACCACAATACAGATGGATAGATTCAAGCAAGAAAGCCATGGTCCTGAGTCTGCAAGACCTGAGTAGAGCGGTTGATGTTAAGGTGACTTGGAGGTCTCTCATTCATAGGGTTGCTATAGGTCAAAGTCGACTTGACAGCATTTAACAAACAAATAAATGGTGGATCACAGTGGGATGAATGTGCTGGAAAAGTTCAGTATCCAGACTAGTGTGAGACATCAATTGTAATTCCCCTTGCAGGTTACAGTCAAAAAGCAATAAAGATTAGCACTAGGAGCTACCCTTTGGATGAAACCAGTATCTACAAAGTTATCTATTGCATGCTTCTAAAACATCAGGTTTTCATTTTGTCATCCTCCCTGTAATGTTTCCAAATTGAAGAGGCATGTGCTTTGAGGCATCCCTGGATAGAGAAAACCTGTCCCATCTGCTGCCAATGGTATTTGTTCATCAGCTTTGTGAAATAATTCTAATTATTTTTTAACAAAAGGTAGATTGCTGTCAATGAGCTCCTCCCCACATCTAGTAAAAGAAGCCTTCAAATGTTGCAAAGGAAGCATTCTCCATGCTAATATACTTAGCAGGCATACGAAGTGAAAGCCTCTGTATCTTCCCAATATTTCAAAGATGTAAACAATATAATTGTCAGAGATCATTGCCAAAAATCATTGTCTGAACATCCCCAATCTCATTCCACTATTACACATTGTTAAAGGCTATTTGCTGTTTGCTGCCACTGAACTTATTTATTCTGTTTCCTGGTGGTCTTTACTGTACTGACCATCAAAAACTTTTTGAAAAGCAACATTAAATTTCATAATCAATACTACAACACATGTTACAGAATAGCTGCAGCTGTGAAACCTATCTAGTAGCATTCACTGTATAGGAAGTGATGGAAAGTAAGGTTTTATAGACCCTAGTGTGCATGTACATACACTAATATAATTTTAAAAAAAATTAGGGACAGTTATTTACCAGGGTCATAGGCACTAGAAAATAGGGTTGCTTCTTGCTAAACAGAGGCAATTGGACTGTATGACCATTCATTGTTCTGTGACAGGAAAATAAATCAAACTTAGACTACCCCCTTAATACAAAACACGTGTGTCAGTTATTGCTGCTTGCAATCAAATATGTTTCGAATTAGAAGCCACTGTAGATAGAACTGTTAATAATGTATAATCAATATATTTCAGAATTTTTCACTATTCCAGTGATGCTTATGCTCCTCCCAATTTTACATCCTATTTTTTCCTTTGCCAATTTTAAAGAATAACAAGCAGAATGCTGAACAACTTGCTTAGCTGACAAACTCAATAGCATGACAGAAGGTCATACCACCTGCTGGCCAGAAAAGCTGCCTTCAAATGTGACCATTCTGCAGCAGGCAGTGTATTTTGTGACCCATAGAATAAGACAGATGTCATAGTAATGCTTAATTGTTAGAGATTCTATTTTTAATGAAAAAAATAGTTGTAATCTCACATGACTTAAATAAATAGGCATGAGAAATGCCAGTAAACAGCTGTAGAATAAAATAATTAGGAATATATTTTCTTATGTTATGTAGTGTTGTAGTGCAACTACAGAACTACATATTTAGAAATTACATTTTTGTAGTTTGTTTAAAAAGTACAGTATGAGTAACTGAAAAATATTGCCATTACAGATTTTTTTAAAAAAAAAAATAAGAAGTGTTTGATAACTATAGGAACTTAAAGATTTATCTATGTGGTTCATTTGTATTTTCATTCAGACATCTTGCAGCCACAGTGGAAATGAATAGTGGTAGCAACATCCTAACAGCTCCTGGTCAAAATTATATGTAGCTTTAGAAAAAAAACAACAATTAGCTGTGAAGAGCTTCTCAGTTCAGAAACCTGGTTACACCCCCCTACTGAACTCTTGCTCCTTTACTCAAGAAATTCATTAGTTATAGCTAGATTAGATTTTTAGCAGCTAATCTAACTGCTGTAGGGGTTTGCAAAGTGGAGACAGAGCTGTGCTATTGGATTTGTTCAATTCATTTGACTCCAGGACTATAATTGCACTTATGTCTTACAAGGCTTTTTATAGCCTAAGGCTGGCTGGCAGCAGAAAACAAATTGGCAGTGAATACAGTAAGAATGAAAGGGAATGAAAGGCGCACATTATCAGTCTCCAGGCAGTGCTGTTCTGGCAGGAAGTTTCTTGGTTAATTTACAAATAAAACTTCGATTTTTAGGATGGGCACTCTGTCAGGCAGACAATGGGGATGTCAGGACTGGTCATTACTCAGTAGAAGTAGCAGCCATGCCTACCCCAAGCAGAAGTTCTTCAATCACACAGACAACTCCTTTCTGGAGCCAGCTGGCTCTGTAATGCAATTAGTAGGAAAAGGAGGTCAGACTATTAGGTGTGTATACCATGACCAGTGTCAGCATTGGTGTGTTGCCTGGCAGGCAGAGAGCAGAATAGCTAAAGCAGAGTGCTTTTCACACTATTTAATCAAGGGGTATATGCATGGCACACGACTTCAAACACACTTTTGTTTTTATAAAGTTTGAAAAATAATACATTGTTCACTAAGTGACATATATATTCTGATGTAAAATTAAATCCATGGTGTTTTGTGAAAAAGGCATTGTGTTTTATGCAAAATTGATTCTTTTTTTTCTTTTTCTTTTTGCAAGAAACAATGAAAATGAAAAAATGCTTTTGTCTTTTTGCTCTTGTGCAAGGGCAAAAGAAATTCATGGTGTTTGGCAGGGATTCTTTGTTGCTGAGAATAAGAAAATGTGTGAATATTCTTTATATCTCTACTTTTGATGTACAGATTATAGCTGAGTAAATTAAGTGAGGATTTGATTGATAGTAAGTAGCATTCAAATTAGAGTCCACATTGAACTTTGCTATGAAGATAGTGACTTCTGTCTAATCATGAAACATTAAAATGTAGTAACTCTTTTCTATTTTTAATATTAATATGAATATGCACTTTAGAAGTGAATATCGCCTATGAACACCTTATAACACCTGTTTCAATGGCACAGAGCGACTACTGACTATCCATGTGTTGTTATCTTAGAACAGGGGTAGGCAACCTTTTTGAGCCGAGGGCCGGGTTGCTGTCCCTCAGACAATTCGGGGCCGAAGCACCAAAAATAAATAAACAAATAATAAATAAAAAATAAAAATATATATGCATGCACACTCTCTCAGCCCCAGAAAAGCCATGGCAAAACTCCTGCGGAGATTTTGTCAAGAAAACCCCAAGAACAAGTAATAACAACAATAATCAATATCATCATGGTGGGCGGTGGCAGCTGGGGCTGGTCCAAAGGCCTCAGGGGGCCGCATCCGGGCCTTAGGTTGCCTGCCCCTGTCTTAGAACATAGATCTGAAAATAAAAGAACATCCCTTTAATGTTATTTGTTTTTCAATGTAGCCATTGCTTTTTTTTTTTGCTTTAAATTCTTCTTTTTTTTAGTTTTTTGTTATATTAAGAGTTTAGAAACGGACATTTTTGTTGTTGTCATCAAACCAGTTGGGTTTCAGGGAGACACTGCAAATGAGAGATCTCCCAGACACCCTGGTATCTAGTACATTGCCTTGTAATAGGTCAAGTTTCAACTCTCCAGCAGAACCTTGGTAGAGATATAAAGTTTCATTCAAAACAGGAATTGGGTGGGGGAACACATGGAAATTCACTTTTTGGACCTCCCGCACTGAAATCACCTAACCTTCAGATCCATAATTAAGTTGTGACTGTTTGTGGAAAAAATATACCACCAAATAATGAAAAGCTGTCAAAAGACATGGCATTTTTGTTTCCCACACCCCGACATTGCTCCAAATCATTCAAAACCAGAAGTTACATCACCTTCCTTCCCTTTTGGGAAAACATATCTATGAACCAAACATCTTTGTTTGTGTCTTCCTTCAGGGCAGGGTGTTAGGCTGGATGGCTCTTGTGGTTTCTTCCACCTCTCTAATTCTATTTTTTGTATTTTCTCTTTTCGAAAGTTTTTCCTATTAAGACTCCTGCCACCCCTTCTTCTCCACTTCAGTGCAGATTTATTAATCATACTGATAAACAATTCTCTCTTCTTTACAGTGTTCTTTTAGATGTTTTAAAACTTATATATTTATTATATTATATTTTTCCTACTAGCCTAATGGTTGATATAATCCTGTATTCTAAAAACAGCTACTTAAAACAAATAGATTTGTTCTTTGCTGTTAGTTATAATTGTTTAACACATGATAGTATGATAGTATGTTATATTTCATTTCTTCCCTACCCACTTCTTTAGAAGTATTTTAAGTCAAGAGATATTTATTTGTCCAAGACATACATGCTAAGTGAATGTTTGGAGGTTTATCACCTCAAGCTTCAGCCTCTTTACATTATAGCAGGGTGACACTCACAATAAACTACCACAAGGTAACACAGACTCTAGGTTGAGTCTTACAAATACTTGGAATGCAAGATGTTTTTTCAGTGCTTTTTAATAAGAAAATATCCAACATTTGTTCAATTTTCTTAGCTGATGCATATTTATTGTCAGCATTGCAATTCAACTGTTAAACATAACTTTCTCAAACTGTTTTTGTCATAATGATTAATAACTGACCAATTTGCCATTACAGCTTCGTCATTTGGGAAATGATGAAATTCATGTTGTCTGGTCTGAACACACTAGGAATTATCGCAGAGGCATTATACCAACAGATTTTGGAGATGTTTTAATTATTATTTATCCAATGAAGAATCATATGTTTTTTATAGAGATCATGAAGAAACCAGAGGTATGAGTTTGATAATTTGTGGGGGATGGGAAGTATTCAGCATTAGATATTTGCTGACAGAACAGCAGAATCCAGCAGAGATTAGAGAAAGGCAGTCCACACTTTACACTGCAATTCCTCATGTACTCTAAAACCAGTTTTGGAGGGCTGAGAAACCCTTCAGAGCTGGTTTTCAGACTGTGGGGGCGAGGCTGCAGTAGAGAAGGAAGGGTAAGACAATTCCAGCACTGCAGCACCTACACAACAGTGGATTTAGGCCATTAATCTAATATAGCCAGTGTTTATAGTATTTTAATATTATAGTGAGTTTTTATGGCTGAAGAAAACTCTTTTCTTTAAAAATTGTTTTATTTTTAATAATGAGGTAGTCAAATCAAATGTCAGGTATTCTTAAGTTCAATGTAACTTACAACAGTCAAATTAAATCAAAATATGAAATCACAGTGCTAAAACGCAAGTTAGAAAATGCTGTTTCATTTGATATTAATTCCTCACCATATTTGTACACTAACATTCATATACTCTGACTCTGTTAATGCAATAATATGACTCTAATTTTCACGTTACATGGTATTTTTTATTCAGCAGCCATGAGTTGAAACCTTTCTGTATGCTCTTAAAGACCATTTAGATATCCCCAACAGAAATACTGTTAGCTTAAATTCTCACTGCTGCTGTAGCATACCAAGTCAGGGGTCATGAATGACTTGCTTCTAACAGAAGTATAACATGGATGGGTATTATCTGTTTGAAGAGATACTGTATTGTGATCACAGGAAGTACAAAATAATAATTGCTGTCATACATACACACACCCCAACAGGAGAAATTACCCCTTCCAAGCTACTTTCCTGTTTTTCTTCCCTGCTCAGCAGCTGACTGTCAAAGCTGACAGTGTTTATTCCTGTTTTGGCAAATGTGTGGCTGCAGATCTTTACACATTTCTTTATACAGGATTGCTATGATAATTGGTTGGTAGGTGGATAGAGTGTATAAATTGAAATGTACTACAAAACATTTACTTGATTGGGAGAGGATACAGATGCCCCTCCAGGTTAGACTACAGTAACATACTTATACATGGCTATGTCTTTTAAAATGATACAGTGACTGCAGCTAATCCAGACTATGGCTACTGGAATGCTCACTGAGACTGCAATGGTTCTGAATCTATTTCAGGCCTAATTCAAAATTCTTGTCCTCACCTTTAAGGCGATTATGGCTTGGATGAAGGTATCTGGAAGCTTGCCTATCTCCACATGTACCCGTCATGTGCCATTGAGGCCATGGTCACAATCATAGGCTCTTAATCCCTTCTATACCTTTTCTGCAGATGAGGCTCTGGCTTTGGAATGTTCTCCCAATAGATGCTCACCAGGAGTCCACTCTAATGTCTTTCTGACCATTTTATTTCTTAAGCTGTTAAGCTTTTTAAAATCAGTTTCACTCTCATTATTTTATGGTGCTTTTATAGATTTGCTGTTGTAGCTTATTTTTCTGTATTAATTATCTATGGTGTTTTCATTGTATTGTCCTAAGTTGTTCCAATAACATTCATTATACTGTAAAGATCAGGGAATCTCCTCCCCATATACATACATGGTGTTGTCCTGGGTGTCACTCTTGTGTCAGTAGTGTTCTAGCCTGCCAGAGGATTTGGGTAAGAACAGAATGCTATGCCCATATATTCCAGTTGTCCAAAGGAAGCAAAGTGAAATCAAGCAAGACTGAAACAGAGCAGAGATCAGTTTTCAAAATGGTAAAGTTAAGCAAATCAGGCAGCACCCTGGATAGCTCTGTATGAAGCTCAGGCTGGAATTACACAAAGAAACCCAGACTGAACCTTAAATACAGTTTCAGCTCTGCTCCAGTGAGCAAGGCCTTTCCACTTAAAAGGGCCCAGACCAATTCAGTAACTGTTGTTCCAGTGTAAGGGAGAATATTGTTCTGCTGGGCTTCTGGGCTGGAGTTGACCAAATGGCAATGTAACTCACCATGGTGGTTGCAAAGTGTCCTCTTTCACTGAAACTTCCAGGGTATGACAAATCCTGATCCCATTCCAGTACAATTGATTACTTTGTCCCCCAGATATGAGAAGTGATGAGTAGAGATGCAAATCTTTGATTATTTCATTCTTACAGGAAAGACAAAGACTTTCAAAAGTTTTCTCCCAATGAAGGAAACTGTTACGAGTTTGGTACAGTTTTCTTATATTTTGAGGGCAGCACAGAAAACAATGTTTTGTGTGTGCAAAATACACTGTTTGCAAAGCAAACACATTATTTTTTATAAAGGAAAAACATCCAAAAATGTGAGAAATATTGCAACAAGTTACCATTTTTCCCCAGTGGGCTGTTTTGCTGTGTTTTGACACATTTCTCTTGAATATGAGAAAATGTGAGAGTATTCTTGGCATCCCTAATCATGAGAAGACAACACAGATGCACACACACAAATGCACACAGAGCTTCTCAATTTAGGAATTTTTACAAAGCTAATTGAAACCAGTACTAATATTTAAAATACCTTTTAAACATAAAAACAAAATGTCAATAAATGTCTAAATGGCATAAGCTGTACCTTAGGGTATTTAAGGAGGAGCTGAAAGAATAAGAGAGGAGCAGAACAGAGGACAAGGACCAATGGAAAGAGGAGGACAGAGTGGAGAGAAGAAGGAAGAAAGAGAAGAAGGAAAAGTGTAGAATCAGGGTCAGTCAGGAAGTAACTGAAGCAGCAGGGGCCTGAACTGCAAGAACATTTTCAGAAACTGCACAAATTCTGAACATAACTTTGCAGTGTGGAGAACAGTAATCAAATACTTAATTCTCCTCTGTGAGAACACAACCAATAAAGACTTACATTCCCTATTCAAGTGTTTCAGTTTCACACCTGCAAAAGTCTTGGTCTGGTATCCTAAACTTACTTTTACAAGGATGGTAATATGTTTTAGCCACACATCTAGTTATGTATGCTTACATTTTATTACAAACAGTTGGGAGTGCACATGCCACACTGAATGAAGGATATAATATCTATAACCTCACATTTTGGTAATCATCATTGTCATTTTAGTATAGGCATATTCTCTCCTTGTACCTCCCCTGCCTTGTAGTCCTGTGCCTTTGATCATCCCCACAATATAAAAGGTAATGTGAGGTATCTAGATGGGTCTGTTTGCCACCTGTTATGCTTTTTTGCACATTTTACATAGATTTTTAGTATATATTTCCCAAAGTAGCCCTGTGGCACTGTTCAGTATGAGGAAAATGGGCAGCTGCATAATATGCTTTAAGATAATGGCAGACAGGCATTTCCCAGACAGGCTTCTTGGGGCAGCTCTTGCTAATGCCTTGAGGCACTGGGACACCATACAAAAAGAAAATCTGGTACAGATTCAGAATCAGATGATATATGGATGACAAAAGGCAAATGCACTTAGAATAATAAGAGCCAAAAATACACACAAATGATAGATCATATTTCTGTTACTTTGTGGCTTGTGTTTTGGTAAAAATATTGTTACCAAAAAATTACATTTGAAAAATGAACTTGATTTTTTTTAGTGCCACTCTAGTAGTGAAGATTTTTTTCCCCCAAAAGTAAAAACTGATCTTACATCACAATTGTAAATCAATTCTTTAATAGTAAAGCATTTATATGATTGGTTGGCTGTCTTAGAAAATTTTTCACCTTGTTCTTCAGTCAACTGGTTTCTAGAGCAGTTTACATGGGATTAAAATATAAAGTTACATTAAACACAACAATGAAAATAATGAAACAGTGCAATAAAAGCCAGGAAGGCAGATAAACCAGGAAGGCAGATTCTTAACCAGTGTTGAATCATTAACATTATTAGATCTAAAAAGGCAGGACAAATTTTAAAAAACTATTCATCTCATAAAGAAAAGAGATGGTACTAGGCAAGTGTAGACAAGGAAAGACTATAAAGAGAAGAAATATAATATAAATAGTCAATTAACTGCATCAATAGATGCTTTAAAATTCTCCACAAAATACTTTCCATGTATATATATATATATATATATATATATATATATATATATGTTATTTTATTATTTATTCTATTGATACTGTGTTTTCTATGCAAAGGTATATTCAAAGCAGCTATTGTGCTAGATGTATAAACATTCTTGGAAAATATGTAGTGGAAGGAAGATGGCCATATAATTCATTTATTGATTTCTTTCACTGATGCATAGTGTGCGCTAGAAGAAGCCAGACAGTGGAAAGAAAAATACCAAATGGGAAAATTAGTGTTAGTCTTCCATTTAAAATATAACTATAACAATGTAATAAAATTAATCCAGACATTTCCAGGGCAAATGTGGCTGACCTTTTCTTCACCAACTACTGACCCTAGAATGAATGAAAAAGGATTGTAGAGAAAAATGACTGTTTGGCTATAGTTCCTGGTATTTAAATTGTGTTCCCTAATCAAATGAAAAAGCTGCCGTTCTCTGTCAGGTTTCAGGATCCATGGTAACATTTGGCCTTTTATAGACATAATGTTAGCCTTTTTGTTTGCGTCTAAGTAGAGACACCTGGAGCAATGTTAACATTAACCAATTTAGTATTAATAGCTTCATTATATAAAAATCTCTGATCCGATAGCTGTTACTTTTGTTATATTGCTACAGCTTGTATTGTGTTCATTTTTTATCCTCCTGCTTGGCAACCGGGCAATGATTTGCAAACTTTTTTGTCTTGATTAATTAACCAATATAATTATTGGGAACTGTGATGCAGTCTTTTGCTCAACAAAGCTTCTGAGAGAAAACAATAGTAAGTCTGTTAGTATGAATGCATTCCACGCATCACAGATGCATTAAGATATTCTAAACAATGAGACGAAAAGCTGCCTGCAAAAGCGGACAAAGAATGCCATGCAGACTCTAACACACTGTGCATACCGCCAGGGACACACTGAGAGTTCCCTGGGACACAGATGCCTCGTTAGATTGCAGCTAGTCATCAGAGATTAATTCTCAGCCATTTGGTACAATAATTTACTCATTCACTCACTTTTTAAAGTATATCGCTTCCTATGGAAGATAAGTCTTTGTACTCAAATGGTGTATTTAAACTTGATTATATTTTAATTGAGTACAATGGCATTTTGCTTAGTAATTAAAATGGAGCAGAAATGAAAATGTGGAAAATGTGTTTGGTTTTTCCCCATAATGTGAACACTGTTTTCTCACTTTACAGATTTACTAGAATTTGTATTTACAGATTTACTAGATTTACTAGAACTGGGGTGAACTTGGTATGTTTAATCTGACTACCTATTTTTTCAAAAAACAATTCCATTTTAAACACACAAAAACGTATTATCATTCTGCGATCTTTAATACCCACAAAGCATACTTCTTACAAGCAGGAAGGCAGTCTATAAAGGAAATGAGCTATAATCAGGCAGATTCCTACTTATTTTATATAAAATCACCACATATGCAAAACTTTTTAATCCTTCTTTCATATATAATGTACTTCAAGCTGAAAATCCAAAAAGTCATAGTGATTAGTTTAAAAATAATATCAAAGCAGTCCACCATATTATGCAATTTCTTGGTACAAACACCAAATAAACTAAAGTTATTGATCTAGAAATCATCACTCTATAAATACTAAAACACTCTTATAAATATTAACAAACTTCCAGCCTGATCAGTTCTATTGCTGCTTCACTAAGAAATTCAGAATCAAGATGGTAGTCACCTTTGTCTAGATTTGCCACATTGTTCTTGTGTGCCTTCAAGTTGTTTCCAACTTATGGCAATCCTATTGCGAGCTTATCACATGGTTTTCTTGGCAAGTTTTTTCAGAGGGGATTTGCCATTTCCATCCTCACTGGCTGAGAGAGTGTGACTTGCTCAAGGTCACCTAGTGGGTTTACATGGCCAAGCCAGGATTCAAACCCTAGTCTCCCAGTGTCTTAGTCCAACTCGCAAACCATTACACCATGCTGGCCCTTAGATTTGCCATGCAGGCCAGATTTATTGTATTCTCAGTATACATATTTGAGCAACGCTTGTTAGTTTTCTTTTCTTTTCTTTTTAGAAGAAAGAGAACTATAACACTAAATGTGCAGGCAATATTTTGCCCAATTATTTAATAAGAAGTAACTTTGTTCCTGCCCTCAATTTTTTCTAGCCAGTGAGAAAACAGTAATCGGACTTGTGGTCCTTTTTGGTGGAAAGCATGAAATGGCATGAAAATAAATTATAAGCTGAAACCAAAATCATGTTATGACATCACAGTTGCCTTCATATCCTGATGAACAGGCAAAATGCTTTTAGCACTGCCATTTTAGTCTTAGATTTATTTATTTATTTTTTAAAAGCAGGATATGAATCCTTACTACCCATGGAAACGTCCAAGTCATCTTGGGCAAATCACTCTCTCAACATCAGAGAAAGACAATGACAAACCTCCCCAGAATAAATCTTGCCACAAAAACCCAATGATATGATTGTCATAAGTTGGAATCAACTTGAAGGCAAACAACAAATGTATATTTATTTTACCAAAGTAAAATACAGATAGATCTAAAATAATTGACCATAAAATACAATGTTGTTCAGTGCTGGTATACCAAAAACACCCATCATCTCATGATGGAGAGAATTAGATGTTGGATATGAGTAGAGAGAATTACAGTGCAACTGTACACATGTCTGCTGAGTTTTATGGAGCTTACTTCGCCATATTGGATTGCAGCCTAAGTCATTAGAAGATCCCATAATTCCTATTTTTTTTTTTTTTTTATTTATACCTGTTAGAAAACAAGTAGGAGCACAGATTTCAGAACTTACAACTACATTTGAATTGTTGTCATATATAGTACTGGGAGTAAGTCCCACTAAGGACGTTATCACATGGGGAGTCGCAGGGAGAAAGTGGAAATAAACGGGCCCGAGCGGAAGTCTTTAATTTACGGGATTTGTCCCATTCTGCCTCGTCTGATAACTAAATTTGAATTTAAAAGGGGGTTAATTCAAACGAAAATCTGATCTTTTCATTTTCGGGATTTTTGAGGATTTGAAAAGATCAGGTTTTTGTTCGAATTAACCCCCTTTTAAATTCGAATTTAGTTATCAGACGAGGCGGAACGGGACAAATCCCGTAAATTAAAGTCTTCCACTCGTCCGGTTTATTTCCACTTTCTCCCCTCAACTTCCCATGTGATACCGTCCTAAGTAATAGTGATCAAAAGAATATTTGAATACTCAAACAAGAGGCTTCTTGAGTCTCCAAAAACTCATATGAAGAGAATCTTCCTGAAGCCTCTTTCTTATTTCCCCCCAGTCCTCACATAGATTTGAAAGCTACTACCCCACAACCCAGGCTCATCTTTTTTCTGTTCCTCCCAAGCTAGGAGGTCAGATGGACAGCCCAGTGATGAGGATCATCACAGGCTGTGTTCCAATAGACAGCACACAATAGTGTTTGCATCACTATGAACCAGGTGCTAAGGCTACAGCTTTCCTGATCCTCGCTCAAGTCCACCCACCCCATTGTCACACTGGGGGTGGCTGGGGAACCATGGAAGGCTATAGAACTGTGGAAGGCTATAGCCTCTCTGATCCTCACCTGACTTCTCACCCATCCTCCTGATGTTACCATATTGGCATGCAGAGGGAAGCTGAGAATGAATTGTGGAAGGCTATAGCCTCCCTGATCATTGCCCAGTTTCCCCAATTCCAATGTCATGCTGAGGGAGGAACAAAGCACATTCCTCCATCATTGGAGTGGATGTATTCCTGAATATTATTTCTTCAACGGAAAATTTTTGTACACAAATAACATGGAGAGAGTGGGGATAGGTTTCTATACCACACACAAAAAGAATTCAACATGTTTTGGCAATTTCCCCCCCCCCCAAAAAAAAATTAACAATATACACGTGGGAAATGAAACAACCAGATCAGTTAAGCCTTTTATAAGGACATTTTGAACCTTCTGTGGATACTTGAACACTTCTTCCAAAATGCATCCAGAGTTGATTTTTTCTTCCTTTCGCCAGCTTCCACTTTTAGTGGCCAGATCTCTGTTTTTGTAACCACTGGGAGTAGATGGTGAGGCAGACTTCTCTACTTTCCCTTTTTCATTCTCTTTTGCTGTTACATATGCTCAGTAAGGGATTCTAGAGACAGCTGCTGTTTACCTTGCTGTTGTAGTCAGGCACACACAATAGGATCAGCTGGAATAATTTCCTATTCCTTCCCACCTGAAGCTTTATTGCATTGTTTATTGCAGACCAGTTGCTATAATCCAGCTGATACAATCCAGGCCCAAAGATCAGTGTTTCTCCAGCCTTCCACTATCCTCCCATGCCAATGCTCATAAAAAAATTCATCTAGACAGAGGACAAGAAGGAAAAAGGAGACTGGGCAGGCTTTATAAGATTTTGTATGAAGGAGCTTCTTTGTCGCAGATTCAGTTAACTGAGACATTGTCAGACCTGGCAAGATTCAGTAACTATGTGTAGCCATTAAACCAGCCAATTGGATCAATTAGGAGTTTATTGAAACAAACAGTCTGTAATTCACCAGTCAGCGTTTAAGCCAGAACTGCCCCCCCCTTCAGCCAAATACCATATTAAACCCTTTGTAACTGGGGAGCTCAACCCCACCTTTTTGGCGCCAAACCTAGCACCCACCTCCAATTCCCACAGCTCTTCATTCTCCACCAAACCAACCCCCCTTTCAGCCTATTTCCATCCAAGACATCTGTCTTCAGCCTAAACACTCACCCATCACCCCCCTTTGCTGGAGAGTCTTCCCAGCACCAGCCATCCTCCCGCACGACCCTGCATTCCACATTCCTGACTTTCTCAAAACTACCTCACTATTCCACACTACTCCCATCCCTCCACCCCACTGCCCATAAAAGCTAACTACTAAAGCTAACTACATTTCCCAAATACAAACCCACCTATCATCCCCCAAATAACTACAACTTTAACTTCCCAAACCAAACCAAACATCTGGCAGAGCTCATGCACGCAGGCATGGTTCTGAAAGACATGCCTGTATAGGTTTACATTGTTATTGCATATCCTCATGTACAAATATGAAACCATTAGGCATCCTTCCCTTTTCCAATAGCTTGATACACCCAACTTAGCAATAATAAAAAACACAAGCAAGCAAAAAAAAATTTAATTACTAGTTCCAAGTCTTTTTCAGATACCAAAGGTAAGATAAAAATGGCCCATTCTATGAAAAAGATCTTCAATTCACAAAAAGCACTGAGAAGGATTGTAGGCTCTCCACTAGAACCTATCATACCCCTATGCTACATCTCAAACTACTCCAGAGGATCTCCTATTTGCTTTTGGTATAGCACACAGGACTAGAGGAGGGAAGAACAATTGGCACTTCTTTGCCCCTTTTGTCCATCATAAGCAGAATTCTGGATTGAATCCATACCTTTAGGACAACCACCAAAGTGCCCTATAATCCCGAGTTATGAAAAGATTGTGGTATTATGTGTACCTTGTCTTTATGATCTGTCAGTAGCACATCAAGGGAAGTTGGAAGGTCACAAAAAACAACTAGATTTCCATTTGTTAGTTTTTCAGTGATATGTTCTGATGACAGTTATAAGGGATTTGGCTGTAGCATGTCCAAGAGTTCCATATTTTGAGGCATACAGGCCAAGATGTTCTCTTTTATGTCAGTGGAAGGTCAGAACTTATCCTACAAACACACCATGTCCTGGATAACTAGCTGTTGCTAGCGAATCATTATAGACAAGACGTTGACAATGCCTTGGTGTTTTCTAATTATAATAACATTCTCTGAGAGTCTAAAGAGTTTTATTTGCCAAGTAAACTCTGAAATTAATTTCTATCAGGTGTTTATATTCAGGATATTATTTAAACAAAAAGTTTAAAACAATACACATTTTAAATGATACAAAAGCAATAAAATGTAAAAATACAAAATTTAACAAACAAACAGTTTTAAAAGTTAAAACAATTGTGCATTTAAAATTTAAAATGTATTAAAGACTTTATACAAACCTTACAATCTGAAGTACACAGCATTTATAGCTATAGTTTGAAAAAGCCTGACAGCACAAGAATATTTTTATCAGCTGCCAAAAGGAGAGCTGAGATGGGGCCATCATGGCCTCTGTAGGGAGGATGTTCACTTGAAGGCCCAGTTTAAGTAACAGGATACAAGAAAGCACAGTGATTCTAATAGTAGGTGTACTAACTCTCTCTGTGATAAAGAAATTGCATTTTCAGTTTTCATATGTTGATGATATACCTGCCGGTTTTCTAAGTTTGTATATGAAGCATTTGCCCATGAAGCATTTCTACCCATTTAGACAAAATCCAGAATCCTGTAGCTCTCAAAGTCCCTTGCTTTTTAACACTCTATTGTTTAAGCACAATGGGACAACAGAGCAAAAAAGAAAGAGGGGCTTCCCTCTTTGCTTTGCACTTGGTGTTATTGCTCCTTAATGGGAGGAGGGGTTTTTTTTGTGGTGCTAGGGACAGCTTTTGTACAGGAAGGTTTGGTGGCGGGAGCCAGGGGAGATTATCTAGTGGTGGTGAGTGAAACTGAAGTGACTAATTCTTCCAGGGGAAAAAAATAGCATTATTGTATCGACTATGGAGGAGCAATGGAAGTTTCCTTCACTTAAAGACCCAGCCCCAAAAATGGTTGGTCCTCCAAGCAGTCCCATAGGCTCCCCACTAGAGCCTGTCATACCCCTGTGCTACATCTCCTGCTCTAGAGGGTCTCTTAGTCGCTTTTGGTACAGCACACAGGACTACAGGAGGGAAGAACAATTGACACTTCCTTGCCCTTTTGTCCACCATAAGCAAAATTCTGGATTCATTTCATACTTTCAGGATAACCACCAAACTTCCCTACAATGAGGAAGCTAGTAAGTTTAACTTTAGAATATTCATTCAAGAAGAACCTTGCTGGTAATTGACTCCATCCTAACAGTGCTTCGTGCCATAATTCCTAATTGCTGCCGATGATTAATTATAACTGTATTCATTTAATTAAAAAGGCAAGTGAGACAGATCAGAACAACTTTGTTCCGGGTGATAGCAGTTTTCTATTTTAGCTCAAACTTTATAGTAGATTACGTGACTGCAGGATATGTGTTTATGTATCAGGTGCCTGGCATTTTCAACATAGTTTGTTACAAATAAATGTGAAAACAAGGGTCAGTCTGAATATAATGCATTTTATTATATATTTTCTTTGTTCAAGTTGTTTTAAATCAGGATGAGTAATGCTGAAAAGAAAAATTAGCTTGATTTGATTTTTGTGCAATTGCTAAAACTGTGGGGGGTTGCAGACTACCAGAAATAGTGCAAATTGAGTCCACTTTTAGGGTTAGGGTTAGTGCTAGGGAATCATGGGAATTGTTGTTTTTTTCTGAGACATTGAGCCTTCTCTGTCAGGGAATTCTGGTGCCACAATAAAATACAGTTCCCATGATTCCCTAACCCTAACCCTAACCCTAAAAGTGGACTCAATTTGCACTATTTCTGGCAGTCTGCAACCCCCCCCAAGTTAATTAGTTTTTGCTACTGAGGTAAGTATAGAAAAGGATGATGTAAAACAGTAATCAGTAAATGTGATGGAGTAGTTGTTCCACATTAAAAGACCACACAAGAATCCATTAGTTTCTATGGAACCGGGAAGTATAAAGATAAACAGCAATAAGAAGACACTGTCCTCAGCTTCTCTTACATCTTTGAGGAAGGCATTCCAGATCTTTGGACTAGACTTTAGGGAGCCCTGTTGGTGCAGTGGTTAAATGCTGGTATTGCAGCCACTCACTCGCAGTCGCAAGGTTGTGAGTTCGATACCAGCCAGGGGCTGCAGGTCACTAAAATGAATAACCAGCTTATTGAGGACAATTAGTTTACACATTGTAAACTGCTTAGGGAGTGCTTAAGTGCACTGATAAGCAGTATAAAAATGTATTTGCTATTGATATTGCTTCCCTTACAGACAGCAGGCAGGATCCAATAAAACTGAACTTTTCCAGAGGGAATGGTATTAAATTCTTATGGCATTAGAATTATTTTTCCCTCTGTGCTAAAGAAAATGCACCATAACCAGGCTGTAGCAAAACAGTAGGAATTCAGAGAGACATCTTTTTCTCTGTGTGTTAAGAATTCTCCCTCAGTTCCTGCTTTTTAGTTACAATCTTGTTACAGTGTATTTTGTATTTTTTTTAACAACTAGAAAAGCGTTTTTCCTCTCAGGTGAACCTTCTTGTGAAGAAAAGTATCTCACATGCACACTGAAACACACAAACTGCCATTTTTTCTAACTGCCTTTCTAGCTGCTGGGAGTGAAAGTTTTCAAAGCCATCACCCTGCTCTTGCCAAGTTAGGTTAGCTCTGATGGCACATTTAAAAGTGTCAAGCCATTCTAACCCTTGATTTTTTGAACTGTGATGGATAAGGTTGTTATGTTTGGAGGCTTCAGCAGCCCAAAGCAAGAAGCATAAGAAATAAAACACAAAAGAATGAAGTGCCTAATAGGGTTGCAAATAATACTTTCAAATTTGACATACCAAGACATCCTATTGAGAAAACTTTGCACAACTCAGCACTTATTTTGCAAATAATTTTACACAAGACCTTGCTTTGTTTAAAGTGTTTTGCAAACAGTGTACTTTGTGCAAACAACAAATGAATTTCCCACAAACAATTTCATCAAAATCCTGAAGTACAAAAAAAAAAAAAAAACCAACCAAAAAACCACTGACAATGTGCAAAGCCCGTTGTCAGATAGTACCCAGCAGGAAGGAAGCTCCTGAAAGTATTTGTTCTTGCATGTGAGAACGAAATAAAAAAAGATTTACATCACTAGAGCCTAAAAAAGCTAAAGGAGAAAATAATTCATATCAAACATTTTGCTCACAGTGATGCAACCCACATGTACCTCAGTCCAGGAAAGGAAAATGTACTGTGGCTTCAACCATTTAGGGTGGAGCATGGAAGATGAGAACAGAAGTGGGAAACTTAACAATAAGTTAGGAAAACCCCCAGAGCAGCCAACTTGCTGTACCATATTGTTATTTCAGAGGCTGCTAAAATTGGGGTAGCTCAGCATTTCCCCTTGTTGAGCCCTGGTGCCAGCCCTGGTGCCAGTTTGCAAATCTTGGACTGAGAAAAGAGGTAGGGAAGGATGTCATCAGGAAGACACTCTGGAGAGCAGCATCAGCTGTACTGAAGCAGCCTACTGTAGAAGGAACCAACAGCATACCAAAGGAATAAGCAACATTTCTTCCAAGACAGTATTTTCACACTGAGATTCTTCCCTTCACCTTGTTGGAAATGGGCCAGACCTCAGATTCAGGATTAGGGTCTGTTATCTGGAAACCCTGGTTGTGCCTCTTCATAGGATATCTTCTGTTTGGGTGTCAGTCATCTCAGTCTGTCAAGTCTCATCCTCTCTTTATCTCATCACAGGCAGGGATTACTGCTTTTCTGTATCAGCCTGCTAACCTCTTAATTGTTTGTTTGTTTGTTTTTACTCAGTTACTGTTGAAGACAAGTTGTCCCCACACACCCAAAAAGTTCCCCATTTTTGCTTTACACACTTGCTATAAATAATAATAATAATAATAATAATAATTGTAATAAATTTTATTTTTAACCCACCCCTCTGGTAGGCAATCGGGGCGGCATACAAAGTTAAAACAGGACAGCAGTTAAAACAATTCCATCCCCTCCAATCCCTAATCCACCCACCCCATAAAATCGAATTAAACTAGTACAATAATTAAAATACAAAATAAATCAACAACAATAGTTTAAAACCCTAGAACAAACAGTGGTGGGAGGGAGCAATAAACATCCGAACTCTGTTTGGGGCAGGAGAGTTATTCCGGGAGGACCTGTTGGAAGAGATCCGTCTTTACTGCTTTTTTAAAGCAGTTGAGAGTGGTAATAAGACGGATCTCATCTAGCAGGCCATTCCATAATCTTGGAGCGGCGACAGAGAAGGCCCTCTGGGAGGTCTGCGATAGCCTAGTTTTCATTGTGTGTAGCAGGTTCCTCCCAGAAGTCCGAATTAAGAGCATCAGAAATTAAGAACATCATGTTGTCTTTCACTTACATGCAGGGAGAGAGAGAGAGATTGAAAGAGAGAGAGAGAGAGAGAGTTATTACATAAATAAAATAAGTATGACTACATTTAATTCTTTATTGTTGACAGGTACCATTTTTTGGTCCGTTGTTTGATGGAGCAATTGTGACTGCTAAACTTCTGCCAAATCTTATACGAGCCACATGCATCAATGCCAGCAGAGCTGTGAAGTCCCTTATAACTCTCTATCAAAGCTTGTATCCTTATCTAATAGTAATCTGATTTGTTTGTAGGATGGCTATTTAAGGTATGTTTTCAAAAAGACTATTTGGTTTTGTGAATGAGTGTGCTAATTACCATTCCATCTTTCTTTAGAAAAAAAAGCATGTTTAGATTCATTCATGCTTAGTTTTAAACTGAACCATTTGATGCATAAAGGATAAACAATACAAGACCACAAAGATGTATTCAGATTTTCCTCTAAACCTGAACCTAGTGTGCATAATAGCATATAGATGTTAGAAAATGAGAGCTATCCAGTTTCTCAGAATGTTGGTGCAGGATTCACATTACTTGGTTGAGTACCATCCTCACCCATAACTTATTTTGTTAATATGTTGACTAAAATAATTTAATTTAGACATAACCTGGTTTTATTATTTGGTATCCAGAGGAAGATAGCAGAGTTCTACAGGACTGCACCCCTCCACCGCCATCCCCATTACATTCTTTTCTGTTACTTGAAAATTTATTCCAGTAGGTTTCCCAGCCATCCAGATTAAAGTGTTTGGGTTTTTTTTGTGGGTGGGTGGGAGAAATAAACCCTTCCAGTTCCACTGAAGGAAATCATGACTGGATATACTCAGCCAGAAAACACATAAATAGACTTCAAACACTATCCAATTACCTGTTACTTAGGGCTTATACAGACTGCCAGAAATAATCCAGTTTGAGACCACTTTAACTGTCCTGGCTCGGTGCTAGGGAATCATGGGAACTGTAGTTTTTTCTGAGACTTTGAGCCTTCTCTGTCAGAGAGCTCCAGTGCCACAATAAACTATCGTTCCCATGATTTCTTAGCACTGAGCCAGGGCAGTTAAAATGGTCTCTTAGTGGTAATGTGATTTTGGAAGTTTTCTTCTTGTCCTATCATTGACTCCTATAGGTCCATTCACAAAAGGCCTGAAAGAGAGTGGTATAACTTGCCATCTGTTGTGCAGGTTACCAGCCATGTATTGTAGTCTGAAGAGTGAGTCATGTTTTGCAATACCTGCTATTTGGGGGTTTTTATGCAATTTGAAACTTTATTGATCATTCTGTAGCCCAAAAGGGTCACATGTTATATGACATTATTCCCTTGATTTTCCCTATTTCTTACTCAACCTTCTTGGTATAGCACTTACGTTTTTGTTAGCTTTAGGAAAATGCATCACTGAGATACATAAAAAATTGAGAGGAGATTATGCTTAACAAATGAAATATAACAGTATGAGGTCTATTTGCCCTATATTTTTGATATAAGAGATGTGTATACATTCCATATATATATACCCAATGTATTCCGTTACTGGTATTTTCAAATAATTTGTTGGGATTATACATGGTTTAAGCCTTTAGTATGAATCCTTGGGTTTCTCTGGTGGTCAGGGCTATCTTTGCTCATGTTTGGAAGCTCATACATCAGCTTCATCCTTTTCTGTCAGTAATTAACTCAAGTCGGTGTTTTATTACATAATTTTTAATTATTATTATTGTAATGGATGTCCTTTTAAAACTTCACTTGTGTTTTCTTGTTATAATGTGTTTAATTCTATTTTAAGAATGTAATTGACTATATTATTATTTGCTTTGTTTTTTAAACAAATACTTTATGAGGTGCCTTCTATCCCTGTTCTCAAAGGACAATTAGAGTGTAAATTAGACTCATTCAGAAGCAAGATATTACTTGTTAAGGTGAACTCAGATTTTGCATTGAATTTACTTTTGAAAAACACCCTAGACACAGGTTTATTGCCTGGATTTATTGCACATGCTTAAACTTGATGAGGTAGACCTTAATACATATATAGAACATTTGGATGAGGACATATTATGGAGACTGTTTTAAAAATATCTCATGGGAAAGCGGGAGACAAAGACAGTTACAACAGCAGTCATAAAGTTTACTATTGCAACAAAATATATATTACACTGAAAGGCAAATTGGTGAGTCTAGAGCAGTGGTCCCCAAAGTGGACAGTAGCGGCCCCCTTGGGGCATTGGAAAGCTCCATGGGGGTGCTGAGCGGGAAAAGAGCAACAGGGGCGCTGAGAGGAAAAAAGGGGCGGCAGGGAATTCTGGGGATGGAGGTTACAAGTAGGGTTGCCATTGTTGCTGAAAAACCATAAACGTCCTGGATTTAAGTCTTTAAATAGCGGCAGGTCTCGGATTCCTAAAGGCAGAAGTGAAAACAAGAGGAAAAACTCACCCAGATCCCACCCTTGAGGCTCTGTCTGGTACTGCACAGGTGTGTAAGACCCAGAGGCAGGAGGGGAAAGGAGGCAAGCAGAGGCTTGGAGCAGTGAGGAGGCTTTTCTGTGTCCTGATAAATGTGTGGCAATACGGTGGAACTTTTTGCTTGGGACTGGAGCTGGGTTTCCCTCCAGCTCCACCCCCATATAGAAATGTTTGTGGGTGTGTTTGAAAAAAGGGGGGCATATGGGCTCTGGAAGACAAACAGTGAAGTCCAAGAAATATAGGATTTCCACATCCCGATTTTGATGGGACATTTCTGGTTTTTAAGGGTCTTTGGGATATCCCACCCGGTTTTGGGATCATGTCCCGACAAGGGCAAGGCCTCCCTGGCCCTGGCATAGCAATATGGGGCCTCAGCCAGCTGGTCAGCCAAGCAAACACCAAACACATCCAGGGGGCAAGGCCCCCTTGGCACGGCTGCATGCGGGGCCTCCAGCCAGCCCCAAACACATCCAGTGGGTGAGGCCTCCCTGGTGCGGCTGCACGTGGGGCCTCCAGCCAGCCCCAAACACATCCAAGGGGCAAGGCCTCCCTGGCGCGTCTGCACAGGGCCTCCACCGGCCATCCAAGCTGCAAGGCGAGGAGGTCCAGGGTGGCAAGGCCTTCCCCTGGCCTCAACTCTTCCACTGCTGCCACTGCGTTCCTTGCCAGAGGAGGCAGAGGAGGCCAGCACAGTGTTGTTTCCAGGCTCGGCAGCCTTTCTTCTTCTCCTTCCTCAATGAAGCTGTGGCCTGGTGGCGGCCAAAGTCAGGTAAGGAAGGGGCTGGAGCATGGGGCATCCTCCAGGACATGTCCTTCATTGCAGACTTCTCTCCAGGTCCAGGAAGGAGGGATGCCAACATGGAGCATGGCTTTGTGGTTGTGGTGTTCTTTCAAGCCCTTTCTGATTTAGGGCCATCCTCTGCTGGGGTTTTCTTGGCAAGATTGGTTCAGAGGGGGTTTGCCATGGCCTTCCCCTAAGGCTGAGAGAGTATTACTGGCCCAAGGTCATCCAGTGGATTTCCATAGCCAAGCAGGGATTCAAACCCTGGTCTCTAGAGTCCTAGTTCAACACACAAACCATATTCATGTTTTATTTTATTTTATTAATGTTTTTGGCTTTTAGTTGGTTATGTCCTACATTTTGGAATACATTTTCCCAGTTTTGTGGAAGAGAATTATGGCAACCCTATGGAAATAACATTTGCAAATAGGTCCATTAGCAACACAATGAGAAACCTCCTTTCTTGTTCTCGCCTGTGTGAAAATACCTGCCCCCCCTCCTTTGGCAGATAATATTGAATTTCTCAAGAAGTCTCTGTGTTGTTGGATCTGAAAAAAGTTTTAAATACTGCTAAAAACACATAAAATGCAGTCCCATTTTTTAAAAAGTTTGACTTTTGTGGAGCTAAAGTCCTCAAAAAGTTAAGTCTCAGCCCTTTGTTCCCTCTTGTTTAGGATTCCCATGTTCTATCTAAAATGCAGTATCCTGAAATCTAGAAAGCATATCCAGGAGTAGCTATGTTGGCTACACTGCAAACAATAACATCCAAAATCCACAAAACAGTGATACCTTTCTCCTGTTTGATTTTTAACACCTTTGCCCAATGAAGACGCCAGTTGAGCTCCAAAAGCTTACTTCATCTATTTTGTGCATTTTGGTTGGACAAAGGTATCACTGTTTTGTGGATTTTGGATGTTATTGTGTTTTGTTGTATGGGCTGGCCAGCACAGCAATCCCTGGATATGATTCCTAGAGTAGGATTCCCTCTTAGTCTCATAGCTGCTTGGGAGCTTTTCTCCCTGCCTCCCCCTCATAGAAGTGGGAAGAGGGGAAACCCATTTTTGCTAAGTTCTCTTCCAAGTGGCTAGAATTCAGAGACATAGGTTTAATTTGTATTAGAAAAATAATGCAGTTCAGCACTGCTTTAACTGCCATGGCTCAATTCTATGGAAATCTGGGATTTGTAATTTTGTGAGCAATGTAGCCTCTCTCAGGGAGCTCTGGTGTGACAACAAACTACAAACCCCAGAATTCCCTAACATTGAGCCATGGCAGTTAAAGCAGTGTCAAACCACATTAATTCTGCAGTGCAGAATCAACCATAAGCCATGTTAGTATGGAATATCAGTATGTAAAGAAATCTTGTAGCTCTTTTGAGACTGTGTGAAAAAAGTTGTAGCGTAAGCTTTCGTAGACTTGCATCTGAGGTTTTGTAGAAGAGAATTATGGCAACCCTAGTTGCAAGAAACTTCTTTTGTACGCCATTTAGGGACAGGACAGAGGGAGGCCAAATAGAGAGCTGTGGGGGAAACAGGCTGCGTCTTTCAAGGCTGAGAAGCAAGAGACCTAGCATCTTTGCACCACCCTGGAAAGAGCAAAGGGACCCTGTCCTTCCCCTTCCCTTGCTCCTTCCCCTCTTTGGGCACCAAAATATTTGCCATATCCACCTTTTCCCAGAAACTGCTCAGTTTCCCCCTACAAGGAGCCCAAGAAGGAAAGCTTCTTTGGGTAAGAAAGACACCAGCTGGTTCCAAAACAAAAGTAAAGGAGGGGGCAGGCATGCACCCTTCTTTCCTTTTATCTTGGCTAACTAGCTCAAGCCAGCTAGCCAAGGCAGAAGGGAAGGGAAGGGAAGGGAAGGGAAGGGAAGGGGACAGGCTCTTCCTCCATTCCCCATTGCATTGGATACTGTCGATGCTCTGGTGACTCCTGGGGTTTCCTGTTCATTTTCCCTGCTTTTATTCCTCTCTCCCTTTCTTTGCCAGGCAAAGCATGGAGGAGGAGGGGGGGTGGCGGCTACAGGGACATTTCATGGCATGGTCTGCCCAGGCAGCCACACAGCCCTTCCTTCCTCAGCTGGAACTCCTACTGAGCTTGCCTGCCCACCTCCCCTCTTCTCCAGGCACTCCTCTGGAAGCATTGTTCCTTCCATAGGGGGCCCTCCCTCTTTCACTTTCCCAAGCCACCCCCCAGCCTCACCTTCCTTCCCCCAAATACAAATCTGTGGGGCTCTAGGCTCCCTTTGGAACTTGGGCTCGCTAGCAGCAATTGTTGTATGCTTTCAGGTTTTGACTCATGGTGACCCTAAAAAGAACCTATCATGGGGTGTTCTTGAAAATTCTTTTTCAGATGGCATTTACCATTGCCTTCCCCTGTGGCTGGGAGAGTGTGACTTGCCCAGTGCCACCCAGTGGGGTTACATGGCAAGCAGGATTTCCTTTACTTCATGTGCAAAACTACCCAAAAGCAGCTGCTTCCCTTGCTTAGGATAATTTCTCTCTTCTCCCCCTCCCCAGTAGAACAGTGGACCTAATACCAAGAAATAGGTATGGGGGGCACTAGGGTTGTTATCCTAGAGGAAAGGGGGCATTAGCCTGAAAAAGTTTGGGAACCACTGAACTACAGGATAAATATACCCCTTTGAATCTCTAATTTTCTGCTCCTGCAAAACACCTGTATTACAGAAATGCACACCTGGTTACCCAATTACTTCTAAAGTAATTGTAGAAACAAGCAAGGGGCAGGGAACTTTTCAGCCTGAGTACTGAATTCCAATTTCAGAAGGGTCTGGGGAGAGCATTCCAGCAGTGAATCAAATGTGGAACTAAGGGTACAAGAAAAGGCAAAATCAAAGTGGGCGGGTATAATTCTGACCTATTTGGATACATCTCTTCCACTCATCCACCCAAAACTCTCCTCTGGTTCTCCCCTACCTACTGCCGTATCTAACTCTTCCACTGGCTCTTGACTTGTTTCCCAAAGTAGCTTCTCTGGCCAAGTCCAGATGCAAACCTATCCATAAACTATAGGCAGTGCTTGAAGAAAAACAATTACACATTTGTGAAGTTTTGTCACAGTAACCACATTTTCACAATATTTTCCTATGCAATTTATTTCATATGGCATCTACCTAACTTTTTTTTAACAAAATAACTAGTTGAGTGGATGGAGGTTACAACTTGCCTTCCATGGTTTCTAATCAGACCAGAAACTGCTATGCATTTTGAAAATAGGAATCAGAATTGTTCAGCACAGCCATACCAGTCTCTGTAGTATCTTGATGAACATTACAGTAGGCCTAATAGGTAGTATAAAGGTATACTGACCTTTATTTTGAAGTGCAGTTTCCCTGTTGGAATAGATCAATAGCCAAACTGTCTGTCACTTTTGCTTGCCCTCTGTTCTCACAGCAAGAATATTCCCCAGGCAGCAATCAATAGCTGTAATCTGTTCCAGCCTGTAATGACATGTGAAGCTTTTAGGATGGTATTACCATTGGATTTTTCTCTGTGTGTGCCATTTCCAAAGAATTACTACATTTCATAGGTATTGTGAAGGCCTTAGCACACTTCAGGGATAGACAGGCAATTATATCTGTAAGAAACCTGCACTTGTTTTAGTTGCTGTTCCCTTTCAGACTTTGGAATTTCATATACCTTATGGACTTAAAGTTTTAGACATACACGTTCTATTTTCCTTCTTTGTGGTCTCTGACTCACACAATTCAGATATTCTGCATATGTGCAGCAGCAATCAGAACCTAGCACAGCTCTCAGCAACATTTCTTTTCCCCAGTGCACATGTCTGACAATGGCACCCAAACCTTAGTTTCTTTTGTACCACCACATTCTTTAACAGTGTGTTCTAGAACCTCTACCTTCTCAGTGATCACTCATTTTTCCTCTTCTCCTACTAAAAAAAGGTAGTTAGCAAGAGTAGTTTAATATTTTTAACCTCATTGCCTTCTCATCTGACTGCATTCCTCTTTGTCATCCCTCCCCCACTGTCTACCTCTCTTTGTAGCTGACTTTATGGGGGCCCTTTCAAAAACGGTGACCTTTGTAGGTCTAAAATTGTGGTTTCTGATGGTCATGCTGGTGCCTTTTTTGTCTAGAGGAGGGTCACCTTGTGAGAAAATGCTAGCATTGGCAGACCTTTATGAAGCAGCCCTTGTGTAACTGAACAGCCCGTCTTTACGTCCATGCCCTAGAAAAGGCCATATGGTTCTCAGATCTGGACTAGTGACCTGCCCACCATGGCCACAGCACAAATTTCCAACAAAACTTCAGAAACCATTCCAAAGATTTTGGGATCAATTCCCATATGGGACCTGACCAGCATCTCTCTTTCTGTACCAAGGCCTGCTCCTGTTTAGGACCCTCAGATCACCTGTATGGGTCCAAACAATAGCAGCTGAATCTGGGAACAAAATTTCTTTTTAAAAAAACAGCAAAAAGACAAGCACTTTTCATAGGACCAGCCTGAACATTGTCTTCTCCTTTAAAAGATGTGATCAGTCCTTCTCAGGCACTTCTCAATCCATTCCAGTCCTTTCCTACATTGAGATCCTTCTTTGGCAAAGTGAGATTTTCCCTCTCCTTTGGAACTAGGAAGGGCTCTTCAATTCCTACCTGGATGTCCAAGAGATAGAAACCATCTCTGAAGTGGAATTGCTGGAGTTGCCTCCTGCCCTAACCCAGTCTTAGGAAAACAATCTCAAGAAGACAATTTTCTGGATGCATAGGATGCAGCTGCACAACCATTGGTCGGATTTGCAGGGCCTTGAAATCACCAACTCTGCCCTGACACCGACACTGTTAGTCACCAGAGTACTATGTGGGGTCAGCCAACCCCTCAGCACTTCAATTCCACTCCACTTGTGAGTAGCACCCATCTAAAAACTATTGCTCTCCAGCTCCTTCAGTTCAACAACATGCACCACTGCCAAACCAATGAGCTCCTTCCTATAGATATTCTACTCAGCCATATCTCCTATCAGCATGAAATCTTCCTCATGGCACTACCACCTTATTGGCTCTCGTTCCTTCCATCACTCTAGATCCACACACAGGAAGACTTTGACTCAACCTAACCAGACAAACATCATCCTCTCATCAACTCCAATTTCAATGCTTAGTATCTTTATCATGCCTCCTCGCTGACTGTGGGGCCAGCCTTTCCTCTTACGCTGGACCTGTCCAGGAACCTCTTCAAACCTCCATGACACTCTCTTCAACTCAGTCAAAAGTCACCGTAGTCCCAACTCACCTGCTCATGGCTCATAATCTACCTTGATCTCATTCTTGAGACTTTGTCCAGCTCTACCTCAGCCTCAAGCTTGAAGAGTATGTATGACTCTGACTTATCATCTTCATCACCAACCATTCACACATCACCCTGTGTGAAGGGCCCACATATTGTACCATCTTCACTCTGAGGGTATCTGTCAGAACCCAAAAGGGTTTTGGTTCTGCCATTATGTATGAAGTTGGGAAATGTATATATAAATCCTGTATTGGTTTGTGTTGATTGTATATATACATATTGAATGTGTTATCTGTATTAGATGAGTTTAAAATTTGGCGCCGATTTCAAAGAACAGTTGGGAAGAGTTTTTCTGCAGTTGCCTAGCAGAAATCAAAAGGTTACATCACAGTTACTAGACAGGAAAACAAAAAGGTTATAGTATGGTCACCAGGCAGAAATCAAGCGGTTACATAGAAGTCACTGGGCAGAAATGAAAAGGTTACATTGCAGTTACCAGGCAGAAGTCAAATTGTTACATTGCAAACAGGCGGGGCTGGACAGGGTCACACTCTCCGTGAAGGACTGTGTTCGCAGTCTGGGGGTGCTCCTGAATCCATCGCTCCAGATGACAAATCAGGTAAATGCGACAGTCAGGAGTGCTTGTTATTAGCTTCGGCTGATATGCCAGCTGCACCCTTTCCTGGAAGTAAGGGACCTTGAAATTGTGGTGCATGCACTGGTAACCTCTCGCCTTGACTTCTATAATGCGCTCTACATGGGACTACCCTCATGGTCCGGAAACTTCAATTAGTACAGAATATGGCAGCCAGACTAGTGTCGGGTACATCTAAGAGAGATCACATAACACCTGTATTAAAGTCTCTCCACTGGCTGCCTATCAGTTTCTGGGCCCAGTATAAGGTGTTGGTAATTACCTTTAAAGCCCTACATGGCTTGGGGTCCATCCTACCTTCGGGACCGCCTCCTCCCATACAATCCACCCCACGCACTTCAGTCCTCTGGGAGGAATTTGTTGCAGCTGATAAAAACAAGGCTGTCTGCAACCTCCCAGAGGGCCTTCTTGGCAACCACACCCAGACTATGGAACGGCCTGCCGTACGAGATCCGTCAGATTACAACCTTAAACAGCTTTTAAAAGGCTGTTAAGACAGATCTCTTCCGGCAGGCCTTTCCTGACTAGATTTTCCTGACTGCCCACTTCTTCCTCCCCCACTTTTGTATGCAGTTACTGCTGTTGTTTGTTTTTGTTGTGTTGCTCAAGTGAGCTTATTTTAACTTGTTTTAACGTATACATCTTGTTTAATATTTTTTTAAGGGGTGTGGGTTTGGGGGGTTTTAGACTATACCTGTGTAATTCTGTTTATATTTTAATGTTGTAAGCCACCCCAATTGCTAGTCAGAGAGGTGGGGTATAAATAAATTATTATTATTATTATTATTATTACCAATCAGCTCTGTTCCAAGGACTCAGACAATAGTCTTGGTGAAAGAATAAAAAGACTTTATTGCAGACCAAGGACAATAATGATCAGTCAGCATTTAATTTTTAGCTTGTGTCATGTTCTCAATCAGGGCAATCAGCTATGCATCAAATTGTCTAAATGTAGTTTCCATGCAGACAAACTGGACTTTTTGGGATATAGAATATCCACAAAGGGAATAGCAATGGACCCTGCCAAAGTCCAAACAGTGTTGGACTGGGCCCTGCCTAAGACTTGAAAAAGATACAAAGGTTTTTTTGGGGGGTTGTAATTTTTTACAGGCAATTCATCCCTGATTTTGTAGCCCTTCCCATAACAGACTTGTTGGGGGGAAAAACAAAAAACAAACAAACACCCAAAACAGAAACTCCACGAGTAGGGCTTCAAGCCCAAGTCCTCTGCTAAAATACGATGGACTCCTGAATGTCAGGAAGCATTCCAAAACCTGAAATACCTGTTCAGCACTGAACCAATTTTGAAACACACAGACCCTGATTTGCCCTTTGTTGTGCAAATTGATGCTAACAATTTTGCTTTGGGAGCTGTGTTAGTACAGAAAGACACAGAGGGAAACTTGAGGCCCTGTGCCTATCTATCTAAAAAGTTTCAAGGGGCAGAACTGGACTGGTCTACATGGGAGTGGAAGGCTTTTGCTGTAAAGTGGGCTCTGCCAATTTGGCACCAGTTTTTGAAAAGCGCAGCCCACCTTTTTGAGGTCTGGACAAACCATCTAGAGCAGGGGTAGGCAACCTTTCCCCTTTAAGGGCCGAGGAACTTCAGCTCCCAGAAGCCTCGGCCACGTTGACCAATAGTCCCATGTTGGCCAATAGCTCCTGGGATTCTGGGAGCTGAAGTCCCTCGGCCCTTAAAGGGGAAAGGTTGCCTACCCCTGATCCAGAGGCTTTGCAGACCCCGAGAAAGTTAAGCCCCAAGCAAAGCTGGTGGGCCACGTTCTTTTACCGGTTCAAATTCAAGCTGAAATTCTTTCCAGGAAAGCAAAATGTTTTAGCTGATGGCTTATCGAGGCTCCCGCAGCATGAGAGTAAGAGACAAGCCCCTATAGAGATGGTGTTCACCCCACAAAACTTGGGTCTAGCTGTGACCACCCAAAGCCTCTAGATCAGGGGTAGGCAACCTGGAGAGAGAATGGGTGAGATCTCAACCGCAGACCCAATCCACCAAAGATTTATCAAGGTAGCTGTGAAGGACCAGTGCCTTAAAGAGCATCCAGATATACTGTATCATAAGGGGATCTATGGTATAAAGGGGACAGAATCTATGTTCCTGAGGAACTGAGACTGAAAGTTCTTCAGTTGTGTCATGACACGAAAGCAGTGGGTCACTAGGGTTTCCTGAGAACCTGGCACAAAATACACAGTCAGAATTGGTGGGATGGTATCAGACAAGATGTTGAAACATATATAAAGGGGTGTCCAGTGTGTGTCAGAGCCAAGCCAGTTGAAGGAAAATCCCGAGGACTATTGCAATCTTTGTCCACCCCTGATAGCCCTGGAAACACATAGCAATGGACTTCATCCCCGATTTACCCAATAGCCATAGAAGAAACACCATTTGGGTGGTAACAGATCTATTCTCCAAACAGGTGCATTTTGTAGGCTGCAAAGGCTTACCAACTGCGGCCAAATTAGCTGATCTATTCATCTTCCATGTATACTGGCTCCATGGTTTACCTTCTAGAATTGTGAGTGATCAAGGTAGCCAGTTCACCTCCCAATTTTGGGAGTTATTGCAGAAAAGGCTGGGGTTGAACTTGCGCTGATTACCTCTCATCATCCCCAATCGGATGACCAGACAGAGAGAATGAATTCAACTCTAGAGCAATACTTAAGGTGCTAAAACAGTTACTTACAAGATGACTTGGTTTGGTTTGTTGCCACATTTAGAGGTTGCTTTTAATGGGGCAATTAATCAGAGTACAGGACATCCCCCTTTTGAAATAGTCTATGGGTATGAACCAAAGACATTGCCCTTATTAACTGTAGAGCCTACAGACCCTGTACCACTGATGCAGTGGATTACAAAAATAAAGGAGGTTTGGCCTCAGATGGTGACTGCTTTGGATGAGGCTAAGTAGTAATACAAAAGGTTTGCTGACCGCAAGCACAGCAAGGAATGCAACTTAACTATTCGAAGCAAAGTCTACCTGTCTACCAAACATCTAAAGATTCGACAGCCAGCCAAAAAGCTGGGACCCAAATTTGTTGGACCTTTTACTGTAAAGAGACTGATTAATGATGTAACTGCTGAATTGGACTTGCCCAAGCCCTACAGACATTTGCATCCGGTATTTCATTTTAGCCTATTGAAAGTAGCCCTGTCAACAGACCCATGGGAGACTGAACCAGACCCATCTCCACTCTTGAAGGCAAACAACATTTCAAGATGGCTAAAATCTTGGACTCCTGAATCCACAGAAACAAGCTGCAATATTTAATTCGCTAGAAACACTTCCCTGAGTCCAAGAATGAATGGGTGTATGCCCACCATATTGATGCCCTCAAATTAATTCACCATTTTTACCAGGCCCACCCAGACAGACCTGGGAATAATGGGGAAGGCTAAGCCTAGGGTGGCGGGATGTGTTGTATACATATTGAATGTGTTAGGCGAGTTTAAATTTTGGTGCCAGTTTCAAAGAACAGTTGGGAGGAATTTTTCTGCAGTTGCCGAGCCGAAATCAAAAGGTTACATCACAGTTATTAGACAGAAAAACAAGGTTGTAGTACAGTCACCAGGCAGAAATCAAGTGGTTACATAGAAGTCACCAGGCAAAAATGAAAATGTTACATTGCAGTTACCAGGCAGAAGTCAAATTGTTGCATTGCAGACAGGCGGGGCTAGGTAACTCTGGTCTATATAAAGGGGGCAAGGCCGAGAAGGGCAGTATCAACCTAAATGCTGACTGATCATTGTTGTCCTTGGTCTGAAATAAAGTCTTTTTGTTCTTTCACCAAGTCTGAGTTCTTGGAACAGAGCTGATTGGTACATGACAATGTCCACTACTTTACAGACCAGTTCTTCCAGAAGGCAAAATCATTAGTCCTTCAGATTAAACCATTGGCTCCTCTAGTTTCAGACCCTGTTGTCAAACAGAGAAACAAACAGATGCATCTGTGGCTCTCCCCATGCTACCATCTCTACACCACATTGCTAGACAACCTTGGAGGAATGCTTCATTACTTGCCCCTACATCATGATGAGAGGACACCTTTTACAAAGTCCAAGATGAAAGTTGCAATTTTCTATTTATGCACCCACTCTTTGACTCAGTCATAGTCGAGGCAGCCCAAAGTAACCCTGGACAAACTACAAACGTCACCAGCAGACAAGGAAGGTTGCAAACTTGATGCACTAAGTTGGAAGTCCTACTCAACAGCTGCTCTTTCACTCAAGATGGCAAATTAGAATGCATACATGTCTGTACTTGTAGGAAGAAATGGCACAATTTGAGCTCAAAATGAACCACCATATTCCTCTGCACATGCCATAGCACATCAGACATGCCATCCTCTGGTGGGCCACCCCTTATGACCTCTAAAGAGGAATGCACTTCAGTGTTTGTCAGCCAGCCCTCACTCTGACAATGGATGTTCCAATGTCAGATTAGGAAGCACACATTAACTGCCTCGCTGTCAAGGGTCAACAATCTCAGCAGGAGGCACAACTACATAGAAACATACTCAAAATGACAGCCAAATAGAAAGCATTATGAGCACTATGATTGTGGGAGCTGAAGTCCCTCGGCCCTTAAAGGGGAAAGGTTGCCTACCCCTGCCCTAGAGAATATGTTCCTGTTCAGTTGGGTAGGATTCCGGTATATGTTTTTCTCCCATTTCCACTCATAGCTTAATCCATAGACATATGCCATCATGTCATGGCAGGTATCATTCTGATCATCATCTGGTGGCCATGGCAGATACGGTTTGCCTCCTTGCTTCTTCTGTCCCAATGGATGTTCACTTGTCTCCCCCAAGACCACAATCTCATCTCACAGTCTGAAGGTAAAATTCTCCACCTAGACATCAAAACTTTCCACTTCACAGCTTGGAGAATTTGACCGAGACACTCTTATTACCAAATGTTGAATGCATCATAGAAGCTGCATGCAAACTGTCCACTTGCTATGCCTATTGTATTAAATGGCAGCATTTCCAGTGCTTTCTCCATCCCCTGGATTCACATTGCTCTGCCATATGTACCACTCAGCTGCTTACCTTCCTGGCCACCTTGGGAGAAAAGGACCTGTCCCTTTCCTCATTGCAGGTCTATCTAGTGGCCATCTCTGCTTACTCCTCACCTACTTAACCTCCTAATAGTTTGTTTTTCCACAATTTAAAGCCTTTATCAAGGGGTTCAAGAATCTTCACTCTCCCCCGGTCATGCCTCCAGCCCCAGCCTGGGATCTATCTCTTATTCTCTCCCTAGGACTAGGGAGTCCATTCACTACCTGCAACCTCTATCTCCTCACCATGAAGATAGCAGTCCCCCTCCCTCACACACTTGCATAATGACAAGGTAGTCATCCAACTGGAAATCACCTTCCTTCCTAAAGTCACATCTTTCTCCCATCTGGCATATTTCATCTCGCCTATGACTTTGCACATAAACCACAACCTCCATGCGTCTGTCATCACTCCACCAGGGCGGTATGCACTTTGGCAACCTTCCTAGCTGGAGTTCCACTCCAAGATATCTATAAGGCTGCAACTGGGCACAAGCATCAAATTTTATTTGCCATTATCAGCACAATCCTCTTCTCAGTTATAGCATGACATGCCCCCATCCTCCAGTGAATTTAGCTATCATACTCTTCCAATTGTGTAACAGAGACCATGAAGGAAAGGGAGGGAGAGAAAGAACAGAGAAAAAAAGAATAGGTTGCTTGCCTGTAACTGTGGTTCTTCCAGTGGTCATCTGTGAAGTCACACAACCCCCCTCCCCTCGTGTGTCACTCTCCAGTCCCTGAAACACTGCAACTGATCAAGGGAACTAAGGTTTGGGCAACAACAAGGATATCAGATATGCACACTGGGAAAACAGAGCAGGATGTCCACCAAGAAATCTTGCTGAGAGCTATCCTATGTGTTATTGCACAACGAAGAATATCAAAATGTTGTGAGTTCTCAGATGACCACTCAAAGAACCACAGTTACAGGTAAGCAAGCTGCATTATTTTTTTCATGATCTTGATGGTGATTTTTTTTAAAAAAATTTAATTATAGTCATGGCCATTTTGCAGGCTTCAAGCATCCCTTCACATTTGATCTACATTTTGCATATAATAATGAAAAAAACATGAAAACAAAAACATTTAACCATGAGGTAGGTCCAATTGTACAAAGTGCTGCGCCATTTGTATGTAAGCTAGGACAGTTGGCCCTTCATATCTACAGATTCATTGTCCACAGATTTGGTAATCAATAGCTTGAAAATATTGATAAAATATATAAATTCCAAAAAGCAAACTTTGATTTTGCCATTTTTATAAGGGATATCATTTTATTGTGCCATTGTATTTAATGGGACTTGTTTATCTCTTTTTTATTGCTGATTATTTCTTGCTGATTATTTTTGATTTTTCATTCATCTCTACTTTGCCTATTGTCATGTCTTATAGTACAGGGGTGCAATGTGTGTGACCTGTGAACCAGATGTCACTTTCTAGGACCATTTCTGCACCTCTCAGAACCCATTCCATCACTGGAAAAAATCTGCAAAAAAAGAAGAATGTCTGGAAGGTTCCAGGGGAAAGTGCAGTTCTGCATTTGAATACTGCTCCCACAAATGCACTGCATTTTGTTTTGGTCCCAGATAGAAGTTCTGGAAAATTAGAAGTGACTTCTGGCCATTTCTAGTTCCATCCAAAGGGGTGGATGCACTGGGGGAATTGAAGTGATGAAAAATGGGGTGGGAACAACCTCCAGACACTCAGGAATTACCCACATCCACTCCACATTGTCAGGGTCAAATTGTGTTTACAACTTGAATGAACACCAAAAAAAAAGAAGTATTACAACTCAAAAACAATTTTGGGCTACTGCCACATCATCTTCATATGACATGGAATGCTTAGCAGACCACAGGCTATTTGGGGCAAATGGATTCTGCTATCTCATCCAGTCAGTTCTTATATGCAGACATTGTCCTCACCCAACCATATGAAGATAAAATTGAGCTGTATGTTTGCCTGGATCTGTTTGAAGTGAAATAGAAATTGAATTTATCTGCAGTGCTATGGCTTCCTTGTGAACTTCAAGAAGAATTAGTATTGTCTTCAACTTTCTAAATGCCAGGTCTGATTCTGAGAAATAGCGATAATCATTCGATACCAGTGAAGTAATCTCCTCTCTCACTTTGTAGTTTGCTAGAGAGAAGAGAAGATGACCCAGAGGATAGTGCTCAATCAAAAAAAAAAAAAAAGGTCTTTTCTGTTAAGAACATATTAATTTGGGCTGCAGTGCAAGTACTCCACAAGTATAGTCTTGGTGTTATTTTTAAATCTAAATTCTGTCCATTTTCATCTTTTCCACCACTATTTCCACATTTGCTGCTGATCCCATGCCATTTCATTTCATTTTAATTAGACTCTTCTCCCCAGTCATATTAACATTAGTAATCTTTTCTAGTCACACACTTGCATAATGACAAGGGCAGTACTTGCATAATGACAAGGTAGTCATCCAACTGGAAATCACCTTCCTTCCTAAAGTCACATCTTTCTCCCATCTGGCATATTTCATCTCGCCTATGACTTTGCACATAAACCACAACCTCCATGCGTCTGTCATCACTCCACCAGGGCGGTATGCACTTTGGCAACCTTCCTAGCTGGAGTTCCACTCCAAGATATCTATAAGGCTGCAACTGGGCACAAGCATCAAATTTTATTTGCCATTATCAGCACAATCCTCTTCTCAGTTATAGCATGACATGCCCCCATCCTCCAGTGAATTTAGCTATCATACTCTTCCAATTGTGTAACAGAGACCATGAAGGAAAGGGAGGGAGAGAAAGAACAGAGAAAAAAAGAATAGGTTGCTTGCCTGTAACTGTGGTTCTTCCAGTGGTCATCTGTGAAGTCACACAACCCCCCTCCCCTCGTGTGTCACTCTCCAGTCCCTGAAACACTGCAACTGATCAAGGGAACTAAGGTTTGGGCAACAACAAGGATATCAGATATGCACACTGGGAAAACAGAGCAGGATGTCCACCAAGAAATCTTGCTGAGAGCTATCCTATGTGTTATTGCACAACGAAGAATATCAAAATGTTGTGAGTTCTCAGATGACCACTCAAAGAACCACAGTTACAGGTAAGCAAGCTGCATTATTTTTTTCATGATCTTGATGGTGATTTTTTTTAAAAAAATTTAATTATAGTCATGGCCATTTTGCAGGCTTCAAGCATCCCTTCACATTTGATCTACATTTTGCATATAATAATGAAAAAAACATGAAAACAAAAACATTTAACCATGAGGTAGGTCCAATTGTACAAAGTGCTGCGCCATTTGTATGTAAGCTAGGACAGTTGGCCCTTCATATCTACAGATTCATTGTCCACAGATTTGGTAATCAATAGCTTGAAAATATTGATAAAATATATAAATTCCAAAAAGCAAACTTTGATTTTGCCATTTTTATAAGGGATATCATTTTATTGTGCCATTGTATTTAATGGGACTTGAGCACCCACTTATTTTGGTATCCACAGAGGTGGGCTGTGTGTCCTGGAACCAAACCCCAGAGGATACCAAGGCCTACTGTAATCTTTTGGAGTAACCAGTTATGTACAAATAAATCTATCTGGATATATTCTTAAACACTTTCCTAAAATAAGTATTGGTTGTTTATCACTGAATTATGCCCCCTTTTAGGTTTCTTAGCAGTCATGGGACCTAAGCAGATGGGCAGGATAGCATGGGCCAAGCCTGTGCTGTTCTGCCCTGGGTTCTGATCCAGGTCAGTCCCTGGGCCATCACATGATGGGCAGGTGTTTACATGCCCATGCACCACTGCACCATGGACCTGCTACCATCATGTGTCCTATACCTGCCTCTGCCCTGTTGTTTTCACAGAAGATCCCTGTTGTAGCTCCCCAAGGGTGGAAATGGAGCACCTGGCTACACCTGCATGGCCAGGCACCCCCATCCACTGTCACAGGGCTTGATGGGGGGGTCTTCTGAGAAGACACAATAGCGGCAGGTATGGTCCATGTGGGGCCATGTGATGTGCCAGTTGTCACCATGGAGTTTCCACAAATCTCTGCAGCAAACAGTGCTAAGGCCACTTTGGGCCAAGATCGGTCTGGAACTGCCAGATCAGCATTTGGACAAGCCGATCATAGCCTGAGATTAATGGCCCGCGTTGAGGCTGGTTTGAGACAAGCTTTTTGGCCTGTGCATACAGGCCCATAGTTATTAGTCAGGGAGATTTCACAGGTTTTTAGGCCACTTGAACTGCTTTTTGATTGTATGTTTTCTTGTGTGTTTTAAGATATTTTGGCCTGCTGAATCCAAATATGAAACTCTACATCCTGGTGATACAATTTAATGCTGAATCATAAACCAAGGAGAACAGCCAAGATAACAGATGTGAACTGCATAGTCATATAAGCTTGCATTGAAGCCATACAGTTTAATCGGTTTTAAAATTTGCCTCAAAGATCTTTGGAAGCCTAAGTTGGAAAATTAGAATATGGCAGCCAGTTGGTATTATGAGTGGTAAAGCAAAAACAAAACAAAACATGTTTTACACAAAACATGTTGTATTATGAAACCAAATTGTTATTACAGAGCACTACCTGACAGATTTGGGGTATAACCAGCTTTCCACAACACTGTGATGCTGAGAAAATGGAAATTTAAAATCCGAAATGGTTGTCAGAATCACCACATCTCAATCACTACTGCAGTGTTTGTGTGCATTTGTTTGTTTGTCAAATCATTTGTACTCATCAGCCAGAAAGGCTCCCAGAGCAGCTTAGGAATCAATACTGTACCTGGCTTCAGGGTTTACAGTAACAAGACAGAACAAAAAGGTTTAAAGAAAACAACAACATGTTTTTAAAAATGCTTAAAACAAAACAATGTTTAAAACAAAACAGAAATAGCCTGTGAAATTACCATAGAACAAACCTTTATGACTACCAGTTGTTTTTATATCTGCTTTTTAAATCTGCATTTTCAGTGGACATGCTGAGTCAAAATAAGAAGATTCCATGACTCTTTTACAGAACTTAAACAGTTGTTTATTTCCCTTAAGTTCTGACATACTGTACTGCCCAAAAGAAAAGAAAACTAAGATGTATTATGGTGTTTGGCTGCAAACAAATCAAAACTACACTTTAAAGGAAGATCTTTAAACTTATGGAAATCAGCTATTTCTTATCCAAAATCTGGATATCCAGAATTTGGATATCTTGTAGCTCTCAGCCCAGAGACTCTCTGTATAATATTTCATGAAGGTGGAGCATACTGTCTCCATTTTATTATGAATATAGTATTAAGATTATGTGATCTGCTTAAATAATTGTAGTAGAAAATTCAGTAATTGGTTACTGATGATAACCAATTACATAATAATATACAAATTGTTACCATCAGAAACCATACTGGAAAGATTAGTATTGTCTGTCTTCTGAGGATAGACCTTTCCTCACACAATAGAGACTGTATTTCCTTATTACTGGTTTTGTTTTTTGTTTTTTTTAAAAAAAGTTTTTTACTCCTATGATTATGTCTGATTAATCTCTTTGAAAAAGGACACAAACAGCATTTACTGTATGCCATCTTTCAAATTATATCCTAGCTCTTCAAAAGTTTTCATAGTGGAATGGGTTTTGAAGGACAATTGAAACAGTAGTGCAACAAGTGATTTTACACTTTGGAGTTAAGAGGTTTGTCCCATCTAATTTGCCACATCCCCCAATCTGTTCCCAGAAGCTTAGCAAAGTGTTTCAAGATGCAGCATTAGTGAGACAATTCTTCCTGTTGGTATTCATTCTGTTCCAACATTGCTCAGTCAGCTTAATAAGAATTGCCTTTCCTAAAAAGCTTTCTCAGTTTATCTCTTTTTTATTGCTGATTATTTCTTGCTGATTATTTTTGATTTTTCATTCATCTCTACTTTGCCTATTGTCATGTCTTATAGTACAGGGGTGCAATGTGTGTGACCTGTGAACCAGATGTCACTTTCTAGGACCATTTCTGCACCTCTCAGAACCCATTCCATCACTGGAAAAAATCTGCAAAAAAAGAAGAATGTCTGGAAGGTTCCAGGGGAAAGTGCAGTTCTGCATTTGAATACTGCTCCCACAAATGCACTGCATTTTGTTTTGGTCCCAGATAGAAGTTCTGGAAAATTAGAAGTGACTTCTGGCCATTTCTAGTTCCATCCAAAGGGGTGGATGCACTGGGGGAATTGAAGTGATGAAAAATGGGGTGGGAACAACCTCCAGACACTCAGGAATTACCCACATCCACTCCACATTGTCAGGGTCAAATTGTGTTTACAACTTGAATGAACACCAAAAAAAAAGAAGTATTACAACTCAAAAACAATTTTGGGCTACTGCCACATCATCTTCATATGACATGGAATGCTTAGCAGACCACAGGCTATTTGGGGCAAATGGATTCTGCTATCTCATCCAGTCAGTTCTTATATGCAGACATTGTCCTCACCCAACCATATGAAGATAAAATTGAGCTGTATGTTTGCCTGGATCTGTTTGAAGTGAAATAGAAATTGAATTTATCTGCAGTGCTATGGCTTCCTTGTGAACTTCAAGAAGAATTAGTATTGTCTTCAACTTTCTAAATGCCAGGTCTGATTCTGAGAAATAGCGATAATCATTCGATACCAGTGAAGTAATCTCCTCTCTCACTTTGTAGTTTGCTAGAGAGAAGAGAAGATGACCCAGAGGATAGTGCTCAATCAAAAAAAAAAAAAAAGGTCTTTTCTGTTAAGAACATATTAATTTGGGCTGCAGTGCAAGTACTCCACAAGTATAGTCTTGGTGTTATTTTTAAATCTAAATTCTGTCCATTTTCATCTTTTCCACCACTATTTCCACATTTGCTGCTGATCCCATGCCATTTCATTTCATTTTAATTAGACTCTTCTCCCCAGTCATATTAACATTAGTAATCTTTTCTAGTCCAGGAGCGTATAGGAACAGAATGAAGTCAAGACACTAGGATATAGCCCACATATGAACAACCTACAGTCCTGGCCACTTCGCATGCAGCCGAGGAAGCCCCATCCACATTTCCCCCGGTTCAGCTCAATAGCCATCACCAGAGCAGAATGGGGAGAACAGGTGTATTCTAGCACTGCTATTAACAGTGCAAGGATGGTAACTTTGAAGGTGGTACTGTAACCTCACCTCTGTCATGATGGGCCTGGTAGTCGTGAGGAAAAACAAATCTGGATCAGAATACTTAGGTGGAGAAAATTGTCTTTAACCAGCAAGCACATCTTATCTCATTGGACAAAAGGGGGAAATCTAAACATCCCCATTCCTTTGCACTGCTACATATTCATTGCATAGGTAAATATATATAATAGGTTACATGTAGGTATGGGCATGTGTGCAGTCCCCTGATCCAACATGTGGCATCCCATGGAGTCCTCAGGACTGAAAAGAATTCCCAGTTGTGATATCATCAGGGAGGTCTTTACATGATGACATCACTGCTGTTTGCTCTTATCTTTTGAATAAATGAAAACATCAGTAGGAAATTAGATTAATTTAGCTATGCAATTCATAGGGTCATCATAGTCAGTTGACACATATTAACTTTGTTCATGTAAAGTAATAAATGGGAAGCTAAGTAAACAATTTGCAAAAATGTTATTTAGATGAAGTCTATAATACCTTTGTTCTAAGGCAGCACTAGGTGTCATTTGAATGAGCTAACTTGCATAACAGAAATTCTTACTAGTTTTATTTTAAGCATCCTCCATTTCACTCCCTTGGGAAATAAAGGAAGAGAGATTTCTCAAGTAGCCAAAGCAATATAATTGCAGCAAAGGAAGGGAGAATCCACATCAGAGAGATTACCAGGATTCATGTAAGTATGGCAAAAGCTGCAGACTAGGGGGTGGTGCTATCCTCAGAGTGTGTATACTTTCCTCCCAATCTTTGCTCATATTAGGAGAATGGGAATGATTTCAATCCAGCAGATCCAAACCCTTTCTGATTCACCCATAGCTAGAATTCACCCTTTTTTACTTGTATCTCTGACAAAGTATCAGTGGTAGAGGAGCAAGAACAGAGGGATTCTGTGTCTGGAACAGAGAAACATCTCTCTCTCTCTCCCTCTCCCCCCCCCCCCCGTGTGTGTGTGTGTATACGCGCACACACGCACACACACACACACACACACATGCAACCAGGAGATCCACTGACAAAGTACCATATGACTATAGGCTTCATAAGAATAAGCTTTCTTTGCACTTTTGTATGCTGGCTTTCAGAGACAGTGTAGCCAACTAATATGTTTTTTAAAGTTTCAGTGATCTGAACACATCAGGTCCTATCAAGCAATAAAAAAAAACCCAACAACACATTTTGTCAAAAAGATAAGTCAAGATTTTATGTGGTTAGGATGAAAAAAGGCAAAAGTGTAATTAGTTAAACCTCCTCAGTAAATTTACAGTGTCTTAGCTACTGCTAAACCACCTTGTGTTTAATAACTCATCTGGTAGTTCCAAAAATTTGATGATGTCTCCAGTTCTCATCCACCAGTCCCTTTGGTTTCATACTAGATGCAAAGGAGCATTAAGAAAGCCCGTTCCTCTGCAACCAGTGCAGAAACATAGCGATTGGTGGAGTAGGTGGTTGATCATTTGTTTGTTTGGTAGAAGCCAGTGGTTGGGGGCCATTTGGAGAGGGTTACTAGCCTGTTGTGAAGCTAATAACTTATACTAGCTATTTTACAAGCTTGTAAAATTTGTTATTATTTAGTAATTTTTATGGGAATATTTACAAAAAGGTGTTAACTGTGCTAATCTAGGTGTGAAAATGTACATAAAATTACATAAAACATACATGAAATTACAGTGGATTCTTAATTATTTACTTCTACATAAATTGTTCCTCTTTAGTACTCATGTTTAAAGTTTCATGTGCTCTTGCATTAATAGCATGTTTATTTGACCTGGCTCAAATAATTCCAATTGTGTTAATGCTGAAAAAAGCAAGACATGCATCTGCTTTAGCCTAACTGTTGGGTAAAGCTTTAGTGGCTTAAGAATGCAGCATCTTATTTGTTAGGAAATTGAAAGGAAAAAAAGATAAAGATGCCTTAAAAAGGACTATAGGAACAAATCCCAAGGTTTTTAGTCAGTATTTTCCAGTTCCGCATGTGTGAACTAATACTTCAATTAGAATCAGCATTTATTATTTCAAAAAAGAAAAAAAATCCAGATATTGGGCTGCATGAGTTGGTAAAATAAAGTAAATTTGATTTTCCCCCTTTGAGACTTGTATTGTGGTTTAGCTCACACATTCTCATTAACATTCTAGCTCTGTATTGCCATTGCTTCTTCCTAGCTTACCAGCTGTTCCTGCTGCTAGTTACAATGTCTGATGTGTTCAGATCACTGGGTTCCTGTACTCACCACAGAGAAGAGACAGTCTTTCCATTGGGGATAGCCACGTGTCTGCCTGTCAGCAATGGCACCGAATAAAGTAATAGGTCCTCGCATGGCATATGGTGTCTGGGTTCATGCAAGATGCAAAACTATTCTGCCACTAATGCACAATGACTCATAGCATTGCTAATTTTTCTAACAAAAGCTCACTTCCACACCCACACTTTTAACCCCTCAGGCTAAAAAGCTTCAGCCATTTACATTTCTTATATTTCAAGAGAGGTAACCTCTTGGCCAACATGTGAAATATAACAGTATGAAGGATTTTGTGGGGGGAGGGGGAATTTAGTAAATGGATGTAATGAAAAAGTGTTTTTAAAAGATTTTTTTTAAAATATGAAGTTATATCCTATCCACATGTGAGAGATTAACACTTAACTGGTATTGTTTCATAACTGAGTCCAACCTCAGAAAGGACTTTCTCTCAAAATAATTATGAATTTTGGCATGTTAAGTTTTCAGTTCAACATGTAAGTTTATACAAACAGCTTTTTAAAATCAGCTGTTTTAGTTGCATATATTTCATGTCTGGAAATGACTTGGGGATGGTAGAGCCACTGCCTGCACTTATGGAGAAATTATGTAAAATCAGCTTGTTAGTTTCTAAGCTGAAGGACATGCCCTGCAATTCCAACTACAAAACTAAAGAAGAGGCAAATTGTTCTAAAGAAGAGGAACTAGAGAAGTAACTAATGACAGATAGCTTTTGATTATGTAATGTGCCGCTGTTGTGATGCTCATTATGATTTTAAACAGCAGGACTTGGGGTGATAAAATTTTAATTAATCTACCTAAGGCAGCAAATTTGGTCTTGCATAAAGTCAATCTTGTGAATGTAAGCACTATTATTCCACTTTAACCACCATGACAACATCCTATGGCATCGTGGTGTTTGTAGTTTAAGAAGGCACCGCGAAGCTCTCTGGCTAAGAATCCTAAATGTCCCTCCCTACAATGCCAAACCCAGGATTCCATAGGATGGAACAATGGCAGTTAAAGTTGAATAATAGCACTCTAATTCTGTAGTGTGAATGGGCCCTGGCAGAAATAAGATAGGACTGTTCAGACCCCAGTCATCCAGGTCTGTTACATTGTTTAGATGTAAAGTAAAATTATTATTGGCCCTCTAGCCTCCCTACACAAAACATGTAGTAATCCTCTTTCTGGTAACTTGGCTTTGTATGGTTGTATTCAACTTAAAACTCTTTAATTTTAAAGTTTGGACAAACTTTAGACACTCAGAGCAAAATAAGAATATCATAGTACTTTGTGTAATGATAGAACTGTCAATTCATGTACAGATGTAGTGTCCCTTACCAAAATCTGAAATGCTCCAAAATCCAAAACAAGGTATATGAAACATACATGAATGTTGTGTTTAGATTTGGGTCTCATCTCCAAGATATCTCATGTATATGCATACAGTTAGCCCTCCGTATCCATGGATTCTGTATACATGAATTCACCACAGGTGGTCCTGGAACCAAATTGCAGTGGATACCAAGGGCCCATTATATTCCAAAATCCAAAACACTTCTGGTCCCAACCATTTTAGATAAAGGATACTCAACCTATACAATTCATTAAATATTATTTTATTTTAATATGTTTCCTTATATGAAAAATGTAGAAAACTAGGAAATGCCATTTATCAACCTTATGCCATTTATCAGCCTTATCACCATGTGTTCCTAAATGTAGGTGTAGAAAATTACTGGCCCCATCCTATCTCATTTTAGCCCTAAGCTTTTCATTTTCTTTAGCAATGTTATGTTGTTAGGACACCAAAACCTTTTGGAATAAAGATGCAAGGAAGGGTTCCTACACTGATGCCAGAGCAAGTGAGCATCTGTGTGTGTTAACAGCCTTTAGGTCATCCTCGACTTATGGCAACCTATAAATGAGGTATCTTCAGGACACCCTAACTGCAGCACCCCTTTTCAGGTCTTGCAGACTCAGGGCCATGATTTTCGTGATTGAGTCTATCCACCTGCAGTATGGTCTTCCTCTTTACTTGCTGCCTACTGCCTAGCCATGCATCATTGTCTTTTCTAGTCTGGCATGTCTTCTCATGATACACCCAAAATACGACAGTTTAGTCATCTTGGTTTCTAGGTAGAGTTCGGGTTTGATTTGCTTAGTTTACTGCTTTTTAAGGGGAGGTGGGAGAGGGAGGTGGTTATTGGGGTTTGGGGGTCTTATTTTGTAGTTTATATTTTAAAGCAGCTTCATTTATATACTGCTTCATATCGCGCTATGGGATGTCTAAGCGGTTTACAACTGTAAGCTCATTGCCCTCCAACAGTTGGGTACTCATTTTAGCGACCTCGGAAGGATGGAGGCCTAAGTCTAGCCTGAGCCCTGGCTAGTATTGAACTCACAACTTTGTGGTCTATGAGTGAGTGGCTACTGCAGTACAGGCATTTAACCATTGCGCCACCAGGGCTCTTTATCTGTTGTAAGCCACCCGATTGTTTTAACAGAGGGGCGGGGTAACAATTATTATTATTATTATTATTATTATTATTATTTGCTCTAGGGCCCATTTAGTTGTCTTTTTAGCAGTTCATGGTATCTGCAGAACTCTTCTCCATTTCAAATGAGTTGATTTCCTTTCTATCAACTTTCTTCACCTTCTAGCTTTCACATCTATATATAATGATGGGGAATACAATGGCATGGACAATCCTAACTCTAGTATTCAGTGAAATATCTTTGCACTTCAAGATTGTATCTAGTTCTTTAATAACTGCCCTTCTAAGTCCTTGTCTTTTGTTGTTGTTTTTTACTGCAATCTCTGTTCTGATTAATAATTGATCCAATGGGAAATCTTTAACTTCATTAATTAGGAGTGAGAGTCATGTTTAGATTCTTGCAGACCTTTCTACATATAGGACTGAAACCTAGTACTTTGTCCCAGCATGATATTGTGTAAAGCTGATCTGCATAGAAATCAACAATAAAATGCATATTCAGTATACCAGAAAAAGTGATGTTTGAAGCATTTCTGAAGCCAGTGACTCAGATTGTTCACTTATATTTCAAGGGTGAGGTGCTTTAATTGTTTGGGTTTATATTAAGAAGTTGTACTAATACCCTGAGCTTTCCCAGAGGTTGGGATGAATTGTTTTATTTCTAATTAGGTTTTGCCATGCCTGTTGTTCTTTGTGTGCCCATGCTTGACATGTTACCATGATTATTCAGCCCGTCTTATAGGTATTTCTAATTGTGATTGATGTGTAATCATTCATTTTATTGAGCTCATTAAGGACAGCAAACCTCTGTACAACTTACTGTAATTAGAACCCAGATAGCTATTCCATCTGTTCCATAAGCACTGTTTAATTAATGAACTCTTAATGTGTTCTGTGCCCTATAAAAGGCGTGTAGTATTCTTCCATTTGTTGAATAGAACTTGCATGCCAACAATTTGTGCAATTAAAAAAATATATTCCTACAGTGGCATTCTTTCACCTCCTATTCCTCCTTGCATTCACAAAGCAATCTTTTGAAGCAAAGAATATTGCATATTTATTGTAATTATAGCAGGGATCATTGTGTGTGTGTGTTTTTTACAGATTGTGCACCACTCTCCTTGATGAGAGAATTATTGTTACTGATAAGAGAAGCATGACAACCTCTCTAAAAAAAAAATTCCCTCATTCAGATCAGATGTTCTTCCTCCAGTTACGATACCACCAATTACTATTTGAGGATGGCTGTGATTAATTAAGTGTATTCTTCTATGGTCTAGTTGTATTTATATTTTTCTTTATGAGAACTCCTTAAAAACAAAAACAAAAATAATAAATTGTATCTACAATTAAAGGGTTTGATGATAGGAAATTTTAGTATCTTGGCACGAGGGATCCAGGACTTGGGTTCAGGAGACAGTCTGAGGCTGACAGTAGCAGCTTAAGTGATAGCTAGAGAACATAGGAGAGGAGATAAGAAGAAGAAGGACTAATAAAGACACAATGTCCAGCCTCCCAGCCCAGTTAAGAAACTGGGAGGGAGCCATGGGCATGCATGCTCCTGCACTTAGCTCCTTTCCTATTTATTGCTATTTGCCCTGTGCTTCCCTTGACAATTTTGACCATACTTATATTTGCACCAAATGTAAACCACGGTCTCGAACAGACAGACCAAAAGGTCCACTGTGAGGCTCCGTTGGGGGCATGGTGTTTAGATAGTGCCCACCTCCAAACCACATAGAAGCCGCCCACAAAAAGAGTGGGGGGGGGGAATGCTCATTTTGCCGGCTGGATTGAAAACTGTGCCAATGGACCAGATCGGGGCTGTCCACATGTGATCACTGCAGCCCTGGTGCAAATGGCACCAGAGCAGCTGCAGCCCACTTTATTGGGCCCGTCTGCTTGAGGCTAATGTTAACACTAACCAAGGCTCCCTAGCTTGTTTTGCAAATTGGGTGTTTAGTTGTTTCCTTCTCTTTTGTATTTATAGCTACTGTTATGGTGTGATTCCATCTGGTGATCTGAGGTGTCAGTGTGCATCAGTGTGTGAATACAAAACTGTATCAGTGTGCAGGTTAAATCACCTCTGTTCATGCATTTCATCTAATCTAGCTGACATAGTAAATATGCAAAGCTAATGTCTGAAATTAGTGATGAACTGGAGGAGAGTTGATAAATTGGAGTTTATTTCTGACGAGAGTGAGTTGTGGCTATAGATGGTAAGGATGGAAAGAATATTTGAATGATCAGAGGAGGAAAATGAAAAAGAGACTTTTTAAATGTCCAAAAAATCCTCCAAGGAGAATCTTCTTCAAGCCCCTTTCTCAGTTTTTCTCCCAGTCCTTGAATAGCTTTGCATCCTAATGTCACATGGCAAAGATCCTGGAAAGGATCCCGAAAGGCTTCAGCCTTCACCCTCTCAAAGTAATATGGGACCGGTGAGGGGGGAAGGCAACCTGTCATGTGGGGGCAGGCCAGGGGGATTCCCCCCCCCCCACTTTCTGAGACTTTCTGCTGACATTAAATCTCTTCAAAAACTGCATAGTTCTCATTTGCAGGAATGAATAATTTAGGACAGCACATCTCTAGTAGGTGGTTCATCTCAGTTTGCCTTGTTCCAGCTGGGGCTGCTCTCTTAGACAGCAGATCCAGTCCTACAGCAAGAATGCTAGTAGTGCATTTCCCAGGAATTGAGACTAGTGTGCCCATTGTGACCTCTCTGGACAGAGAGTGTCTGCATATAGTCATCCATGCTCTAAGCCAAATCCCGTTGTATGGGAAGTTGCTCTTGATAATAGTTCAGAATCTTCAGTTGATGTAAAGGATGGCAGCTAGATTACTAAATGAAATGAGGCATTTGGGACATTAAATATCTCACACACCTTGAAACAAGGTGTCTCTGTTTCTGTGCCCATTTCAGGAATTGGTTTTAACCTTCAAAGTACTAAACACTTCAGGGCCAGGGTAGCTAAAGATCCATCTTCTTCCATTTCAACCTGCTCAGTTACTGCAATTCTTATCAAGAGCCTTTTCTACACTTCCCCCCTCCCACTATCTGGAAGTAAGTAGTGACCCTGGATAGAACCTTTGCTGTTTTACCCTGATTCTGAAATATGTTCAGCTAAGTCACTTACCTGGCATTCTATCTGTTCAACACCAGGGAAAATATTTTTTTTTTAATCATCAATGCCTTTTGGCAGATTATCTTTATATTGTTTTTTCTTGCTGCTTTTCTGTTTTACTGTATCTTTGTCTATTGACTGTGTGGTCTAAAACAGTATCTAAATCATTTTGGTAAGCATCTAAATAGCATCAAAATCTTTTAAGATATATATTAATAGTTTACTTATTTAAAATATTTATAACTTATTCTTCCATGTCAGTAGGTCTCCAAAGCAGACAGTATACAATTTTTTTATATACAGGGAACTCCTCTCCCGAGCAGTAAGCACCACTGAAATTAGAGAACTACTGTATTTTTCGCCCTATAACACGCACTTTTTCTTCCCCTAAATGTGCGTGGGGAAGTGAGTGCGCCCTATAGGGCGAAGGGCCGAGGCCGCGGGGAGAAGGAGCCCTCCTTCCCCCCGCGACCTCAGTCTTTCAATGGGCTGGCGCCGGGATCGAAGCGATCCCGGCGCCAGCCCATTGAAAGACTGAGGCTGCGGGGAGAAGGAGCCCTCCTTCCCCCGCGGCCTCAGTCTTGGAATGGGCTGGCGCCGGGATCGAAGCGATCCCGGCGCCAGCCCATTGAAAGACTGAGGCCGCGTGGAGAAGGAGCCCTCCTTCCCCCGCGGCCTCAGTCTTGGAATGGGCTGGCGCCGGGATCGAAGCGATCCCGGCGCCAGCCCATTGAAAGACTGAGGCCGCGGGGAGAAGGAGCCCTCCTTCCCCCGCGGCCTCAGTCTTGGAATGGGCTGGCGCCGGGATCGAAGCGATCCCGGCGCCAGCCCATTGAAAGACTGAGGCCGCGGGGAGAAGGAGCCCTCCTTCCCCCGCGGCCTCAGTCTTGGAATGGGCTGGCGCCGGGATCGAAGCGATCCCGGCGCCAGCCCATTGAAAGACTGAGGCCGCGGGGAGAAGGAGCCCTCCTTCCCCCGTGACCCCAGTCTTGGAATGGGCTGGTGCCGGGATCGAAGCGATCCCGGTGCCAGCCCATTGAAAGACTGAGGCCGCGGGGAGAAGGAGCCCTCCTTCTCCCCGCGGCCTCAGTCTTTCAATGGGCTGGCGCCGGGATCGCTTCGATCCCGGCGCCAGCCGATTCAAAAACTGAGGCCGCGGGGAGAAGGAGCCCTCCTTCTCCCGGCGGCCTCAGTCTTTGAATGGGCTGGCGCTGGGATCGCTTCGAAGCGATCCTGGTGCCAGCCCATTGAAAGACTGAGGCCGCGGGGAGAAGGAGCCCTCCTCGAAGCGATCCCGGCGCCAGCCCATTGAAAGACTGAGGCCGCGGGGAGAAGGAGCCCTCCTTCTCCCCGCGGCCCCAGTCTTTCAATGGGCTGGCGCCGGGATCGCTTCGATCCCGGCGCCAGCCCATTGAAAGACTGAGGCCGCGGGGAGAAGGAGCCCTCCTTCTCCCCGCGGCCTCAGTCTTTCAATGGGCTGGCGCTGGGATCGCTTCGATCCCAGCGCCAGCCCATTGAAAGACTGAGGTCGCGGGGGGAAAGAGGGCTCCTTCTCCCCGCGGCCTCAGTCTTTCAATGGGCTGGCGCTGGGATCGCTTCGATCCCAGCGCCAGCCGATTCAAAGACTGAGGCCGCAGGGAGAAGGATCCCTCCTTCTCCCGGCGGCCTCAGTCTTTCAATGGGCTGGCGCTGGGATCGCTTCGATCCCAGCATCAGCCCATTCAAAGACTGAGGTCGCGGGGGGAAGGAGGGCTCCTTCCCCCCGCGACCTCAGTTCAATGGGCTGGTGCTGGGATCGGAGAAGTTCTCCGATCCCAGCACCAGCCCATTGAACAACCGGCCTCCGGCTAAAGGGAGGAATCCTTTTTTCTTGGATTTTCTTCCTTTAAAATTGGGTGCGCCTAATATGCCGGAGCGCCTTATATGGCGAAAAATACGGTAAATGAAATGGTCAACAATAAATATATGTCCTTGTAATTTCACTTGTAATAAGATTTAATTTTACATTTCACAAATATATAAGCATTACTAAAAAAAAACAATAGTAAGAATTCATTCAGAAAACATATCCTATCAATAAACATTTCAGTAGTACTAAAAGACAGCACTGTATTTGTTATCATATAAAGGAATCACATAACATATTTGAATGCTACTTCTTTCTCCCAAATGAGCTTTTCACTTACATCAGTACAGCAACAATATAAAAAGCTCAGTAATAAATAATACACACACACACACACACACATATATATATATATATATATATATATATATATATATATATATATATAAAGAGAGAGCCTAACAGTCATAATTATCAAATACATATATAGATGTTTCTGTGGTAAGCAAAAGTACAGATGGCAACTAAATAATTCATTTTTAAGACACATTAGCTTAGACTATTTGTGTGTATATACTTCCCAGTCCAGTTGCTAAGACCTGTATTGGAACATGGAGTTACTATTTGTCTTTAAAGAGGCTGGTTTTCATTTTATATGTATGTGAATTTATTTTGTATCTCTTTAAAATTATTGCCAATTTATATACAGCTCTAAATATTCTTTCACAAAACCTCTGCCTCCCAGTACACTGACACTGATCCATGAGCCTGAAAGATGCCCCTGTCTATGGGAACTTCCTATAGCTCTGCCCCATTTCTAGGATAATAAATAGGTTGCTGTGCAAGGAGTTTAGGGAACCTGCATCTAGCACCTATGGTACATACTAATTGTCATTAGTAATACCAGACACCTACAAAATGGAAAAGAAAAGCTTCCTGCTGTCCTGATTCCTTGGATCAAGGCCACCAAACTGAAAATAACATTTAATATATAGTCAGCAGTTATTTGGTGTAATCTTTTTTTATTGTGGAAACTGAAATTTCTGACACTGTGTCTTTAGTTTAAAAGGATTGCCAATTTGTCTGAGTATTTGAAAGCCTGCAGTACCATAACTCTGCATGGTGCTTATTTTATTGTTGGCAAAGATGTTCTTGTGCTGTGCATTCCCATTTGTGTCGGAAATGGAATTCAGTTCAACTCATGAATAGATTGTCAAAAAGATTAAAGTGTGTGCCATGCTTTTTTTTTAACAGAGGAGTGCTTTTGATGTGCTAATGTTCATTTTCACTCCTTTCATTCAGAACTGCTGGTCATTGTTTTGCACTGAAGATTGTCTGCCTCATATACACACACTCTGCTAGCTTTGTAGTTGACTATTGCTTTGAGCTTAGAGGAATATAAATAAGTGAATCTAGTTAATTTTGGAATATGGTGTACCAAATAAGGACCATACTAAGAAGTTGTGTACCAAATCACATCAGGAGCTTTTGTTAAACAAAATATTGGGAGCATTGCTGAGACATTGAAATATCAGAGTATCTGAAAACATTATAAAATACAGTCTAGCATTCCTTTTACATGACTGGTTAGTTAGCAACAAAAATATACAGTGGGTCCTTTGGATCCACAGGCATTGGATCCATGAATTCAACTACCCCACGGATTGTCATACTGCTTTTTATTAAATGGCAGTGTTGTGAATATGGATGCACTAAAGCATGTGTGTCCACATCACTGCCACTTAATAATATGTGACACAATCATCCACTTTTTTTGGCATCTGTGGGGAGGGCCCAGAACCATGCCCTTGAAGATCCAAAGGACCCACTGTAATTCCATTTGAAATGAAAGCTGAGTATGATTATTTGTCTTTTACATTGATACTTACAAACTGGATTGGATTACAAGGGGAAAGTAGCATTATTAGGATGTGGCTGATCTTCTCTAAAAGGGCAGAATTCCTATCAGGTCAACATCTTCATTAGATAAGTCAAAAAGATAGCTTTCAAATTATATATGTCTCTATCAAATTCGGGGCTCTCTTAAATGTCTCCTGCACTATAACTCTCTTCAGATGCCAGCCCTCTGGGTTTCAAAATTTTCCCCCAGCTTGGCACCAACTATTCTTTGACAGCCACACACCCACTATCTAATGTGTCCCAAACCTAAAAGACTTTTCTCAGTGTTGGTATAATTTTTAATGTGTTTCTGAAATCACTTCAGACAGCTGCTTGTTGAAACAAAGTAAGAAATTTATTTGCAATTCAGGCTGAATACAGTATCTCTTAGTGGATAGTGTTCACAATGGATGTGGTGTATAAATACTGTATTAGTTACACAGTTTATGACAGTCCGACATCATCTGAGGGAGAGATGCAGGCCCATCTCCATCGGGCCTAGCATAAGAAGAGGAGCCCTCCCTCCACTCCATCTGACGTCATCTGAGGGAGAGATGCAGGCCCATCTCCATCAGGCCTAGCCTAAGTTGAAGAGCCCTCCCTCCACTCCATCCGACGTCATCTGAGGGAGAGATGCAGGCCCATCTCCATCGGGCCTAGCGTAAGAAGAGGAGCCCTCCCTCCACTCCATCCGACGTCATCTGAGGGAGAGATGCAGGCCCATCTCCATTGGGCCTAGCCTAAGTTGAAGAGCCCTCCCTCCACTCCATCTGACGTCATCTGAGGGAGAGATGCAGGCCCATCTCCATCGGGCCTAGCGTAAGAAGAGGAGCCCTCCCTCCACTCCATCCGACGTCATCTGAGGGAGAGATGCAGGCCCATCTCCATTGGGCCTAGCCTAAGTTGAAGAGCCCTCCCTCCACTCCATCCGACGTCATCTGAGGGAGAGATGCAGGCCCATCTCCATCGGGCCTAGCGTAAGAAGAGGAGCCCTCCCTCCACTCCATCCGACATCATCTGAGGGAGAGATGCAGGCCCATCTCCATTGGGCCTAGCCTAAGTTGAAGAGCCCTCCCTCCACTCCATCCGACGTCATCTGAGGGAGAGATGCAGGCCCATCTCCATCGGGCCTAGCCTAAGTGGGAGGGAAAATGTTGTTTTATGTTATATGTAATTTTTATGCTGTAAACCGCCCAGATTGGACTACCAATGGGCGGTATAAAAATAAAATTGATTATTTTATTATTATTATTATTTAGCTTGTTTTTGTAATTGTTTCTTTATAGCTTTACATATATGTTCCCTTACAGACTAAGGGGGGATGCAGACCAGGACGTCGGGGACGCCCTGGGACGGTGCACCGCTGGAGCGAGGCACTCGCATGGCGGTGCACTGGCGGCGTCCCTGAAAGGAGCGCCAAATTGGCGCTCCTTTCAGAAGACATGGAAAGTGCGCCCTAAACACGTTGGGCGCACTTTCCCTGGCTTTTCCGCCACAGCGTGTGAGGACGCTGCGGCGGGAGGTTGCCCTCGGCGCGCCGGCCGTGCAGAGGGCCGGCAGCTCCGAGGGCAACCTCGGGAGGAGGAAGGGGCGCCGCTCGTGCGGCTGCCCCTCCTCTTCCTTGCCTCGGAGACGACCCTATTGGTCGTCTGCCGAGGCCCTAAGTTTTCACCGAACTTTTATTCAGCTTTTGTATCTTATAACCCTTCTGCTTACCTGTGACTCCACTAGTCACCAAACACTATGTCTCCTGCAGGACACTATAACAGTTTCATTCAGGATACAATTTGTCCCTTTCTTGGGTACCTAAAACCCTTTCTAACTGCCCCTCACAGCAGCCTAACTTAGCCTCAATGGCTCTTCACTCCTCAGGGCACACTAAACATTATCATCTACAACACTTTCAAACCTGCTTCTCCCTCTTGTATACTCACTCCTGGGAGCAGCCCCCACCTTTTCCTGCCTTTGCTCCCATTGGCTAATGCCAAGGTTATAATCTGCCTGTTGTCTTCACAGCAACCTTTTTTAAAAAATTGGTGTAACTGAGGCTTCCAGGAGAGGCAGTAAAAAGTGAGTCAGGGGGTAGGGGCTGCAAAGTACTTTGAGGGCTATAAGCAGCCCCTTATTGCTTGTTGCCTACCTTTGCACTAAACATACTACATTCTCATCATATTCACAGGTAGTTAGCTCAGATGCTGTGCAATCTGTTTCATGTGAGAACTTAATATAGAAAGTGGAAAAAATACCAGGGTGGATCCAATTGGTAGTACTGATTAGAGCACAAACAGTGAATCACTTGGTTTGACATAAATGTTAACTTGCCATTCAACAGTTGATTCAGTGGGTCTATTCTAATTGGGACCTTGGCCATGTGAAAACTCCCCTTCCCCATTAGTGATTCAGTGTCACTTCCAGTGTACCATTGATTCTCTGGTGTTGCCCATATGGACAGAAATTTTCCTTCCTACACAGTTACCTAACCCTTTACAAATCTTGGACGTGTTTGAATGTGCAAGTGGGGTTCAATTTTCAGGGATTATGTTATTAGGCATAATATCACTAGTCAGTTTTGGATCCTATTAGAGAATACACTCATTCCTCCACATTCACTGGGTTTAGGGGCACAGGACCCCCATGAATGTGGAAAAACCACAAATAACAAAAATACTATGTTTTTACCTGAGAGAATACCTCTCTAGGAATCTCTAGGTTATCCAGTGCAACTCTATGGTCAACATCTGCCAGACATTGACCATAGAATTGTGCTGGAGGAGCTACAAATACCTAGTAGAGTGTCTCTAGGAATCTCTAGGTCCTTCAGTGCGACTTTTGGTTAAAGTTGACCATAGAGTTGCATTGGAAGATGTAGATATTATTAGAGAGAATATATTAATAAAATCCATGAATAATCAAAGCTGCAAAAGTCAAAGCCACAGATGTGGAGGGATGAGTGTATGTGGAAAGGGTGGTGCAGCTTTATTTCTAATCTTTGAGAAATTCAGCTCCTCCAAAGAACTGTGGATATTAGTTACTTAAAAGAAAGCCATGTTGTTTTAAAAGAGCAAAGTATATAGAAGTTTCTTCTTGTTTCTGTCAACTAAAAATTTGAAATGTCTTCAGTCGATCTTTGCTAATGTATTTAAAAATAAAACATTGATTTAGGAGCTTTTAAAAACCATTCCTTCAGAATAAATTGAATCATTTGAGTTCGTGTGTTATGTTTGACATTACTCAAGCACTAACAAGAAATCAAAACAAACATTTTAAATGTCGGAATGAAAACATATTTTGGATCAAACAATTTTGAAGTCTGTCTTAACAGAGGCTTGTAAAGAGTTGGCAGGTTACATTTTTGGTCTGCATTTGTAGCTTCTGCAAGGAGTGTACTTGCAAGGAATATTTTAATTTCATGGATTGAATGCGAGCAAAAGTATCCTTCAGTTAACAAAAGTCATACTGTTTGTAATGCATTAAAGATTTTCATGGAGTACTTGTTAACTCTAGTATGACTAGCAAATGGAATTGAAGTGCAACCACCTGGTAGGGAAGTTTTGTACTTAGCTGCCAAAGGAGGCACAGAATCTGAGAGGACCAGGTGTTCTGTTAGGCATGTCTGATTGTGACAGTGGAGTAAACAGCATGGGTTCACAGTATGGCTATGAGGCTACAAGCTGGAAATGCTGCCCACAGAAGTGACTCTCGTCTTTATACTCTTTTCTATTCTTTTTAATGCAACAGTAACCCTGGTCCAGGTGTCTACAGTTTGTGGTTCTCAGTCTGTGGTTTCTTAATTAATTTACATGAAGAGGGAAACACTGGAACAGGAAAGGCTTGAGTAAATAATCCCAGTTGGCTCAAAGAAGTGAAAGGGGGTAGTAGCCACCACCTTCTGAGTTCTTGGAAATGGCTTTGTTTTCAGGTGGCAGCCTGGATATGTTAAGTATGTGACAGACTCATTTATCCCTCTACTACTCCAAATTATATCATCAGGTTACCAGAGTGAAAGCCAGAGTGTTATTTGGTTGAGGGACAAGCAATACCTACCTAATTTCCCTCTTCTACCCAACCATTAAAGGTACAGGAGCCTGTTTTCAGATTGGCAGCCTTAGATATTAGTGGCAACATTTGCGGAATCCATGTTCTAAATCTATGGTGATCTGTTCATACTTGAGAACTGGATGGAATTGCTTTTTAAATAAGGTTGGAAGTACAGGTGGCCTGTTGCTGCTGGCAGTGGAGGGAAGAAACAGTTTTCTAGGGGTAAATTAGCTCATGATCCAAAACATGTTCACTCAAATCCTGAATGTTAAGAAAAACATTATCTTTTAAAGGAAATAGAGGACAGTTGAGCTTTTGCTGGCAAAACAACAGAATCCAGAAGAAGCAGGAAGAGTTGGTCTCTCTTCCAATGCATCCTTGTGCACTCTGAATATCTGTTCAAGTGGATTGGCAATCCTCTGGAGTCAGTTTTTACTTTTTCATGTAATGCTTTAATGGGCAAGAGAAAAGGAAATTCTGTGACATTGGTGCTACAGCATCAGTGGAACAGTGGCTTTAGACCAAAAGTAGGAGGTAGCAACTCATACAAACCAAAATATTGGTAGCCAAATAGAAAATCATATGCATTTAATGTATCAAGCTGGCGTCTACTCAGTGACATTATTAGTACTGTCTCTTGCCCCTGATTCCTAAAGAGAAACTATTACATAGAAGCTTCCATCCCCAGTGTGTTCATAGCTTGTGTACCCTCTGTTATCTTTATCTAGCCTATAAGGTAATCACTATGATATTTCTAGAAAGTTGGTATATCTCCTTCCTTTCAGTTATTTTTCTTAAGTTTAACAGGTCAAATACTTTTTATCTGTTGGCATCATTTTATCAGTTTCCAGTGTTCTGTTTGTGAGTGCCATTGCTTATGTACCCAAAACTTCACCATCCACACACAACAAGGTATCAATAAGCTTTGAGGAGCCTCGTGCTTTGCAAATAAACAAACAAAGAAATAAACAAATCTTTAAAAGAAAAACAACAAAGGAGACAGTAGAAACTACAAGGGAGTGAAAAAACAAAGGACAGAATGGAATGGAAAAGTTAAACTCCTGGACAGCAATACTTAACATTTTGTTTCGGGTCTCTCTTCTTGTTTGTTCTAAATTCTTCTCAAGTGGACATGTTGAAAAACCAAGATTAACTGGTTGTTAATTATTGAAAGAAAGTGGGGAAAACTAAAAGGATAGGTGGGAGAAGACTCTAAAAACCAAACCAAACCCATATCTTTGATATTGGGGGGGGGGGGGGGATTCTATAACCCCATAGTTGTCATATTATGACATTGCACTTGAAATTTTGGGCTCTTTTAAATAAGAAATTGTAATCTTATCTGTAAAGCTATTGTGTGTGTAATAAGTAGCAGTAGAAAGAAAGGTCATGGTTATTTCTCAGCCAAAAAAAATGTTCCCAGCACTAGGGGGTGCGGGGGATGCAGACCGCACCAGATGACACCCTAAGGGGGGGGGGGTGACACCAATGTTCCTTAAACACCTATCTTTTGGCAGAAACAGGCTGTGGCATTCACCTGATTCCTTTTAAAAAAACTTTAAGAGATGGTGGGAGTGGGGTGAAGCTCAGTGGGAGCAGAAAGGAGAGGCGCCAGAATTTTTTAAAATCAAAAATTCAAATTTTAATTTAAAAAAAAACTTAACATTTGGTTTTATATATATATATATAATATTCTTTTTAAATTTTCATTAAAAACATCACATTTTAACCAAATCTTCACTATGTATATGTAAATACGTTTAGGTTGTGCATATGATACTGTAATTTGAAAGTATAATTTTAATTTTACTAGTTGTTTATATCACAACTATTAGCATTACATTCAGTGGTATATGGGAATTGCGATTTATGAATATGATTAGTGCAAAAAAGCATTACTAAGGATTCTCTATGGTATGAAATGGGAGGAGAAGGTCAATGGGGGGGGGTGTGAGGTGACACCATGAGTTACCGCACCAGGTGACAGCAACACTGGTGACACCACTGTTGATCGTATACATTAGCCCAAACCTTCATAGGGGGGTTGCAGACTGCCAGAAATAGTGCAAATTGAGTCCACTTTTAGGGTTAGGGTTATTGCTAGGGAATCATGGGAATTGTTTTTTTTTATAAGACATTGAGCCTTCTCTGTCAGAGAACTCTGATGCCACAATAAAATACAGTTCCCATTATTCCCTAACCCTAATCCTAAAAGTGGACTCAATTTGCACTATTTCTGGCAGTCTGCAACCCCCCATAGACAGGCAGGAAAAAGTGGCTTGAAGTTGCCTTTTCCAAAACCACATTGAAACCCCACCAACCGCACTGCTGGCTCCCAAGGCAGCTGGAGTGTGCATGTCATGCACACTCCAGCTTCAAGCTGCGCCTCTGGGAATTTTTTTTTTACTATCCCTGCGTACACTTGCAGGAGTGATCCCTGTGAATCTGCATGTGCAGCGCTTCATGGGAGAGGGCATCAGAGCAGATGTGTGCCCATGTAGATGCCAGCAAGGTACAATTATGCCTCTCTTCACCCCTATTCCCTCTATGCCCCCTCTTTGACAGTCTGTTTTGTGTATGTTGTACTCATCTGCATGAGAGGTTCCATGGTTTCTCTTTTGGGCATTGCCACCCCCACCACTTGTGTATGGCAGCTCCATTCCTTTTAAATGCGCTCCTGCGATGGGGCGTTTACATGCACAATTAGGGTTAGGGTTTGGAAAGAGCACCTCTTTAGAGCTACACTGGCATTGGTGCATTTATACCTACATGTGAAGGTGCATACTTTCTGGGAAGAAGCAGAAAAAAGTCGCTTCTTTTTGAAACAGCTTTTCTCCCCATAAGACAGTTAAAGGGAGCTTTCTGGCCTTGAAGCTGGCCTGAAACCTGCTTATTTTCCCATCTGTTTTGCCCTTGAGTGGGTGACACTGGGCAAATCACACTCTCTCAGCCTCGGAAGATGGCAATAGCAAACCTCCTCTGAACAAATCTTGCCAAGAAAGCCCCATTATGGTTTCGCATTAGGGTCACCATAAGTCAGAAATGACTTGAAGGCACACAACAACAATACTGAAGAACCTATGGTTGAAATTGGAGAATGCAGATTAGTGGAAAGTTCATGAGGGGGGTGGCCACTATTCGCCAGGGTCACCCCTGCTTTCCTTGTCAGTAAGATTGTCTGATAGTGTACCTGTAGAGTGACTGTGGTTTGAGTTCCTTAGAAAAACATTTCGGCTGCCATTCTACACACTATTCACATGGACATATGAATCATTGAATTTAGTGTGACTTAAGACATTACCACATGAGCCCAATTCTTGCAGCAATTACATCAGTTTAAAAATAATGGAAACATACCTGTTTCAGAGCAGCCATTATCACACATCTTCACAATTGTAATTGCACAACTTGGGCTGCTGCAGCCATTGTGCCCTCTTTCTGACTTCCCCTTAACCCTGCCACTCTCTTCTTTTTTTCCCCCATATCTTAAAAAAAACATACAACATACTATACATACATCTAAGACATACCATTTACAAAACAAACAAACAAACATAAAAAGACTTCCCTTCCTTTACTGAGAATATATAGTGATTACTTATATCAACTTTCATATATTTCCATTTAATCTTATAATCTGCTCTATATTAATATTAAATTTCTCAAATGTATATTTAACCACATTCTTCATTATCTGTAACACACCATACATGTTGTTCTGGACAACTACATTAGTTACCAAGACCCAATCATACACTTTTACATCAAGTATGTTTCCTATATACACTGCCCTGGTTATTGTATTCTTTTCATCCTTCTTTCAGAGCAATCACTCCATTCTCCCCCCAGAATTCTCTGAAGTAATTCGTAATTGGGGACCATTCCCTTTCAAATTTATTCCTAGTTTGTCCCTTTAAAAAAGTTGTCAGTTTATCCATTTCCATGCTATCATACAACTTGTATTGCCATTCTTGCAGGTTGGGGGCTTCTTTACTTTTCCATTTCTTTGCGATTACAGTTCTTGCTGCATATAGCATGTAAAACAAAATTTTTCCAAATTTCTTTTCCGTTTCTTCATCTATTAGACCTAACAAAAAGGTGGTGAGATGTTTACTCAACTTGATACTTACAAAATTTTCTATTTCTCAATGTATTTGTGTCCAATATTTTTCAGACCTTTTACATTCCCACCACATATGCATGTAGGTACCTTTTGATTTCAGACAATTCCAGCAGTTATTTTTATAAATCTTGGATAGTCTTTCTGGTATTGAGTACTATCTATATTGTGTCTTTAGATAGTTTTCCTTTAAGTTTAGTTTTCCTAAAGTTTTCCTAAAGGAACCCTACCACCCTGTTCTATGCCCTACCCAGCATGCCTGTTGGTTATTTTATTTTACTTTTAACTTTTCCACACAGTTCTGAATCTTTGCTACTGCAGTTGAAGTTTAAATTAAGAAAAAATAAATAGAAAAAAATACAGGCGATTAGCCTGCTTGGGAATAGCCAGGGAAAGTGGGAGAGTAGATGACACTGATTCCATGTGATTCCTAGTAACAGAACTGCCCTGGCAGCCGTGTTTTGCACCTGGGGATTTGCATGATTGTGAGGTTATTGGTGAATTTCCCCCATCAGTGAAAAAGGATGTCCAAATCATACCTCCAGAACACACAATGGAGGTGTTCTGGCATGCAGTAAGTATCAGCAAAGCCACTTTTCCCCCGCTGTAATCATAGTTTAAAAGCCTTGTGTAATAATCTCCTTACATCTGAGCAGACAGGCATAGGATTATAATAGACAATAGCCATTAGAAAGTAGCTGATGACAAATTTAAAACTATTTGAAAATAATCTTTCTCCCCCCCCCCCATACCTATATTTAGAATATAGACTGGTTTTATAATACAAAATGGGCACGTATCTATTAAGCATTATCTGATTGTACTTATCTCAAGCACTTACAGAATTCCCCCAAAATTTCCAAGTTAAAATTACGCACCTGTACATGCTACTGGACCGTAACCGATAATGTGTACTATACCTTTGAAGTTTTGTCCTTAATCTATGAGAAGATGGTTTTTAAGAGGATGATGTGGTTACTTATTTACAGTATTTGGCACAATCTTCTGATAGCTGACACTGGAATAATGTCTGCAGTTTCTCTATTACTTTTCTTTTAAATGCACATGCCAGAATCCTGTTGTTGTACTTTTCTGGCATAAAAATAGTTGTGTTAGGTCAGTCCCTAGTTCAGCCAATCATTCCACAAGAACACGGAGCACTCCTTTTCACTATGACTTGGTGGGGACAGAGCTGGTCACAATAGATTTGCTCAAGGCCATAGTGCCCATCATGCATCTGTCTGCTCAGCTGTAGAATCTAGTATAACTATGCTGGTGTATATTTGTTTGTGTGTACATGGCTTCAAATCGCCTGTCACCTTATGGCAACCCTGTGAATTTCATAGGATTTTCTGAGGCAAGGAATACCGAGGTTGTTTTGCCAGTTTCTTCCTCTGAAATATAGCCTACAACACCTGGTATTCATTTGTGGCCTTCTATTCAAGCACTAACCAGGACTGACCCTGCTTAGTTTCTAAGATCACAGAATGTGGTGCTTTTAGGACAGGGGTAGGCAACCTTTCCCCTTTAAGGGCCGAGGGACTTCAGCTCCCAGAAGCCTCAGCCATGTTGGCCAATAGTCCCATGTTGGCCAGTAGCTCCTGGGATTCTGGGAGCTGAAGTCCCTCGGCCCTTAAAGGGGAAAGGTTGCCTACTGCTGTTTTAGGATATTTAGGTGGGGTATATGTTTGCATTTATATATACATGCATATACATATATATATATATGTTTACACTGAGAGCCAGCATGGTGTAATCATTTGAGTGTTGGACTTGGATTCCCAAATCCTGGCTCAGCCATGGAAATCCACTGGGTGGCCTTGGGCAAGTCACACACTCTCAGCCTCAGAGAATGTCAGTGGCAAACCCTCTCTGAAGAAAACTTGCCAAGAAAACTCCATGATAGGTTCACTGACTTAGGGTTTCCATAAGTCAGAAACAACTTGAAGGCACACAGCAACAAAGAACAACAACATGTTTACACTACACTAGAGGAGTATAGGATCTTGGCTATAGTAAATTGTCATATTTTACAGGCTCATGTGGATGTTAATTCACAAATTAAAGTAGCGTTATGGCTATGTGACATAAGCAGCTGCAGTCATAAGATTAAGATATACATACATTCATTTATGTTTATGGTTTATTTTGAGGATAAGCTATCAGTTATGTTGCATGCCTTTCCATTCTTTCTGTTCCTCTGTTCTCATTTTATTCAATGTGTCAAAAAAACAAAAACAAAACCAGAGCTTACTTTCATTACAGGTGTTCAATCAATAGGTAAAAGAGCTAATTGCCATTCTTGGTTCAGTAAGCATTGTTGTTATGTGCCTTCAAATCAACTCCAACTTAAGACATCCTTGTCATAGGGTTTTCTTGGCAAGATTTATTCAGAGGAGGCGTACTATTGCATTCGCCTGAGAGAGTATGAATTGCCAAAGGTCACCTAGTGAGTTTCCATGGCTGAGTGGGGTTTTCAGCACTGGTCTCCTAGATTCCTACCTCCACACTCACTACACTACACTGACTCTCATTCCAGTAGGCATAATTCCACATACCAAAAAAAAACCCCTATGGTGAATGACATCAGTAATATCCCATGTGATGGTGATATCAGGGGTAGGCAACCTTTCCCCATTAAGGGCCGAGGGACTTCAGCTCCCAGTAGCTTCAGCCATGTTGGCCAGTAGTCCCATGTTGGCCAATAGCTCCTGGGATTCTGGGAACTGAAATCCCTCGGCCCTTAAAGGAGAAAGGTTGCCTATCCCTGAGCTATATAGTTATTTGGCAACAGCACAAAGCTACATAAATTGAACTTCCACAATTTATCCTTGGAATTATTCCTAATTTCATCTTCACAAGGTAGATAGACAGTGATGACTAGATATTTTTGTGCTTAACTCTTTCTTTAAAATATTTTTGTCTTCATTACTTCTAGTCCAGTAGGTGGTTTAAAGTTCCTATATCAGTGAAGCACTTACACTAATATTGTTTGACTCTATGGGCTAGACTGAAATAGAATGAAATGGAGTAGAATAGAATAGAATCTTTATTGTGGCCATAGACTAGCACAGATAAAAAGGGGATACAGAATAAAAAGAAGATTAAAAGATTAAAATTAAAAACAGTATTTTAGATATCCTTTCAGATTACACAGCTCCAGTGTAGCAAGACAAGATTGGTATTAGTCTACTGCGAAGGTCATTGCCTGGCAAATTTTAACCGCAGCTGCACAGAATCTGGCAACATTATATGTTGTATCAGGGTTGATGTCTGAAAGCAACAGAGAAGTGTAAAAGTGTCCAGTGTGCCCTTGTTATTTATGTAATAGAGGCGAAAAATTCTAAGGCAGATGTCCCTGTAGTATGAGCACTGGAGTAATATAAGCTCTGTTGTTTCTGTTTGGCCAGAGTCACAGGGGCATAGTCTGTCTGAGAAGTGGGTTTTTTTATATCAGCCTTCAAGGACAGCTGAGAGGAGGGCATGATATTGTGCCATAGTAAAAGCTCTCCAGTGTTTAGGTACTTCAAGTTTTGCTAAGCATGCCATAGGTCAGACCTTAGGTTCCAAGATCAGATAGTATCTGGTACCTTTACGGTATTTTGGGCTATATAACTGCTAGAAAATGTTACACGAAAGCACTTAGTATAATTTTATGTTCATGAAGGTATACATTGGTCGCAGTATACCACCTTTTTACAGAACTGCAACATTGCACAGCCCAGTACATATTGATGCACAGTACACAACAGTGCAGAATGTGGAACAGTGTACAGTGGTACCACACAACTCTGCTTTCATAATCTTTAACTGAATATGGAATTTACACATTGGCCAAAAAAAGGTCAACTGCATGTAGAAGGTAACTTATGCTTGTGTAAGACACCAACAGAATGTTAATTTCCCATGGGCAACAGGTTGGTCATTGTGCAAACAGCATGTTGTGCTTGATCCATCATTAAACCAGCTGATCCATCATAACTATTCTCATTTTTATTTGTTTATCATTTTCACATACTTAAAATGCAAAAAGCTGTTAACTCCTCTCCCACCCCTTTATGCCTTTCCTTTCCATTTGTTTCCCAAGTTCACAAGTGAAAGCACTTCATAGTAGTTCTTAGTTGAGCTTTCATTCCATTAGAAAGAGCACCTCATAAACTAGGAGTGTTTCCTCTGCCTGCTGTAGAGTAGCTGGAAATCAGGCTAAAAACCTTGAGGGGAAGAAAGACAATAGATATTTGAAAACTCTTTGGCCTTCTTGTTATTTCTAGCTTCCTGGTTCCTACCTTTTGAACTTGTAGGAAAAATCAGATTCAAATTACTGGGAAATTTCCCTATTTTATGTATAAAGAAACTATATGTAGTAATCACATTATAGATGTATATCTGTTGATTTCCACATGTTTTGGGGGAGCAATATTGTTGCTCATCACTACTTCTGCTCTCCTTACTGTGTGAATATTTACACTGCTCTGAAATAGCATCATTATTATTCATTTCATTATTGACTTGAATTAATTTGCCATTTGTAGTATCTTAGTCAAAGGCACTTGGGCACATCCTCCGTTTATTACATCGTGTGTTGATGTGCTGGATGTCTGAAGCCTTTTTTACAGGATGTTATTAGGCACAGCATGAAAAGAGTTTCCAGTTTATCTGCCTCGATTGAACTGAGCCCATGAGCAGACTGCTGACTAAAAGGGCCAGGGAGGAATTGTCAGTATATGGCAGACCCACAGAGGTCCACAGGCTCAGGTGGTTTTCAGCCATAAGTCTAGCTTAGCTCTTCCAGTAATTTGTCACGCCTTGGTCTTCTCCTGCTGCGCTAGCACGTGCCAGCTTAGTGTCAGAAAGTCTGTGCACCAGACGGCCACTCAGGCCTAACATCCCGCTGTTCAGGACCAGCGGCTTGCTGTGTCAGTGTGGAATAGGGAGCCCTGGCAACAGCCAAGTGCTATGCGGAATAAGCATGTTCATAATGAGATCTGAATGGCATCAGTCAGTCCCTTTAGAATAGATTCTAGGCGTGTGCCTCCTCTCATAGGAAGTTTGGCAGCCTATTCATTAACAAGAGTCATCAGGAGTTCAGCCTATAACAGTAAAGCAGCCCCAAATACATTTGGGTACACAGGCCAATGTTTGTACTAACAGGAATGGTCTTTGAAAGCACAAAGTAAATAAAAATGGCAGCAGGCACATTGTGGGAACATCCATGCACATGTTACAGCCATGCAGGAGTGACACTGAGCATGTATTTGAAAACATTTTCAAGTTGGTTCTTTCCTAGCCGATGATCTGTTGACTTTGGTGTTTATAAGTAAAAAGGTTTGGTTTTGTCCTCACACAGATAGCTTTCAAACCATTTACTATTGCAGCGTCAAGTTTTTTGTATGATGTGCTACATAAATGAGCAAGTTGCTAAGATTTGGCACTTTTTCAATTCCTGCAAGTGTTACATAAAACTAAGATACTTTCTTACATTTGCAGAATACTAGGAACATATGAAAACCTATTTTTAAATCATGACACACAGGAAATGAGATCCTACTGGCAGTTTAGGCGTCTAATTCATAAAGTCGTATGTGAGGTGCTTTAATCTGTTGTAGGTTTGTTCAGAATGTTGTCCTGTTGTTTGAAGTGCATGATTCACCTTCAAAGAAAACAGAAGCTGCACACAAAGAGAGAGATTTGCTCTCTCCTCTCTGAAAAGCTATCACAAGCAGGGGTCCTATTAAGACAGCTGGAAAGTTGCTTCAGCTTGTTACGCTTGTAAGTTTTATTGGTGACTGGTTTTTGATTATGCATTTGAATGGTGTGTGTTCCAGGTTGCTGGGTTTTAATTAAAAGGCAATACTGTTGGTTTTAGATGCTTTGTTGTCACCATAATTAAAATTGGAGTATACATATGTTCTTTCTTTTTTAATTGGGTACATTAAGAAATAAGAGATTTCTGGTATATAAAGAAAATCTCCCAAGATAGACTTTGTGACTTTAGCATATAAAAAAACTTAATAATTATATACATCTTTCTATTTTAAATGAAGCAATAATTTTTCTTGTGTTTTCTCTTCTATACTATATACCTCAAATACAAAATTAATTTTAAAGAATGATTAATTTATATAGAAATAATCTGTAGTAAAGAATATAATGACTGTAATGCTTTTCTTTCATGGTTATAAGACAGTTGTTTTCATTTGTTACATTGAGGTCCAAATTCAGTTTGGAAACCAGACTTTTTCTTAATTAGCTTTGTACTGAAGTATTGCATCCATTTCAATACTTTCAAACCATTTCAATAGCCCAGAAAGATATTAATTATTGCAGTAGTTGGAATCATATGGCTTTGACAATATATTGTGGCAAATGAGATATAGTTTTCTTTGTAAATTGTATGGGTTAAATATGCTTGTGCAATGTTGGGGCTTGAATCCTATAGGCTTCCTTAACCAGCTTCTTGCAGTTATGAGGAAAGAGCACTGTATCTTGAAGCAATAATCCAGAATCACAAAGAAGTAATGACATTTGAGGATTTTGCTGCTCAGGTCTTCTGTCCCTCTCCCAGTTATTCCCTTGGTGCATGTGGTGAGTCTCAGCTATTATTATTATTATTATTATTATTATTATTATTATTATTTCTTTCACCACAGACAAGCACTTGAATGGCAGATGTACACCTGTTTTCCACTGATAAATGGTTGCAAATTTAAGAAGAGCATTCTCCCTCTGAATTAGCTAATGAATATCAAAAGCAGTGATGACATTCATTTTAATTTGTTTTGCATCAGAGCTGTTCACTCAGTTCCTTTCTTTAGCTATCCTGTTAACCTCTGAATCTAGCAAGGTTAATGAACTTTCTCTCACTAATGTGTTCGGATTCATTCAAGAGTGCAGGCTTCTTGCTGTGCTGAGAATATGTTGTGCAAAACCCATTCGTGAATCAGCGCGTACTTATTGAAAAATAGTTCCTCACAGTAGAAAGCATTGCTTCTGATGCTAAATGGGGATTATGCTTCTGCAGTACTAGGACCAAGGATTAACTGTTTGCAGGGTAAAAATGGGGTTGTGTCAGTCAGCCATAATGCCAGTGATGCTATACATTACTGGACTTTTAAAGTTCATATGATGAGTTTTATTATAAGAGTGTGTATGCAAGTGTTCATGCTTTTAAATGAAGGCTTTTTGTTTTGAGAGTCCATTTCATAATTCATTACTCTGTCTTACAAAAGAGACATGAGGCAAACCAGATGGATTTCTTAATGCAAATTCCTTTATTCCCTGTTTATACCCATTTTGTGAAACTGACTCTTCCTAATTATATTATGATTCTGTGTTGGATTGTTGAATTGATGGATTATCTCAAACCCTGGTGAATGTTTAGGCGCATCTGTTTTCTTTCTCTTATTCTAACTGACTGACTATCTTTATATCTGAACTAAGAAATATAACAAATTAAATTTACTGAAATGAATCACTTTACAAATAAAATCAGGCATGCATCACTGTTTAACATTAGTGGTTTCAGTCCTTGAGCTTTCCAAGCTTTGTTAAGAGATAAGAGGTATACGCATGTACTTGTATTGGTCGCCAATAGCAGCAGGCAGAAGGCTTTGGAGATAAGCAAGCTGGCAGAAGTATAGAGGAACCATTGCTATTTACATAATCGCACCTCTGCTTCCTGGAGAGGCGTCAAGAGACGGGGATGGCCTCTATTGATCTTTGTTGAACTGGAATACTAAACAACATTAGAAAAGCTTATAAGTAAAGCTTTGATTAATGTTTTCTCTATTAAAAATGTGGAGCAGCTGTGAACTGAATTCTTTACATATCCTGCCAAAACTGCAGCATTCTGTCGTTTATTTTATAAAAGTATAGAAGTTCCACTAATTTGAATGTTATCAAGACATTTAACTAATAAATTCAATAGAAAATAGTAATAGAGCCCCCAAAGAAATATTTAAATCTCCTGCTGTAATTATTTTACCATAAATGCTTGATTCTCTGCGTGTGTTTATTATACATGGAAGTTGTCATGAAATTATTTCTAAAAAATGTGGGCTCAGAAACCAAAAAAAAACAGCTCAGCATTCTGACAGAACACGCTTGTGTGCTTTGCACTTTATTTATTTATTTATTTGCCATTATAAAGTTCACTGTAAAGTCCCTAGGGATAAGTCTTAGTAGGCTGACTGTCTAGAAAATAAATGGCCCTGAATTATTAGCTTCTGTGTTTGGCATTGGCATAAATATATTGAAAATAATTACTATCCCACTCCACAGTATAAAACAAAATTTCCAGGATAATTTATAGTTCAGAATGATTATTGTTGAAGTCAAAGGGTCTCATGGCCAACATCCATAGTTTTTTGTGGGTTTTTCGGGCTGTGTGGCCATGTTCTAGAAGAGTTTCTTTCTGATGTTTTACCTGAATCTGTGGCTGGCATCTTCTCTGAAGATGCCAGCAACAGATGCTGGCGAAAAGTCATAAAGAAACTCTTCTAGAACATGGCCACACAGCCCAAAAAACCCACAAAAAACTATGATTATTGTTGTTAGTTGCCCTCAAGTCAAACCCCATTGATGGCAACCCTGTGGATGAGCCATTTCCAAGATGAAGATGCCTGTTCTCCACTGCTTGGTCTCCACTGCTTTGCTCATGTCCTGCAAATTCATGCCCATGACCTCTTTGATTGAGTCTGTCCATCTAGCGTGTGGCCTTCCTCTCTTTCTTCTGCCCTCTACCATTCCTAGCATTATTGTCTTTTCTAATGAGTCATGCCTTCTCATGATACAACCAAAGTTTGACATCCTCAACTTGGTCATCTTAGCTTCAAGGGAGAGTTCAGGCTTGATCTGTTCAAGGGCCTATTTTGGCTGTCCACGGTATCCTCAGCACTCTTCTCCAGCACCACACCTCAAATGCATTGATTTTATTTTTATCTGCTTTCTTCACTATCCAACTCTCACATGGTGATGGGGAATACAATGTACGATTCTAACTTTAGATCTTAGTTGTATATCTCTACTCCTTAGGATCTTGTCTAGTTCCTTCACAGCTTCCCTCCCCATTCCTAGTCTTCTTTTTACTTTGTGGCTGCAGTCTCTGTATTGTTCAATGTTTGATCCAAGGTCGGGGAACTCTTTTACTATTTTGATTTCCTCATTGTCTAGGTTGAATTTATGTGGCTAATGGAGCATACCAGGGAATTATGGTGGGGCGGGGGAATCAGTGTGTGCTTTATAGACTATTGCAAAGTTAAGTTAATTATACTCTGCATAGATCACAGAAAGCTATGAAAGCATCTTAAAAACATGGGAGTGCCACTACATCTTATAGTCTTGATGAGAAATCTGTACTTAGGACAAGAGGCCACTATCAGAACAGAATGTTTCCCAATTGGCAAGGGAGTCAGGCAAGCCTGCATTCTATTGTGACTAACTTTTCCACTTGTATGCAGAAAATATCGTACGAAGAGCAGGCTTGGACATAGAAGACAAAGGAGTGAAGACAGCAGGAAATAATATCAACAATTAAGATATCAGAATCATAGGACAGTATAATGCTTCTATACAAAGACAACTGGATGTGTCATCCTGTAGCTCTTACGAGGCCATCCCAAGAGCCATTGGAGCAGAGATGGAGGCCCATTGTAGAGATCCTTCCTGATCAGTGCCAAAAAATTCCACCAATTGTGATAGCTGTAAAGGCAAAATATGGGCATGCTTGGCCACATCCAAAGCCCTCTCCTTCCCTGGAAATTCCTGGAATAGTGGGAGGGAAGACTTTGCAGACTGCCAGAAATAGTGCAATTTGAGTCCACTTTAAGGGTTAGGGTTAGTGCTAGGGAATCATGGGATTTGTTGTTGTTTTTTTCTGAGACATTGAACCTTCTCTGTCAGAGAGCTCTGGTGCCACAATAAAATACAGTTCCCATGATTCCCTAACTCTAACCCTAACCCTTAAAGTGGACTCAATTTGCACTATTTCTAGCAGTCTGCAAAGGTTACCCTAGCATTGACATGGTTGTTTTCCCTCCTTTTGAAACTAATGAGAGAAAAATAAAAAATAATCAGGAGAAATGGAGTTTTGAAAATGTAAATAAAACCCATTCCTTCATGACTTTGACTCTGAACAACAGGGCTACATATTATCCAGTCTGCACTCATACCATATTGTGCTGTAAGACTGCAAACTTTTATAGTGTAAACTGAGAATGAGTCCTACTGAGCTCAGTTTGGCTTACTTCTGAGTTGACATATACAGGATTTTAGAACAGTACCACAAGCAAAGGAATCAGCAGCATAAACATCTTCGAAAACAGATTAAAATGTCTAGACCAAAGGTGGGCAATGTATAGCTCTCCAGATATTTAACTGCAAATTCACATCATAGCAACTGTCATTGGTGGCTATGAAGGAAATTTTAATCCAGTAGCATCTGGAGGATCAGAAATGATCTGTCCCTGGTTACTTACTTGGCACCAGGAAAATGCAAGTGAGCTTTTCTGAGGGAAAACACCAGAAAGTCTCAAGGCAACATACGTATATTTATTGATTTGGTTTAGTTTGATTGATAATCCAACTTTTCGCTAGACCTGGAACCCAAGGCGGTTCACATGATTAAAAGCAAGTAAAGTAAAAACTCAGTCACTTATAGTATTAAATCAGAATTAAACAAGTTATAATAATACAACTCAATTACATTTAAAATAGTTTAATAGTACATACATTAAAATAATAATTTTAAAAGTAAGAAATAATAGCATGCATGTATTTGTAGGCCATGTCCTTCACCGGCAGATATTTATTTATGGACTACATGGACTTTAATGGATTAGAGATCATTCCAAAAACCTTATGCCATAATAATTTTGTTCACTTTGATGTGCCAAAAGACTCCTTCATGTGTTTGCAATGATAGATGAACACAGCTATCTGCATTGGATTTTTTTTTTCCTGGAGAGAGAATGTCTCAGATGCCACAATACCATTGAAACAGGTCCTCTCCCTAGATGCAGTTCTTCTCCTCCAAAAGCCAGCAGTGACACAGAGAAGGACCTTTGTCAAGGATCTCAGTATTTAGATCTGTTTGTAAGACAGTAGGAAGTCCTTGAGCTTATGCTGTCTGAGTAGCAGATTCTCCCAAAAAGGTGTTCACATATAGGTTTTGTGCATTCCAAAATGCAACTGAGCTTAAAGTCAAGACAGAAGAGGTTGAATTTTTTTTTAAATCAAAGTGCAATCATTCATTTTTCAGCTTAATGCAAATTGACAGAGTATAATTAACTTAACTTTGGCAGTTAAATCTGTCCATGCAATAAACTCATCTAAATGTTTTACATATCTGCATGTGTGAATGAATGGGCCTACATAGGTATCTCAATGAATGGTTGTGCTTACATTTCTTTAATACTGGTCATTGCTGATGATCATTACCAAACCTTTACTGTTTTCTTTCCTTTTCTTGCTCACACACACATATACGCTCACTAGATTTCAAAGAAGTAGCTGTGTTAGAAGCTATACAGATGGGCAGCTCTGGGCTGCCCCTGCTAGTGGTGGATAGGGGCTGCGGCAACCGCACGCCACGGCTCCGATCCTTCCTTTTGCCGCCCCTAAAAGGAGCGGCAAAGTGCCGCTCCTTTTAGGGGCGGCAAAAGGCTGCCCTAAGAGCCAGCGTCACAGCTCTTCTGTGCCCTTTTGGCACAGCATGTCTACGCACTGCGCCAGGAGGGCATCCTGACACCGTGCAAAAGAGTCACGCAGCATCAGGATGGACTTGGGGTGGCCAGCGTGTGGCTACCCCACTCCAACTCCACCTCCACCTCCAGGCCAGCCCTTTAGGCTGGTCTGCAACACCCCTGTGTCTTTTACAGCATAAAAAGGGGGAAGGGAAAGAGGGGGGAGGAATGTAGCAATATCTTTAAGCCTAACTGGTTTTTATTTTAACATAAGAATGGATAAATCTTTATTATGGACATAAACAATCACATTTACCATGAGCTTTCATGGATATAAAACTTCTTCAGATACAGTACAAAGTTATATCAAACTCTCAGGTTAAAAAGAATATGTATAAAATTGTGGGAGTAAGATATTTGCATATTTAGGGCAAGGGGCATAATTTGCTTTTTTCTGGATCATATTACATTTCATCCCACTCCCACAACTACATAAATATGCTTTATAACCTGAGGTTTTAATATAACTCTGTACTGCAGCTGAAGAAGTGGGTTTGTATCCACAAAAGCTCATGATAAAATAAAAACCAGTTAGTCTTAAAAGTGCAACTGCATTCTTCCCCCTTCCCCCTTTTTATAACTCACATTCCTTGAAAATGAAAAAGAAAAAGAAAAAAGCTCATCATAGAAGAGAGAGAGTGAATGGGATAAGAAATCTCTAGGATAGGATTTCCATAAATCCAAGTTGACTTGAAACCACATAACCACCATGGCAGAAAGGGGGCTGAATTCAGCTCCTTGATTCTTAGCCATTTTGACCAGTTAATATTTCACTACATTAGCCATATACAATAGTTTATTTTATTTTTTAATGGACATGCTTAAGTTAAATAATGGCACTCCTAGTCCTTTATAATATTTACATTTTAAATATAAGAAAAATCCATGTCCATTTTTCCACTGACTCATTCATATGATCTAATAAGACTGTGGCAAACAGGATAAGGAATATGTAATATAGCAACAGGATAGAGTATAGAAAAAGTACCGTAAATCTGGTGGTTAATCTCTTCTGCATTGCTTCCTATGGGCACTTCAGAGATCTTGGAGAAGAGAAATGACTATCTGCTATCACTTTTTTGTATAATAAGTCTCTTTCAATAGTAAATGACTCAGCCACTTCCTTGAACATCTTCACCCTACTTGTCAGCCACGGGATGCTAATTTAACTCCCACTAAGCTAATGAATTAATAGAACTGAGCAAATAAAAACCATATAGCTATTTATAGTTAACTTCCTTAGTTACTGGAAATGTTAATGTTCCAGAAAAGTAAATTAGTGTTTAGTTTCCGAATAATTTCATCAAGAGCTAATAATAGACATATTTTGATGCTGATGTGTGAATTTCAGCTTGTGTGATGTTGGCATCCCAAAATCCATACCAGAAAACACATGTTTCAAAATATCCAAGTTTCAGTTCATCTCTTAAAAGATTAATTGACGTGGGCATATTAGATTGCCAAGAGGACTGATCTAATCACTGTTGTGTCCAAGTGCATCTGTTCATTGTGAGGTCATTCATGTGCATGCAAAATAAACTAATGCTCAGAAAAGATAGAGCAAATGCAACTTTTTTCCAGTTGCAGGAGAAGCAAGATACATGCTCTGATTAGGAATTTAAGCTTTTATATTCTTAAGACTATCATTAAAGTTAAGAAGAAACTGCGAAATTCGTGATAATTTGTCAGTAAACTGGCTACTTTAATATTACAGAATAGTTGTTGCTGCTTTGTGAAACAATAGATGTTACAGCATATCCCTTAAAGTAAAGCATTTCTGTTTCAAAATGTGTCTAAACTGTCTTCAACGTCATGTTAAACATTCTTGTTTTGTGCTTTTCATATTTTTTAAATTAGGTTCCCCTCTTCCTTTGGACTAGGTACAGGTGACCATGACCAGTAGTTTCACTTGCCTTATGTCATACGCATGCTTAGTAAAATTACTAAAAGCTATGGCATCGAGAGCAATTCAAAAACAAGTTTTATAGATTAAGGAAAAACATGAGCCAATAAATTCTGATTGAAATTGTTTCCTTGTGAGATGAAAAATTAAAATATTTTTGTATCTTGACTACCGGACACTTTGACATAGATAAATTGGACCAGACTTGCAACTCCAGGTAGGAGATCCCTTTTAAAAAATAAAAATAAAAAGTTTGGGTACAGCCCCATAGAAAACTCTGTTGCCCTCCCTCTCAGAGCTGTGATTACCTGGCTTTATTCAGGCCTTCCAAGCTCTTCATATGGACCAAAGCATTTTGCTGTCCAAGTTAAAAATTCTAGTTGACCTCTTTTCCCTACTCCAGGCCAAAACCATAAACATGTGCATCTAATTTCCATTTCAATGAGCCTTGTGTAAAACAAGATCCTTGTGATTGTACTCCATATCTGTCTATTTTGGCTATGATGGATCACTCTCAGAATCCATCACTTGACAACAGGGCACTCTGCTACCTATTTTCAGGCTTTAAGTCTTTACGGTTTTCAAGGAAATAAATAATAATAATTCCAAATTAATAACAAATAGTACAATTAGTAGTTACAAATCTTCTACATGCATGTGGTCCTTTTGTTGCTGTTGTTAACTGCCCTTGAGTCAATCTTGACTCATGGTGACCCTTTGGAAGAGACATCTCCAAGACCCTCTGTCCTCCACTGCTCTGCTTAATTCCTGCAACCTTAATATCCATGAACTCCTTAATAGAGCCCACCCATCTGGCATGTGGCCTTCCTCTTTTCCTACTTTCCTCCACCTTTCCCAGTATTATTGTTTTTTCCAAAGAGTTGTCCCTTCTCATGATGTGAAAGATCTCTTGTTCTTTCCTTTTTGTTGTTGTCTTCTGTTTCTCTGCATTGGTCGTTGTAGTAATTTTCTTTATCTTTCCACACAAGCTGTTGTACTGTTGCATTCAAAATTCTTACTTTGTTCCTATCTCCCTTTTGTTTTTCTTCTCTTCTTTTCTTTATTGCTTGTACTGTTTTTTTTTCCTGTCATCCATGTTTTTCCCCCCTTCCTTTTTGTTTGTTGAAAGTGTCTGTCTGCATTCTTCTTTTATTATGCCCCTGGCTTCCGGCCATAGTGCCTCTGGTTCTCGGTCTATTATGTCTAGTAATGCAAATCTATTTTTTATGTTGTCAGTAAATTCTGTTGAGATATTACTTAGATCATATTTTGGTATAATCACTGGTTTCATTTTCTGCTTGAGTCTTACTCTTATTTTTGATATGAGTAGTTCATGATCTGTGCCACAGTTGGTGCCTAGTCTAGTCTTGGCCACCAGTATAGAGTTTCACCATCTTTTGCTTCCTGTTATATAGTCTGTTTGATTTTTGTGTTGACCATCTGGTGATGTCCATGTGTATAGCCTTCTTTCTGGTTGCATGAAGATTGTGTTTGCAATGAATAGGTTATTGGCTTCACAAAAATCTATCAGATGCTCACTTGCTTCATTTCTTTGCCTAATCCAAATCTGTCTACTATTTTTTATTCTTCTTTGCTTCCAACTTTTGTGTTCCAATCTCCAGTGGTCAGCTTGACATTTGTGTTGGTGTGCTATCAATTTCTTCCTGTACTCCTTCATGGAATCTATCAATTTCTTCCTGTTCTGCCTCTGTGGTTAGTGCATATACATGAATTATGGTGATATTCATAGGTTTACCATGGAGCCTTACTGAAATGATTCAATCTGATTTTGCATTGTATCCACTGACTGCTTTTGCCACAACTTTTCTTAGTATGAAAGCCACCCCATTTCTTCTTGCCTTTTCATTCCCTGAGTAGAGCACTGTGTAGTTGTGTGGGTCAAAGTAGCTCATTCCTGTCCATTTTAACTCACTCACCCCCAGTACTGCTATGCCTTGCATTTCCATTTTTACTATGGGCCTTTACAGACTGCCAGAAATAATGCAGTTTGAGACCACTTTAACTGCCCTGGCTCAGTGCTAGGAAATCATGGGAACTGTAGTTTATTGTGGCACCAGAGCTCTCTGACAGAGAAGGCTCAATGTCTCAGAAAAAACTACAATTCCCATGATTCCCTAGCATTGAGCCAGGGCAGTTAAAGTGATCTCAAGCTGCATTATTCTGGCAGTCTGTAAAGGCCCTATGTCTAACTTCCCTTGGCTCATGCTCCTCACATTCCACATCCCTATCTTATGTATAATGCTGCTTTGGATGCTATTTGCCTTTCTAAGGGCGTCTGCTATTTGTCTTGGCATCTTTCTTATGCCCTTGGCAAATCTTGCAAATGTGATATCCCTTTATCTCCCCCTCCTCCCCTTTCTGTTAATGCTTCTATAGCATTAACCACAGTAGGACATGTGGTCCTACTCTCCAACTTTTATAGAATGCAGGTGAAATGTAGCATTTCAGCAGAGAGAGTGTTTTTACTTGATCATATTAAGAGCACACTGATTTTCACTTTATCCCCTCACCCCTTGGCAACTGAATTGCTTCTTTTGGATTGTCTAAACCAGATACTGTCACCTTCTGATGGTAATGCTTATCCATCTTCTGGGTCTGTAGATGTGAATGTGTGCAATCACATTCATTTCTATGGCAACAGGCTGATACAAACAGAATTATGACTTCTCTAAAGGGCCAAGCAGCAGCTGCTCACAAGAAGGAAGAAATGTCTTGGGGTCATTCCAGGCAATAAAAACCCTGCACTTTTCTTAGAACTTGATTCTTGCTAGCACTACTTAAGCATCATGATGTTTGTTTGTTTGTTTGTTTGTTTGTTTGTTTGTTTAATGCAAAGAGTAGCCTTTTTTACAGATTTTTTTTATCAGCAAATAATAAATGTGCACTCCAGTGCTGGCAAAAGGAAATACACAACCATCAAAGTCTGAAATAAATTTTAAATGTTAAAATTAAAATTAAAATAAAAGGCTATAAGTGTTTAGGTGGAAGAGAAGACAGTGAAAACTGCACTTGATAGATCAGGAGAACGTAAATCCTCTACAGAAGTAAAAATAAAAATAAAATAAAGAAGAAAGAAAGAAAGAAAAATAAGAAAAAGATCAATTCAAGATGTATCTGCTTCTGTTATCTTATTTGTTACTAGAGATCTAATAGGCATGATCTCTAAACAGATTTGTGTGCCACTTGCGCAGGATGGAAATGCTCAAATCCATCATGTTTGTCCTTGAAAGTTAAGACATCTGAGGATCATTAGACACACACACACACACCCGAGACCTGTTAACTTATTGCATTCTGACCATCCAGTAGAAGATACCAAACCTTGCCTGTGAGATCACGCATTTTCACTCAGGCTAATATTGGGCCCTCAAATATTCACAAAGGTCCTACTAGAAATAGTAACATATCTTCATTTTTTTAAAAGATTAGATAGATAGGAGCACCAGATCTTTTTAATTTCACTGACACTGAAGATTACCTTACAAGAAAGATCAGCCTACAGATCCCCTCACAAGGCTCAGTACAGATGTCAGATAGTTTGGATGGGGCAAGGGGGATTGTGCACCTGAAAAAAGTCAATTTGTCCAGAGTACATGATTACTCAAAGAGGCCTGGAGGAGAAGAAATTGATTAGGACTAAGAACAGTAAACCTAGCCCTGTTGGTATTCCAAGACCATATCTAGGCTAGCATTCTTATACACCAAGATAACATCTTGACAGAAGTATAAAATTATGGACTATTATTTTCTTCACTAGGAAGCTGTAAATAAAGAAATAAATAATCTGTCATGGAATAATCTGAAGCAGATCTAGTTTTAAAGCAGAATATCTTGTGGGAGTAATAAACATTGTTGTAGACTGAGCAGGATGGTCATCAAATAGTTGAAGTCGATACTTAATGGGACAGTATTGCTGTATGTCTTCCTACTGCTAGTACTCACCCACCTATTTCTATGCGGAATAAAAAAAACAGGGGTTATATTGATAGTTCCACACTTTCCTGAGAGGCCATAGTTTCTTTAGTTCCTGGTAATGTCAGTCCACACTATTGGTTCCTTCTATTGGTTCCTTCTAAAATATCCAGACAAACTAATACAGGGTCCATTACATATTTCTTTCAGTTGCTTGAAGTAGGATGGTGTGGCATGTTTGAAACGTATGGCTTGGTATGGAAAGTACATTTTTCTTGATACTCTAAAGCAAACAAACAAATTCCATTTTGACAGTGCTGAAGTTTCTACAGACTGGCTTAGAGGAATGTCTTAGTGCTAACATGCTTTTAAAATAGACTGCTGTTCTAAATAGTATCCTAGGATGTTTTAAAAAGCTTTGAGCTTATTTCATCTTAGTATTCGAAGTGTTCTGAAAGGATAGCAGCTACAATGCAGTGTTTTCCTATTTGGAAAGTGAACTTGTTTACTTTCCAAATAGTACACATAGGACCACTACTTTAGCAGAAGACCACAGTTCTACTAAAGGAGATTACCATTGAGACTACATCTTGGTAACTATCTCTTCTGCCAGAATGACTTTAAGGCTGAGAGCACTTCCATTTAATTCCATGTTACATGTGTTTCAGAGTTACAAGATAATATTTAGATCAGGTTCCACTTTCATGCCAAAAGTTAATTCAGTTTTTGGATAAATCTCAGAAGATGGTCTCCCGAGTTAATTCAGTTTTTAATAAATTTCAGGAGATCATGACCATGAAACATAGTCACCTGAAACTTGACAAATATACTAAAGGGACCCAAATAATATGAACCTCAAGGTTATTTTATAATGGACTAATTATAATAATGGACTAATTAATTTAAATTAAAATTGTTATTCAGTAACTAGATTGCAGACTTCCTTGTTGTTGTTGTGTGCCTTCACTTTCAACTTATGGCAATCCCAAGGTGAACCTATCACAGGGTATTTTTGGCAAGAAACCTCCTTATCTTTCCCTAAACATCAGAGAGGAGGTTGCAGTCAAGCCTAAGATATTAATTTCTCTAGAGAGCCTCTAGGCCACTTCATATTGTGCTTTCCTCAGCAAGACCATCATCAAAAAAAGTTCAAAGAACTCTGCTGCCTAAGCGAAGGGTCTGCTGCCTAAGCGAAGGGAGGAGAATGAGCAGTGGGAAAGACTAAATGGGTGCTGGAGCAGAGATAAATAGCAGTGAGAAATAAAAGAGCAAAGGAAAGAAAGAGAGAGAAAAGAACAGAGGGAAGGAGAAAGATCACTGGGACAGGAAAAAAGAAAAATCTGCAAGATCAAGAAGTCATGCAGTCTTCTAGATGTTGACAGATTGCAACAGTCATATTGGTACCATTGGCTATGCTGACGATTATGGATGGGACGTGCCGTTCAACAACATTGGGAGGGCCGAATGATTCCCATTCCTGACTTGGATGGTTAGGAAAAAAGAAGGAACACTCAAGCCTGTGGGAAAGAAAGAAGCACCATGGTAGTTGCATGGGTGAGAGGAGAGGAAGATGGCTTGGGCTAGTGGATATGTGAGTGACAGGATAGAAGCCAGGCCCAGGTAGGTATAAAGGAAAGAGAAACACAGTGGGGTGGGGTCAAAGAGTTTCCAACCCTTGTGAAGCTAGTTACTTCTGCTAGTAATATTATCATTACTCTGACATCAGGTGGAGCAATGCTTTGGGCAGAAAAAATATGCTGTTGCAGAATCTTATATTTATATCAGAATGCCATGCTGCTGAATTCCACATTTAGTCCCTCAGGTCAATGAATATTATACATAAGGGAATTGGAGGGTTCTTTGGACAGTTGAATGCCACTTATCTGGAACTGCTAAACTTGCTGAATGTGGTCCCAGTAGATTGGATAAAGAAGTCAGTGTCTGGGTTCTTCCAAACCAAATCCCTTTCTCTGTAGAGATAGTCACTATTACGGGGAGCAGCTATCAGATCAGTTTACTTGCAGTGGAAGACATGCCTATGCCACTCTTTGTGTACACTGCTGAATACTTTTTTATATTTCTTATTCAATTTATACCCCATATTCTGGCTCAGAAATACCCTTAGGATGTCTTATAATCAAGTATCATGAAACACAATCAAAATCAGAGCTAAGGATTTAGAAAGTATCAGGACCAGAAATCTCATCATAGCTCTCTAGAAGCAAGCTTTTTTGGTGGGGCAGCTTTGTACACCAGGAATCAATGTCAAAAACTAAAGAAATATTTGGGTTTTTTGAAACACTTGCATCTGTGTAAGTTTTCAGCTACTGTTTGGCCTATGTTCCAACAAGCTGAAAATGCTGGATAAAATATAATCAACCATAATTTGCTGTTTGCTTTGTCAGGATATCACCAAACTAGGTGGTGGGGGGGTGGGGGTGGGGTGGAATGCACAAAATTAGGAAATAATTCCAAATTTTTGAGAATTTTATGAATAAATCAGTTGAGAGAGAGAGAGATATCAAACCTACCTTTTTGGTCTGTAGGAAGGGATTGCCTGTATGTTGAGAGCTAATGTTCTATGTATAATTTTCCCTTTAAATATGTCAGTGTTTGTAAAATATGGACCATTTACCGTCAACAGGCTTTTATCTCCCCAGCAAAGAATGTTGTGGAGTATGATGCTGACAGAAGATGTATACTTGAGAGGTATCAAATCACAGAGGATTTTCTCTGTGTGAAATAATTTGTGTGGTCCCATTTGTCACAGGAAAATGCAACAAATGAATGTTTTGTGTGGGGAAAAAATTACTATTCCAGTTTTTCCTATCATGTTTTTCAACCTCTTTCCTTTTGCAGTCAGCTGTGGGGGAGGTGAGATGTGTTGTGGAAGCAATTTACCACCTACATCTCACACAGTATTAGTGCTAATGTTCATTAGTTCCATTTCCAAATGATAGGCACTGGAAGTATCGTTCCCGTTAACTCACACAACTTGCGTTCCCTCCCCCCCGCATTAATACCTCTGTGTAACTAATGTGTACAAGGCTGTCATTAGAGCAGCAGGTGCGCTATTCCCGTATTTACATAATTTTGTGTTCTTTCCCTTTAGATTAAAATATGTAAAGATCTCATTACAGTAATTGAGAAAGGTAAGAGGTTGCTCACATGGCGTCATGCTCAATTTACTAACCAGATTCCTACTGTTGCTTGCATAAAGTTGAAACGGCCCTCATTTATTCTGGGTTGGCCTCCTCCTTTTCCACTGGGTGCTGCACTAGAAATAAGGGACTCTTGCTATGCCCATCCTACTAAGCAACCATAGTAATAAGAAGCTGGGTTCTGGCTCTCTTTGCCCCTGCATGTCTAAGCTTCACTGGAAAGCACGCTCCCCCTTTTTTCTCCTGCTCCTGTTCGCTTCAGGCGGAATCTGACACCAACACCTGCCATGGGGGGGAAATGTCTTTGTTGCTTTGCACTTTTGTTTGAATTGCTGCAGGGGAGCCAATGGGAGTTAAGTCCATTTACTTTTTTTGTTGCCTAAGCACCATGGAATAGGATCTTGAGATGGTGCCGATAAGGAGCGGCACGTGCTGTGCTGGCCCTTTGAGTTAGCTCGGCTTAATAAGGGGCTCTTTTTCTGGGAAGGGCAGATTGCTGAGCTTGGGCCTATGAATGGAACAGCTGGGGGAGGAAAAAAGAAACAAAGGAGGGAAAACACAAGGCTGCCCTGAACCTGGCAATTGGGGGTGCAGTTTCGGAGCTGGAGAACAGGCTGGCCACACGCCAGGTGTGACCTTTGCAGTCTGCTTGGTTCTGCTTGTTTGGGTAATTTCCAGTGCAATGTTGAAAAGGAAGGAAGCTGCTGGGCAGCAGAGCCTTGGTGCCTGGATGGGCTCATTGCTGAGGCAGTGAATTAACTCTTACAAAGCCAACTCACAGCCTGTCAAACAGCTAGCTCCTCAGGCTGATGGATGGTTCATCCCCATACCCCATCCGAAAAGTGCCCACCCCTTTGTTAGCTGTGTTTCTGACTTAGATTACCTTCTAGTACATTTTTACAGTCAGCTGATATCCCTAAGGAGAACAGAATATTTGAATATAACAGAGTAAAATATGCATAAAAGTTGCACATTTCTTAGCCATCTTAAAACTCTCATCTTAAAATGCATGGCAGTAGTTCATCTGAAAGTGGTGGGTCTTACTTCTTATTAACTGGCTTGAGACTGGTGCATGCCTAAGAGGATGAATGCCATTGTAAAAACCATCCTATCAATGTATTCTTTGGGGATGTTTTATGTTGATTCATATTCAGTGATAAATCAGTCCTCTGTGCTTCATACTTAACATATAAGGCAGGGGTAGGCAACCTAAGGCCCAGGGGCCGGATGTGGCCCAGCGAGGCCTTTGGACCAGCCCCAAACCAGTCCTGCCGCCGCCGCCCCCCCAATGATGATATTGATTATTGTTGTTATTACTTGTTCTTGGGGTTTTCTTGGCAAAATCTTCACAGGGGTTTTGCCATGGCTTTTCTGGGGCTGAGAGAGTGTGCATGCATATTTTTTATTTATTTATTTATTTATTTATTTATATTAATATTTATTTATTTATTTTTGGTGCTTCGGCCCCTCAATTGTTTGAGGGACAGCAACCCGGCCCCCAGCTCAAAAAGGTTGCCTACCCCTGATATAAGGTAACCTTAATATTAATACATTTTACAGGAAAGGGATTTTCTGTTGCCTTTTGCTCCAGTGAAGTAGCATATCAGTAAAGTCCTATTCTCCATAATGAGCAAGTCAGACTTGTGCCAGGGGATTTACAAGATAATTATCATTTTAAAAAAAACAGCTGCAGAATTAGCAAATAACTGCTGAATATGAGATATAGATATAGATACCAAAGGTTTTATACACACACACACACACACACACATTGAGATAAATGTTTCACCTTTGGCAGATATTTACTAATTCTGCAGCTGTCCCCCTCCTCCATCAATCAGGAGTGGTTAAGAGGGAGCTATAAGAGTAGTGGTATAGTTAACATAGCTAACATGGCAGAAGACGATTTTCACTGATGGAATGTACAACTTTGAAAGGCTGATGGAATGTACTTTGAAATATTGTACTATCACAGAGGGCCAGCGGTTATGGCTCTCCTTTCTTGCATGTGCTTGCCTATTTCTTCTGTACATCTTTTCATATGCACAGGGGTGCTCTTGTTAGGTGCTTGCATGGTGTTTTCTTGAGCTTGCTTATTTTGGGGAACAAAGTATATGCAATTACACTTGTCTGAAGGTATGCAAAACACTACTCCTTTCTTTCTCCTAGGTATCTTCCCAATCTGTCAAATCTATATGTATTTACATATGCTATAATTAGCTTACTTTAAACTTTTTTCCTCTTCTGCAACTTAATTTTAGTATAAATACTGGTAAGTTAAAAAAAATCAGGAGTTAATATCCACTCTTTCAGTAAGTTTCCATGAGAGAAATTAAATGAGTTCTTTTTAATGAAATATTAAGATTACCTAAACTGATCCATGTTCAGAGCCTTTAACTTGCTCTGAATGTGAACTGCTTCTTAGAAACAGAGGTGCATGCCATAGCAGGTCAGTAATGATGCAACGTTGCTTCCATATCTGGTAACTTCTGTAAGACAAAAATGGTTTTGGTTGGTATACATGCAATGGTACCTATATGATGATATACACTGATACACAAAACATAAGAAGAGAGAGAGAGAAATTCGCTGTGCTGGAGACCAAGCAAATCAAATGAACGTTGAGATGAGATTCCCTAGTTAAAACTTCTTTACTCTGTAACCCTCTTTTCCCCTACGGTGGTGATGGTGGACCTTTTAGGGACTCCCAGGGTAGGACCTTCCCCCCTCGCCCCCTGGGCCTTCAGCTGTCCCTCCTCCTTCCTAGCCATCCCAGGCCTTCAGCTGCTTCTCCAGAGGCAGCTGAAGGTCAGGGACAGCATGGGGGAGGAGGAGGAACAGGTGTGTGCCTGTTCCTCCTCCTCCCCCACGCTGTCCCTGGCCTTCAGCTGCCTCTGAAGGCCTGAGATGGCCGGGAAGAAGGGACAGGCATGTGCCTCTTCCTCCTCCTCCTCGCCCTCCACATGCCAGTGAAAATGGCCACATGGCAATGAAAATGGTGAAAACAGCATGCCATAAATTCACCATCATGGCTCTAGGGTCAGATAGTCTGACATGTGGTGGCTTCTCTTCAGTTACCATCCAGTCTGCATCCGTTTCCCCACAGAAGAGATTACAAAATGTGATGGTCTAACATAGAAGGAAGCAAAAGCCTACAGTGAAAATAAATGCATTTGTAATTGAAACATAAGCTTACTTTATATTTTGTGCTTTGTATTGCAAATATACATGAAAGCCTAATCACTCCTTTAGAAGGTAAAAAATAAACACTTCCAGTAACAGCCATCAGGAACCATTGCCCCCTTCTCCAATAGCATTGACACTTTGAAGGTTAAAATAAGTGTTTCCCCCATTTGAAAATCGTCCTTAGGCAAAATTTGAATGGAGGGGAATTTGGAACGGGAAAAGGACAGTTTTCCATTCTGGACATCTTCCCTCCTACACCAGCACAGTCCATCAGGCTACTATTATTCACATCTATATGTAATTTGGGGGTCTTAGGTACTATTTTACTAACATAGTGTTTCATGGGATTGGCTTCCAGTGTTAGCTGTCCACTTTTTTCTACTACAGTGACTTAATCCTTGCTTTCAGTAAGCCTATCCAAGATGTTATCTTTCATTTGTTCTACTCCAGATCTTACTGGAACCCTCTGAAGCACAAACCCTTTCTTATTGCCTGAAAGAGGCTAGCAGCTCATTGCCCTCCTGGACATGGGAGAGGATCACTTTCACCCTTGGTTTGAATGCTTGGTTTTGTGTATGTGATGGAACTGGTACTAGTTGTGTTTTGAAATTATATCCATGGAAGGACTACACATTTGAATTTTCTCATGACACATTGTGATGCGGAACCATACAAACACATATAAGAAATATTGGACACTCCTTCCAAATTATGGTAGCAAAACTCTGCAGTGAAATTGCAGCACTCCAGTATATTGCTGGCAGATATCATAAAGCAGTGGTTCCCAAACTTTGGTCTTTCAGTTGTTTTGGACTTCACCTCAGAATTCCTGCCTGTTGGCCAAGCTGGCTGGGGCTTCTGGGAGTGGAAGTCCAAAACACCTGTAGGAAGGATAGTTTTGATCTACTTCTTAAAAATTTGAGAGATATGACAGTGAAATCAAAACTTCATCACGGTTATTTTGAGTCCACCCTGCTTAGATAAGTCCTGGTCTGCTTATTCATGAGTGGATCAACAAACAAACAAGGAAAACCCCTGCCTCCTGCTTGAAACTGAGTCCTTCTCAGACTGTACCCATCACTTGATCGGAAGAGCTCTGCTTAAGGCAGGTGTAGGCAACCTTTCCCCTTTAAGGGCCGAGGGACTTTAGCTCCCAGAATCCGAGGAGCTATTGGCCAACATGGGACTATTGGCCAACATGGCTGAGGCTTCTGGGAGCTGAAGTCCCTCGGCCCTTAAAGGGGAAAGGTTGCCTACCCCTGGCTTAAGGCCTTTCCAACCTGAGCAAGCAGCCTGGGATGCTTTGTTCTAGATCAGGGGTAGGCAACCTTTCCCCTTTAAGGGCCGAGGGACTTCAGCTCCCAGAATCCCAGGAGCTATTGGCCAACATGGGACTATTGGCCAACATGGCTGAGGCTTCTGGGAGCTGAAGTCCCTCGGCCCTTAAAGGGGAAAGGTTGCCTACCCCTGTTCTAGATTCACTGGGAAAATATATTAACCAGCAACTCCAACAGTAACAATATGATATTTCAGCAAAAATAAGTGTGGGGGCAGGCTGTTTCAGCACCAAGGTATGCAAAGTTGATGCTTTCCAACTTTTGTCCTCATTGTGCCCTGATACTATTGGCTTTTCTTGGAACCTGTCTGAGAAATGACCTGCAATGGGCAGCCTGTTGCCCCTCTGCAAGTCCCAGTCCTCATGGTCAGTGATCAGGAATTGTAAAAGTAATAGACAAAAACATTTAGAGAGTGACCTACAAAATATAGTAAGCCAAACAGCAGCATAAATAGGAAAGAAATTTGCAGGGAGGGATGGAGATTTCCATTTGGCTGGCAAACAAAGATGTGGAAATTGGTGTGAGGAAGATACCCCTTTAGAGCTTGAGAAGCTTCAGGTTGAGTAAAGATGAGTGAGTAAAGTCTGGAAGCTATATTAATATTTCATCTTCAATTTCAAAATGCTCAGTATCCTATAATCTCTAGGTCATCATCTGGTTCACAGTCTTCACCAAGACGTGAAAGCATGGATTGATTCATATGATGTTTGTTTACATCATTCCATACAATACGTTGCTGCTAATGTAATTATTTTCTCGATGGAACAAATATTAAATTACCTCACTACACTTTTATAGCGCTACTATTCCACTTTAACTGCTCTGGCTGCCTCTTGTTGTATTCTGGGATTTGCAGTTTGAGGAGTAGCATTTAGAATTGTCAGCCAAAGAGCTCTTGGACCTTACTAAACTACAAACCTTGGTAATGTGGATAATGTCAGACTCAGTTTACAAGTACAGTGGGCCCTTGCTATCCACGGGGGATCCATGGGGGATTCCTATGCACCCATACAGGAAGCTGGGGCTTGCCGTCTGCAGAAGCTCATATCCACAGATGGCAAACCTGAGCTTGGCACAGACACACTCTAATTTTCTATTGGGTCATCTCAGGCTGCCTGATAGTGAATTGGCACAATGACAAAGCATATGGAATATGCTGTCACACAGACAAATCATATGTTGTCACACAAACACACAAATAAATCATTCCATTAATAGCATTCTGGTAAGATAAGCAGTTATGCATAGATAAAAACACCAATTTCCAACACAACTTCATCTGTATTTTTAATAAATGAAAAAAATCAAGGAAAATGGTAGTAATTATGGTAGTTTTTATGCACCAACAATATACATCAGAGTTTTATTCTGTTGATGAAATCCCTAAAACTTTCTTTTCCAGAAAAAATTGTATATAGAATTTTGGTTCATTATTCATTCAACATATTTTATATGAGAGAGTTTCCAGAGATGAACAATACCATTTGAAAACTTTTTACTAAGAGATTGCTGATGAAATGGCATTTGCATTTGCAGGAGTCTCCAGAGGCACCTCACAGCCACAGTAGCAACAACTGTCCTTGATTGCAGCATGCATTTTCTGTTCCTTGGAGCATTGATTATAATTGTGCCTGAGAACTAACAATGAGAGTTGCATGCTCACTTTCTTACATGTGCACACACATATACACTTTGAATCTTAAGCTTTTTTGTTAAATAATTGTTCTTCTCTTCAGTGAGAAGAGTTTTAGGCTGCTTTGACTGTGGATTCCTGTATGACAGGGAGTTGGACTGGATGGACCTTGTAGTCTCTTCCAACTCTATGTTTCTACATTTCTATGAAACATGCATTAGATTCAGCTTCCACTGAACACAGTGGGATTTACTGCAGATGAAGGTGTTGGGTTGTACTGCAGATTTTGAATGCTAGTCAGAAGAAGTACCTTTGAAGGATAACTAACTAGGAAGTTATGTAAATTGGCATTATTTAAATAAACATTGCCTTATTTATTTAGATAATCAGTGTGCTACATGAAATTCTGCAACAGAATATGAGGGCCAAATATGAAGAGAGCAAGTTTTGATAAATTTTGTAAGAACAGCATATGGTACAGTTGTCATTTCAAAACATTCAAAGTATTGAGATCAGTTTCCAGCCGGCTAACAGAGGGCTCCATGATGACTTGCACCCAAGATTGCAAGCTGTCTCTCACATCTGTCTCTCAACTTGGACTTCTCTGTATGATTGATCAGTCAGTAAAAAGAGGTAGAGTTTGCTTTACCTTCAGGTGAAATGACAGTGTGAACTAGCTACTAGGTACCTTGATCTTGTAATATAATCCAAATTAAAGTCATGCTATGATTATCTCCAGAGGAGATGGGAAGAACAGGTCTTTCAGAACACCTGTTGGAAACACTGTAATTCTTTGGTACATTTCCCTGAATATCACCTTACTAGGATCCATCCTCAACTTACTCTTGTTCAATTGAACACACAAACCATACAGCTTACAGACATAAAAAATAACATATACATAACTAAGCTTTTCACAGGTAATTTCACTGGTTTTGTGTCCTCTGCTGCATGCATGTAGGCATGTTGGTTTTCCAGGAATTGCATTGTGCGGTGGCAGCTAAAGTTTTCTCCTGCTGTATTTTCTGCAAATTAGCTTAATATTCAGTATTACTGCACCCTCTGGACTTGGGTCCAGTTTTTGTTATGATGGGAGGTATTGTAAAATGGCATAACTGGTATATTTATTCACATGCCATTATCACACAAACAGATGGCTAATTAAGCCAGTGGGAAGCCCTTCACCATACCTGTCAGCAGCCAAGGCATTTTGTAGAGTAGCTCTACACCCCAGTTCGCCTCAACTGCTTGAAAACAGGGTGAAAATGGCAACAAAGAAATAAAGAGATGCAAGTAACAATAAACTCCTTATAGAAGGGACCCAGTTTGACATTGCACCCAAATTCTGGGATTTCATTTAAATGATCTTTAATCCCAAAGCCACACTGATTTTATTTTGTATGTATTATAAGGGTTCTTAACCACCTTTTGAGGCATAAAAGACCTCATAAGGCAGTGTACAAGTCATCCATTGGTGTAACTCTGACACCTCAATAGCCCTTACCCAACCACAGTAATATAACACCATTATTTCAAATGACTCGTGAGAGAATTGTAGTAGCATATTAACACAGCCCTTGTCCAGGAGCCAGAGCTATAGGACTTGGTTAACTATGCACAGACTTGTTATAGAAGGTAGGAGTTGCAACCTGCCAAGAAGATAAAAAGTTGCAGCAGGAAATTCCACTTTCTCTGCCATTGTGGCCACGCTGCTAAACCAGTTGCATGTATGCCACTAGAACTCACAGTTTTCATCGACAGTATTTGGGGAGGAAGATTCTAGGCTAGCATTAGTTCACAATACTTACCCAGCATTTGAAGATTTATATGTCTCAGTGCACCATGAGAGAGAGAAAACTTTCATATCCTCTCCCATCTCCAGTCCAATAATTTTCTATGTAGTCACACTGAAATGCAAACAATCAGATATGAAGTGACACATTACATGTAAATATGAAACACGCTCTTATTGCCTTGCTTTAATTTTGTATGGGTTTTATTTTATTTGCATGAGTTTGCAGGCCTCCAGCTCTATTCTGTAGTGATGTGCTCTTGAAAAGTCTATATATGTTATGTTTCTGAACATCTTATTTCAGTTTAATCTATTAATAATATGTCTAGTGTGTAATATAATAGTACTGTATATTTTGCAAACCCTTACACACACACGCAACACAGATATCAGCTTTGTATCGGATACATTCAGTACACACGATCACTATCCAGACCAGACATCCTTACTCTTCTCTGGACCTACAAAAGAAAACAACTTTGGTGTCAATAAACAGAGTCTTTGTCTACTAGAGGAAGAGTGACAGGACAGGCTAATCTTATGCCATACTCTATTCAGGGGGAATCCCTTGTTTATTCCTGCAGGAAAGAAGCTGGAAGCAAAGATGCAGGGAGAACCTTTAAGACAGGGGTGGAAATCACATACTCCTCCAGGTGGTGATGGACTGCAACTCCTAGCATTCTTTACCGTTGGCTAAAATGGCCTGAGGCTGATGAAAGTTGTAATCAAGCAGTGTCTGCATGATTCCCACCCTTGTTTTAAGACAAACTGGTCAGTTAGAAGTCTGGTATACTTCTGCTTAGATCCCTCAGACTTGCCCAAGGACATGAAGTCTTATATTGCCTTATGCTAGCAATTATATAGAGGCATGTGTTTGATGTTTTTAAACTTTTTATTCTAACAAGATCTTTATTTTTAGGCTGTCTTACTACAAGTCTGAGTGCTGATCTTACTACACCTGTAGGGGCAGAGTCAGCTGAGCAAATGTCAGCAAGACTAGCTGGTGCTACAAAAACCAAGCTCTCTGGGAAGTTGCGCCGATCTGCCAGTGCTCTCAGCAAATCTTCAAGTTAATGCACTTTGAAAGCTGAAGACAATTTAAGGAAACATATCCTTTCAAATCTTCTCTTACATTTCATCAGCTACTAATCAGTGGAACTGGTTACTTTTGAAGACTGCAAAATGAGTATTTTTTCCCTCTAAAATCATAACTGAATCAGTTTCAGATTTAAAATATTAATGTTGATCACTTGAATTATGCAAAAGTCTTTCACTTGACATTGCTGCTGCTGAAGCAACAAGTCATGAGTTAATTTTGCAGGCTGACTATTTAACTGTGGTACATTTTCTTGTTTCATTCTCTTGTTTCACTGTAGCTGCAATCAGACATCACTGGAAGAGGATGCAGAACAATAATCAAAAACATCTGATTTCTCAATTTTTGCATTTATAATTTCATTATAATTTAAATTTTAGTAGATGGATGCCTATTTTTTATTCATAATGGAAGGCCCAATTTGGTGAAAGTGAAGCACTTTAGCGTCTTACTGATGCCAATGAGGAGATGAGCACATGACTAATTCTCTCCTATTGAAATCAGTGGGACTTTAAAGTGTTTCACTTTGGCTGGATTGTTCCCAGACTCCTTAAAATATGGATGAATTAATGATTATGGTTTTCAATATCTCCTCAAATATTCTATTTCTTTCCATTATTTATTTACAAAGACCATTCTTGTGTACATAACTAAGAATATTAATAACTCTTCTGAGCAACATGTAAGAAGAGCTTTGTTAGCTGAATGAAACAGCAAAATCTAGATTTCAGGTGCTTGGTTAAAATATTATTTTGTACACAGAGCATATATTACTAGGCCATTTCAGTCTTACTCTGTATAAGTTAAAGATGGCATATGCCAACTCAGAGTTCCTATTTCACAGTGTTTTTGTGCTAAAGTGGGACCAAAGTAACTTATCCTTACCACATGATTAGACATAGAATGATTGCTCAGTTGACTATATGAAAATGTAGATCAATGTAATGTTTATCACAAAGTAAATGCAAAACACCTACACCCACACAGTATAAAGATGATGGTGGTTCACACACAATCTTGGCATTTCATATATGCTGTAGGGCAAGAATCCATATCCAGTCTTATACTATTTCCCATGCCCCCCATACATGGATCCTTCAGTGTGATCTAAGAAAGTGCTTACACTACTAGGCAATAGAGTTGACTTAATTATTTCTCGGTTTGTTTGTGATATGATGAAGTAGAACACATAAGCCTGTCATGTAGGAATTACATACAAATGTAAACTACATGCTAGTGTGGGTCTGCTTTATTTGCAATCCATGTACGCAGTACGAAACTATGTCGAGTCAGTCAGTCAGTCACAACTGATTCTTCCAATCCATTTGTTGTGCAGACAACTGGGTGAAAAGACCAAGCAGGATTGGCTTCCAAACATTATTGCAGTGGCTTATATTGCCATCTCTATAACAACCAATTAAGAAACCCTCTGTTTTCAGGCATTTAGCTAGTTGTGTGTTCACTACAGACTAGATGTTGCCATATATAGTTAGATGTTGATTTTTAAGTGTAATTAGAGCAGACCCATGAATCAATAAAAACTTGGCAAATCAACTCTTGCATAAATTCCTTTGATGAAATGGGTCAAGTCATGTGGGGACTAGAGCCATTTATATTTAAGACTTACTTTTCATCTGCCATTTTTATGGCCATAAATTTGATTTGCTGCAGTCACTTTCATACTGGGAAAAGTTTACTGCAAACAGTGCTTGCAGTTATTATAGTTGATAGTCTACCTTTTAAAAAAAAAATTCTATAGAGGGGAAAAATCTAGATATTACTATCACTCAGTTTAGATATGCCAATGCAATACATTTCCAAGCACAACTTTTTAAACACACACAGTTTCAATTGAATGTATCCTTGAACACTTCAGGAACAATAATATTATGTTACCTTTGGAGATAGAAAGTTGGACCCAGAATTGGAATAAGCCCATTGACATTACTGTGACTTAATCTAAGCATAACTAAATTTGAATCTAATCCATAAACTGTTATTTTAATACTTTGCACAACCAAAGCCACTCGGTGATGAAGGATTTAGGGAAAACAATGCATTTTTAGAAGATAACCACCAAAGGAAGTCAATTAAATTGAAACCATTTTTTCAGACCAATAGTGCGCACTGAACTTTGCAATAAAGTCAACACCATTTAGGAACAACACTGTTAGGAACAGATAGTTTGGGTGTGTAGAAGTCTTGTTCATCTAAAGCCACAGCTGTGGTGCTACTTGTAGCTGGCACAGTTTTTTCCCAATCCCAAAATTATATTATTACTACTGCATACAATTAAGTATGCCTGGGCCCTCCCAGAGGGAAAGTGTTGTTATTACTTAGCTGACCAGTCAACAGCTTCTGGATCACTAAAATTAAGATTTTGCCCTTTTCACTGATCATTCTAATTATGTTAGAACTTTGAGATATGTTAGTTGATTAATTTGCCTGGAAAAGAAAGGGGGATGCATCCAATCCTTTTGACTTTTCTTTCATCTCTTAGATTGAAAACAATACCTTCTGATGTAGAATGTGTTGATTCTTTGTTTCATAGCCAAATCCAGTCTTTAACTGTAATCTGTATTGTTCAAATGTATATCTTTATCTGAAGAGATTGTTTCCCATACAAATCAAACTGTATACCCCAGTGGTAGTAATTTTGGGCTTCTGTTTAACTTAAATTCTGTGAATATATTGATACAGTGTCTAAATGTTTTCTTGTCTGCCATTATTTATTCTTAGTAAACACTGTTTGAAACCTGTTTATTGCAATATTTTCTAATACCTAATACCTGAAGCAAATAATAAAATTTAAAGTGCGCGGAACTAGAATGAGGCATCTATTTGAATACCAAGGAATTTACCACTTAAGGCACACTGTCCCAAAATTAGACATTCAGTCTTATTTTTATTATTGTGAAATTTACATTCTTCCACCAAAATGAGGAGGCATGGTGATAACACTTCAGATTGTCATTAATCCCCCAATTTGCTTGTTGATGCTTTCTGATCATACCAGCACAGTGAATTAGAAAAGCAGTGAATTAGAAAAGCAAACCATATGTTTGGGTATGTATATGTATGTGTAAAGAAATTTGCTGGAGACTGGTTGAATTAATGATGAATAATGCCTGTCATTTTAGCTCAAAAGTAATTTCTCTTGTAATAATTTCTTTGTTAAGTAGCATGGGGGGGTGGGGGGCTGGAAGAACCCTGAAGAATATCACAGGACAATAGCCAACACATTGAGGCTGAGATACTACATCCAGCAGGTAGAGCATGTCTCCCCACAGCCTGGTCTTAGTAAAGCCATGAAAGAGACTCCTGCTTTTATACTGGTTTTGGTGGAGAGACAGATGTGGGAGGGAATTATATCAATGAAGAAGCAGCTAGTCTCATCTTGGGAGTTGGGGAGAAACTAGGTTGTGCTCACAGATGGAATTCACCCTCCTTTTCCTTCCCTTCCCCTCAGAGCCCAGACTAGCCACATCACCCTCTGAAATGCCTCCTCCTTCTCCTCTCAATAAATTATTATTATTATTATTATTATTATTATTATTATTATTATTATTATTATTATTATTATTATTATTATTATTAGCAGTACCAGGGCCCCTTCTGGGCTTAACAGCGGCCGGGTGGGAGGTTCTGGAGTAAAGAATAACCACCTCTGCCCCATCCAAAAAAAGAAAAAGACACCCACACAAGCCACACTTTACATGTGTTACTAACAGGATGCCACCCAGTATAGAAGTTCCCCAGTGCTATCTTTTGAACTTGCTTCATCAGGACAGATGGCAGTCACTATAAAACACTGCCTCCAAGTCCCATTCCAAACAAATAACCCCACAAAGATATCATTGTCAATTGTATTGAAAGGTGCAAAAAAGGTCCAACAGAAATATGCTCCTCTACTTCACTTCTCAGAATGTATTATGCATCGAGGTGACCAAGGCAGTCTGTGTCTCATAACCAGGTCTGACAGACAGATTACAATGGATCCGAATATTCCTGCTCATTCACCACTACAGTTACCCACTTAGCCAGTCCAGACCTGGACACTTTTGTAGGTGAGGAAGGACAATGATCATATATGGTATGTCCCACCTCTCAAGATCCTGTCCCACTTCCCTAGACTGTACCAACTGAAGTGTCTATTATGTGATGCTGTCAGTTCCATATTGGATTGTTGTGTGCTTTCAAGCCATTTCTGATCCTATCACTGGGTATTCTTGGGTTTGCCATCACCTTGTTGTTGTGTTGTGTACCTTCATGTCATTTCTGACTCATGGTGAACTTAAGGGGAACCTATCATGGGGGTTTCGTGTCAAGATTGGTTCAAAGGAGGTTTACTGTTGCCTCATCTGAGGCTGAGAGGATGTGACTTGCCTAATGGCACCCAGTGGGCTTCATGGCCAAGCAGGGAAATCTATTCCAGTTTTCTTTTTCTTTTTTTCCTGGTTACAGTCAAGATTGAAAATGTCTTCAGTATGGCTCACAAGAATATAGCACCAGTGCCCAGTTCCTCCAATTATTTTATATTAGTTTACAGCAGTTTAACTGGATTTTCATTCTCTCCCTTCACTGTCCCAAAGGAAATGGGTTCACTGTTAGGTCCCAAAATCCCATAATATCTTTAAGGTATAGTCTTTAAGTCTTTTCAGTGAGGGGAATATGTTTTGCATCTTGTTAGGAAAACTCTAATAGATAGGGGGCAATTATTATTTTCAATAGCAATTGTGTTGATACTAGCAAATTACTCATTTTATTCCACTGAAATCCCCATTCTGAAGACATCTAAGCAAAATATTCTGTGTTTAATGATTGCAAGTATTTATTTATTTATTTATTTATTTATTTTCATTTATATCCCACCTTTCTCCCAGCACAGGATCCACGTGCAGTTTCCTGTTACATTCTTACCTATCATTACAATTTACTTACACTTAGTCCAATATCTATGCCTTGGGCCTGTCTACGCCAAAGCAACCATTTCCTTGAAAGCTTGGTGTAAGCAACCTGTGCACTTCTATTTCTTTTGGTAAACTATATTCTAATATGGTCAGTAGCCAATGCTATCAGCAAAAATGACCCCATTTTATGTGAATTTAGCAACCTGGTTGCTCAAGATTAAATGGTTGCCTGGCACACTAATCTTTTGTTTTAGACCATTAATTTTTCCTTTTCCCACTGTTGTCTTCATCGTTGTTATTGTTAATAATCAAACTGGTTAATGTGCACGGTCAATCACTAAGACTAAATTAGTTTAAGCCCAACCTTTAAAAATACTTGATAATGCAAAGTTACTACTTTTTCACCAGTAACAGAAATTAGTACAATTACAAAAAATATGCTTCTGTTTAATATTTAGTTTCAACAAGATGTATGTCTATATGTAGGCACATGTACATACCTTGGGTGAATCACATACTCTTTGCCCTAAAAAACATTGTGATAGAATTATAAAGTTGGAAGAGACCGCAAGGGCCATCCAGTCTAATCCCCTGCCATGCAGGAACTCACAATCAAAGCATCCCTGACAGATGGCCATCCAGCCTCTGTTTAAAGACCTCCAAAATAGGAGCCTCCACCACTCTCCAAGGAAGCATATTCCACTGTCAAACAGCTCTTACTTTCAGGAAGTTCCTCCTAATGTTGTGGTGGAATCTCTTTTCCTGTGGTTTGCATCCATTGCTCTGTGTCCTATTCTCTGGAGCAGCAGAAAACAAGCTTGCTCCATCCTCAATGTGACACACCTTCAAATACTTAAACAGGGCTATCATATCACCTCTAAACCGTCTCTTGTCCAGCCTAAACATACCCAGCTCCCTAAGTCTTTCCTCATAAGGCATGGTTTCCAGACCCTTCACCATTTTGGTCACCCTCCTTTGGACACGCTCCAGCTTGTCAACATCCTTTTTGAATTGTGGTGCCCAGAAGTGGACACAGTATTCCAGGTGAGGCCTGACCAAAGCAATAGAGAGGCATTATTACTTCCCTTGATCTAGACACTATACTTCTATTAATGCAGCCTAAAATTGCATTGGCCTTTTTAGCTGCCGCATCACACTATTGACTCCTAGATCCCTTTCACGCGTAGTTTTGTTAAGCCAGGTGTCCCCCATCCTATGCTTATGCATTTCATTTTTTTCTTCCTAAGTGCAATACCCTACATTTCTCCCTCCTGGAATTCATTTTGTTAGTTTTGGCCCTGCTTTCTAATCTATTCAGGTCATTTTGAATTTTGATTTTTTTCCTCTGGGGTATTAGCTACTCCTTCTAATTTGGTGTCATCTGCAAATTTGATAAGCATGCCCTCTATTCTTTCATCCAAGTCACTGATAAAGATGTTGAATAGCACTGGGCCCAAGACAGAACCCTATGGCACCCCACTGGTCACTTCTCTCCAAGATGAAGAGGAGCCATTGCTGAACACCCTTTGGGTTTGGCCAGTCAACCAGTTATAAATCCATTTAACAGTTGCATTGTCTAGCCCACGTTTTGCAAACTAGGTTGTTTGCAAGAATATCATGGGGGACCTTGTCAAAAGCCTTGCTGAAATGAAGATTGCTATATCTACGGCATTCCCTTTGTCTACCAAGCTAGTAATTTCATCAGAAAGAGAGATCAGAAAAAGAAATGCTTGTTTCTCAGAAACTAATGTTGACTTTTTGTGATTATGGCATTCCCTTCAAAATGTTCACAGACTCTCTGTTTAATGATCTGCTCTAGAAACTTTCCTGGTATTGATGTCAGATTCAATGGGCAATAGTTGTTGGGATTCTCTTTTTTCCCTTTTTGAAGATGGGGACAACGTTTGCCCTTCTCCAATCTTCTGGGACTACTCCTGTTCTCCAGGAGTTCTCAAAGATTATTGCCAATGGTTATTGCCAATAAGTTCGCCTAAGGGTCACCATAAGGCAGAAATGACTTGAAGTCACACAACAACAACAACAACAATGTATGTATAAACACACACATCTTCTTACAAGGAAGGTTTTATTGTCATGTTTGGAAACAATATCTTGTAGTGGATGGTAAAGATTAGCATTCTTACAAAGCTGGTTGGCATCCTGTCCAGCTCTGCCACTCCTGGACATTAGAGAAGATTGGGATTCAGATGTTTCTTTCCATTGCTTGTAAGTAGCATTCATTCACAACACACACATGGACTATCAGATACATATAAAAAACTGCAAAGGGGATCCATTTTTTATCACTCACATTCAGAATATGAAAATCAGTTTTAAACATTGTAGGCAAATATGTTTATTAGAGCATCAGATATATACATGAGCCCCTACAGTGTTGGTAAAAACATCACCAACTATTGATACAGTACAGTCATGTGTGAACAAGATTGCATCTGCTGCTCTTTATTCTATTAAACTAAGCTACTCACTGGAATTTGTAATGTGATGTTGCAGAGGGGGAAGAATAAAATATCGGGGAGGAGGAATTTAAATCTGCAGTTTCTGTCTGGTAACTGCTAAATTTATTTTGTTTTATAGCCCATCTTCTTTCAGTGCAAGACACACAGTAGCTTAAAAGATGTTGGGAGATGGGGGCATTTTGGTATTGCACAAGGAGCTAGTGAATAACTCCCTGCTCAACATAAAGTAATATAAAAGCATAATAGCAAGGTAGGTGGGGTGAGGGGTGCATTACCAGCAAAATTCCAGCTATGGTCTTTCAAACAGCCTGGATCTAATCCATATCAGACTCTATATATAGGTTATAGCCAGCACTCTGAATTGCACCTAGAAACAGACTGGCAAGCAGTGATACTGCTCTAACCTCTGTTGTCTCCATAATCAGCTCCTGTCATCAGTCCAGCTAAGGTATCTTGAACCTGTTGAAGTTTCTAAACATTACCCAAAAGGAGTCCCACAAAGGATACATCCAAATGGAATATAAGCAGACATGTCTAGGAAAGGATGCATCTGGCACATTAGTTTTAACTGTGCCAAGGCACTCCAGACCATGACTAAAGCCCAGCCACCCAGGCTCAGGGCTGAGTCCTGGAGTACACCAAAATGCAAACTTGAGTTTTCAGGGGAAGTATAGCCCATCCAGCACAGGAGAAATCCCTAGTCATTGGTCTCCCTTTGGTTGACCAGGAGCAGCTCTGTCTTGTCTGAACTAAGTTTCAACTTGTTCACCATTATCCACTCCATTAACTACCTTAACATCTAGTCCTAGACTATATGACAACCATTTGAAACTAATGCAAAGACAGAAGAACTGGATAAGTAAAACAGGACAGAGTGTAAAACAAATAACTAGCATTTCAAATTATGCTTGGAAACAGATTAGTTTGTTGTTGTTGTTGTTAACTGCCTACATGCCATTCTCAACCCATGGCAACCCTATGGATGAGATATCTCCAGGTCCCCTGTCCTCTACTGCTCTGCCCAGCTCCTCCAAACTCTTATTTGTGGTCTCTTTAATAAATTGCATCCATCTAGCATGTGGCCTTCCTCTCTTTCTACTTCCCTCCACCTTTCCTAACATTATTGTCTTTTCCAACTATTCATGCCTTCTCATGATGTATCCAAAGTACAACAGTCTAAGTCTTGTCATCTTGGCTTCTAGGGATATATCTCTGGCTTGATCTGCTCTAGGACCCATTTGTTTGTCCCTTTGGCTGTCCATGGGATCCTCAGTACTCTTCTCCAGCACCATATCTCAAATGCATTGATTTTCCTCCTCTCTTCTTTCTTGACTGTCCAGCTCTCACATCCATACATGGTAATAGGGAATACAATGGCTTGTATGATTCTGACTTTTGTGCTGAGTTGTATGTCTTTGCATTTTGAGATCTTTTCTAGTTCTTTCATAGCTGCCCTCCCCATTCTTAATCTTCTCCCAGTTTCCTGGCTGCAGTCCCCATTCTGGTCAATGTTTGATCCCAGATATGAGAACTCTTTTACTATTTCTATTTCCTCATTGTTTAGTTTGAATGTGTGTAAGTTCTCTGTGGTCATTATTCTTGTACAGATTAGTAGCCACAGGGGAATCTAAGCTTTAACCTGATATAGAGTTCAGGTTAGAAGTCATATTGTGACTTGCAAATAATAGAGAAGAATTATCTTTCATTGTCACAGTATGTCTGTGAACTTTCAGTCAACATCTTAATTCCTTTGAATTAAATTCACAATTGGTACAGCTTGGTTTAAATTGTACTACAGGATGACTATAGACTGAGGGGTTCCATTTTCCATATAATTTCACCAAGAAAGCAATTTTTTCTTATTTTTTCTATTTTTCATAAGTCACATTTGACTGAAATTTGGCCGAGGAAGTTTGGGGAAAGAATTAGTTTAGAGTTTGGAAATGTTTAATAGCTCCATTGATTTCATAATACATTCAATAAAAATCCCAAGAAATGCCATCTAAACATACCTGTTTTACCAATGCCAGTATGTAGGACAATTGAGATCTATAAGGTAATATCCAAATATATCTGAATACAGATGAGATTTTTAGACTGAAATCTCAGAATCTGCTCACACATAAACCCAAACAATTTGGAAATGATGTAGAAAATATTATTTAATGGAGGTTTTCTGAACTGACTATAGAGCATAAGATATGCCAAGAATGAGAACCAGTGGGCATGAGTTTACAGCAGTGTAGACTGGCATCTATCAAAGTAGAACAGACCAAGGTTTTAGCCAAAAATACAGAGTGAAATGGATGGAAAGCTGCAAGTGGTAAGACTTGTCTGTGGCAAGATAAGTACAGAGAGGACAGAAGTTGCAGTTGTAAAACTGCACACTGTCAGTGATTGTGAAAAATCACAAGAGAAGATGTTATTATGTGGAAGAAAATGGAGGAAGAAATCTGGTGTGCTTTTGACTATTTTGTGCATTATGGTTACTGCATAATCATATGTATATCTACTTGGAAATAAATCTTACTGGAGCCTACTCTGAAGGAGTGGATGGGTGTAGTGTTAAAGAAATTTATAACTTCTGTCAAATCATTTTATCTGTGCTGCAGGATAAAACCCTTTCCTTTGATAGGTACACTTTGCTGGAACAACATAAATATGACTCCTCATCTAATTAAGTCATTAGAAAGAAAATAGAGCAGTACACAATTCCTTGCTCATGCACAGGAGGCAAAGGGTTCACTGCATCTCAGCCATGATATATAATTACACCAGAAATTAACAGATCTCCCCTTGCTAGTAAAGCCTCCTGAGTCAGCATCCTTCTACCATACTGACCACACATCCTATATATGTTTGTTTGGAAGTACGTCCTATGCATGTGGTAACAAGACCTCCCCTTCCTTTCCCCACAGGTATATGTGCGTAGAATTGCTGCCTAAAGAATTTAATAGTGGCCATTTTTAATGATGCTGCTAATATTATATGGAGCATATAATAGCATACATCATGCTGCATTTATGAAATTACACAGGCAAGGTCTCGTGTTACAGGGGGAAAAAATCCCAAGAAGAGACTCGTGATGTTGCCACCCTGCAGAATTAATGCAGTTTGACACCACCTTATCTGTCATGGCTCCATCCAATGGAATCTTGGGATTTGTAGTTTGTTGGGGCACCAGGGCTCTCTCGATAGAGGACTAAATATCTCACAAAACTACAAATCCCAGAATTCTTTAGGATGGGGTCATGGCAGTTAAAGCGGTGTCAAACTGCATTAATTCTGAAGTGCAGATGCAGCCAAAGTTTCTGGATGCTGCTTTTAAAAATTCAGATTAATATATTTTCTCCACTAAAGAGCTCAGGCCTTTTTACATTATCCCCACAGTCCCAGAAGTGGATATAATTTGGACCTAGGAGAGGGCCTTTTCAATAGCTATGTCCAAACTCTGAAACCCCATTCTATGGGAGATTTCTCTTCTCCCACTTTTTACCTTTTGCTAAGATGGTTCACTTCAGACCTCCCTTACTAGGAAAGCTCTAGGGCCGCTCTGTCACTGAAATGCTTTTAACTTTATAGTAGCCATATGATTAAATGGTTGCATGACAATTTTTACTTTTCAGTCCTACTATTTTGGGTTTTTTTATACTTGATTTAATTATTATTGTTTAGTGACCTAAACTGTATTAGGAAACACAATGTCTAAATATGTTAAATAGTTAAAAGAAATGCAATTTCCCCCCCCCCTTAATTTCACTTTTAATTTTTGCAAGAAGTCACTTCCAGTTCAGCAGTGAGTTGAGAGTTGCCTCCCTTCTTGTCGGTTCTGTTTCCTGATGCTGCAAATAAGGAAATTATTCCTATAATTCAAGGAATCAGAAGAGATGCTGCTGCTTTTGAAGCAGGGCTGAGAAAGTTTGAACCTGTGGAAATCCCCTTTTCCATCCAAGGACTGAGAAGGAGCGTGCTCTTTCAGTGTCTATCTGGGTCTTCTTTGGAAACTAGGGACAAACTCTTGAAAAACGCCTTTGGAATCTGTTGAAGAAACATAATAATTCCCCCGTAATTGATTTTATGGGTACTTAGAAAGCACAGCTGCTAAATATGATTTTAGGATAAGGTCATATGTCCATGCCTGTCACTTGACACTGAATAATTCACACTTGAACTTATACATTGACTCCATGGAGAAAAAGGTTTGGGGGATGACAAGAAAGTTCTCTCTATGATCCTAAAGAAAAGGGAGCATCAGAAAAGGTCAATGGGTGCATTATTGGCAAACTAGGCCATAACTCAAGGGGAAACTGTTCCTAAAGCCCCAGTTTTCTTCCTTTCCCTGAGCTTGGCGTTAGGCTGCAATAAAGCAGCACCAATCCAAGCTGGCAAAATATTAATCCTGGCTTTCAATGGAAAATGCCAACCGGGGAACACTCAGTCCCATGAATGCAAGCCATTGCTCCCCATCCCTTTTGAAGAGGCTTCTATACTGTAATGTATGTCTATTGTATCACTGGTGGATTTTCATTTTCAGAGCCTTTCATTTTCAGAGCCTAGGTATATGATACCAACAATTTTGAGTTATAAAAAAGTAGCCACAATACAGTACATATTTTTAAAATGCCTTCCCACCCATCTCCTCCTGTCTCCCTTGACTTTAAAAAATACTCAAGTTTTAAAAGTCAAGGGAGATGGGAGGAGATGGGTATGTTTATACTGAATATATTTCCTTTATATTCATTATAAATACTTCTGGGTTCTTTTCCCTCATGGAAGGCGGGAACAGGGTGTCCTATCTGCAAAGGAGGACAAGGCACCGCAAAACGCAGGACATTCAGGAAAAAGAGAGGAGGACTTGACCAAATAAAAGCTCAAAACACTTAATATAAATATAAATTAATGCTGCTTACTCTTGCTCAAAATGGAGGACGTTTTGGAATTCTTCCTTTTTTCCAGGACCTGTCCTCCATTTCCACCTTCTGTCCAGGAGGAGTTCCAAGACGTCCTCCATTTTGAGCAGGGCTAGCAAGCATGGGTCCAAATTTCTATGCGTGTTTTGAGCTTTTTTATTTGGCAGCGTCCTCCATTTTTTTAGTTTATCAAGACAGGAAGGGTAAAGCCGGGCAAGAGGATGGTTCTTCATAAAGCAGGGAGCATCTCATGAAACTCCATAAAACCTCAAAATGGAGGACGTTTTGGAATTCCTCCTGGACAGAAGGTGGAAATGGAGGACAGGTCATGGAAAAAGGGAGGATTCCAAAACGTCCTTCATTTTGAGCAGGAGGAAGGAACATTGATTCATATTTATATTAAGTGTTTTGAGCTTTTATTTGGTGTTGCACTGCGACTCTGGAGACCAGGGTCTCAGTTCCCAGTTCGGCCATTGACACCCATTGGGTGACCTTGGGCGAATCACACTCTCTCAGCCTCAGAGGAAGGCAACGGCAAGGCGGCAAACTATGGGCCTTTGTAGACTGCTAGAAATAGTGCAAATTGAGTCCACTTTAAGGGTTAGGGTTAGGGAATCATGGGAACTGTATTTTATTGTGGCACCAGAGCTCTCTGACAGAGAAGGCTAAATGTCTCAGAAAAAAACAACAACAATTCCCATGATTCCCTAGCACTAATCCTAACCCTAAAAGTGGACTCAATTTGCACTATTTCTGGCAGTCTGCAAAGGCCCTCTCTCTCTCTCTCTCTGAGCACATCTTGCCAAGAAAACCTCCTCCGCCATAAGTCTGAAACCACTTGAAGGCACACCACTAACACAGGTTTATATTGAATGTATTTCCTTCCTGTTCATTACAGCATAATAATAAATTTAAAAAACTCAATATGTTTATTTTCTTGTATTAATAGACAATATTTTTCCCTGTGTGACTATACAAGAGGCAGTTTCTGGGGGTGGCTCTGTGTGTGAGAAGCCTCCCAAAAACTCTCCTGAGGGAAACCCACTTCTTCATCTTCCCGCCTTTTTCCAGATGACCAGCCCCAGCCTCCCTTGCCCTGTTCCTGTCCTCCTCTTCACTGGAGAAAAGCCGGACTTGCCTCCCAGAATAAACCCCCTGAGGTCCTGTGTACCCCCACAGACATAATAGGTTCACTCCGAATTAAACCAGACACTGAACTGACCCCTAACGAGGGAGACTTTTGCTTCCCTTCAAGAGTCACAAAATGCATGAAGCAGAAGAGAAGATGCTGACCAAGCTTATTTAACGCCTGAGGTCCCAACAGATAAATTTAGGGCCTGAACAGACTGCTAGAAATAATCCAGACTGAGGCCACTTTAACTGTCCTGGCTCAGCGCTAGGGAATCATGGGAACTGTAGTTTATTGTGGGACCAGAGCTCCCTGACAGAGAAGGCTCAATGTCCCAGAAAAAACTACAGTTCCCATGATTCCCTAGCACTGACCACAGATAAAGTGGTGTCAAGTTGGATTATTTCTGGCAGTCTGTTCAGGCCCTCAGATAAACTAAGCTTATCCTGAAGGACTGAGAAACCTTTTGGTTTTGGGCTTTTAGATCCCGCAAATTCCAGGTAGTTGTTAATGACAGCGCAATACTATATTATATACTTTCTATACTTGTAGTTTATTGTTGTGGCACCAGAGCTCTCAGAGAAGGCTGGATGTCTGACAAAACTACAGTTCCCAGAATTCCATAGCATTGCACCAGGGCAGTCAAAGCCCCTCCGTGTCTGATTTATTTTTGCAGTAGGCATGGAGCCTGAAAAGTCAACACCGCACTCCAGGGTTATATAGCGCTATTATTCCACTTTTACTGCTATGGCTTCCTCCTCCTGTGGAATTCTGGGATTTGTAGTTTAGTGAGGGCTAAGAGCGCTCTGATTTGAGGATTGTAAACGTCCTTCCCTAAACTGCAAATCCCAGGATTCCTTCCACAGGAGGCAGTTAATGTGAAATAATAGCATTATAACACCGGAGTGTTGTGGTATAGGCTCTACAAAAATAAATCATATTTTTTACGCCGCCTTGGATGCCTTGTTTCAAGGCTATGGAATCCTGGGAACTGTAGTTTTGTGAGACATTTGGTCTTCTTTGTCAGAGAGCTCTGGGGCCACAACAAACTACAACTCCCGGAATTCCATAGCATTGAGCCATAGCAGTTAAAGCGGCGTCAAACTGGATTATTTCTACAGTGCGGAAGGTGCCCAGAAACGATGCCTATTTGAAACGATGGAAGAAGGTCCAGTGACTTTCCCGTTTCTGAAGGACAATGAGAAGGAAAATGCGAATTTAAGCCTGAGGTCTTGGCATATTTTATGGAGAGCAACTGGCCAAGAAAACCCTGCGATAGGGTTGCCTTTTTCTGATTTATGGCAACCATAAAGGGGACGTACTAAAACAAAGGACAATACTTGCCCATAGGAAAACCATACTTGCCCATAGAGAATCATTGCAAACTACTTGCCCATAGAAAATCATGGGGATTATTGCCCATAGGAAATAATGGAGAATACTTGCCCATAGGGAATAATGGGGATTACTTGCCCATAGGGAATCATGGGAAATACTTGCCCATAGGAAATCATGGGGATTACTTGCCCATAGGAAATCATGGGGATTGCTTGCCCATAGGGAATCAGGGTTTTCTTGGCAAGTTTCTTAAGAGGTGATTTGCCTTCCTCTGAGGCTGAGAGAGTGTGACTTGCCCAGTCGTGGCCGAGCTAGGATTCGAACCCTGGTCTCCCAGTGTCCTTAGTCCAACGCTCAAAGCAATGCACCTCGCTGGCCTAAGTAAAGGAGGGTCGCCGTAATTAAGCAACAACAACACTATACTTACTACTTGACTTCCAAGTAAATGCAGGTGGCAGGACTGAGGCTGCAACTAGTAGTAAGTAAGTAAGTGGAAACGCGAAAGAAACGGGGGGAGGGAAGAAAAAATTGACTTTGAAAATATTTTTATTATTATTATTTGAATAGTAAATAGTTATACAGTTAAAACAGTTCTATCGAAGCATTCTATTAAATAGCTAACAGTTAAGAAAATAATGTGTGTAGAAAAGAGATTGCAATCTAAAAGTAAGCCGAGCTGTTTGAGAGCCTCGAAGCAAGAATAAAAAGGGTTGATTTCTCGGTATAAAAGTTAAAAACCCTTTTTTATTATTATTTCAACAGATTTCTCTCTCTCTCTCTCTCTTTTGTTTTAAATAATAATAATAATAAAAAAAAAGGGACGTCAGCTTCATCTCGACACAGGAAGAAGCTAGCCCCATTGAACTCAATGGGAGTCGCATTGAATTCAATGGGGCTTACTCCTCGGAGAGGATCGCGGCCCTTAAAAACACAGTGAAATGGCGGCAGAAAGGCGCAAAAGCACGTCGAAAAATGATATATCAACACCATAATTAATAGTAGTAGTAGTAGTAGTAATAATAATAATAATAAATAACCAATAAATAACAATTACGCATAAATCAACATATACACAGAGAGCGTCAATAGAGGGGCTCTATTTCGAAAAGGAACACCAAAAATGATGATGAAGAAGTAGAAGAAACACAAACAAACAAACAAACAAATAAACAGATTGGTAGCTCATCTTCGTCTTAAGGCAGCTTCTACAACATATTTCTTCTTTTTCTTTTCTCTCTTTTTTTTTTGTTAATTTTTTTTTTTTGTCTTTAACAACAATCAAGTCAAGGCATTTGCGGCTAGACTAATAACCCATCTCTTTTAAAAGCGGTTTGATTTTGTTCACATACAAAAAAAATGGGAACCAAACGAAAAAAGAAAGAAGAGAAAGAAAGAAAGAAAGAAAGAAAGAAAGAAAGAAAGAAAGATATATAGGTAAAGCCAGATCCCAGCGGTTCACAAGCCATAATAAAGCTAATCAAAGGGGTCCCAAAAAAGTTTCCAGTTCATAGCCTGTGAAATGTAAAGGCATCAATTTTCATCCTTAAATTTATTAAGACTGATTCTTTTTTTTGGGGGGGGGGGGAGAGAGAAGGGCGAAAGGGGGGGGACATCTTTGAGCCAAGGAAGGCTGTGCAGAAAAGCTGGAGGGGGTCTTCGGATGTTTTTTGGGGAGAGGCAATGTAGAGGGCAACAAGGGTGGGGTTTTTTGGGGGGGGGAATGCAGAGTTGAGGGCAACAAGGGTATTTTAGGGGGTGCAAAGTAGAGGGCAACAAGGGTATTTGGGGGGATGCAAAGCAGAGGGCAAGAGCGGTGGGGTTTTTGGGGGGTCGGGGTGGTCGGCTCCATCTGAAAGGCCCAGCTCCGGATCTGGCTGAGGAGGGGTCCCCCGGTGTGTGTGTGTGTGTGTGTGGGTTTTTGGGGTGCCCTCTTAGCAGGCGGGTCGTAGAGGCACCTGGAGGAGGATGACCTGCCTGTTCTCGGAGGGGTGGCACTTGTTGATGTGTCGGGTGAGTCCCGGGGAGCTGTAGAAGGTGGCCGGGCAGTACTTGCAGGGGAAGGCCTGGGCGGCGTGGAGGAGGCGCAGGTGCCGCTCCTGGCCGCTCTTGCTGGGGAAGGCCTCCCCGCACACCGGGCATTGGTGGCACTCCGTCCCCGCGGGGCTCCTGGGACCCACGGGGCCCCCATCCTCCGGAGGAGGAGGAGGATGCTGGGGATGCTTTGGAGGATGCTTTGGAGGATGCTGGTGGAGGGAGAGGTGCTTCCTAAGGGCAGCCGGGCGTCGGAAGCGCTTGGCGCAGCGCGGGCAGGGGAATGCCGCCTTCTCCTCCTCCTCCTCTTCCTCTTCCTCTTCCTCCTCTTCCTCCTCAGCTCCGCTCCTGGGGCTCGGAGTGTCCCTCTCGCTGCCGCTGCTCCCGGTCCCTTTGGAGGAGGGCTCCTCGGGCGGCGCGGGCGGCGGGGGCGGCGGGGGCGCTTTGGCCACTTTGGGAGCCGGTGCTGCCGCCGAGGCCGGGGCCCGGGGCTTGTGCCATCTCCGGTGGGAGGCCAGGTTGGCCGGGCAGCTGAAGAGCTTGTCGCACTCGGGGCAGCGGTACTCGACGCGGACGATGCGGGAGCACTTGTGCTGGGCCAGGGCCAGAGGGTCCGGGTAGCGCTCCTTGCACAGCTGGCAGATGAACTCCCCCAGGGGCTGCTGCGGAGGAGGAGGAGGAGGCGGCTGCTGCTGGGGATGCTGGGAGTGGTGGTGGTGGTGGTGGTGCTGGGGATGCTGGGCGGCGTCGGGGCTCTCCGGAGGGGGTCCCTCCTTGATCCTCAGCCCCAGCACCGGAGACGTGGTCACCTCATCCTCGAAGTGGAGCCTGCGAGCCGCCTTCCCCTTCCGAGCCTGGGGCCGCTTGGAGGGAGCCTGGCTCCGCGGAGGAGGAGGAGGAGGAGGAGGAGGAAGAGCGGGCCGGGTGGCCACTGCCCAGAGCTTGATCTCCCCTCGGGGCCCCAGGAGCAGCGTCTCCGGAGAAGGCGCCGGGAAGGAGGGCTCGGCCGAAGCCGGGGATGCCAAGCGGAGGTCCCCCTCCTCCTCCTCCTCCTCCTCCTCTTCCTCCTCTTCCTCCTCCTCCTCCGCCTGGGTCAGGGTCCTCTGCAAAAGCGGGGCTGCCTCGGGCGTCCCAAAATGAGGCGCCGCCGCCGGCAGAGGCAGAGGCAGAGGCAGGCCCTCGGGGCGCTCAGGGGCAAAGCCCGGCCGGGGAAGCGGAGGAGGGATGGGGGAGACAGGGATGGGGATGGGGATGGGAGGAGGAGGGAGGACCAGGAGCCGAGTGGCCCCCTCTTGCTCCTCCGGGGAGCAGCACCGCGTCCTGTAGGAGATGGGCGTCGGTCGGCGGCTCCTCTTCACCAGGAAGCCCCGGGGCATCCTCCTCGGGCGGCTCCAGAGGAGCCCAGGCCTCGGCCCCAAAATCCTCCTCCTCCTCCTTTTGCTCTGCGCTTCTCGCTTCTGGAGCCTGGTCCTCCGCTCTGTCCTCCTTGTCCTCCTCCTCCTCCTCCTCCTCTTCCTCCTTGCCTTGGCCTTCCTCCCCCTAGAGCCGCCCAGCCTGGCCGCCCGCCCTTTTTAAGCCGGGAAGGCGGCATTGTTCGTGCCTCCTGCTCCGCCCGGAGCCAATCAGCGGAGGAGGATGCTGAGGATGCAGAGCAGGAGGAGGAGGAGGAGGAGGAGGATGCTGATGCGGATGCTGCTCTGGGGGCCTCCAGGCGCGAAGGTGGGTGGGCGGCCGAGGGGGGGAGGGAGGGAGGGCAGGGGAGGGGAGGGGAGGGGAGGAGGCTTTGCAGGGGAGGCACCTGGAGCCTCCCTCCCCTCCTTTCCTTTTCTTCTCCCTTCCCAATTCTCCTCCTCCTCCCTCCAGTCCCCCCCCCCCCCATGAAGGCACACGCAAAGAAGGAGGAGGAGGAGGAGGAGGAGGAGGAGGAGGAAGAGGAGGAGGAGGAGGAGGAGGAGGAGGCAGCACGCGTGCCGGGCCTTTGTCTCTCTCTCTCTCTGTCTCCCTCCTTTCTTCTCCTCCTGCTCCTTCTTTGCCAAATCCAAAAAAGCCTTCTTGCCATCAGCATGACAATGCCAGGCCCCGGGAGGAGGGCATTGCAAGGGGGGGGGGGGGGCAGCAAGGAGAGGAGACTTGCTCCGGGAGCCAAAAAAAGCAACAAAAGAGGAGGAGGGGGGCTCTGGGGGGGGGAGATGGGACCCAAAGCGCCCTGGGAGGGAAAGAGAGGCCTGAGGCAAGGGCTTCCCTCTCGGAGCAGGGGACCAGGCACGGCCCTCTCCTCTTGTTCGTTTTCGTTTTTCTCGGACCTGACCTCCATTCCAGCCTAGACCTCTGTCCAGGAGGAATTCCAAAATGCCCTGCCTTTGGAGCATAGCCAAAAAGCACGCATTCATATTTCTTCTCTGAGTGTTTGGGGGTTTGATGTGGGGTGACGTGCTCCATGTTTTCCCCCCTTGAAATGCCTACACCTTGAGGTGCGGGTCCTCCCTTTGCGGAGAGGACACCTGGTCACCCTGGGCAGGTAGAGCGCCCGGGCGGCGGAAGGGGAAAGGGAAGGGGAAGGGGAAGGGGAAGGAAAGGGAAAGGAAAGGGAGGGGAAGGGAAGGGAAGAGGAAAAGGGAAAAGGAAAGGGGAAAGGAAAAAGAGAAGGGGAAAGGAAGGGGGGAAAGGGAAGGGAAAAGGAGAAGGGGAAGGGGAAAGGGAAGAGGAAAAGGGGAAGGGGAAGGGAAAGGGAAAGGAAAAAGGGAAGGGAAAGGGAAGGGAAGAGGAAAAGGGAAAAGGAAAGGGGAAAGGAAAAGAGAAGGGGAAAGGAAGGGGGAAAAGGGGAAAGGGAAGGGAAAAGGGGAAGGGGGAAAGGAAAAGGAAAAAGGGAAGGGAAAGGAAAAAGGGAAGGGAAAGTGAAGGGAAGGGGGAAAGGGAGGGGAAAATGGGAAAAGGAAAGGGAAAGGGAAAAAGGAAAGGGAAGGGGAAGGGGAAAAGGGAAAAAGGAAAAGGGAAAAGGGAAGGAAAAGAAAGGGGAGGGAGGGCAGGGCAGGGCCCCCGACCTCTTGTTGTTCCTGCCAAGGCCTCCTGCCCCCCTCCTCCCTCCTTGTGGGTGGGAGTCCTCTTTGTCCCCAGAAACCAGGTCATGGCTGCGGTGGACCCCCCCCCCCCCTCCGAAGCCAGGGCTGCCTCCCCTGAGGGGATTTGGAGGGGAGGGAGCCGAGGAGACCAGCCCCCCCCCCCCGAGGAACCTGTGGCTCTCCCAGACGTTGCCAGCCTCGGCCAGGGAGCCTCCCTTAGATACGTGTGTGGCTGATTCACACGCTACGCCTTCCTTCTCCCCTGGACGCGTGTCTGTCTCCTAGCCAGCAACTTCCCTCGAAGGAGGCGGCGGCGGCGGCGGCGGCAGGGCGAGGCTGCCCAGTGCGGCTGACTTCAGCACAGGGAAGAAAGAAGGGTGCATTCACACACAGAGACCTACCCACCCATCCACCCCCAAAATGGTCGAGTATCTTTCTTTGGTTTCTTGAATGCTCCCTTCTTCCCTCATGGAGACCAGACACGACTCTCGTCCTCCATTTCAACCTTCTCTCCAGGAGGAATTCCCAAATGCCTCCCAGGTCGAGCATGCCTTTCCATTTCTTCTTGGATCACCTTTGAGAGTCAAGAAAGAAGCTTTCCAATCTGGAATTTCGAATTTGGACCAAATGCATCTGAGGAAGAAGTAAACTGAAGTCTATAGGAAAGCTCTTGCTGCCAACTTCTTTCTTTCTTTCAGTGAAGCTCAAAGGCGCTACGAGATCTCTCTGCATACTGAAGCTATCGATTACTAACACGACTAGATCTTTGAATTCTGTTTCTAGGAGTGTTTTTAGCTGTTCTTTGGCCTTGTCCCCAATTTCTTCTGGAAGGGCCGCCTACTTTGGAAATGTGGTCACCCTTCCTTTCCTCCCCGCCTTCCCTTTGCAGCCTCTCTCTCCAAATCCTGATCCTGGTCAGAGAGACTCAGGGATCGGGGAGCTAAAGGGGCGATCGGGTGTTTCCAGGGATCTGGCCCGGGATCTGCCCAGCAGGAGGCTCAAGGGCATGCCCCCCCCTCCCCAGCAAGAACCAGTCCTTTCCAGTATCCTCTCTGGCACTGGCCCAGTCCTCCTTTCCTCTGGAGATGGGGACCCACATTCCCACATCAGGCATTATTCTCTGTTTGGGGGCATTCTTTCAAATAATTTTTATTAAACATTTATACACATATAAAACATGAACACCTGTACACCTAGGAGACACAAAGGGACATATTTAAAGCAATTAACATATTCCATTCACTCCATAACATATGTATATAGCAATATTATTCATCTGTCAGGTTTTTTCCTTGCCATCTTGACCACTTGCTAATCCGATTCTTACATATTCACACTTTCCCATCACTTCTCCTTTCCACCGCCTCGCCTAAACTTTCTCAAACCTTCAATCGTCTCCAGTCCTTCTTCCTTCTTTTTCCTCTCATCCTCCCCAAAGTTACAATTGCGGCTGACATTTCCACATCTAGAGCCAACTCAAAACCACCTTTGTGTGCTGTTTCAGCGCAAAATAACAGGATCACTTCTGCCTCTGAAGTTACTCTTCTAGTTGTAGAATTCAAAGATATAGCCATGTTAGGGCCTTTGCAGACTGCCAGAAATAGTGCACATTAAATTGAGGCATTGCCCTAGCTCAGTGCTAGGGAATCATGGGAATTGTATTTTTTTTTCTGGGACATTGAGCCTTCTCTGTCAGAGAGCTCTGGTGCCACAATAAATTACAGTTCCCATGATTCCCTAGCACTGAGCCAGGGCAGTGCCTCAATTTAAAGTGCACTATTTCTGGCAGTCTGCAAAGGCCCTTAGTCTGTAGAATCAGTATATAGAGAGATCTTGTCGCACATTTGAGACTCACTGAAAGAAAGAAAGAAATTGGCAGCAGGAGCTTTCCTAGACTTCAATCTACTTCCTCAGATTTTCCACATCGAGTTCCCTTTCAGTATTATTAGCCTTCTTCTTACTCTCATCCCTCTTACTCTGACCTTCTCTCACTTACTCTTACCTTCTCCTCAACTTACTTAAAACCTTCATTACCCAGTCACACCACTACTACCCTTCCTTCTCATCCTATTCAGTTGGGTTTTTTTTTTTACTTTCTTATAGGGCCATCTTTTTGTTTGGGTCCATTTCTGAGCCTTCTTGGGCCTGGACAGCACAAATGGGTTTGAGCAGAGCACCTCTTGGAAATGGGCTTCTTTCAGCTTCCTCGGAGGGGCTTGATTTCTTCTTGCCTCACTTTGGGATCTCATCCATCCACTGCACTGTGGATATGGGGTATGGATTGGATTTTGGTAAGGGGATATGGATTGGACTTTGTTGCTTCAGAGGCAGGAAAATCCCCCCCCCCTTTTCCTCTGTGGGTCGGGTTGGTTGAGCCACCAGCTGGTCCAGACCCCAATCCCTTCCCTCGAAGGGGGCAGATGGGGGTCTGCCATTCTGATGCAGCTTCTTTAAAGTTGATGAAGATCCCTCAGCGGCTGTAGGAAATGTGGGGCATTTGTGGGGGGGGGGGGGGGAAGGGGGGGAACCTCATGCATTTTAATCCAGCCCTTGCACTTTGCTGTTTGACATCTGATGCTAAATCAAGAGGTCTAATCAAGTAGCCAAGAAAAAAAGGGGGAAGGAGAAGAGGAGGAAGAGCCAAAGAAAAGGCTCTGCCATCTCAATCCCCCTCCCCTCCTCCCTTCCCTGTAACCTTTTGCAAGGAAATTAACCTCTTGCTATTGAAAGCCAACTGCAGCCAATCTGGAGGGCAAGAGGCGCGTGCGGCGGGGATTTTTTTTGGGGTGGGGAGGGGACGGGAGGAGGCAACTCAGCGGCTGCCCCCAAGTCCTGGCTGGGTCTGTGGGGGGCAGAGGAGGGGGGCACACACAGCCAGACCCCCATCCACAGGCCAGGAAAGCGGCTCCAAAGAGGAGCAAACTCTCCCCGGCGTTCAGAAGCCCCATCCTTTACAAACTGGCCCTCCATAGTCTCCAAAAGGAGGGGTTTTTTGGGGGGGGTTCTCCTTTCTGCTCTCAAATCGCTTCCACACAACAACAACAACAAACCCCCCCCCCGCCCTCTTCCTGGCCTCCTTCTTGGAGCCCGGCGCTGTTTTTCCTCCCTGGTGCTGAACTGAGCAAAATCGTCCCGATGGGGCTGAAGGAAAGGCGGCTGCAAAATTCACACCCAGAGCCTCCCTCCCGGGGGCCATTTCTCCCCTGTCCGCTCCCGGGTCAAGAGGAGGAGAAAGCCAAGCCCTTGGGATTTCCTAAAAGAGAAGAGGAACCGTAGGGAAAAGTGACTGATCCGGTCACAAACTCCAGGGAGATGCCACTTGGTTCTTTGCAACTTGGCTCCGACGGAGTTTCAGCGCCTAAATTCTTTCGACCCTGGCTCCAGGAAGGAAGGAAGGAGGGGGAAATAAAACCTCCTTAGTCAGGAGAGAAAGGCCGCTATCATTCCGATTCCCCATTAAAGTCCTCAAGAGACGAGGAAGAGCCCTCCTTGGCTGCGTCTGCATTGTAGAAATAATCCGGTTTGATCCCACTTTAGCTGCCCAGGCTCCATGTTATGGAATTCTGGGCATGGTAGTTTCTCGTGGCACCAGAGCACTACCATTCCCAGAATTCCATAGCATGGAGCCAGGGCAGTTAAAGTGGAGTTGAACCGGATTATTTCTACAATGCGGATGCAGCTCCTGTCAGCTCCCAGGTGTGGATCTAATACACCTTTCCCGAACCTACTCTCGCTCCTTTCCTTTCCTGTCAGCCCAGCCCTACTCAATCCAAGGTTTCGAGTTCCATTTGGCCACTCATTTAAATGGAATATATGGGAATGTCTGGGTTAGGACTGAACGCCCTTCGTCCAACATATTTTGGGAGGGGTTTGAAGCTGTAAAGAAGGAAGGAAGGAAGGTCGGGATGGGGAAGACAGGCAGACAGGATTTCTGGGTCTGCTTCTTTTTGGGCCTTCCTGGGACCCCAAGATCCAGCAGCCAAGCGCAGAAGACACGCGTTTAGGATCAAAAAAGATTTCTAAGGGGGTTGCAGACTGCCAGAAATAGTGCAAATTGAGTCCACTTTTAGGGTTAGGGTTAGTGCTAGGGAATCATGGGAATTGTTTCTTTTTTCTGAGACATTGAGCCTTCTCTGTCAGAGAGCTCTGGTGCCACAATAAAATACAGTTCCCATGATTCCCTAAACTTAAACCTAACCCTAAAAGTGGTCTCAATTTGCACTATTTCTGGCAGTCTGCAACCCCCCTAAGGCCCAGACGTTGTTTGGGGTACCAGACCTGACTTTCCCAAAAGGCGCAGCTAGTGAGCCAAACGCAATTCTCATTTCAGCATCCTAATTTTGTTGCCCTTGTGGTTAAAGAATCGGGAGTCAAAAATCTACCCAAAGGCCACGAATCTACCCAAAAGCCACTCTGAGATCTACCAGCAAATCCAGATCTGTTTTCCGCCAATCCCTAAATTAGGAAACACAGAAACAACAACAAAAAACTTGGACTCTCTCTCTCTCTCTCTTACACACACACTTTTTTTCTTTCTTTCTCTGAATAGGGTGAAAAAAGAGGGTGCATGTCTTCCCACACACACACACACACCCGCAACACACCCCTGCAATGAATTTGTCTCTTGTTTGGTTGTAGTAAGGGACTGAAAGAGTCCTATGCGCTACTCCAAGGACATCTATTGAAGGCTGGGGAAGGAAAGAAGGAAAGAAGGAAGGAAGGAAGGAAGGAAGGAAGGAAGGAAGGAAGGAAGGAAGGAAGGAAGGAGGCCCTCGGATCCAAAAGGCCCATTTCTTTTTGTGGGTGGTGCTGGTTTTCTTCTCCCTGCGAAAGTAGGAGTCTTAGGGGCGGGAAGCTCACTGTTTTCGGTTGCACATGTTGCAGATGCATTGATACTTCAGAGGTGCAAGTAGCCCATACGAATCATGTTCGCCACAAGAAAGAAAGCCCAGGGCAGAAGAAAGACGAAAAGGGAGCAGAGCAGGTGCAAGAAGCGGAGCTGCTCCGAGGAGACAGAAGCCGCCTGGCTAGTAAGACTCAGCCGGAGTGGATTAACTCCCCAACAGGTTTCTTTCCTGGGCTGGTTTGCTGCTGTGTGCCTTCGTTTCCTACGTATCATGGAGTTTTCTTGGCAAGAGTTGTTCAGAGGAGGTTTGCCATTGCCTTCCCCTGAGGCTGAGAGAGTGTGACTTGCCCAAGGTCACCCAATGGCTTCCCATGACCGAGCTGGGATTTGAACCCTGGTCTCCAGAGTCCTAGCCCAACACTCAAACCATGGTAAATAAACAGTGCAAGGATGCTTTGGCCACAAGCGAGGACTGGTTGCCTCCCACTTCCACCCCCCACCCCCGAGAAAGTCCCATATACAGAGAGCCATCTCCTTTCGGCTCAGTTTATCATCTCAAACGAAGGGCTTGACAACTAGAGCCTTCCCCAATCTTGTACCCTCCAGCTGTGTTGACTACAATTCCCATCATCCTCAAACAGGTTGTCGTCCAATGCATCTGGAGGGCAGCAGGGTGGAGGGAAGTGGGCTGACTGCAAGGGGAGGAATGGAAGGGCAGGACCCACCAAAATGGGGGGCTTCCTAGGTTCCCAATGGGGCGAGCCCAGCACTGAAGTCGGTGGCCCTTCCCAGTTCAAGAGAGCCTCCAGGGCAGCACAGACTTCGGGGTCAGCGCTGAACTGCCTTGCCTTGCCTTGCCTTGCCTTGCCTTGCTTTGCTTTGCCTTGCCTTGCCTTGCCTTGCTTTGTCTTGCTTTGCTTTGCTTTGCTTTGCCTTGCCTTGCCTTGCCTTGCCTTGCCTTGCCTTGCCTTGCCTTGCCTTGCCTTGCCTTGCTTTGCTTTGCTTTGCTTTGCCTTGCCTTGCCTTGCCTTGCCTTGCTTTGCTTTGCTTTGCCTTGCCTTGCCTTGCTTTGTCTTGCTTTGCTTTGCTTTGCTTTGCCTTGCTTTGCCTTGCCTTGCCTTGCCTTGCCTTGCCTTGCCTTGCCTTGCCTTGCTTTGCTTTGCTTTGCTTTGCCTTGCCTTGCCTTGCCTTGCCTTGCCTTGCCTTGCTTTGCTTTGCCTTGCCTTGCCTTGCCTTGCTTTGTCTTGCTTTGCTTTGCTTTGCTTTGCTTTGTCTTGCCTTGTCTTGCTTTGCTTTGCTTTGCCTTGCCTTGCCTTGCCTTGCCTTGCCTTGCCTTGCCTTGCCTTGCTTTGCTTTGCTTTGCTTTGCTTTGCCTTGCCTTGCCTTGCCTTGCCTTGCCTTGCCTTGCCTTGCCTTGCCTTGCCTTGCCTTGCCTTGCCTTGCCTTGCCTTGCCTTGCCTTCCTTTGCCTTGCCTTGCCTTGCTTTGCCTTGCCTTGCCTTGCCTTGCCTTGCCTTGCCTTGCCTTGCTTTGCTTTGCTTTGTCTTGCCTTGCCTTGCCTTGCCTTGCCTTGCTTTGTCTTGCTTTGCTTTGCTTTGCTTTGCCTTGCCTTGCCTTGCCTTGCCTTGCTTTGCTTTGCCTTGCCTTGCTTTGCTTTGCTTTGCTTTTTTTTTGGGGGGGGGGGGAGAACTAGCCCAAACAGTGGGGGTTGATTTTTGTTAGAATTATAGTTTTGATTAATTTGTGGTTAAATCAGTTTAGCAGCAGCAGCAGCAAGAACAGCAAGCGTGCACTCCACAGGTATTTGGTAAAAAACAACTAGATCTGAGCTTCTGGTAGATAAACAGGATACATAAGTAGGTAAAAAGAAACTTACTTCATGGTTACATCTAGGTTCTACCAATAAATAAATAAGTAATTAATCAGTAGAGAAACTATACTTTGGTACAGAGGTCCCTAGATAGCTGACCTCCATGTGTGCAAGTAAGAAGAAAAGACATCTTTAGGAGCACCCATGTTTGCAAAAAAAGGCAGGCAGAGCACACTCTCTGGAGAACAAAGAATCATAAAACTTTATGATCCCCAGGAAGAGGAGGGCTATGGGAAGTGACCTCTTCACAAGCAACACTGACCAAATGACCATAGAGATCAATCAGTGTTTCTGCGTAGAAGACACTGCCCCTTCTCAAAGGCAAGGCAGGCAGCAGGGGAGAAGGAAGATTTCTGCTTGGCATCCCATTGAACGAAGCCCTGGATTAGATATTTCTTTCAAAACCAAAGGGGCCTCAATAGCAGAGAAAGGCGAAGGAGGGCCAGTTCTTCCCAAAAGCTCAGCATCAGAAGCCAGCTCCTGGTTCCTCCTGGTTCCCTGGCTAAGATTAGGAAGGGACTCTGGAGACCGAGGTTCGAGTCCCAGCTCGGCCATAAAAGCCACTGGGCGGCCCTGGCCAAGTCACACTCTCTCAGCCTCAGGGGAAGGCAATGAACCAATAAGAAAACCCCATAACAGATTCGGCTTGGAATCGCCATAAGTCGGAGAGGACTTGAAGGGACACAACAGCAACCACAACCACAAAGGCGATGGACCCAAAAGCAGTGCCTCTCCCTGGCCCACAGCGAGGGGAATTGCTGCCCTTCGGTAGCCTGAGAAGCACTGAGTTAGAGACCCGAGGCAACCTAAAAGGAATAAAGTTACTAATAATAATGTACAGTTGAGGATAGGAGGACTTAGAGGTCTCTCATTCGTGGGGTCACCATGGGGCAAAGTCCACTGGAAGGCAGTTAATGACAACAAACAAGTGGAACAAAGTTTTTTTTTGGGGGGGGGGAGGTCCTCTCAATCAATCAATCAATCAATCAAAGTTTATTGAATAGCCCAGAGGCCGTTTCAAAGTACAATAGCATCCTAAAAAACAAGATCACATCAATAGATAAAATAAATATACCGCAAGAGCAGTAATTGGGTCCTGTGCTATATAAATTCATATATTTAAACTAAACAGACACCAACCATGTAGCAGTTATATACGACTTATACATATCTAACAAGTATCTAACAAGTATACAAGAAATACTAAGAAATATACTAATGGACCATAAAGAAATAAGATAGATACACTCTTAGATAAAAATATGATAAAATAGTATGATAAATTAGAATTGGAGGGAGGCCCTCTCGAAATAGGATTTGAACCCGGGGCTGAGGGGTCTTTGGCGAGCTCCTAAAGTGTGGAAGAAAGGAGGCAATGAAGCAAAGGCTGCATCACCTTCTGGAGCTGAGCTTTCCCTGGTATGTAGTGGGGAAGTTATTATTTTTGGAAAGAGGAGCTCTGGCTTGTCAAGAGATAGATAGATGGTGGAAATGGAATCACTACACAGCCTCAAAAGCCAAGGAATGGTTGGGTCCCTTTGACTCCGCGCGGTTGTAGTGCTATGGAGGGTTTTTTTTGGGGGGGGGGTTGGTTGGTAATTGGGACTGTCTGCCACGAAACCCCAGGGCCTTACCAAAACTACAGAGCCCAGAATGCCACAGGATGCAGCCGAGGAGGCAGAGATGGTGGCGCCATAACTGTGGAGTGTGGAAAGGACCCAGGGCAGGGCACTCGGTTTCTTTTCTGCATTCTTACTTTAAACATTAACAGGGGAGGAGGAGGAGGAAGAAGGTGATGACGATGAAGAAGAAGTAGAGGTGGAGGAGGAGGAGGAGGAAGAAGAAGAAGAAGAGGAGGAGGAGGAGGAGGAGGAGGAGGAGATGAAGAAGTAGTAGAGGAAGAAGAAGAAGAGGAGGAGAGGAGGAGATGAAGAAGAAGTAGAGGTGGAGGAGGAGGAGGAAGAGGAGGAGGAAGAGGAGGAGAAGATGAGGAGATGAAGAAGTAGAGGAAGAAGAAGAAGAAGAGGAGAAGAGGAGGAGATGAAGAAGTAGAGGAAGAAGAAGAAGAAGAGGAGGAGGAGGAGGAGGAGGAGATGAAGAAGTAGTAGAGGAAGAAGAAAAAAAGAACAGGAAGAGGAGAAGAGGAGGAGATGAAGAAGAAGTAGAGGAAGAAGAAAAAAAGAAGAAGAGGAGGAGGAGGAGAGGAGGAGATGAAGAAGAAGTAGAGGAAGAAGAAGAAGAAGAGGAGGAGGAGGAGGAGAGGAGGAGATGAAGAAGAAGTAGAGGAAGAAGAAGAAGAAGAGGAGGAGGAGGAGGAGAGGAGGAGATGAAGAAGTAGTAGAGGAAGAAGAAAAAAAGAACAGGAAGAGGAGAAGAGGAGATGAAGAAGTAGAGGAAGAAGAAGAAGAAGAGGAGGAGGAGGAGGAGGAGGAGGAGGAGGAGATGAAGAAGTAGTAGAGGAAGAAGAAAAAAAGAACAGGAAGAGGAGGAGATGAAGAAGAAGTAGAGGAAGAAGAAAAAAAGAAGAAGAGGAGGAGGAGGAGAGGAGGAGATGAAGAAGAAGTAGAGGAAGAAGAAGAAGAAGAGGAGGAGGAGGAGGAGGAGGAGATGAAGAAGTAGTAGAGGAAGAAGAAAAAAAGAACAGGAAGAGGAGAAGAGGAGGAGATGAAGAAGAAGTAGAGGAAGAAGAAAAAAAGAAGAAGAGGAGGAGGAGGAGAGGAGGAGATGAAGAAGAAGTAGAGGAAGAAGAAGAAGAAGAGGAGGAGGAGGAGGAGAGGAGGAGATGAAGAAGTAGTAGAGGAAGAAGAAAAAAAGAACAGGAAGAGGAGAAGAGGAGATGAAGAAGTAGAGGAAGAAGAAGAAGAGGAGGAGGAGGAGGAGGAGGAGGAGGAGGAGGAGGAGGAGGAGATGAAGAAGTAGTAGAGGAAGAAGAAAAAAAGAACAGGAAGAGGAGAAGAGGAGGAGATGAAGAAGTAGAGGAAGAAGAAGAAGAAGAGGAGGAGGAGGAGGAGGAGATGAAGAAGTAGTAGAGGAAGAAGAAAAAAAGAACAGGAAGAGGAGAAGAGGAGGAGATGAAGAAGAAGTAGAGGAAGAAGAAAAAAAGAAGAAGAGGAGGAGGAGGAGAGGAGGAGATGAAGAAGAAGTAGAGGAAGAAGAAGAAGAAGAGGAGGAGGAGGAGGAGAGGAGGAGGAGATGAAGAAGTAGTAGAGGAAGAAGAAAAAAAGAACAGGAAGAGGAGAAGAGGAGATGAAGAAGTAGAGGAAGAAGAAGAAGAAGAAGAGGAGGAGGAGGAGAAGGAGGAGGAGGAGGAGGAGGAGGAGATGAAGAAGTAGTAGAGGAAGAAGAAAAAAGAACAGGAAGAGGAGAAGAGGAGGAGATGAAGAAGAAGTAGAGGAAGAAGAAAAAAAGAAGAAGAGGAGGAGGAGGAGAGGAGGAGATGAAGAAGAAGTAGAGGAAGAAGAAAAAAAGAAGAAGAGGAGGAGGAGGAGAGGAGGAGATGAAGAAGAAGTAGAGGAAGAAGAAGAAGAAGAGGAGGAGGAGGAGGAGAGGAGGAGATGAAGAAGTAGTAGAGGAAGAAGAAAAAAAGAACAGGAAGAGGAGAAGAGGAGGAGATGAAGAAGTAGAGGAAGAAGAAGAAGAAGAGGAGGAGGAGGAGGAGGAGGAGGAGATGAAGAAGTAGTAGAGGAAGAAGAAAAAAAGAACAGGAAGAGGAGAAG